>OY723408.1:32235880-33463664 GCA_963210345.1 Inga oerstediana
GTGAGCCCTCGAGTAATCACGTTCAAATTCTGGCCAAGAGCATTTCCTACTTCATTACTCGAGTGATCCCTCGAGTAATGTTACTTTTTCATATCTGGTTACTCGAGTAGTCCCTCGAATGATGTGAGTCATTTCTTGGCCGAAAGCTACTGGAAGATTTATTCTCTGGTTACTCGAATGATCCCTCAAGTAAACTCTTAAATAACTTTGCAGATTACTCGAGTGGTCCCTCGAGTAATATCATTCAAATCTTGGAAATACCTGATTACTCGAGTGGTCCCTCGAGTGGCTTTCAAATAATCTGGCAGATTACTCGAGTAAGCCCTTCAAGTGAATTCTTGATTTTGATTCAAAACATGGCCAATTATATATCATCATAAAGAACTCATCATCTATATTCCAATGCAATAAGAATCACCTCCAAACTCATTTTATACAGAAAGTTATCATCCAAAGAATATCTTCTGCATTTAGACAAAGTATGAAATCATGAGCATCAATTTCCATAAGGCATAGCTCTTAGTGTATAACTTTAAATATATCAAATTATATGTCCATAGAAAGTTCTTTAAGTCTACTTTCATATGGCACCAGTTTTGTCACAATCCGACATGTCTTTTGAGAGTTATATCCAAAATACCGAACCTTATTCTGGTAAAAGACACTGATGTATGTGTAAATTTCAACAGATCATATCTCTCACATCTGAACTCTTGTGAATGTGATCTGGGTGTCCATAGTTCGTGTTGGGAGTCTAGTTTCATATGCCCCAGTTTCAGATCAATCCGATGTGTGGTTAGAGAGATGTGCTTAAAATACCAAACCTCTATCCTGACGCGCAAAAAACAGAGTGTCATCACTTGAGTGGTCACTCGAGTGATCTTCAAGTAACTCTGCAAATTACTCAAGTAGCCACTTGAGTAATCACCTCCAAAATGTGGCAGTGCCATATTACTCGAGTAATTACTCAATTTATCATCCCCAAAGGTCCCATAACTTCCGTATACATCATTTTAGCTTCATATTGACCCATTCCAACTTCCGGTATCACTTCTAAGAGCTTGAATCTTGATATTCACATTTTATCTTACAAGTTCTTCTTTCTTCAATCTTTCTTCTTCTTTCTTCAATCTCTTTCTTCTTGTTTTGCTACTTGATGATCATTCTTCATAACCCAACTAGATATCTTCTTGAATATCTCCAATCTTCTTCAATCTTTGCTTGATATTCCCATTAGTTCTTGCAATGCCTTCTTTCTTCAACCCTTGCCTCTTGACTTCCTTCTTGATGATCATTCTCCATATGAGGCATTATAACATCAACCCACCATCTGGTTTATGACTAATCTACAAGATATACAACATTAAATATAGTAGTTAGTCAATGTAGGGAATAAGTATATCATACAAACTTTTTGGCTCTTAATACTTGACATCTATATTTGACATCATCAAAACTATTCATATCTAACAATCATATTCTTCAAAAGTGTTTATTAACAATAATTACATCCACTTTTGAAGTCATTAGCCCTTAATCACAAATTGGGTCATTACAATCTCAGTAGGAAATAGTTACTATAATGCATGCATGATAGATGCTATGTGTATGACATGTTAGCTTTAACTAGATGAATGCCCTATAATGACATTTCTGCATGCTCAAGGTTTCATACAACTAACTATGGCTACAGTATAAACAAAAACAGAGCTTAAATATTCAAATATGCTATACACAATCGAGTAAAGCAATCACACACATTACTACACAAGCAGAAATATCCACTATTTGCAAATAAGGTAAGTTCCCTACCTCTTATCTTGAGTCCTCCTCTTGTACCTTTACTCCAACCAATGTAACTTCTTGGAAATCCTTCCATTTCTTCTTCCTTGACCTCTCATGACCCTAGATACCTAATCACATCATACTAGTTATCATTTTAGTCCTTTAAGTAGCTATTAGAAGCTCAAACAAATGCGAAAAAAGGTTCTAGAGAGCTAGACCAAACGCCGCCTTACAAACATACAAAATACTTAAATTAGGTGTTGGCCGAGGCCAAAAATCCTCTGGCCGCTGCCAAGAAAGGGTCAGAAGTTTTTAGGCCATGACTAAGAAAATTTCTGCTTCTTGGCTGAACTTCTAAAAATCATAACTAAATCTACAAAAATCGAAATGGAGTAGTTCTAAGTTCTATTTGAAGCTTTTTAAGTCCTCTATATAGGAAAAATATGAACCACCATCGTCTACAACCACAAAAATACAAAATTCCATAAAGTCCCACACTGTTGTAAAATCAAGTCCAGAAACAGGGAACAGCTTCAAAAATCCATAACTTTCAATCCACTAGTCCAAATTGCTTATAATACCTATCAAATTAAAGCCCTGGACATCTACTTTAAGCATATAATATTTCATAGATTGCCTCCAATGAAACAAATCAAACAACACCTCCCCCTAACTTCATAAATTTCTAGATTTAAACTTGAGCATCAAAAAATCATGAATACCTATATTCCCACACAATTTTCCCTTCTAAATCCAATGGAATCATTAAAATTACAAAGTTTCAACTCTACCCTTAGTGAACAGTAGCTGGACAAATTTCATAATAAAAAGGGAAAGTTGGAGTTTCTTGATTTTAACCCCTAAACCACCTTCTTTACACCTCTAATCACATGTTTAACCCATTAAACACCAAGTGCACATGATTAGGGTAAATTTTGGCAGCATAACACTTTAGGGTTTCAACATCCCAAAATCACAAACCAAGCAAAACAACCACTAATCCAACCACAACAACAATATAAAACCTTGAATCAACAAGATAACAAGGTTTAGTGTGATTACCTCTTGGTTTCATAACTTCTCTCTCTAGAATGTCATTGTTCACTCTCTTTTCTCTTGAGATTTTGCTTGATAAATATGATTTCCAAGGTGAAGAAGAGATTAGAGGAAGTTCCAAGGTAATTAGAAGGCAAAATCACTTGAATTTCAAGCATCGTACCTTTAATTTGTGCTCTTAAACCCTAGGACCCTTCTTGTTCTTCTTCAAATACTCTTGAGCTCTTTCTCTCTCTATTTTGTGGCTGCAGCATGAAATTATAAAGGAAGGGAAGAGATAATGAAGTTTTATCCTCATATCTCTCTTATCTCTCATACTTTAGGAAATATTATTTTAGTGGAAATTAGGCATGAGCTTACTTTACTTGGTCAACAAATTCCCTTCTTGAATAAATATGAGCCAAGAATTAATTCCCCTTATTCTTACTCATTTTGACTGAATTGCTCCCTAAGAAAAGGAAAAAATGAGGGCTGCTTGCTTGTATTGATCAAATTACCATTTTGCCCTTACATTTATTCCTTTTTCTCACTTACTGGAAAACTGGGCAGAACTTTCATCAAACATTGAAAATTCATATCTTTATTTATAGAGATCCACTTGATGTGATTCCAAAGGCTATATGACCCTTATTAATTCTATTTTCAAGGAAAAATATAGCCTTTAGCCAACAAGAAGGTCATTTTCATTTTTGAACGCTGTCACAGAAGCTAGCTATTTTCAAATAGCTAACTTCAAAAATTCATAAATCTTTGTGTACAGCTCCAAATGACTTATATGATCTATCAAATTAAAGCCTGATAAGTCTATTTTTATTATGGAAAATATCATAGGAATTAGACATCATTTGCCTATTTAAAAATGTCACACAACAAGACTGTTACACAGGAAAACTCACTGGCAGCAAATTCAAATGTTTACAATTTATGTTCTAAACATACTCATTTGTGTGTGACTATCAATTGCCTTGTGTTATCATTTTATGTGCTCTTTAATTCACCATTTTATTCCCTTAAATATAAGGAATTTTAGTGACCAAAATTCGAGATGTTACATTTCTCCCCCAGTTCAATAAATTTTGTCCTCAAAATTTGAACATCGTATAAAATCACGTATACCTTAGGGAATCCCTTTTTGTCACTTAATCTATCTCTTTCATGTGTAGGCTCACAAACCATGCAACACAACTATCATTATATTCTTAACACAAATCTCAGATAGTATTCAGTATTCACATTCATCGTAATGACATTCAATAATCAGTATGCATCATAAACAATTGGTATATAAGATCATACAGCCGAGGGCCTCCACCCCCATTCGTTGGGTCACAGCCCGACACAATTCTGAATACATTGCCAGCCTAAGGACACTTTGGTCTACTAGGTCTTAGGGCCTCTAAACACACAGGTCCACTACAACGTAACTGGCATGTAGGATATTACAACCTAGGGACACTGCCCTATGCAATCTTGCACACCGGGTTATACTGCCTAGGGAATCCCCCTATGCTTACATGTACTTTGGCAGTTACTACCTCGAGCCTCTGTAAGTCACCATTCTTAAATACATAGCATTCTGTCGACCTAAGGCCATACATGTCCTAGATCTTATGGCCTCAAAACATTCAGTTTATCATATTTGTTTATCGAGACTAATGACCTCAGGGCGCACAGCCCACAAGGTATTCTAAATTTATTCTAAGCTCTACCTCTTGCTACTCAAACCCTTCATATACTTATTTAATGTTCATAAAGCATGCTCAACAAACCATCTCATAACTTAACAATTACCAGCCAAAGGGCATATTACCCACTAGGTCTTAGGGCGTTTCATAACTTAACACTGCTTGCCTAAGGACATACTGCCCACTAGGTCTTAAAGTGTTTCTTAACATAACACTGCCTGCCTAAGAACATTCTTCCCACTAGATCTTAAGGCGTTTCTTAACATAACATTGCCTGCCTAAGGACACACTACCCATTAGGTCTTAAGGCATTTCTTAATATTCATAACATACTTGACATTCATAACAGACTTTACATTCGTAATTGTAAACACCCTATTTAGTTCGGGCCGAACTCAAAAATAATTGAAAAAATGAAAAAAGGAAAAAAATCCTCCTTAATCCTGACACGACTAAATTAATAAGTAATTGACATTGAAAGTGATTGGATTGTAATTGAAATTTGAAAAATGATCATCATTAATGGTGATTGTCTTGAACTTGGGGTTTTATGGTAAATGGAAACAAATTTCAAAATAATTCATCTCCTTGATGTTATTTGATACTTGGATTACGAAATTTAGTGTGAAGTTATTGTAGAGGAAAAATAGAAATTAAAAAGATAAAAAAAATCTCTCATTTATGTTGATAGGTTTAATTAGGAAATTACTTGTGGGAAAATATAAAAAAAATCTCCATTAGTGGTGAAAATATAAAAAAAATTTAAAAAAAATGGTGATTAGGTTAAGCTAAGAAGTTTTATTAATAGAAAATAAAAAAAATTAAAAACAAAAATTAAAAAATTCTCCATTAATGGTGATTATGTTAAGTTAGGAAGTTTTACTAATAGAAAATACAAAAAAAATGAAAATAAAAAAAAATCCATTGATGATGATTGGGTCAAGTTAGAAAGAGCATTTATGAAGAAAACACTACCTTGAGACTCTAAGTAGGGGAAAAGGGTTGAAGCAAGACATATAAAAATTTTGGGAGAAAAAGGGAGACAAGGTAGAGAGCTAATTTTATCTTCTCATTTCATTGCTAAAACATAATTCTCATGGGGAAGGGAAGTTCACATAAGAGGCTATCTTTTCTTCACTTTATTCAAACAGAATCTTAATATTCTTGCCCAGGCCAATGAACATTGCTAGTTAGAAATGGAAGCATACCCATTTGAATACTAGGCAAATCCTTATATGTAAAGCTTGTGAGAGATTTGTTTATTTTTCATTTACTTGCCTTACATTTATGGATCTGTGGCTAAGTTTGCAAGCTCCCTTTCTTTTATTTCTAGTGTGTATGTCATCTTGTGTGAGTGCTACATGCGACTAATGCTCCTTCACGATGCTTTCATGATTTCATTCTTGTTCTTATGCTTACCTCATGTATGCGTGAATCACCATGGCTTTTTATATATGTTGGGGCTGCTCAATATAATGAATCAGGTGTCTAATACGCATGAGGATGGATGGTATGTGCTGGCCTCTTTTATATTCTAGGTATTATTGTTGGCATGGAAGTTCTAATAATATGTTGACATCTCAGCTTCTTTTGTGTATAACTTGCAAGGAAAAAATGTATGCATAAATCTCATCATCTGTGGCTTCCCATTCTTTTAACTTGTACTATTTCTTCTTCTTTTTTCTTTATCCCTTTCTTAGGTTCTCTTTTAAAAAAAGAAAAAAAAATATTTTAACACATTTTTATAAATGAAAATAAAATGAAAAAACTCTCTTTCATGAAAAAACAAAGAAATTATTTTCCTAAATAAAAAACATAAACCAAATAAAAAAGCATTTTCTCCAATAAATTAAAGGAAATTTTCCCTTAAAAAAACACAAACAAAGTGACACACATTTCTACCCCCGAACAACGTGAGCTTTAATCCCTCTAAAGAGTACGTAGGCCCTAGGCTCTCTTCTTATGTCAAGTCCAACTTTGTAAATACATATATTTCTTTCTTATCTTTCTTTTGTAAATAAACATTCTTTTTTAGTAGTTCCACTTTATTTCTTTTTGTAAATATTATTTTTTGGGTAATTATAATAAAATTAAAGGCCATATTTATTTTTAAATAATTAATTTAGGGTAACCATTCTTATAAATGGGTGTTGTGGGGTGCCTAACACCTTCACATTGCACAATCGACTTCCAAACCCTAAATAATTTTTGTAGACCAATTTCCATTTTAAAAAAAGGCTTCCAAAATTATCCTTTTTCAAAATTTTGGTTGCAGCTCCATATTTTCCAAATTTCGAGCCTACAGCTTGGTTACTCCACTGGGAAAGGTTTGAGAGTCAAGCCCATTTAAGTTAAATATTTAAAAATAATATGGATTTAATTTTATTTTAATTACCCATTTTTTCTTATTATTTGTTTTTATTTATTAAATTATTTATTTATTTATTTATTTATTCTTTTTCTCTATCTATCTTATTATCTACTTGGCAAATGAAGATTGGGTAGAACCTAGGCCCATAGGTTAATATGCTCTCCACACACACTGAACACATACACTATTCTCCTCACACACATTTTGGGCCTTATACTCAGGTCTGTGAGTTCCTTAGGTGAAAGGAAGTTTCTAATAGTCTCCCTGTGACTTTTTCAGAATCCCCTAAGGTTATTGTGAAGACTTCATCCTAGCTATTACTCATTTAGTGAGGTTGATCCTTGTGGGCCTTTCAAAACCCCTTGAAGGTCAATTTCATCATATAGGGTCTTCATCTTTATGATGGGGGCAGTTAGGAGACCTTTATCTGTGAGAATTATAACCTCCTTGAAATTATGGCACATATTAGTAGAAATTATTGACTTGCCTAATTAATTAGTACCTACCTTTTGTAGGGTAGACATCCCCCAACCTAGGGTTATTCTCAGAATAGGACATTGGAGGGAATTTATCTATTGTTGACAATATTATTTGTCATCCATGCATAATCAAGGAAACCCCTAGGATCAATCGGCTAATTGTCGCTTCACCTGAGTATATATCTAGTATCACTCCTCATATAGATACAGGACAAGGAAGGTGTATGCATTGGATATCTAACCTTAATCTAAGGGTTTATAACCCAAAAAGACCATGAGCCCATTACATCTATTGTAATGCCCCAAATTTTGATTAAGGGCTAATGATGATTATTGAGAATAAATTGAGTATTTAAAACTGAATTATTATGTGTTTTGTGGCAATTTTGGAAAATGTGCCATAATCAAGGAAAATTTGAGAGAATGGAAAATTGTCGGTTAATTAGTCAGTGATTAATGAGGAAATTAATTACTAAATAAAAAGAAGTGAAATGTGTGACTAAATGGCTAATGGAGTGGTTAGAGTAACTAAATTAGTTACTACTTTATGAGAGCTAATGAAATGGTGCCACTTGGCAAGAGGAGATGATGGGAGAGGGTATGGAAAGTCAAACAATGAGTCTCTTTATATATTTTCGCTCTCCTTCTTCCCTTGTTTTGGCTGTGCAAGCATGGGGAGTGAAGAAATCATCATTTCCTATCATCTTCAACCTCTCTTCATCTCTCTCTTCTCTCTCATTTCCAATACCATTGTTGTCCAAAGGGAAAGAAGAAAAGCTTGAAAAAGGTAAGAAGAATCACCTCTAATGCTCAAACTCTATTCATTAAAGTTGTTCTTTGAGTTAAGAGCTTCATTTCTATGGTTATAGTTTGCCCATTGGTATTGGTTTGAACTTTCAAGAATTTTAGAAGTTAGAGAATCAAGAAACTCCTTTGAGAAAGTTATTAAGGTGAGTTAAAGAAATCTTTCTATCTAAGTTTTGAGCCAAATGGTTTAGCTTTAAAATTCTGGAAATTTTGCCCCATTTTTGAAAATGATGGTCATTGGGAAGTTTGGCATGTTATTGGTATGGAATTGGTATGTTTGGAATGTATTTTGGATAGATAAAATTGATTGGGTTTAAAATTGTTAAGTTTGGAGATTTTGAGATTTTGGTTTTTAGTGTTGCCCAAACTCAAAACATGATAATAGAAAAGGATTTTGGTTGTTTTGATGGTTTTATTGGATTCCTTGAACATTTTGTTTGGGAGTAGCTTTGGTTAAGGTTTTGGGTCCATTGGAGTTAATTAGGTAACCTTTAGGAAATGCTGTCAGTTCTTTTGCATTTTCTGGCTTATGATGCGTATCACTCGAGTGAGGGGGTATCACTTGAGTGAGTCAGTGAAATTCCTCATTTTCTCTTCAGTTTCTATGTTGCACTTCTATGAAAATGGCTAGAGTATTGCCTCACTTACGAGTGTAGTGGGTTCTCACTCGACTGTCGGTGTATTTGACACCATGAACTTGCCTATCGGGTTGTCACTAGCGGTTAAAGTGCAAGAGTGTGCTTTAACACTCACGGATATTCAGCCTTCACTCGAGTGTAAAGGCCCATGCTCGAGTGCTCCTCTTCCTTGAAAATTCTATTTACTCTCTGGTAAACACTTCCTATACCTCACTTCCTGGTACTCGAGTGAGCATTTGGTATCACTCGAGTGTTGCATTCTGTGCTCGAGTGTTCTCGTTCTTTGAAAGTTTCTTGTGCTCTCGGATATGCACTCGCTGTCCTTCAATTTCTAGCACCCTAGTGCAAACTATACCATCACTTGAGTGAGGCCATCTTCACTCGAGTGAAACATTGAAAGATGGCAGTTTTGTGCTTCCAAGTTAAAATAGTTCTTTCAACCCTTTAGGGGTTTTGTTAGAGGCATTTATAGGTATTTAAGAGACAGTAATAATAACCAATTTAAGTACTGTGAAGTTATTTGATAATTGGAATAAGTGATAACGCGTCATATTTAATTATGACTTTAGGATTTGATATTTTCCCGGAGCATATAAGGCCTGCGCCTGCTCAAGAATGGAAAGACCAAGGTAGTAACACTTTATCCTATATCATGTGTATTGCATTGCTTGTTTGTATTAATCATTGAATACAGTGAGGGGATGTTGCGAGAGCCCGGCCTCATATACAATTAAGGGGACGTAGTGAGAGCCGGGCCTTGAATATAGTTGAGGGGACGTGGCAATGTGCCCGGCCTTGAATATTGTAATGCTGCATTGTGATATATGCTTACTTGCTTTGTTTATTATGCATCATATACATAAACTGTTACTACTGGGATACTTTTAAATCTCGCTCTTTCCAAATAACATTTTAGACAGGGCAAGTGGATCAAGAAGCAAACAAGTGAGCAAGGACGCCTAGGACTGCCGATGGTAGTCTTAGCTACTATTTTTTTGGTTTTTGATTGGTTATCATTTTGGACAATATATATATTGAATTGACCACATTATTGTAGTTTTTATGTAATCCCCGATTTAAGAATTGAGATGGGCAATAATGCCCTGTACAAACTTTTGGAATAATGTTATTATCCCGGGTGAATGTCGGGAATTTGGATTATACTCTGATATTGTACATGTAACAAACCGAACAGGAATAATGTTTTATGAATCAATGAATGGAGATCTATTTATACATGTGTTGTAAAACATTTTAAATTATTCTGGATCTCTTATTCAATTATAAAACGCGTTTAAACACTAATTACGGCCTTGATCATGATGAGGGTTACATTTGTGGTATTAGAGGAGTTTTCCTGGCATTTGTAGGAATTGCTATGATAGTTGCCCTGGTTTATTACCTGAGTATTAGATGAATGATTATGGTTGATTGTATACATATGAATATTCCTGTTATTGGTTGGTATATAAGAGTTTAAGGAATATGTGTATACATTTGTGTGATTACTGACTGAGTGAACTATTTGTAGACTAAAGAGAGATAATGGCTCGCCCTAGAGTCAGGCAATCGAATCTAGAGGTGGAAGAGCTCAATGATAATCCTCCTGATCCGATGCGAGAGATGATGAATCTAATAAGAGAGCAAAAAGACATGATTGTTGAGATGAGGGAAGAGCTCAGGGAAGAAAGGGCCAAGAGAAATGAGGAAAGGGCCTAGTCTACTCATGAGGAGACCCGAGAGGAGACCCAATAAGAAGAGATAGCTGAGGGGTCAAATGGATCCCATGAGTCTCCACCTCACACTGAGTAGAACCAAGGATCATATGGGGTGCCGGCTCGCAATGATAAAGACCTTCATTTTTGGGTTTCTAAATTCTGTAAACACATGCCTCCTGGTTCAAAGGAAGATTCGACCCTCAAGCAGCGGAGGATTGGTTGATGAGGCTGGAGAAGATCTTCGAGGTGATTGAGTACCCATCAGAAGTGAAAGCAAAACTAGCTATCTATAAGCTAGAAGGAGATGCAGACAGATGGTGGCGTAATATTTCTATGACTATGCATGCCCAGAATGTGCCAGTGACTTGGGAAGTGTTCCAGGAGCAGTTCAACGACAAATTTTTCCCTAAGTCCGTGAGAATTGAGAAAGAGTTAGAGTTTCTGGCTATTAAGCAAGGGGACAATGAGGACTTTGATGATTACTTGTCTCGGTTTATCCGTCTAGCCTGATACTCTTCCTACCTTCGGTAGATGGATGACGAGGAATGGAGTTCTGACATGCTGATCAGAGGCTTGAGGCGGGAGTTGAAGAAAAGGTTGGCCACCCGACAATTTGATAAGTTTAACAAAGCAATTGAGGAGTGCCGCATCACTGAGAACAACCTAAGAGACATTAACCCAAACAAGGGCATGGTTGTGGTGAACCTGGTAAGGGAAACTCCTCCCAGAAGCGCAAGAGCCAAGGATCTTCATCCAAGGGTTGCGGTAAGAAGCCATACTACTTTGGGGATCATGAGAACAAAAAATTCTCAGGATAATAGGTTTGCCTTCGGTGTAACAAAGCACATTCTAGTAGGAATTGTGAGGGCCAAGTAGTGTGCTTTATCTGCAAGTAGTCAGGACATCTTGCCAAAGATTGCAAGGGGCGACCGGTAAAGCCAAGGCCCAAGAGTCAAGGGAGAGTGTTCGCTATGACTCATGAATAAGCAAGGAAATCTCCCTACTTGATTCAAGGTAACATTCTTTTAAATGGTAGTTCATTGCAAACTCTGTTTGATTCGGGTGCTAGTCATTCATTTATAGCATATGACTGTGTAAAGCACCTAGGATTACATGTTCATAAACTACCATTTGATCTTGTTGTGTCAACACCTATGGGTGCTAAGACTGTGGCTGCAGAAGCTTGTCTGAATAGTATTATCACTGTCGAAGGGTTTGAGTCTATTGTGGATTTGATTTGTTTGCCTCTTCATCAACTAGAGGTTATTCTGGGTATTGATTGGTTGACGGCAAACAATGTTATGTTGGATTGTGGGAATAGGAAAATAGTTTATCCTGCTCCTCAGAAAGATGATAATGTAAATAGTAGTTTGAATTTCCTCTTGATGGCTAAGGCTGAGGAATGTTTGAAAAAGAGATGCAAGGGTATATGGTATTCTTTTCTGTTCAGGGAGAGTCAGATGAAGTTCTAGAGAATATACCCGTTGTTAGAGAATTCCCTGAGGTGTTTCTGGATGATCTCGACGGATTGCCTCAGGAAAGGGAAGTGGAATTCCTAATTGAAATAGTGCCTAGAGTTGGGTCTATATCTAAGGCCCTATATAGAATGGCCCCTAATGAAATGGCAAAATTGAAGAAACAAATTGAACACTTGCTCGAGAAAGGGTTCATCCGACCCAGTGTGTAACCATGGGGAGCTCCGGTAAAAGAAGGATGGGAGTTTGCGGTTGTGTATCGATTACAAAGAACTTAACAAGGTAATTGCTAAGAACAAATACCCTCTCCCGAGAATAGATGACCTGTTAGATCAATTGTCTGGTTTGTGTGTATTCTCTAAGATTGATTTAAGGTCAGCGTATCATTAGTTGCATGTGAAGGTAGCGGATATTCCGAAGACTGCTTTTAGAACGAGATATAGGCACTATGAATTCCTTATAATGACCTTTGGTTTGACTAATGCACTAGCGGTATTCATGGATTATATGAATCGCATCTTCTGACCGTATCTTGACCAATTTGTGGTAGTATTCATCGATGACATATTGATTTACTCTAAGAGTAATGAAGAGTATGAATGACATTTGAGAATTGTATTGAGAATCTTGAGAGAAAAGCAACTCTATGCCAAACTGAGTAAATGTGAGTTTTGGCTTACTGAAGTGAAATTTCTTGGCCATGTTGTCTCACAAGAAAGGGTCTTAGTGGATCCCAGTAAGGTGGAAGCAGTACTTGACTGGAAGAGGCCAGAAACTATTTCTGAGATCCGCAGGTTTTTGGGTCTTGTTGGTTATTATCGGAGGTTCATCCAGAACTTCTCATGTATTGCATTGCCAATAACCAAGCTCACTAGAAAGGATCAACCATTTTTGTGGGATGACTGATGTGAACAGAGTTTCACAGAGCTGAAGGAGAGATTGACTACGGCACTGGTATTGATTATACCTGATTCCAGTTAGGCTTACGCCATGTATAGTGATGCGAGTAAGCAGGGGTTGGGTGTGTCCTAATGCAGTAGGGACGTGTGGTGGCCTATGCCTCTCGACAGCTCAAACCGCATGAAATGAATTACCCCACTCATGATCTGGAGCTTGCAGTAATAGTATTTACATTGAAAATTTGGCATCATTAGCTGTATGGTGTGACAGTGGAATTGTACTACAACCACAAGAGTCTCCAATACTTGTATGATCGGAAAGAACTGAATATGAGATAGCATCGGTGGATGGAGTTGCTGAAAGATTATAACCTAGAGATTAAATATCATCCGAGTAAGGCTAATGTCGTCGCAGATGCTCTTAGTCGAAAGACGGTGCTAGTAGCAACAATGATGACCCAGGAAAGGAAATTGATAGAGGATTTTTGGGACTTCAATCTCTCAAATAGTATTCTGTGTGCCAGTTATGGCATTGTCCAAGGGGAGAATGACCTAAGGACTAAAATCAAAGAGGCTTAGAGGCAAGATGAGCGAGCCCAGTATATCTGGGCTATGATTGAGCAAGGAGAGACTCAGGATTATGATTTGTCACCTAGTGGATTGGTTCATTACTAGAAGAGAATCTATGTCCCACTGAAGGAGAACTTGAGTCAAAATATCTTAGGTGAGGCTCAAAAGAGTCAATATACTCTTCACCCGGGTATGACCAAGATGTATCACAACCTGAAATCGATATACTGGTGGCCAGGGTTGAAGAGTGATGTGACTAAGTATGTGGCGTGGTGTCTTACATGTCAAAAGATAAAGATTGAATACCAGAGACTGCCAGGATTGCTTCAGAATCCAGAAATTCCAGAATAGAAGTGGGAGAGTGTGACTATGGATTTAGTGGTGGGTCTGCCCAATATTAGGAACTATGATGAGATCTGGATGATTATTGATCGACTCACGAAGTCAATGCACTTCATACTGATAAATGCTAGCTATTCTCCATATAGGCTGGCGGAAATCTACATCAAAGAGATAGTGAGGCTCCATGGTACATCGAAGAACATTATCTCCGATAGAGATCCTTATTTTACTTTAAGATTCTAGAGGGCATTGCATGAGGTTATGGGTACACAGTTGAGGTTTAGTACGGCCTACCATCCTCAGATAGACGAATAGTCAAAAATGACCATTCAAATGTTAGAAGATATACAGAGAGCGTGTGTCCTAGATTTCAAAGGAAAATGAGACTATTACCTTCCGCTAGCTAAGTTTTCTTATAACAACAGCTATCATGCGAGCATTCAGATGGCTCCGTATGAAGCTTTGTATGGAAAGAAATGCCAGTCACCATTGTGCTGGAAAGAGTTGTCTGAGAGGAAGTTGTATGTGTTAGATCCCAAGTTTTGATGATAACAATAATTCAATTATGTGTAAAACATGTTTTTAGAAGGTTAAGAAAAGATTCCAAGTTACCAAATGCATATTTGAAGTTTGCTGATATCTGCTGTGAAATTGCACTTGAGTGCTCGAGCATGAAATCTGCACTCGAGCACAAATCACTTCTGTACTCGAGCAGGTGTGAGAGAAAGCCAGGAAGTGAGTACCCGAGAGGGATTCTCCCTTTATATTCAATGGATCACTTGAAGCACAAGGGATGCACTCGAGCAGTGAAGTCATCCTCACTCGAGCACGTATGCGAGTGAAGGCATGCGAGTGCTTGGCCGAGAGCAAGTAATGGCATGCTTCCTCTCCTCACTCGAGCAAGGCATGTGAGTGCTTGGCCGAGAGCAAGTTAAGGTATGCTTCCATCATTCACTCGAGAAAGGCACTGCGAGTACTTGGCCGAGAGTCTTGAAGTTCAGAAAAGTACAAGTGTGCTCGAGCACACTCATCCATGCTTGGAGTGACACGTCCATGCTTGCGAGTAATATTTTCATCCCTCTCCAATTCAGTTGCGAGTGCTTGTTCAAGAGAGCATATTCCTTGAGAATATGCTTCTCACTCGAGCAGAGGTAAGTGTGCTCGAGTGAGGGCCAAAATCACTCGCGAGTGAAAATTCTATCCCTCTGAAATTCTGGTGCGAGTGATGGTTTAGAGAGCATATTCCTTGAGAATATGCTTCTCACTCGAGCAGAGGTAAGTGTGCTCGAGTGAGGGTCCATATCACTCGCGAGTGCAAATTCTCACTCTTGTCAAAATGGTATGCGAGTGATGACCCGAGAAGACATTCCCTGTGTAAAGTGCAAAGATCACTCGAGCAGAGATTTTGTGCTCGAGTGAGACCTCTCTTCACTCGCGAGTGAAGATATTTTCTCTCTGTTTTTCCATGCAAGCACAACCCGATAACAGAGGCTTATGAAGGAAAATAGGAGATCACTCGAGGTGAGACTTTCATGCTCGAGTGATGCCCTGTTTGACCACAGAAAATGCTAAGTATCACAACGTTCATTACGAATATGGGTTATTGTTATTAATTCATATCATCATTACTTTTTATCTTTGTTTAACATTGTTTTGAATGTTTTAAGAGGATGATACAGGAATATGAACGTTTGAATTGAGCCACATGAGAAAAGTGATACAATGGCAGACAAGATGATTATAAACACGCTGGCACCTACCGCACTCAGTTTATTCCATTTCAACATGCACGTGCCTGCCAATATTTTCAAAAGACCCGCTCCTCCAATATTGAGTGTTCAAACGGGCAAAAACTGAGGAGGCTCTATATATACAGAAATTCAAGGAGAACGAAAATATAGATATACACATACGCAGAGAACGACGCAGCACAAGAATTCACAAGCTCATATCAATTCTCTGTTCTTCATCTAATTTCTCTGTATACACTTTTGATCTTCAGTGTTTATCCATTTACTCTGTAAGAGAGTCTTCATACAAACTCAAAATACTATATTTGTGTGATCTCAAGATATTGGGATCTTGAGAGGGTAGTTATTTCTTACGAGAGAAGCAGTTGAGAGAAATCCTTGTAGTGTCTTTCACTCATAAGCCTTATAAGATACAAGCAGGAGAGAACGTTGTTGTTCATAAGACTTACAGTGGTGTAAGCAGAAGAAAACGTTGCTGCTCATAAGTCTTGTATACATAAGCAAGTGAGAAGAGTCATAGGTTGTTTCTCTGCACATAAGACTTGTCGTAAGGGGGAGAGAAGTTTCTTATTGAGAGAATATTTCTGCTCATAGTCCATTCAAGGACAATTGTTGTCTTGTGGCGTTCTGAGAGCCCATTGAATCTTGGAGATATTGTGAAAAGCTCAGTAGGTCTTGATCTCTGAGGACTGGACGTAGGCATTGTTGTTAGGCCGAACCAGTATAACTCTCTGTGTTCAAATCTTCTCTACTCTACTCTATTCACTATATTTACATATCACCATCTCAAACGAAAAATTTATAACATCACCCAATTCACCCCCCTCTTAGGTGAAGCTTGCCTCTTACAGTATGGCCCAGACCTTATTGATCAGACTTCAGAAAAGATCAAGATTATCAAAAAGAGGCTCCTTGCAGCACAGAGTCGACAGAAGAGCTATGCTGATAAAAGGAGAAAACCTCTAGAGTTTAAGGTAGGAGATCATGTTTTCCTTAAAGTATCTCCGATTACAGGCATCAAAAAAGCAATCAAGCTGAGGAAACTAAACCCGACGTACATTGGTTCATTTGAAATTCTGGCACGAATCAGACCTGTGGCATACCGAATAGCCCTACCCCCGAATTTGAGTAGATTGCATGATATGTTCCATGTCTCACAACTCAAGAAGTACCAACCAGACCCTGAACACATCATTGAGTATGAAGAGATTGAATTACAAGATAACTTCACTTATGCGATAGAGCCAGAGCGAATCATTGATCGAGAAGAGCGGCTCCTCAGACATCGAAGCTTACCGTTTGTGAAGGTGGTCTGGAAAGGAATGTCTCCAAGAGAAGCAACTTGGGAGGCGGAAGCGAACATGAAGAAGCGATTTCTTGATTTTATTCTCAAAGATGTGTAATCAATTTTGAGGGCGAAATTTATTGAATGGGGGGAGAATTGTAATTCCCCAAATTTTGATTAAGGGTTAATGATGATTATTGAGAATAAATTATATATTTAAAACTGAACTATTATGTGTTTTATGGCAATTTCAATAAATGTGCCATAATTGGGGAAAATTTGAGAGAATGGAAAATTGTCGGTTAATTAGTCAGTGATTAATGAGAAATTTAATTACTAAATAAAAAGAAGTGAAATGTGTGACTAAATGGCTAATGGAGTGGTTAGAGTAACTAAATTAGTTACTACTTTATGAGAGCCAATGAAATGGTGACACTTGGCAAGAGGAGATGATGGGAGAGGGCATGGAAAGTTGAACAATGAGTTTTTTAAATATTTCTCTATCCTCCTTCCCTTGTTTTTGGCTGTGCTAGCATGGGGAGTGAAGAAATCATCATTTCCTATCATCTTCAACCTCTCTTCATCTCTCTCTTCTCTCTCATTTCTGGTGCCATTGTTGTCCAAAGGGAAAAAAGAAAAGCTTGAAAAAGGTAAAAGAATGACCTCTAATGCTCAAACTCCATTCATTAAATTTGTTCCTTGAGTTAAGAGCTTCATTTCTATGGTTATAGTTTGCCCATTGGAATTGGTTTGAGCTTTCAAGAATTTTAGAAGTTGGAGAATCAAGAAGCTCCTTTGAGAAAGTTATTAAGGTGAGTTAGAGAAATCTTTCTATTTAAGTTTTGAGCCAAATGGTTTAGCTTTGAAATTGTGGAAATTTTGCCCCATTTTTGAAAATGATGGTCATGGGAAGTTTGGCATGTTATTGGTATGGAATTGGTATGTTTGGAATGTATTTTGGATAGATAAAATTGATTAGGTTTGAAATTGTTAAATTTGGAGATTTTGAGATTTTGGTGGTTAGTGTTGCCCAAACCCAAAGCATGATAATGAAATAGGATTTTGGTTATTTTGATAGTTTTATTGGATTCCTTGAACATTTTGTGTGGGAGTAGCTTTGGTTAAGGTTTTGGGTCCATTGGAGTTAATTGGGTAACCTTTGGGAAATGCTGTTAGTTCTTCTTCGTTTTCTGGCTTCTAATGTGTATCACTCGAGTGAGGGGGTATCACTCAAGTGAGTCAATGAAATTCCTCATTTTCTCTTCAGTTTATGTGTTGCACTTCTATAAAAAGGGCCAGAGTGTTGCCTCACTTGCTAGTGTGGTGGGTTCTCACTCGAGTGAGCCTCCTCTCACTCGACTGTGGATGTATTTGACACCATGAACTTTCCTCTCAGGTTGTCACTCGAGGTTAAAGTGTAAGGGTGTGTTTTAATACTCGTGGGTATTCAGCCTTCACTCGAGTGTAAAGGCCCGTGCTTGAGTGCTTCTCTTCCTTGAAAATTCCATTTGCTCTCTGGTCAACACTTCCTACAACTCACTTCCTGGTACTCAAGTGAGCATTTGGTATCACTCGAGTATTGCATTCTGTGCTCGAGTGTTCTCATTCTCTGAAAGTTTCTTGTGCTCTTGAGTATGTACTCACTATCCTTCACTTTCTAGCACCCGAGTGCAAACCGTACCATCACTTGAGTGAGGCCATCTTCACTCGAGTGAAACATTGAAAGATGGCAGTTTTGTGCTTCCAAAAAGGGGATCGTTAAAATAGTTCTTCCAACCTTTTAGGGGTTTTGTTAGAGGCATTTATGGGTATTTAAGAGACAGTAATGATAACCAATTTAAGTAATCTTTAATTATGACTTTAGGATTTGATATTTTCCAGGAGCATATAAGGCCTGCACCTGCTCAAGAATGGAAAAACCAAGGTAGTAACACTTTATCCTATATCATGTGTAATGCATTGCTTGTTTGAATTAAGAATTGAATACAGTGAGGGGTGTGGCGTAAGCCCAACCTTGAATACAGTGAGGGGATGTGGCGAGAGCCCGGCCTCATATACAGTTAAGGGGACGTAGCGAGAGCCCAGCCTTGAATATAGTTGAGGGGACGTGGCAGTGTGCCCGGCCTTAAATATTGTAATGCTGCATTGTGATATATGCTTACTTGCTTTGTTTATTATGTATCGTATACATAAACTATTGCTACTGGGATACTTTTGAATCTCACTCTTTCCAAATAACATTTTAGACAGGGAGAGTGGATCAAGAAGCAAACAAGTGAGCAAGGACGACTAGGACTGCCGGTGGTAGTCTTAGCTACTATTTTTTTGGTTTTTGATTGGTTATCATTTTGGACAATATATATATATTGAATTGACCACATTATTGTAGTTTTTTTGTAATCCCTGATTTAGGAATTGAGATGGGCAATGATGCCCTATACAAACTTTTGGAATAATGTTATTATCCCGGGTGAATGTCGGGAATTTGGATTATACTCTAATATTGTACATGTAACAAACCGAATAGGCCTAATGTTTTATGAATCAATGAATGGAGATCTATTTATACATGTGTTGTGAAAAGTTTTTAATTATTCCGGATCTCTTATTCAATTATAAAACGCGTTTAAACACTAATTTCGGCCTTGATCATGACGGGGGTTCCATCTATCATCTTACAAAATATCTTAATGAGAGATAACCCTTTTAGGGCTTATAAGGCATCATTACATCATTTATAGGACTTTTAGTTTCATTTAATATAGGTCTTGGACATAATTATCGTTTTTAAAACCCTTAACCTCATAATGGCCTAGGCCATTCACAGGTTAATGGGTACTTCATTCTCCTTATGAGGTAATGGATCTCTTGAGAAGGTAGAGTTCTTTTTCTCAATGTCCATTACCCATATCAAAACTTGAAGTACAAGTTATCACTCTTTTATGTCTCATGAGGTATCCTTACATCAATCATTGGTATTTAGCATCATTTGATATGAGCCTTGGACATAATCATCATTTTTAAAACCCTTAGCCGCGTGATAGCATGGGCCATTTGCAGGTTAACTGACACTTTATGCTCCCTATGAGGTAATGGATCTCTTGAGGAGGTGGAATTCTTTTTCTCAATATCCATGACCCATATCAAAAATTGAAGTATAAGTCATCACTCTTTTATATCTCATAAGGCATCATTGCATCCTTTATTGGCATTTAGCTTCATTTGATATAGGCTTTGGATATAATAATCATTTTTAATACCCTTAGCCGCGTGATGGCCTGGGTCGTTCGCAGGCTAATGGGTATTTCATTCACCCTATGAGGTAATGGATCTCTTGAGGAGATAGAGTTCTTTTTCTCAATGTCGATCACTCATATCAAAATTAGAAGTACATGTCATCATTATTTTATGTCTCATGAAGCACCCTTGCATCATTCATTGGCATTTAGTTTCATTTGATATGGGCCTTAGACATAATAAACATCATTGAATAAGGAGACAAAAAGAGGAAAAATGAGCATGTAAATAAAAATAAAAATGATAATACAGTCATATTTTTAGTAAATAATGCTTGCATAGAATATCTTTTCTTAAAAATGACTTCATCTACCCTTGTCCATATCATCCCTCCTTCACATAAACAGTTATTCGTTATTCCTAAGGTGAGGCTAAGACTTTTGTCTCTCTTTTCACTTTGTGGGAGTATTATTCTTGATTGGAGGAAACTATTAAGGGTCTAAAAACTTGTTTTGTACAAGTTACTTGTATAGAGATGATATCATACTATGGAGAAGTTTAATTTTGAAAATGACCTAACCCCACCTTGATGAGGCTAGTTTTAAAGGGTAAACTATTTAACTTAGACGTAATATGATGATGATTACACAAGCCTGGGAGGATTAGAGCCTATTAATATGATTTCATTTTCATATGTGTACCACTTATCCTTTACCCAATCTAGAACTTGACATATATCTTATTTGAGGTCAGATTTCATGATCATTTGCTTGATATAGAGAGAGCCAATGCATTCATTTTTCATCCTTAATAAAAACAAAACCAAATAGCCACCCTTACATGATAGCCATTTGAGCCTGTGTGATATTCTTTTCCTATCCCTTAGCATACAGAAACCACAAATATATTCCTTACATCTTATTCAAGTTTCTTTTTGTTTTCTAAGAGGACTCACTCTTTCTAACTAGAGGAGCATGTGTACACTCTAAAAATTGTTATGGCTATGAGATGAATATTGTTGAAAAATGAATAGTTGAAAGAAAAAGAGAAAAAAGAAAAGAACAAAAAAGCTCGCTAAGTTGAAAACTCGTAAAGGCAGCTTTGGCAAAAGTTAGAAAAAAAAAGAAAAGAAAAAAAGCTTGCTAGGTTAAAAACCCATAAGGGCAACTTAGGCAAAAGTTAGAGCTGAAAAATAAAAGAAAAGAACAAAAAAGGTCATTAAATTGGAAACCCATAAAGGAAACTTAGGCAAAAGTTAGAGCGGAAAAAAAAAGGCAAAAAGCTTTCTAAGTTGAAAACCCGAAAGGGTTGTTTAAGCAAAAGTTAGAGCAACAAAAAATAAAAGAAAATAGAAAAAAAAGTATCAAAAGAAAGATGAGCAAGTACAAAAGGAAACATAGAAAGAGCTTCATTCAGTTCTTCTTTTGCTTTAAGGCCTTTGGAATGTACACTTAACTCAATGTTTGGCTCTTATTTCCCTTAGTTATCATGAGTATCTACTTCGGTTCTTAGATATTCTTTATTTTCTACTCAAGGTACTCTTTGTTTCTAAGAACACTATCTTCTTGGTTGTAAGAGTATGTGTACTGGTTATAAGGTTGCTCTCGTTGGATATTTTAAAAAAAAAGGGGGAAAAAGGAAAAAAAACTCACTAAGTTGAAAATCCGAAATGGCTGCTTAAACAAAAGTTATAGCAAAAAAAGAAAAAAAAAAAGAAAGGAAGGAAGGGAAAAAAGCAAAATAGAAATGAATAAATACATAACACATAAGAACAAGAAAGATTTTTTTTTTTTTAAAAAAAACAATTATCTCAACATATTTTTTTGTTTTTTGTTTTCAAATTTTTTTTTTTAAAAAAATTATAAAATTGTTTTGAAAACAAAAACCAAAAAACAAAAACAAACAGGCCTGTAGTGCCCGAAATTTGAAACATTTGGAGCCTCTATCAAAATTTTGGAAAAGGATAATTTTGTAAACTTTTTTTTTTAAAAAAAAAAAAAGAAAATTAGATAGGATTCGGAAGTTGATTGTGTGGGGAAGGTGTTAGGCACTTTACAGCACTCATTCATAAGAACAGTTATTCTAAGTTAATTATTTAAAAATGAATATGGCCTTTAATTTTGTTATAATTACCCAAAAAGAGATAAAAAATAATATTTACAAAAAGAAATAAAGTGAAGCTAATAAAAAGATTGTTTATTTATAAAAGAAAGATAAGGAAGAAACATATTTTTTTACAAAATTGAATTTGACATAGGAAGAATCTAGAGCCTACGTACCTTTTAGAAGGATCAAACCTACATAGTTCGGTGATAGAAATACGTGTCACTTTGTTTGTGTTTTTTAAAGAAAAAGTTCCTTTAATTTATTATAGAAAATGATTTTTCATTTGTTTGGTATTTTTTATTTTATGAAAACAACCTTTCTATTTTGTATTGAATAAAATAAAGGTTTTTGGAAGGCTTTTGGACTAAACTTCCTGAGAATATTCCCATAATCTCACACTGAAGAATAATCAATTCTTACCTGAGGAGGCTCTTAAAACCTCACACGATAAAAATCCTTTTTAAAATCAATTTCATTTATTTTGATAAAAGGAGAAGCTTTTTTCTTTGTTATTTTCATTTATAAAAATGGCTCAGAATCATTTTTCTTTTTCCTTTTTATAAAGAAAACTTAGATTAAAGGGAGAGATGAAAATAACATATAGGTAATACACATCCAAACAATGAAAATAAGGGCCCGTTTGGTTAGATTACATTGCACATATGCGATGGTAATCTTGATTGCATTACCATTGGTGGCCTGTTTGGTTGGGCTTATTAATGGTAATGTAGATTACAATTGCAAAATAGATTGCATATTTTTTGGTAATCAACATTCATAGGGGGACCCCTATGAAAACTCATTGCAGGCTTGTAATCATTGATGAAATCTCAATTTTGACCCTACTAATTTAATAAAAAGACAAGATTTACCCTCACCAACCAAAAATATGTCAACAATGATATTTATTCTCTAAAACAGTGTGCTTCTCCACCCGCCGCCGCCCACCGCCACCGCCACCACCTTCTTCTCCATCGCCGCCGCCACTACCACCTCCTCTTCCCACCGCCACCCTCACCCCCGCTGCCCCCACCGCCCACCGCCCACCACCACCTCCTCCACCCCCACCGCCCATTGCCACCACCACCTCCTCTTCCTCCGCCGCCACCCTCACCCCTGCCGCCCCCACCGACCCACCGCCTATCACCCACCACCACCTCCTCCACCCCTACCACCCACCACCACCACCTCCTCTTCCACCGCCACCCTCGCCTACCGCCACCACCTCCTCCTCCACCCCCCACTGCCCATTGTAGCCGCCACCACCACCACCTCCTCCTCCGCCGCCACCCGCACCCCGCCACCCCCACCGACCCACCGCCTCCACCCCCACCGCCCATTGCCCACCACCACCTCCTCCACCCCCACCGCCCACCACCACCACCACCTCCTCCTCCGCCGCCACCATACCCCGCCACCTCCACTGACTCACCGCTAGCGCCCATCACCCACCACCACCTCCTCCACCCCCACCGCCCATTGCCCACCACCACCTCCTCCACCCCTACCGCCCACCGCCACTGCCACCACCTCCTCCTCCGCCGCCACCCTCGCCGACCGCCACCACCTCCTCCTCCACCCCCAGCTGCCGCCGCCGCCACCAACTCCACTGCTGCCACCCTCGGCCCACCGCCCACCACCACCACCTCCTCCTCCACCCCCGCTGCCCACCGCCACCCCTATCATTGCCACCACCACTACCTCCTCGTCCTCCATCCCCGCCGTCGCCGTCTTGTTACTATTTTTTTCTACAAAGATTGTATTAAGGGGTAAAATAGACTTTGTGTAATATATTAATTTTAAATAATTGTTAAAATATTAACTCATTGCACATTGCTTAAAAATCAAACCAAACACTACCCTTGTAATTAATATCGCATTGCATTACCATTACATCGCATTACACTGCACCGCAGGGTGTAATGTGATCTAACCAAACGGGCCCTAAGTGATGAAAACAAGCCATCACATGCCAAGTCAATGAATGAAAGACACATACCTTCTTCATGGTCCAGGTAATACACAAATATCATTGGGCATATCCTCGTAATATTAACAAGAAGAGAGCAACATAAATATCATTGAGGTGGTGGAATGAAAGAAACAAAAAGAAAGAAGGATAAGTAGTACAAACACATGAAACTAAAAAGATTAAATACAAAAAATAATGAAAAGAAAAAAGAATAGAGAGAAGAGATATAAGGAAAAAAAGAAGGGAAAAGAAAAAAAAATAATATAAATTATATTAGATTGTACCCTCTAGCAATTAGTGTTGTGGCCCACAAATGTGACAACAATCACAAGAGTACATAAGAGAACCAATCAATCCAAATTTTGTATTGGATTCAACCTCTAGTCATTGATGTTTAAGTTTGCATGTGTGATAATCATCATAAGAGTATAGGCTTTCCTTAAGGTTTTAAACAAAAGATAAGAAAAAGGAAAATAGAAGAGAGAAGGAAAATGAAAAACAATAAGATAATAAAGTAATCATCATCATATTGGATTCCTCCCTCTAGCTATTGGTGTTGAAGTATCACGTATATGCAAATAACCATAAGAGCATAAGCTTTCCTCAGAGGTATGAAGAAAAACAAGATAAAAAAGATGAATAATAGATTTCACTCTCTTTTTCTTCTTCTTCTTTTTTTTTTTGTCTTTGCTCTCCCTTTGCTCCCCTATTTATAATTTTAAGGTAGGGTTTTCTTCATAAATGTTCTTTTTTTTTAATTTTAATTTTTTTTTGTATTTTATGTTAATAAAACTACCTAACTAAACCCAATTACCATCAATGGGAGATTTTTCTTGTAATTTTCACTTTTTTATTTTTATTTTTATATTTTTTATTAATAAAACTTCCTAACTTGACATAATTACCATCAATGAGAGATTTTTTAAATTTAAATTTTTTATTTTTTATTATTTTTCCTATAAGTAATTTCCTAATTTAAACCTATCTACATAAATGAGAGATATTTTCTTATTTTTAATTTTCGTTTTTATTTAATTTTTTATATTTTCCATACAAGCAATTTCCTAACTTAAACCTATCAACATGAATGAGAGATATTTTTTGTATTTTTTTAATTTCTATCCCCCCCAATTACTTCACACTAAATTTCCTAATCCAAATATCAAATAATATCAATGAGATGAATTATTTTGAAATTTATTTCCATTTACTACAAAAACCCAAGTTCAAGACAATCACCATTAATAATGATCATTTTTCAAATTTTCAATTACAATCCAATCACCATCAATATCATTTGTTTATTAATTTATATGTGTTAGGATTAAGGAGGATTTTTTCTTTTTTCATTCATTTTTTTATTATTTTTGACTTGGGCCCGGATGAAATAGAGTGTTTACAAGGCCCATTTATTCTTGTAAAAAATAAATTATCTTCTATATTTCATAATAATACGTGAAATTTTATTAATTTCAATAGTATAGCCTCCTTTTTAAATTTATTTCAATACATTGAACTGTTATTAGAAATTAGAAATATTAGTTATGGCAAAAAAAAAAAAAAAATTAGAAATATTAGTTGATCTCCAAAAAAGAAAAGCCTTGTTCCTTTTTCGAGTGGCTTTCTCTTTGCTCGAGAATAAATGGAAATTACTGCTGTTTGTTTTGCAGAACATGTTGACAAAAACTGAGCCCAGGCCACACATGAAAATAAACGACCGTAAATTTGGGGCGCTGCAGATCCCCTCTTTCTCATGTTTCTACTTGCGATCATGATTCATGAAATCAATCCCTTTCAATTCCGCGTTGTTTTCTCAATTTTCCGCATTTAATACGCCTCTTCACTTGGACTGAGTCTTCTCTTCTCTTCTCTACCACTTGCTCCTCCGGCTAGAGCAAGCTTCCTCTTTTCCACTCAGCAATGGCGAACTTCTCCAACAAGATCAGGCTCTCTTCCTCTCTACTCAAACGATTCCAACGGCATGCAACCAGTGCTACTCCCTCGCTATTCATCACGAGATCTTACACAAACGAATGCAGTCGTCCTACCATAGTCCACAAGCGCAGCCTTGATATTCTCCACGACCCATGGTTCAATAAAGTATATCTCACCATTTTTCTTTTTCTTTGAATCTTTAATTTAGTTTTTTTCTTTCTCCCTTCGTGCGTCCATTATTGAGTATGTGATATTTATATATATGATTTGAAGGTTGCATTGCACTGGCTGCTGGGTTGCTGTTTGTGCATTTCTGTTAATTTAAACTGTAAAGTGAATTTTCTTGAGATACCAACTTAGTTTCTTGTCTTCTGTTCACTAGTTTTTTGATTCTGTATATATAGGTTTTAGTTCTATTGTAATTTCAACATTTCGATTGTTTTGTACTTGCTGGGAAATTGCTGTATGATTACATGCATTTTATATTTGATGCTTCATAATTTGACTCGTGAGTGCAAAGTGCAACTTCTCCGTAGTATCAAAATATAGTATAATGTGCTGTACCTGCTATTTTATTGATAAATAGGTCATATACAATCTTTAACAGCGTAGCTTTCAAAGTTCATTATTCAAGAAAGAAGGAAAACTCCTGCAACTAGGATTACACTAAATTCTTCTATGACTCTTCCGCAGAACCTTCCCTTTGTTTACATTTTGTTTACAACCTGCAATCTAGCAGCTGAAAAACTTGCTTCTGCCCACAATAAAGCCAATTAAATTGTGACTTATTCTTCATATGGATAGCTTCCTTCCAATTTGCTAATTCTATTTCAGCTTACTTTTTCTTGAAGATTTGCTCATTCAATAAAATTTTTGACCTGGCTTCTGAAATTTCCATGCTCCCTAATTTTCATATATAGTAGTCCTAATGCTTCTGTAGAAGCTGCAATCTACACATTGACCCCTGTCTTCAGCTGGTCACTTACATCATGTTAGAAAATTCGCTTGAAATTTGCTACAAATCCTTTTTTGTTCATTATGATCATTGTGCCTTGTCTTACTTCACTGGAGTTTATGAACCAAATAAATACTCCACCCATTCACGCATGTGCTTATGTTGAATGAGGAAACTGAGCTTTTGCATGAAGAGCATATTCTATTTACCAGCTTTATTTTTATCAAGAAAAAATTTTTTTAATTAAAAATACTTGTAGATTTTACATTTGCTTGTATCAAATTTAAATGCATACTAAGTTCCACTTTGGTGTTTTAATATTAGGGAACAGCTTTTACCATGACAGAACGGGATCGCCTTGATCTAAGAGGATTGCTTCCTCCAAATGTCATGTCTACTGAACTACAGATTGAGCGCTTCAGTATGTATTTATATATTTTTCCCCTCTTTTGTTCAAAATTGTATTAATATTTGTTGGTGATCTTTGGGTGAGCTGACGATAGAGTTAATTCTGCAGTCAAAACTTGGGAACTAAGGCATTTTAACATAGGCTGCTTCTAGGGTTTTGTAAATGTATTCACTTAACTTCATCATCTTCATGTATACATTATGCTATTTATATACAAGGCAAACATCATAATTCCTCATTTTAGGTGGGACATTATCACCTAACATTTCACCTAACATTCCACCTAACATACCACCTAACATACCACCTAACATATCCATGATTCCCTCATTCTGTGGGACATTGTGTCCTAACACTCCCCCTCAAGTTGGAGCATAGATGTTAATCAAGCCCAACTTGTTACAAAGATAGTCAACCCGAGTGCCATCCAAGGCCTTAGTCAAGAAATCACCTAACTGATCACTAGATGATACATGTCCTGTAGAGATAAAATTCTCCTTGATCTTATCACGTACAAAGTGACAATCAATCTCAATATGTTTCGTACGTTCATGGAACACTGAGTTGGAGGCTATGTGTAGGGCAGCTTTATTATCACACCACAGTTTCGCAGGTAATGACGTGGTCAGACCAACCTCCTTCATTAATTGGTGGATCCACACAATCTCTTGTACGGACTGAGACATGGCTCGATACTCAGCCTCTGCACTAGACTTTGCTACCACATCTTGCTTCTTGCTCCTCCAAGATACCAAGTTTCCACCTACAAGAACGCAATAGCCTGTAGTGGACCTTCTAGTTGTCTTTGACCCTGCATGATCTGCATCACAGAAACACTCAATCTTTGTGTGACCATGATTCATATAGAGTATGCCACGACCAGGTGAGCCCTTCAAATAATGTAGGACATGTTCCAAAGCTTCCCACTGAGCAACAGTTGGTGATACCATGAATTGGCTAAGCCTACTGACCGGAAAGGTTACATCAGGACGAGTTACAGTAAGATAGTTCAATTTTCCAATCAGCCTTCGGTATCGCTCAGGGTAGGCAAATGGTTTAATCTTCTCAGGATCAATCCGTTTTTTCACATCCTCGGGTAGCTCATCAAATGGCACACTATCATCAATGTCCAAGAAAGGATTGGGAATCATGGGACAACTACTGGGTGTTGCTCCAAGTTTCCCGGTTTCTTTCAGTAGATCAAGGACATATTTCCGCTGGGTTAGGAGAGTGCCTTTCTTGCTTCTCATAACTTCAATCCCAAGAAAGTACTTTAACGAACCCAAATCCTTTGTTTGAAAATGAGAATTCAGAAAGACCTTGAGTGATGAGATCCCTGACGTATCACTGCCTGTAATAACAATGTCATCTACATAGACTACCAAGAGAATCATGCCAGCATCCGTCCGTTGATAAAACACAGAATGATCACATTTACTTTGATTCAGACCAAACTTCTTAACCACAGAACTGAATCGGTCAAACCAAGCACGAGGACTCTGTTTCAAACCATATAAAGATTTCTGGAGGTGGCATACCTTGCCATGCTCCCCCTGAGCAACAAAACCAGGCGGTTGCTCCATGTAAACCTCCTCAAGAAGATCACCATTTAAAAATGCGTTCTTAATATCCAGCTGATGAAGATCCCAACCGTGGGTAGCTGCCATAGAGATGAAGAGACGAACAGAGGACAACTTTGCCACAGGAGAGAAAGTTTCTGAATAGTCAACACCATACGTCTGAGCGTAACCCTTAGCTACCAATCGAGCTTTCAATCGTTCCAAGGTGCCATCAGATTTGGTTTTAATGGCAAACACCCACTTACATCCAATAGCCTTCTTTCCAGGAGGTAAATCAACGAGAGTCCAGGTACCAGCCTTATCAAGGGCCATCATTTCATCGTGCATCGCAGCACGCCAACCGGGGTGGGTCAAAGCTTGGGAGAGGTTAGTGGGAATGGTGAGAGAATCTAAGGAGGCAAGGAAGGAACAGGAAATGGGCGACAGGTGATGATATGAAACAAACGAGGAAATAGGGTACGTACAAGTGCGTTTACCTTTTCGGAGGGCAATTGGCAGGTCAGCAGAAGTGACAGTAGGATCTATATTAGTAGGGACGTGTTCAGACACTGGTTCAGGCTCTGGTCCAGGCACCAGTTCAGGGTCAGATTCAAGGGACGGGGAGGGGGCTAAGTGCGGATCAGGTGCCGAGGCGGACATTGGTAGGTCAGAGAGACGAGCAGCAGCATTACTTTCCTTAGGACGTCTTTGATAAACATGATGGATAGGAGGCAGAGCAGCGGCCGGCACAGATGCTTGCACTGGTGGGGAATAAACCTCATACACTAAAAGATGATCAAGATCTGGGTTAACGACAGAAGAAGAAGGCAGAGCAGAGACAGAGAAGAACGAAGTGGACTCATGGAAAGTGACATCTATAGACACAAAATAACGCCGAAGATCAGGAGAGTAGCACCTATAACCCTTCTGAACCCTAGAATAGCCAAGGAAGACACACTTGAGAGATTTTGGATCAAGTTTAGTGACACTTGGACGAATGTCTCGAACAAAACAGACACACCCAAAAATTTTCGGATCAATTGGAAACAAGGATTTGGAAGGAAACAAAGTGAGGTATGGAATGTCACCACTAAGAACAGGAGAGGGCATACGATTAATAAGAAAGCAGGCGGTGGACACAGCATCAGCCCAAAAGGATTTGGGAACATGCATTTGAAACATTAGAGCACGGGCAACTTCTAATAAGTGCCGATTTTTCCTTTCGGCAACACCATTCTGAGCAGGTGTATCTGCACACGAGGATTGATGAAGCATGCCATGTGTAAGCATATAGTCGTGAAACTGGGTAGAAAAATACTCTTTAGCATTATCACTGCGCAAGGTTTTCACAGAGACACCAAATTGAGTTTTGATCTCAACACAGAAATTGCAAAAGTGAGAGAATAACTCGGAACGACTTTTCATTAAATAAAGCCAGGTGGTTCGAGAAAAATCATCAACGAAAGTAACAAAGTACTTAAAACCAGACGTGGACATGACAGGACAAGGACCCCAAACATCAGAATGAACTAAATCAAAGGGGGACGTAGCCCGTTTATTGATGCGAGGTGACAGGTGAACACGGTGGTGTTTGGCAAACTGACACGATTCACACTCTAAGGACGACAAATAATGAAATTGAGGATACAACCTCTGCAAGGATGATAATGACAAATGACCCAAACGACAATGAACATCAAAAGGAGAGAAACCACCAGAGCAAGCAACGGAACGTGGCACCTGATCGTCAAGAAAGTAATGGCCGCCAGATTCATATCCCCTACCAATAATCCGCTTCGTCGTAAGATCCTGAATCACACAATGGTCAGGGAAAAATGAGATAAAACAGTTCAATTGACGAATAAGCTTGCTGGGAGACAGAAGGTTAAAAGCAAGGTCAGGAACATTAAGGACCGACGATAGAGAAACAGAGGATGTAGGTGTAACAGTGCCAGATCCAAGGACACGAGAAGCAGAACCATTGGCAATAGTTATGGTAGAGGGTTTGTCATAAGGTGTATATGTAGAGAATAAATGATGGTTACCTGTCATGTGGTCAGTGGCACCGGAATCGATGATCCACCTCGAGGAAGAAGTAGCAAGGCATGAGTCACCGTTACCTGTAGCAAGCGCACTCGAAGTGGATGGAACATTGGCAATTTGATCTGTGGATTGGACCATATGAGCAGCTCCAGTACGTTGCAGCTTATTTTGCAACTTACGACAGTAACGTTTGGTATGACCAGCTTCCTTACAATAGTAACAGACAATAGTACCAGTAGTCGAAGGATTGTTGCCGAAGCGTTGGGGACCTTGGTTTCGCGAATCAGCAGAAGTCGAGGATGGTGTACTATTTCCAGAGTTAAAGAAATTCTGGTGGCGGTTATCATTGGGACCACGGCCAGCTAATGCACTAGCATTCGGAGTAGGAGTCGGGTGTAAGAGACTATCTGCACGGAGCACACGAGAGTACACATCCAGAAGTGAAGGAAGTTCAGAACTAGACAGAACCTGGGAACGAACAGTCTCATAGGCAGGATCCAAGGCAGTAAGAAAGCTGAGAATTGCTAGTTTCTCCATATTATCAGCTTGCACCTTAAGGTCAGTGGTAGGCGGCATTAACATCTTCAACTCTTCATACATTTTCTTGAACTCTACATAAAAGTTTTTCAACGAGCGCCCCTGCTGTTCAGCACGATAGAATCCCTTGCAGACATCATGAATACGAGTAATATTTCCTTTCCCAGAGTACAGAAATTCCAAACAGCTCATAAGTTCCTTAACCGTATTACAGTGACTAACTGAGGGAAGGATTTCACTGTCAATAGAATTCTGGATTTGTAAGAATAAACGGGCATCCGCTCGGGCCCAAGCCATCTTAGGGTCATCTGCAGGAGGCGTATCAGTCAAATGGCCCTCCTTCTCAATACTAAGCAAGTACATTCGGACGGTTTTACTCCAATCCATATAATTTTTCCAGGTTAATTTGTGCTCAGTGATTTTATTAGTCACAGGAATAATTTCAGTAACACTAGCCTTTGAGTCACCCATCAATTCAAGCAGAAAATAACCAAATGGAGTTGATAAACAACCAAACAACTCCCCCCAAAACAAAGAGCTAGCACAGGCAGTACCACAAAGGCAATAACCACGAACACAAAATGGTAGCACTGAAACACAGCAAACCAGAACCAGAAGCACAGAAATGCAGCAAACCAGAAACAGAAGCACAGAAACGCAGCACAGAAACAGGAGCAAGGGAATAAATCAACAACCAACCCGCAAACGGTGAGTACCCACTGCACGAAACCAATTGGGGAAGGACTGCACCACTTAGTCGATCAGAATGCAGCAAACGGCGGCGGCAAAGTCGCCGGAAAACGCCGTCACGCGCCGGCGCGTGAAATTCCGGCGAGAAAGGAGGCGGCGCGTGAAGGCCACGCGCAGGTCAGATGGCGGCGATACTCCGGTGACGAACCGGTCGGGCGACGGCGGATCTAGTGGTGGTGCGCGTGTGGACTAAATCTGCCGGCCACCGGAGCACAGTGAACAATGAACAGTGCGCACAGAAGCAAAAAACCAGAACCAGAACAGCAAAGGAAAAACGAAAAAAAACAGAGAGCACCAAGGCTCTGGTACCATGTAAATGTATTCACTTAACTTCATCATCTTCATGTATACATTATGCTATTTATATACAAGGCAAACATCATAATTCCTCATTTTAGGTGGGACATTATCACCTAACATTTCACCTAACATTCCACCTAACATACCACCTAACATACCACCTAACATATCCATGATTCCCTCATTCTGTGGGACATTGTGTCCTAACAGGTTTAATAATTTGTTTTGTTTATGTTACTTGAGAGAATCAATGTGGAAGATATATGGCAAAAAATAATGATGGTTTGTCTCCTGATATCTGCGCATGGAGTTAGAAAAGTTTGGATGTCAATAGTCATTTATTTTTGCATTGATTGGTAGCTATCTCTGCTCATTGGAGAGGCATGGTTACTTTTAAAGAGTTTGGTAGGTAAAGGTAACAAAACATTTCTGGAGACATGTGATTTGTTGTTTGTGGGTCTGGTGTGTGATGGATCTGAATGTTAGGATAAGATTCAGACATTCCATGGGCTATAATTTTTAGATACGTTCATTTCAACCAACGTTTTTTTTATAATGTTTTATCTGATACTCATAGGAACTGGAGAGCTTTCCCCATTAGATTTTTCTATCCATTTCCTCTTTACCTTTGTTTATTATTATTAGGTCACTAATCTTCTTTTATATAGTGATATTCCCCTCTCAGTTCTTTCATTCATTGCTAACTATATACAAGAAGGAAATTTATAGCTGGACATTAGCAATTTTTCCGTCCATTCTATGAATGCATTTCTTTGTATATCTTCTTTATATGGATGTGTTCTCCCTGATGGCAAGCTCTCTATTGGGCTTTAGTTGTACGTGAAAAGAAGGCAGAAAAGGAAAAACTTAAAGGCAGCTTTTGGTAAATCCTTTGAGAACAAAAGGCTTTTGTTTTGTGAAACTTTCGAGTTGAGCACATCTCCGTTCGATTATTTCTTTTAATTATCTATTGAACACATCTTTGCATGATACTGCAAAGTTGTTCGACATTAAACTGCATTACAAATGATGGGCAGTTCTAGCTAGTTGGTCTGTATGTGATAATAATGACTATTTTGTTTTTGATTGCTTTATAAACTGAGTGTATTACTGTTCTTATTTTATAATTTATCTATTAGTATATTTGTTGGTAAACAGTGGTTGATTTGAAGAGGCTTGAAGTGCAAGCAAGAGATGGACCTTCTGATCCAAATGCTTTGGCCAAGTGGCGGATACTCAACCGCTTGCATGACAGAAATGAGACTATGTACTACAAGGTCAGTTTACAATATTTTTCCCTTTGATGATGAAAGAAAAGAACTCAACTATTGTGATTCTTGTTTATGTACACCTTTGGTTACTTAATGACATGAGAACTAACGTTACAATATGAAACTCTACAATTCTATTATTTAGCGAGGGGATAGGAGAAGTTGTTCATTAATAGCTATTGAAAAATAATCACATGATGTAGCATTTAGGTATTAAAGGGAGAAATATAATTTAGCTGCTGTACGCTCTCTTTATTTATGCTATTGAAAATAATTGGGTTTAACAATTACACTATCTTCTCTATCTAAGATAACTTTTGACATCTCCAAGAAAACAAAAAGAATGAGATACATAAAATAATCACTAGCTTAATCTAGCAGATTAATTAAATAGAATGCAACTCAGAATCATTTCTCTGACACTTCTCAAGTTGGAGCTTATAGATATATTATGCTCCAAGATAATTATAAAAATATGTAACCCAAAGACATACAATAGATTTAGTAGATATGATGTTCACACTTGGTACAGACTATCCTGATCGCGTTTTGCAAAAGATTCTCATTAACTGTTATGATTTGACGAAGAAACTGGATCGAATTCCCACTTTGTATATTGCAGGGAAGCCTAGGTATTTGTACACACCATAACTGACATCCAATCAATTATAGGATTGTTCGTGATGTTGCATAGCTGACATATTCTAATTAATGCAACATAGTAAGAGGATTTGACGTTCCCTTAATCATAATTACTTTGTTCCTTAATATTTTCCAAATCTGACACCGTCATAATGACATAAAAAAGGGTGGCCTAGTGCACAAGGCTCCCACCAGGTGGGGTCTGGGGAGATTTAGATGTACACAGCCTTTCCCCCCACAAGCGGAGAGGCTATTTACAGGATTTGAATCTGTGACCTCCACATCACATGATAGCAACCTTACCGCTATGTCAAGACTCACCCTCACCCTCATAATGACATAATTATATCATTTTCAACATTGCCGCTCAAGTTGTTATGTAGATGTTATGCATCTTAAGCTTGGAGTAATGACTTAGGTTAACTACATTAATTAGCTGGCCAAATGTTGATACATAAGTGTAGAATCTCATAATTAAAGGTGTTAGAATATTAGCTGTTAGTGGGTTGTTAGAGTGATTAGTGAGTTGTAAGTGTAATCCCGTGTATTCCTCCACTAATGTCCCATTATGATACTATAAATAGGGACTTCTTCTCATCTTATAACAAGAAAAACATTCTCTGTTCTAAATATTCTTCATGGTATCAGAGGATTGAAGAAAATTATCAAAGAAGTTCTTTTCCCCTGGTGTCAGTAACTCCCACTGTCGAGTATCATCACTTCTGTCCTCGAACTCCCACTTCTGTTGAGTTCAGGCCACTGCACAGACCATTATTCACAGCCATCAGATTTCCTCAGAGGGCACATAGCTTCAGCGGCGGCTTCATCTTCCACTGCCCAGCCTTCCGACGACGCCAACTCGGGCGAGAAACGGAAGCAAGAGGAGCTTCGGGTCAGTCCGATAACACCAGAATCATGACAAAGTGAGAGAAGGCAGTGAAAGGCCAATCGTGGATCGTGGGCAACCAAGGAGGACGAAACCACCGTCTGCTGCTCTCATTGCCGCGACATCATTGACTATCTCGGGCTTCTAGTAACAGCACCGAAATGCCAGCAGAGCTCGATTCCATTGTTTCCTATCTGTCCTTACACCATTTTCGGCCAGCTTCACTAACCTCTCCTTTGACGTTCACCACCGAGCCGTCACCACCACTGGAGTTGCAACTTGAAGGGCGACATGGAGAGGGAGAGCACCGATAGAGGGAGCTCGTCTGCTACAGTGGATGCAGAAGCGTCGAACTTAGGAGAGGAAGGAATTGAGAAGCCAGACACGACATTTGACCAGTCTTGCTCAATTATCTAATTGAGTTAAGACTAATCTGTCATTTTTTAAATTCGGAAGACCAACCTGTCATTTTTGAAATTTGCAGGCTCGACGCCCCAACTTGTCATTTTTGAAATTCACAGAACTGAATTGGCATTTCTGAAATTCGAAGCCCAAACTGACATTTTCCAATTTTTGGTTAGTTGGCCCATTTGTGACACTCATGTCAAATTGCTCTTTTTAATTCTATCAGTATGTCATCTGAAGGATCTTCCTCTATTTCACGGTCTAACGATATCTCTACTGTCCTTATTGTCTCTTGAGAAACTCACTAGTGACAATTACCAGGACCATGATCCTCGCTCTCAATGGAAGGGACAAACTTGAATATATCACTGGTGAAGCAAAGAGGCCCACTGACTCAGAAACCAAGGCATTACACATTTGGAAGTCTGAGAATGCCTTGGTATCATCTTGGCTGATTAATGCAATGTCATCATCAATCAAGAAGAGTTTCATGTATCTTCCTTCAACCCAAGAGATCTGGGAGGCCCTTCGGGAGACATATAGTATTGTGGGGAACAGGTCCCACATATTTGATGTTAAGAAAAAGTTGTACCAATTAAAACAAGACAGCATGTCACTCGATGACTACTATCTCGAAAAGTCCACTCCTTGGCAAGAGTTTGATGCCCTAAAAAGTAAAACTCATCATTACCAAACTAATGCTTCAGAAGATCGCAAGGAAAAAGAAGAGGAGAGAGTATATGAGCTGCTGGTTGGTCTCAATGAGATTTATGATGATATTCGGGCTCGGATTCTTAGCCACGAACCCTTGGCTTCTGTGCGTGAAGCCTACTCCATTCTACACAATGAAGAAGATAGACGAAAGTCAATGCTTCAAAATAATTCCGCAGCTATTCCCACACCTCCTGAGGCCTCGGCTCTCGCTATTCGATTCACAAAATCAACAGGTTCCAAAGGTCGACCATTTTGTGATCATTGTAAGAAACATGGATATACGAAAGACACTTGTTGGAACCTCCATGGCAAACCTGCTGATTGGAAGCCAAAAAGAGGGAAAGGACGAAGCAATGTAGCTGAAGCTTTAAAAGGTGGTAAGACCTCCCAAAATGACTAACTGAGCAAAATCATGGAAATGCTTATTGCACTTCAGACTACAAAGCAGCCTATTGCCACAATAGTGAGAGAGGTAATTTCTTGCAAGCCTTGGCCGTAATAAAAGGTCTATGTACAGGGAATTGCCGGATTGTTGACTTAGGTGCCTCGGATCACATGATTGACAACACGACTCTCTTCTCATCATATACTCCCATTTCTAAGGGAATGACTGTACGAATTGCTGATGACTTCAAATCTGTTGTCTCTGGGATTGGATCTGTTAAAATCTCTGCTACACTTTGCACTCTGTATTACATATTCCAAAGTTAAAATGCAACTTACTATCAGTAAGTCAATTAGTAAATGATGAACAATGTTATGCTAACTTCTTTGCTACTTACTGTCTTATTCAGGATCTGCTGACGGGGACGATGATTGGGAGTGTGAATGAGCATGATGGTCTCTATTACCTTGATAAAAGTGATAGTCATACAATTAAACTTTGTAATAAAGTGTCTCTCTCTAGGACTAGTGACTTAGTTATAGCACAAGCGTTTAGGCCATCTAAATTTCAATTACATGTCTCAAACATTTACATCTCGTGTCTAATCAAAATGTATCCGATTTTCATTGACTCGTGTGAAAAAGCCAAGCATCATCGTACATCATTTCAAAAACATCCATACCAAGCATTTAAACCCTTTTCCCTAATTCACAGTGATTTATGGGGACCGTCACGCATACTAAACAGATCAAAATCCAAATGGATCATCACATTTATCGATGACCATGTACGTGTTAGTTGGGTTTACCCGTTGGAAGATAAAACAGAGGTATCTCAAACTTACCTTAGCTTCCACAACATGATCCGCACCCAGTTCTAAACCCAAATCCAGATCCTACACACTGACAATGGGACTGAATACTTCAATGAGGCCTTGTCCACCTTCCTAATAGAAAATGACATCGTTCACAAAAGTACTTGTCCCAATACACCTCAACAAAATGGCATTGCCGAACGAAAGAATCGTTATATTCTCGAGACTGCTAAAGCCATTATGTTTAGTAGCAATGTTACTAAATATCATTGGTATGATGCTGTCCTCACTACCACATTCCGCATTAACCAAATGCCCAGCCGACCACTGTCTTACAAAACACCATTTGAATGAAGTGTATCGAATCCTTCGTTATTTGAAGGGATCTCCGGGGCGTGGCTTACTGTTCAAAAAGACTGATAAATGAAATGTTGAATTGTTTACAGATGCTGATTGGGTAGGTGATCAAGATGACAAGAAATCCACATATGGATACTGTACGTATATATGGGGTAACTTGGTCACATGAAGAAGTAAAAAGCAAAGCGTAGTTGCAAGAAGCAGTGCTGAGGCTGAATACCGAGCTGTAGCACTTGGGATTTATGAAGGCATATGGATAAAACATGTTCTTGAAGATGTAAGGAAATGCAAGTCTATTGTGATAACATGGCTGCAATCGATATTGCCCATAATCCAGTTCAACATGACAGAACCAAGCATGTTGAGATAGACAGACATTTCATAAGAGAAAAGGTTGATGAAGGCATTGTTGACCTACGATATATACCATCTAAGGAACAGACTACAGACATTTTCACTAAAGGACTACCCAGTGAAAAGTTTAAATATCTTGTTGGCAAGTTGAACATGATAGATATCTATAGTCCAACTTGAGGAGGAGTGTAGAATCTCATAATTAAAGGTGTTAGAATATTAGCTGTTAGTGGGTTGTTAGAGTGATTAGTGAGTTGTTAGAGTGGGTCAACAGAAGTTTTTCTTTATTAGGTCATTGAGTGTAATCTCGTGTATTCCTCCACTAATGTCCCCTTATGATACTATAAATAGGGACTTCTTCTCATCTGAATTATAACAAGAAAAACATTCTCTGTTCTAAATATTCTTCAATAAGGAGTGAAATTAGACCACTCTCCACATATTTCCTTTATGAAATGCGTGTCGACTTTATGTTGCTTTGATTTTATCACATTGTATTGGGTTGTGAGCAAACCTCACTGATTCATCCCACTTCATTATCAGGTGTTCCAAAATGATATTTAGTGGTTCAACCATAGTAATTCGCAAATCTTAAGTGCCTTAAATTTGAATTTGCCAATTCCACTACACTTTTTTCTTACTCCACATTACTTGATTGCTCTGGATAAGTGCATTAGCTTGCTGTGGAACTTTGTTCAACTAGAGCATACATAGTCTTCATTTTTATTGGCCTCTAGATAATTATGTGATCCTTTTGAATAATATTCCATTTCCTAGAGTGGGCTTCAGATAGTATAGTGAAGAGAATCAGATGAGATGATAATTTTTGTGTGTATTATTCAGTAAGGCAACGATTACATTTATACACAGAGAGAATCGGATCATTTAATGAGATCCTGATTTGATGTTATACAATCACTATATAATCGGGAAAGAATCTGAAATAATAATCCTAATTATCAATCCCTATAATCATGGGATTCTACACTCCCCCTCAAGTTGGACTATAGATATCAATCATGTTCAACTTGCCAATAAGATAGTCAAACTTGTCCCTGGGTAGTCCTTTAGTGAGGATGTCTGCGGCCTGTTCCTTGGACGGTATATATCGTAGATCAACGATACATTCATCAACCTTCTCTCTTATGAAATGTCTATCTATCTCAACATGCTTGGTTCTGTCATGTTATACCGGATTGTGGGTAATATTGATTGCAGCCATGTTATCACAATAGACCTTAATTGGCATATTTATGCATTTCCTTAAGTCTTCAAGAACACATTTTATCCATATGCCTTCACAAATTCCAAGCGCTACAGCTCGTTATTCCGCCTCAGCACTGCTTCGTGCAACTACACTTTGCTTTTTACTTCTCCATGTGACCAAGTTACCCCACACATACGTACAGTATCCAAATGTGGATTTCCTGTCATATTGATCACCTGCCCAATCAGCATCCGTAAATAATTCTATCTTCCGTTTATTAGACTTCTTGAATAGTAAGCCACGTCCTGGAGATCCTTTCAAATAACGAAGGATCCGGTATACTTCATTTTGATGCTTTTGTTTAGGACCATGGGAGTGCTGACTGACCACACTAACGGCAAATGCAATGTTTGGTCTGGTATGAGACAAGTATATTAGTTTGCCCACCATTCGCTGATAGTTCCCTATGTCCACACCCTTGCCAAGGTCTGCTTCTTCATCTATTTTATCAACCCGAATAGGTGTGTCACTAGGCCTGCAGCCTGTCATTCCTGTTTCCTTTAAAAGATCTAGTACATACTTTCTTTGGGAAATATAGATTCCTCCTTTTGACCGGGCAACTTCCATCCCAAGATAGTACTTCATCTCTCCAAGGTCTTTGATTTGAAATTCTCGTGCAAGGGCTCCCTTGATTTGATTGATCTCTACCTCATCATCTCCCATAAGGATTATATCATCAACATATATTGTTAGGACAGCCATCTTACCCTTATGATGTTTAAAGAACAAGGTATGATCGTTCTGCCCTTGAGTATATCCATGTCTCTTAAGGACCCGAGTGAATCTATCAAACCAAGCACGTGGAGATTACTTCAATCCATATAATGACCTTTTGAGCTTGCAGACTTTATTAGCTTTCTTCCCTGGGAACCCTGGAGGTAATTTCATATACACCTCTTCCTTGAGTTCTCCGTTAAGGAAGGCATTCTTTACATCGAGTTGGTGTAGATCCCAATCTAGGTTGGCTGCAATAGATAAGAGGATTCTAATTGTATTCAGCTTGGCCACTGGTGCAAACGTTTCAGTGTAATCTTCCCCATATACTTGCGTGAAACCTTTTGCAACCAGTCTAGCTTTGTATTCCTCAAGGGTTCCGTCTGCTTTATACTTAGGAGTGAATACCCATTTGCATCCAACAGGCTTTTTTCCTAGTGGTAGATCCACTACATCCCATGTCTTATTACACTTAAGGGCTTCCATCTCTTCCATGACAGCTCGCCTCTATTCAGGTATAGTCATGGTCTCGTCAATTGTGTCTGGTACCCTGATATTGTCAAGATGAGAGACAAATGTCCTGTATTTGGATTAAAGGGCCTTATAGGAAACAAACCTTTCAATGGGATGTCGGGTGCATGATCTAGGCTTCTTTCTTACTGCAATGGGAAGATCAAGGTCAGACCTCTCCGTTACCACTTTTCCTCTTGACTTGCCTCCGGTTCTAACTCTTGGTGAGTGCTAATAGTTTGTGGCTCATTACTGCTTTTGTGACGTCGTATATAGGTTTCACCCCACTTGTGACCAGATCACCAGAGGTATCAGGATTATCAGAGGTATTAGGATTGGGTTCTATATGGGTAGGCGTATAAACTGTAAAGGTCAGGTCATCTTCTGGTGTCTCGTGTCTGGAATTCACCATCTCTCTCCCCCTGAATTGCAGACAGGGAATAATAGGGAGTATTCTCATGGAATGTGACATCACAGGTAATGAAGAGACGTTTGGAGACCGGGTCATAACACCTATATCCCTTTTGAGAAATGGAGTAGCCAAGAAAAATACATCGAAGGGCTTTGGGATCAAGTTTGTTGGTGTGATGAAGGTGGACATAGGATGTGCATCCAAACACCCTGAGTGGCAGGGTGTTTTCAAGGTACGGGCGGTTGTAATATTTATGGAGGAGCTGAAGTGGTGTTTTGTAAGACAATGGTCGGCTTGGCATTCGGTTAATGAGGAAGGTGGCGGTGAGGACCGCATCATCCCAATGATATTTAGAAACATGGCTACTAAACATAATGGCTCTGGCTGTCTCGAAAATATGACGATTCTTTCGTTCGGCAATGCCATTTTGCTGGGGTGTATTGGGACAAGTGCTTTTGTGAACAATGCCATTGTCAGTTAAGAAAGTGGACAGGGCCTGATTGAAGTATTCAGTCCCATTGTCAGTGTGTAGGATTTGGATTTGGGTTTGGAACTGAGTCTGGATCATATTGTGGAAGCGAAGAAAGGTTTGATACACCTTTGTTTTATCTTTCAATAGGTAAACCCAACTGACACGTGTATGGTCATCGATAAATGTGATGAACCATTTGGAGTTGGATCTGTTTGGTGTGCGTGATGGTCCCCATAAATCACTGTGAATCAAGAAAAAGGGTTTAGATGCTTGGTATGGATGTTTTGGAAATGAAGTCCGATGATGCTTAGCTTTTTCACATGAATCACAATGAAAATCAGATGTGTTTTTATTAGAAACGAGAGATGGAAACATTTGAGACATATAATTGAAATTTGGATGACCTAAACATTTGTGCCATAACTCTAAGTCACTAGTCCTAGGGAGAGACACATTATTGCAAGACTTAAGTTTACGACTATCACTTTCATCAAGGTAATAGAGACCATCAAGCTCTTTAGCACTCCCAATTGTCGTCCCCGTCAGCAGATCCTGAAAAAGACAGTAAGTAGCAAAGAAGTTAGCATGGTATCGTTCATCATTTGCTAATAAGTTACACTTTAACTTTGGAACATGTAATACAGAGTGCAGAGTAAGTGTAGCAGAGATTTTAACAGAGCCAATTCCAGTCACAATAGATTCGGAGTCATCAGCAATCCATACAGTCATTCCCTTTGAAATAGGAGTATAGGATGAGAAGAGAGTCTTATTGTCAGTCATGTGATCTGGGGCACCTGAGTCAAAAATCCAGCAATTACCTGTACACAGACCTTTTATTACAGCCAAGACTTGCATGAAATTACCTCTCCTTACAACTGTGGCAATAGGCTGTTTTGTAGTCTGAAGTGCTGCAAGCATTTCCATGATTTTGCTTAGTTGATCACTTTGAGATATCTCACCTCCTTTTGAAGCTTCAGCCACATGGCCTCTTCCTTTCCCTTTCTTGGGCTTCCAGTCAGCAGGTTTACCATGGAGGTCCCAACAAGTGTCTTTCGTATGCCCCTGTTTCTTACAATGATCGCAAAATGGTCGACCTTTGGAGCCTTTTGTTTCTGTGGATCGAGTAGTAAGAGCCGAGGCCTCAGGAGGTGCGGGAGTAGCAGCGGAATTATTCTGAAGCATTGATTTGCGCCTATCTTCTTCATTACGTAGAATGGAGTAGACTTCACGCATAGAAGGCAAGGGTTCTTGACTAAGAATCCGAGCTCGAACATCATCATAAATCACATTAAGACCAGCCAGCAGCTCATACTCTCTCCTCTTTCTTTTTGAGATCTTTTGAAGCATCAGCTCGGCAATGATGGGTTTTATTCTTTAGGGCATCAAACTCTTGCCAAAGAGCAGATTTTTCAAGATAGTAATCATCAAGTGACATGAGGTCTTGTTGCAACTGCCACAACTTTTTCTTAACATCAAAGATGCGGGACCTATTCCCAACAATACTGTATGTCTCTCGGAGAGCCTCCCAAATCTCGTGGGCTGAAGGAAGATACATAAAACTTTTCTTGATTGATGATGACATTGCATTAATCAGCCAGGATGATACCAATGCATTCTCAGACTTCCAAACTCGGAATGCCTTGGTTTCTGATTCAGGCGGCTTTTTTGCATCACTAGTGACATAGTCAAGTTTATCCCTTCCATCGAGAGCGAGGAGCATGGATTGAGACCACTCCCGATAATTTTCACTAATGAGTTTCTCAGAGACAATAAGGACTGTAGAGATATCGTTAGACTGTGAAACAGAGGAAGATCCTTCAGATGACATACTGGTATTAGAAAAAAAAATGACAGATTGGTTCTTCGAATTTCAGAAATACCTGTTCAATCCTCTGAATTTCGAAAATGACAGATTGGTTCTTCGAATTTCAAAAATTCCTGTTCAGTCCTCCAAATTTCGAAAAAGACTGATTGGTTCTTTGAATATTCACAATGACAAATTGGTCCTCGAGTGCACCATTTCTGCATTTCAGAAAAAACACTGCCTTTGATCCCTGCAGCGATTTTGTGCCTTCGTCTTCGCGGCTCTGCTCCTGGTGTTTGGAGAAGAGTCCCGCCATCAATCTCGATACGAGGGAATAGGTCGATAGTGTTGGAAAGGCTGAAACTGGATCGATGGTGCTGTTCGACAGATTCGAACAACGGTGCTGTACGGTGCTGCAACTCTGTCGAACGGTGAGAGGGTCGACGACATTGGTGCTTGTGACGAACTGAATGTCGAACAACCACTAGAGGAAGGTCGACGATCACAAGTTGAAGGTCAACGGCAATGCTCGACAGAATCGGACGTTGGCAGTGACGGAAAGTAATGCTGATACACGACAGCTTTGGGAGTACTGGCGTTGGAAAAATTCTCTGATTATTTTCTTCTACGCTCTGATACCATGAAGAGAATCAGATGAGATGATAATTTTTGTGTGTATTATTCAATGAGGCAACGATTACATTTATACACAGAGAGAATCAGATCATTTAATGAGATCCTGATTTGATGCTATACAATCACTATATAATCGGGAAAGAATCTGAAATAATAATCCTAATTATCAATCCCTATAATCATGGGATTCCTATAATTATGGGATTCTACATATAGGACAGAAGTCTTGTAAATGTGCTTCATTGGGATTGTGCATGAATTAACTTATTGCACATTGCATAAGCCATGTCTCGTATGAGTGAGCTATATAAGTTTTCCCCCCAATCTTAGGAATATTTTTCTGTCAACAACATCGTTTGCTTCTCAATTGGGACCAGTTGCTGTGACGGTTGGTTTGCATGTTGACGGGCATGGTTTAGTTTAGATAACAGTCACTTGTTTTTTCTGTGAAATATGGATACCTTATTTTGAATTTGCTATCTCAGTTCCTAGGAAGCAACTAACTAATAATATGGTGTATTTTTGGGTGTAAAATCTACAATACATTAAGATACAATTGATTGTAATGAATACTGAACATCATAAAAATACACAAGATGAAACTCCAATGGGAAAATACTTATGGTTCCTAGAGCTGACCTTAGGATCAATGCCCTAGACATTTGGGGGATGGAAGTCCAATGATCTATAATGAATAGGAAGTTTATGCCCCACCATTTGAATTTAGTTGTGTAGTCTACCATTTTTTCTACAATTCATTCATAAGAAAGCAGGATTTTACCTTGCTTATTGCAATTTATAATTGATTAGATGTGTTCTTGTACAACTGAAGGGCAAAAGAAACCAGAATGATTATTATTTTATCTTTAATGATACACACTTGAATGACAGGTTTTGATTGCAAACATTGAGGAATATGCCCCTGTGGTGTATACTCCAACTGTAGGTCTTGTATGTCAAAACTACAGTGGTTTATTTAGAAGGCCAAGAGGGATGTATTTTAGTGCTGAAGATCGTGGAGAAATGATGTCAATGGTTTATAACTGGCCAGCTGATCAGGTACTTGCGGGTTAATGTCACTGTTCTATTACTAATTTATATTTCTTTTGCTAGGACTTATGCATTACTATTATAAATGTCTTTGGTTTTCTGTTTTTACCTTATCCTGTACTTTATAGTCATAATGTTTGATAGGCATGTAACAATGTGGTAGTTGTCTCACTTTGATAAATTGCATTGTTTAGTTTTTTTCTTTCCTTCTAGCATACTTGGAGCATTATCTTTTTTAAATGGCAGGGCTGTGGTGTTTAGGATTGGAAGAAATGTTAGCTCATTAGGAGATTTCTTCCGTGGCTTCATTTATGAAATGAATTTACTGAGGGATTGCAGCTCTGATAGGCTAAATGATGTGATAGTTTTTGGTGTTGTTTTAGGAGTTATTTTAACCTCTGTCTTTGCATTTCTCTTCCACCTGTTTACGAATTGTTTTTTTTTCCTTGTTTTTTTTGCCTAGATGTTTTCTATGCTATGAGCACATTATGCTGTGTTGTTTATATATGTATGGTTTGCTTGATGTTTATTCTTTATTTGGTACATTTCTAAACTTTGATCTATCTCTCAATATCTTGATATCATATTTGATGATCCAAAAAACTGAATCTCTCTGTTTTTTCACAGGTTGATATGATTGTTGTTACAGATGGCAGCAGAATTCTTGGTCTTGGTGATCTTGGAGTTCAAGGAATTGGCATTGCAATTGGAAAGCTGGATTTGTATGTTGCTGCTGCTGGAATAAACCCTCAAAGGGTATGCCAGCATTCATGGTTTTGTTATTTTTCCTTGGAATTAAAATCTTTCATTTTGATCGCTGACTTGCTGTATTAAATTTTTTGTTAATGAACTAGGGCCTGACTTGGTTTGAATTTGACAAGTTGGCAGTATTTGATACCAGATGGTTCAATACGAAAATTGAATTGTGGTTAGGAAATTGTTGTAATTTGATAAATACTGTGGCTAACAATATTTATACCTTGCTGATTACATTTTCCTCTTTTACGCTAATACTGTGGCTAACAATATTCATACTTTGCTGATTACATTTTCCTCTTTTACGCTTAAACCGTTTTGTGGGCATGCTTTGTTGTGTTGAAAGCATTACATCTCACCTCAATTATTGATTGCCTGCTCATTATTAATTAAAGCAAGCTTTACTTAACTCTGCAATAGAGTTTTCAACTGGAATGATCTGATTAGGTTTCAGCTTTTTCCTCTCTCAGGTACTTCCCGTAATGATTGATGTTGGGACTAACAATGAGAAGCTACTCAAAGATCCATTATGTAAGTATTTATGAGAATAATCTACACTAACTGTAAATTGTAAATATTTTGTATGTAATGATGAGCTTAGTTCGAGGGATTAGTTTTTATGAGAGAATTATTTTGTACTTGATCCTAGGGCAGTTTGATGTATATAAATAAAGTTACATATGGAACAATTGATAGGCAATTCAGTTACACCTGTTTTCATGGTATCAGAGCAAGTTGTATTTGAAATTTCCCTCTTCAACTACTTCCCTATTTGGTCTGTTGCTTCTTTCCTTTTTGATGGGTGTACATGCACTGGGCAAGGGTGAAGTTGAAGTGATAGTCAGCCTTCACTGTTTGCATTGGCGGGACTAGATACCTCTAATTGTTGTTACCTGAAAGTATGGTTGCCATTGGCTATGTATGCTAGTCCCATGGTCCACCTTCAATATCTGCTCCCGAGGTACATGACCAGCAATTTTAAGTGTGTGGAAAATCCCCTTTGATGGTGATATCCTTCCTCTAGTGACAACATCTATTTCTGGCCTAGTCTGTTTCTCAAGTGTGGGTACTTTGTTCCTTGTATCTGCATGGCTGCTCTTTTCGTTGCGTTTATCTTGGGCTTGTTGAGCCTTTATTTAGTGTCTGGCTGGTTGCTATTTAGGGATGTCTTTGCTGTTGGTGAAGCTACTGGTTGCTGCTGCTATGCCACTCTGGTTCAATGGTGACTATTAACCTTCAGCCAGATTTTGGTGTTTTCCAAAGAAAATACATCTTGAAGCAGTTTATAAGCTTTTGAAGTATCTAGAAAAACCTCAAGAATAGTCACCATTGCCCAACTTATTCACTTGGGAGCAGTTTATAAGCTTTTGGGTGCCATGCTTTTTTATGGGGCAACTCATTCACTTGGAAAAGCAACAAGTGGAGTGCGGTAGCCAAAAGTACTGCAGAGGCAGGTAGAGTTTAGAGCAATTGCCCAAGGAATTTGTGAGGGATTATGGCTTAAGAAATTGTTGGAAGAACTGCAAGCTGACATATAGTCGTCACCAATAAAATTCTATTGTTATAATAAGGCTGCCATAAAAATATCTCATAATCCTGTTCACCATGATAGGACCAAATATGGATAGGCATTTTATCAAAGCAAAGAAAGAGGAGGGTGTTGTGTGCCTGACATATGTTCTAACAAAAGAGAAAACAGCTGATATTCACCAAAGGGCTTTTCAAGTAAGTGTTATAAGATTAGTAAGTTGCACATGATTAACATCTATCATCGAACTTGACCCCGGGGGGGTGGGGTTTGGTTAAATATGTAATTAATGGGAGATTATTTTGTAAATGGTCATCATATATAATCAAGAGGGATTATAACTGTTGGAAGCCCACGCACAGTTAGGGGCAGATTTGCACCTTGGGGCAGATTTGCACTTATTTTAATCTTGGTAGTTACCAAGATGTTAGGATTTAGTATCTAATTAGATAGTATGGTGAATCTTTTGTTTTTTTGTATTTCCCTAGATATTAGGATCTATTTTATGTAATCCCTAGATATTAGGATCTATCTTATTAAAACACTGTGTATATATTTCTGATGTGCACAGTAAAATAAACATTCATTCGAAGCTGAATTCCTTTCCGATAATTTCATCATCGCTTGTCTGCATGGTATCAGAGCTTCGGCGACAGCGATGATGTTCGGATCCGTTAATGAGCAGCAGGGGTCGAGTCCTCTCCCACCTTCGCCTCACTCAGCGTCGATGGCAACTGGAGATTCGTCCGTCACCAGCGCGTCCCGCCTCGCGACCTCCAGCGTTGAAGGATCGTCCGTCACCATCGTCCCGGAGAAACTCAATGGCGACAACTACCGGGAGTGGGCCCAGTCTGTCAGTTTCGCCCTTAAAGGCCGTGGGAGGCTCGGGCATGTCACCGGACGCACACCTGCTCCTCCTTCTTCCGACGAGAAAGCTACCGAGAAATGGCAAGCCGATGACGCCCTGGTCTGTTCTTGGCTTGTCAACTCGATGGGTCCCTCTGTTAAGCGTTACTTCATGTTCATGTCTACAGCCCGTGAGATGTGGGATGCCATCCGAGAAGCCTACAGTGATGGAGGTAATTCTGCATATATTTTTGATCTTCAAGCCAAAGTCTGGGATCTTAAGCAAGGAACTCTGTCTTTGGGTGATTATTATCTTGCTAAAAGCACCCTTTGGCAAGAACTCGATCTCATTAGTGAAGACACTCCCTGTTGCACCTCTCATGCTGCACATCATGCCAAGCAAGTAGAAAAAGCACGGCTGTTTGAACTCCTTGCTGGTCTAGATAAGTCATTTGATGACATTCGTGGTAGAATTCTGAGCCAAGTCCCTCTCCCGAGTGTCAGAGAGGCATTTGCAGCACTCAGGAATGAAGAATCCAGAAAGAGGGTCATGCTTAAGGGTGCCTCGGTATCTCCAAACATATGTCCCACTTCTCTTCCAGAACCATCTGCGCTTGCTGCCCGCTCTACTGAATCTCGTGCTCCCAAGAATCGTCCAACCTGTGATCATTGCAAAAAGGTGGGTCACACCAAAGACACTTGTTGGGATCTTCATGGTAAACCACCCGACTGGAAGCCAAAAAGACATCGGGGCCGCGGCTACATTGCTGAAACATCCAACGAAGATCATTCTGGTACCTCTCCTTCAACCCCACAAGGTGATAAGTTCGATAAAATTATTGAACTATTATCTACATTGCAACCTTCTTTACGACAACCCACTGCTACGGTAGTCAAACGAGGTAACTTCTTTAAGGCTTTATCTACTATCAAAAGCATAAGCACTGGAAATTATTGGATTGTCGACTCCGGCGCCTCTGATCATATGTCTGATAATGTCTCTATATTTATGAACTATACTCCCACCACCACACATATGTCGGTTACTATTGCTGATGCGTCTGATTCCACTGTTGCTGGCTTTGGGAGTGTTCAAGTCTCTCCTACCCTGGTCCTTCATAATGTGTTGCATGTTCCCAAATTAAAATGCAATTTATTATCTGTTCATCAGTTAACCCATGATGCAAGATGCCATGCTGACTTCTTTACCACTCATTGTGTTTTCCAGGATCTATTCACAGGGACGACGATTGGCATTGCGAATGAACATGATGGGCTTTATTACCTGGATGAACGTAGTCTTCGTAGTAGTAGTTTTTGCAAAAATGTGTCTCTCCCTAGGCCTAGTAATTTAGAGTTATGGCACAAGAGATTAGGCCATCCTAATCCTGATTACATGTCAAAACTATTTCCTTCAATTTGTTCAAATAAAGATTTTTCCCAATTTTTTTGTGATACATGTGAACTTGCCAAACATCATCGGACTCCTTTTTCAGGTACCCCATATCGTGCTTCCCAGCCCTTTACCACCATCCATAGTGATGTGTGGGGTCCATCCCGTGTACCTAATCGCACAAATTCTAAATGGTTCATCACGTTCATCGATGACCACACCCGTGTGTGTTGGCTTTTTCTTTTGAAGGAAAAATCAGAGGTTGCCCAAACCTTCATTGATTTCTACAACATGATACACACCCAATTCCAAACGAAAATTCGGGTTCTTCACTCGGACAATGGCACTGAGTACTTCACCACATCCCTTTCCACTTTTCTTAAAGATAATGGGATTCTTCACAAAACTAGCTGCCCATATACCCCCCAACAGAATGGTATTGCCGAGAGAAAAAATCGACATATACTCAATACCGCAAGAGCCCTTATGCTTAGTTCCTCTGTCCCTAAATTCTATTGGGGTGATGCCATCCTTACTGCTGTCTTCCTCATTAATCGCATGCCTAGTAAACCCCTCTCCTTCCAAACCCCGTTACAAGTCCTTCATCAACATTATCATCTCCCCTACCTTGAAAATACCCTTCCACTTAGAGTCTTTGGTTGCACGGCCTTTGTCCATCTTCACCATTCCACCAAACTTGACCCTCAGGCTGTCCGCTGTATCTTCTTAGGCTACTCTGCTTCCCAAAAAGGCTACAAATGCTATGACCCTACCACTAAACGTATTCTCGTCTCTCGTGATATTACTTTTCATGAAAGCATTCCTTTCTATTCTCCGTCCTCAATTCAGGGGGAGAATTGGAGTGAATTTCACCCTGAGAATAGTCCCATCACACCTAACCTTACATCAGAGTCCACACCTGAACCTCAATTCCAAGATACTACACTACACATTCCCAACCTTATAACATGTGAGGAACCTACAACACAAACTGCACCTAGTCCTAGGGGAGACAAGGAAAATAATAAGTGGAAGCAGACTTATACACGAAGGCTACCAAAACCAGGTGATCACCCTCAAGCTCATAACACATGCCCTGAGTCGGAACCAGTGGTAGGTCCGGAAGTTGAACATGATGAAGAAAATGATATGGTTGATGATCTAGATCTGCCAATTGCTGTAAGAAAACAACCTCGAGCTTGTACAAAACACCCTATAGAGAAATTTGTCTCATACCAAGCTCTCTCATCCAAATATCATGCCTTTATATCTCATCTGGACGCTGTTAGAATACCTAACAACATATATGAAGCACTGGAAAGTCCTGAATGGAAACAAGCTGTCTTGGTTGAGATGGAGGCACTAGAGAAGAATGACACTTGGGAATTTGTAGATCTACCCAAAGGAAAGAAAGCAGTTGGCTGCAAGTGGGTATTTACCCCCAAATACAAGGCCGATGGCAGCCTTGACAAGTATAAGGCACGACTTGTAGCAAAAGGCTTCTCTCAAATTTATGGAATGGACTATACCGAGACCTTTGCCCCTGTGGCAAAGTTGAATACAATCAGGATTTTGTTATCACTGGCTTCAAACCTAGATTGGCGCTTACACCAACTTGATGTGAAGAATGCGTTCTTGAATGGAGAACTAAGAGAGGAAGTGTACATGAAACCTCCTCCAGGATTCCCTAGAAAGAAAGCAACTCAGGTATGCAAACTCAAAAAATCACTCTATGGTCTCAAACAATCCCCCCGAGCTTGGTTTGAAAGATTTACACAGGTATTGAAGAAACAAGGATACACGCAAGGGCAAAGTGATCATACCTTGTTCTTCAAACATACAAATCATAAGGTGGTTGTTCTAGCAGTATATGTAGACGATATTGTCTTGACCGGAGATGATGAAAAAGCAATCGACCAGATTAAACTAGCTCTAAACCAGGAATTTCAGATCAAGGACCTTGGAGAAATGAGATACTTTCTGGGAATGGAGATAGCCAGATCAAAAACAGGCATCTACATCTCCCAAAGAAAGTATATCCTAGATCTTTTAAAGGAAACTGGTATGTTAGGCTGTAAACCAAGTCTTGTTCCCATCCGAGCTGACAAAATTAGCGATGATGAGGAGCTAGGAAAATCCGTTGATATAGGAAGATATCAGCGTATGGTGGGGAAACTAATATATCTCTCACATACTCGACCTGATATAGCATTTGCAGTCAGTGTGGTAAGCCAGCATTCTCATGATCCAAAGCAGCGCCATTTGAATGAAGTCTACCGAATACTTAGATATTTGAAGGGCTCTCCCGGACGTGGACTCTTGTTTAAAAAATCCACTCAACGAAATGTAGAAATGTTCACAGATGCAGATTGGGCAGGTGATCAAGATGATAGAAAGTCAACCTCAGGATATTGTACTTTCGTTTGGGGTAACCTTGTCACTTGGAGAAGTAAGAAGCAAAGTGTAGTAGCAAGAAGTAGTGCAGAAGCAGAATTCCGAGCAATAGCATTAGGAATCTGTGAAGGCATATGGGTGAAGAGAGTGCTTGAAGAATTAAAAATGGATGTAAACCCTCCAGTCAAGGTCTACTCTGACAACATGGCAGCTATCAACATTTCACACAACCCAGTACAACATGATAGAACTAAACATGTTGAAATAGATCGGCACTTCATAAGAGAAAAGATCGATAATGGAACTATCCGCCTCAAGTATGTTCCATCTAGAGAGCAGACTGCAGACATACTAACAAAGGGGTTAACAAAGGACAGGTTCGAATTTCTTGTTAGCAAGTTGGACATGATCAGTATCTATGATCCAACTTGAGGGAGAGTGTTGGAAGCCCACGCACAGTTAGGGGCAGATTTGCACCTTGGGGCAGATTTGCACTTATTTTAATCTTGGTAGTTACCAAGATGTTAGGATTTAGTATCTAATTAGATAGTATGGTGAATCTTTTGTTTTTTTGTATTTCCCTAGATATTAGGATCTATTTTATGTAATCCCTAGATATTAGGATCTATCTTATTAAAACACTGTGTATATATTTCTGATGTGCACAGTAAAATAAACATTCATTCGAAGCTGAATTCCTTTCCGATAATTTCATCATCGCTCGTCTGCAATAACAGATAGATGTTAAGGAAGTAATTTTTATGATTTGATTCTGTCCATGTTTAGCATCCAAAATCCCTTGTAGTTTTGTGTGTGTATAATACATTGTAGCTGTACCTTGATCAATAGAATATACAAGTTTTTCGGCGGTGGTTTGTTGCTCATGGCGGGTGTGAGAAAGTATGTCACCTTTGCAAATCCTTATATGGCTTGGAACAATGCTCATGCTTTGTTTGACAGATTCAGTGATGTAGTTTTCAAGTTAAATCTTAGATATTAATCATGTCCAACTTGCCAATGAAGTACTTGAACTTGTCTTTGGCTAGCCCCTTTGTGAGCATATCAGCAATTTTACATGAGACTGACAATTCCATTAGCGATCTATCTTAACATGTTTAGTTTGATCATGCTGAATTGGATTGTGTGATATGTTAATGGTTGCCATGCTAACTGAGTAGAGTTTAACTGGTAGATTCACACTCGTTCTCAATTCTTCAAGCACTCATTTTAACTAGATGCTTTCACAAATTCCTAGTGCTATGGCTCTAAATTTTGCTACAGCGCTGCTTCTTGCTACCAAACACTCTTTCTTACTCCTCCAGGTGACATGATTACCCCAAACAAAGGTGCAATAACCTGAAGTTGACTTCCTATCCTCTTGATCCCCTGCCTAATCAGCATCGGTAAATATTTCTACATTCCTCTGAGCTGCTTTTTTCAATACGTGATCACGTCCCAACGAACCTTTCAAATACCTGAGCATCCGATAGATTTCATCAATATGTTTTTGTTTTGGATCATGAGAATGTTGACTGGCCACACTCACTGATATCTTCCTTTATACACGGATTTTCCTAGATCTTCGTCATCCCTGATCTTGTCAAGTTGTATAGGAATGTCACTTGGTCTACAACCCAACATGCCTTTCTCTTTTAAGAGGTCCAAAATGTACTTCCTCTGTGAGATGTAGATGCCCATATTCGATCTAACAACTTCCATCCCAAGAATTCCCCAAGATCCTTAACTTGAAATTCCCAATTCAGAGCCTGCTTAATACGATCAATCTCATCGGCATCATCCCCTGTCATCCACGTAGACTGCCAGAATTGCCATTTTTCCATTTTGATGTTTAAAGAATAAGGTATGGTCACTTTGTCCCTAGTGTATCCCTATGTCTTTAAAACCTGGGTAAATCTTTTGAACCACACCCTGGGTGACTATTTTAATCCATAGAGTGACTTTCTCAATTTGCATACCTGATTAGCTTTCTTTCTAGGAAATCCCAAAGTAGGTTTCATGTTTACCTCTTTTAGTTCTCTATTAAGAAACGCATTCTTGACATCGGGTTGGTGCAATTGCCAATCTAAATTCACAGCTAAAGATAGCAAAATCCTGATTGTATTCAGTTTTGCAACTGGTGCAAAAGTTTTTGTGTAGTCTATTCCATAAACCTGGGAGAAGCCTTTTGCCACAAGCCTTCGCATTCGTCAACTAGGAACAAAACAGCGCATCTTCAGCATTCCAACTCTTCATCACTTTTGTGTCTGAGGATGGTGGAGGAGGTGAATCATTGGTGACATGGTCAAGGTTGCCTCAGCCTTCAAGAGTGAAGCTTATGGACTGAGCCCATTCATGGTGATTGTTGCCGGAGAGCTTTTCTGGGATGATAGCAACGGCCGAGTGTTCCAACCCAGCTGTTACAAGGCGCAACGTGCCATATGAAGGGGAACCCCCAGTCCCCAAAGTCACATTTGTGATGTACAACTCCGGTTGGAGGCTCAAACCCTTATCACTAATAGAAGAATCAGACATCGGTGCCTTCGTTAATGCTTTGATACCATGAAAAAGACGATCGATATTTGAGCGATTCTTTGACGTTCATATTCTTCTCCACTGATCGAAATATATACACGAAAATAGGATCAAGACCATTAACTATGAGGCCGAGAATCATGGAGAATAATCAGGAAATATTAATTCTAAAAAATCAAATCACTATTTACACCTAATTGCTTCCTATAATCTTGGGATTCCAACAAAATTTAATGCTGATGTCCATGGTATTTGAAACCTTTAGTTGTTGCATAAGCATTCTGCCAATTATCATCTTTTCCTTGAGCTTTCAAATTGATTTGACTTCAGTCTGAAATATGATTAAACTATTCTTTTTGGCCAGATCTGGGATTGCAACAACACCGTCTTGAGGGGGATGGCTATCTTGCTGTTATTGATGAATTCATGCAAGCTGTCTTTACTCGTTGGCCACATGTTATTGTGCAGGTTATTTTTGTTGCAATAATGAAATTCTAAGGAGAAAATACATGCCTTCTTTATACGTCTTGGGCACATTTTTTTGCAATAAAAATTTTTGTTAGGTGACTTCTTTTTCATTACAAGATTTTACATTTTAGCTTCTCATTCTTACACAGTTTGAAGATTTCCAAAGCAAGTGGGCATTTAAGTTATTGCAGCGGTATAGAAATACCTACAGGATGTTCAATGATGATGTGCAGGTATAGATGCCTTTATTAATGAATTCATATCCATAGTTTTCTATGGTACTATTATGACAACTTGGACCTTCAGAGCTTAGTACAGCGATAGTTATCTATACCAATATGTGTTTAGGGCTATTTGGTGTCATGGTCTAGCTCTTGGGTCATTTTTGGAGAATATTTTTGGTTCTTTCCCTCATACATAGAAGCCACTCACTTGAACATCAGAAAATTTATTCAAAAGAGCTGTACAATAGTTGGTTGTTGTTGAATTCATCTAAAGCACTCCCTGAGTATCTGCCTTCTTTTAAGAAAGATCTTGTCACCTACATTTGCATGGGATTAAACTCAATATCTAAAATTGGAAAATTATTTGTAACTTTTTTCATAAATTACTTCTCACCTGGCCTGATATGTATAGAATTCTCCTCACAGGGAACAGCTGGAGTCGCAATCGCTGGACTTCTAGGTGCTGTGAGAGCACAAGGAAGGCCAATGATTGACTTTCCCAAAATGAAGATTGTTGTTGCTGGTGCTGGAAGGCGAGTTTATTGCATTAATATTTTATTGTAAATTAGAATTCTTGCATTTAATTCTGGAAAACTTTTTTCCATTAGCAGCATTAAAAGCTAGATTTTCAAATTGCTTGTTTGGACAAAAGCTCAATATATTTAGAGAATGCGTGAGAATCTAGAAAGAAACAGGTTGGGAAGCTCAGACATTGAATGGAGATAGGTAAAAAGGAAGGATGCGAATGAAGAGGAGGAGCTTCCATATGTATTTTAAAGTGTTGTTGATGGAGGACTAAAAGAGATTAAGGTCTATAGCATTAATTAGTTGCAAAAAAGATTACAGAAAAATAAAGAAAATAGGATTTTTTTAAAAAATGAAATTAGTAGTGTTTTGGTTAAGAATAAATTAGGATTGGACTTTAATATTTTAATATATTATGTTTTATTTTGTTTTATGTGAATTTTATTAATTTAATTATTTTGCTAGGATTATGATCTTTTTTGTTATGTTTGGCATATTATCTTACATTTCAAAATGTAACCGTTTGAGCTCCATGCAAGAGTTAATCAATTTTCTAATTGATTATTATTTATAAATTTCTCTTAGTTTTTCTTTCCTTCTTTCTTCTGCATCTCTCTCCTCTTCATTCTCCTCATTCTTTATTTTTGATACTTGTTTAATATTAGCTTTGGTATCAAAGGAAGCTTGTACTCCAAACATTCATGTCTATGATCATTACAAATCTTATCTTTTCTTGTATGACCACACGTCCATCTTGTATGATCACACGTCCATCTAAGCATTCTCATATTAGCTACCCTCACTTTATGTTCATGTTGTTTCTTTAGAACTCAACATTTACTATCATTTAGCATTGCCGATCTTATAATAGTGTGATAAAACTTCCCTTTTACTTTATTAGATAGTTTCTTATCACAAATAACTCCGGAAGCTTTTCTCTATATTCCACTGCTTTCACTGTTAAAAGGAAAATGCTTGCTATTGGAGTTCTCTAAACTATGCTGTTCGTACACAATCTAGCACTTACAGTCACAAGATAAGTGACCATACTATGCTGATTGCAATGTCAAGATCAGCCTGTCCCCAAAATCTATTCACTAGTGTTGTCATGTTTCAGAGGAGAGTCCCCTAAGCGTGGCAAGTTTGAAAGTCCTTGATTTAATAACCTAATACGGACAAAATATAAATTCTATAATCATATGAATAAAATACTAAGATAATCAACAATATCTTTATAATCATATAGCCTTCTATGTTGCATATTCTAATATTTCATCCCATAGTTTTTGATGTAATAAAATGCATAACTGATTTTGTTTGAGAATCATGGATTCTTATAAGGATTTTTAGTGGTTCGTCTCAAATGGGAATCTATGCTTTGTTTTCTAGCATTGAGGAGATTTATTTTCATGGGATAATCACATGGCTTCATATGGTTATATCTGTGTCGCTGCAGTGCAGGAATTGGTGTTCTTAATGCTGCAAGGAAAACAATGGCAAGGATGTTGGGTAATAATGAAGTAGCTTTTGAGAGTGCAAAGAGTCAATTCTGGGTTGTTGATGCTAAGGTATTGGATAGCATCATATCCTTAGTAATATTGTTCGTTTGTGTAATCAAATTAATTATATGATAGAAATGACAACATTTGTTTATTTAATATTTTAGAGGATACTTGTGTACCAATGGTGTTTTTTGTCTTTCATAACCTTGTCTAGTGCTTTGAAACCTAGGGTAAGTGTTAATTAGAAAATAAAGTGGTGTATAACTTTTAAAGGATTAGGAATCTGTTACTCCTTCCGGTCCTAAATATAAGACATAGTTGACTTTTTTTGAGAAATTAAGGAAACGAATTAAATTACTTTAAAATATTTATATTTGTCACAGTTTCTCCAAACTATTTTGTCTAACTTATAAACTGATATATAATCTAAGGATACACAATATATGATATAATTAAGAAATTTATTTAGCTTCCTTAATTTCTCCAAAGAAAGTCAATTTTGTCTTATATTTAGGACCGGAGAGAGTATTATCTAAGAGTCCTGGAGTTTGTTATTATTTTGATTTGGGATATACTAAAGGCTTCATCTTAAGTGGCTTGTACCTGAAGGATGCTTAAAAAGCTTATGATTGAGTACCAAGAGAAGGTACTATGGAAAGCATTGGAAATGAATATTGTTTGCATTGCATATATTAGAGCTATAAAGAATATGTATGAAGGGGTTACAACTGGTGTGAGAACCTGTAGAATCCCAAAACTTAAGGGGCAATATCAGAAACTTATGGAGCAAGTTTAGATCCAAAATTATAGGGAGTGATTAGGATAATTAATCTTGATTATTTCCTGATTTGTATATTGTCATATTGGGACCTAATCAATGCCTGATTCTGTCACGTGTATATATGTGTTATCTGTCAGTGTGAATAATATATCAATCAAATCAGTCCAATTATTCTCTTCATGGTACCAGAGTAGTAGGAAAGAATAATCGAGACTAATTTAAAAAAAAAAAAAACCGTAGCCGGCATCTCTATCAGAACCAGCATCGGCGCCCTCTAAGCCTATGTTTGGTATGAAGCATTGAATTTTGAGGGATTTGGATTGGGATTGGGAATGGGATTGAGCCTTCTTAATTATTGTTGGTATGGAGTAATATTGAGAGGGACAGTTTCAAATAATTTTATTTCATAATTATGCATAAACTATAGGAAGACTATAATACCCTTAATCATAAATTAAAAAAAAATATTATAACAAAATTTATTTTGGCTTCTCCAAATGTAAGCTTCTTCCCCAATCTTCTCCTCCATCGCTTCTTCCTTGACGCTCTTGTCGACTATTCACTGCCCCACTGGCGGTGGCAATGATCCTCTGCCAGCGTAATCAGCAACGAATCTCCATCAGCAGCGGCGGCGATTCTTGTCTTTGTCAACGTCTCTTAGATCTAATCTAGAACTCCTTCATCAATGATCCTTGGTTTTGCCTTTTGATTTTTCTTGTTTGAAGGTCCTTGTTATTTTGCTTTTGTTCGATTAGAAACATACCTCCATGGGCTAGTGGGTCAAACATATCTCCACCTTCATTTTTTCTCAACGTCGCTTTGATCTGTTTGATTTTGCCAATGCCCTTGCACCCCCATGGGCTAGTAGGTCAACATCTTCATCTCAATTGCTTATTAATTATTGATTGATGGTAGTTAAAAATACGTTTGACAGATTGAGTAGCGTTGGTGCATTAATGGAGAGCGATTTTGCGATAGGATGAGTTTTACGTTAAAATGTGAGGGTTATTTTTGTCCAAAAAATATTATAAACAAGGATATTTTTGTCTCAAATTTGCAATCCCAGGATTGAAAATGCAATACCAAGGGGGAGGTGGCTTTGCTGCAATCCCACTTTCATAGTACTCCCAATCCTAGGTTATTCTCAATCCCCCATACCAAACAATAATTTGGCCCAATCCGTGACTCAATCCCAGTCCTTACCCCCTAGTGCTTCGTACCAAACATAGCCTAAGTTCTTCATCTCTGTCAAAACTAGCATTGGCGCTCTGAGCTCTCTGTCTCTGTCAGAATCAGCATCGGCGCTCTCTAGCCAACTAAATTCTTGGTGTCATTCGGCGTTGTTCTGTCTCAGCGTTCTCTAGTTTCTCGATGTCGACATCTCCAGTGCTTTCTATTCATTTGGCGTCGTTTTGTCTTGGCATCCTCTATTTGTCCGATGTCGACATCTCCAACGCTCTGTCTCTGTCTCCAATGCTCTCTGTCTTGGTCTCAGCGTCTTCCACTCTTTGATGTCGACCCAATTGCACGTCTTCGGTGCTCTCTGTCTCTATCTCAGCGTCCACTACTCCTCGACTCAACCCAATTGCATCAACCTCTCTAGTCTAACTCTTAGCAAATCGACATAGTTTCTTGGTGTTTTTCTTTCTTTCCCCGACATTTTCTTTATTAGGTCCGACACTAGAGTGTTAGGTCTGCTGCCTTTGTGTGGTTCCAAAAAGGGCTAGGTATTTACAGTTTTAATTATGGGGTCAGTATGTCTACAATTTCTGATGCCTCTTCCTCTGCGCCACGATCTGGTTCTAATGACATCTTTACCGTTTTTATTGTTTCTGAGAAACTTACTAGCGACAATTATTGGGAATGGTCTCATCAATCCATGATTCTTGCTCTCGATGGAAGGGATAAACTTGAATATATAATTGGCAAAGCAAAAAAGCCCCCAACATCAGAAACCAAGGAGTTTCGAAATTGGAAATTTGAGAATGCATTGATATCCCCTTGGTTGATTAATGCAATGTCATCCTCACTTAAAAAGAGTTTCATGTACCTTCTTTCAGCTAGGGAAATCTGGGAAGCTCTTTGTGAGACATATAGTACTATTCCTCCTATTTGATGTTAAGAAAATGTTTTGGCAGCTGAAACAGGACCACATGTCCCTTGATGACTACTATCTAGAAAAATCAGTGCTTTGGCAAGAATTTGAAACTCACCATTGCAAGGCTGACACCTTTGAAGATCACAAAGAGAGAGAAGAGGAGAGAGTATATGAATTGCTGGCTGATCTTAATGTGATTTACGATGATGTTTGAGCTCGGATTTTCAGCCAAGAACCCTTACCTTATGTGTGAGATGTCTACTCTATTCTGTGCAATGAAGAGGATAGGCGCAAATCAATGCTTCAGAATCATTTCACTGTTGCTCCTACTATTCCTACACCTCCTGAAATCCATGGACTCAATGTTCTAAAGGTCGACCATTTTATGGTCATTGTAAGAAACAGGGGCACACAAGGGGTGCTTGCTGGGACCTTCATGGTAAACCTGCAGACTGTAAGTCAAGGAAGGCGAAAGGAAGAGGCTATGTGACTAAAGTTTCCAAAGATAGTGAGACCTCCCAGAGTGATCAGCTAAGTAAAATTATGGAAATGCTAGCCACACTTTAGACCACAAAGCAGCCTACTGTCACAGTAGTAAGGAGAGGTAACTTCTTTCAAGCCTTAGCTGTAATAAAAAGTTTATGTACAGGCGATTGTTGGATTGTTGACTCAGGTGCCTCGGATCACATGATTGACAATAAGACTTCTCATTCTATACGCCCATCACCAAGGGAATGACTATGCTGATTGCTGATGATTCTGAATCTGTTGTGATTGGAATTAGCTCTGTTAAAATCTCTACTACACTTACTCTTCACTCTGTATTACATATTCCAAAGTTAAAGTGTAACTTACTATCTGTCAGTCAATTAGCGAAGGATGAATGATTTCAGGCTAGCTTCTTTGCTACTTACTGTCTTTTTTAGAATTTGCTGACAGGGACGGTATTTGGGAGTGCAAAAGAACTTGATGGTCTCTATTACCTTGAAGAAAGTGATAGTCATAGGATTCAGTCTTGCAATAAAGTGTCTCTCCTTAGGACTAGTAACTTGAAGTTATGGCACAAACGTTTAAGTCATCCTAATTTCAATTACATCTCTCAAATGTTTCCCCCTCTCATTTCTAATAAAAATGCATCTGATTTTCAATATTCATGAGAAAAAGCTAAACATCATCGTACTTGATTTTCAAAAAATCCATACCAAGCATCTAAACCCTTTTCGACGATTCAAAGTGATTTATGGGGACCTTCACGCACATCGAACATATCAAAATCAAAGTGGTTCAGCACATTTATCGATGACCATACCCGTGTTACTTGGGTTTTTTACTGAAAGATAAAACAGAACTTTCATAATATGATCCAAACCTAGTTTCAAACCCAAATCCAGATCTTATACACTAATAATGGGACTGAATACTTCAATCAAGCTCTATCCACCTTCCTGACCGTCAATGGCATTGTTCACAAAAGTACTTGTCTCAATACACCGTAGCAAAATGGCATTACTGAATGAAAGAATCGTCATATTCTAGAAACTTCCAGAGCAATTATGTTTAGTAGCAATGTTCCTAAATATCATTAGGATGATGTCCTTACTGCCACCTTTCTTATTAACCAAATGCCAAGTTGACCATTGTCTTGCAAAACACCACTTCAGCTCCTGCATACATACTTTAACTTTCAATACCTTGAAAACACTCTGCCACTCGAGGTGTTTGGATGCGCATCATATGTCCACCTTCATCACACCAACAAACTTGACCCCAAAGCCCTCCAGTGCATCTTCCTTGGATACTCATGCCAAAAAGGTTACAAATGTTACATCCCGGTTTTCAAACGTCTTTGTGACTTGTGATGTTACTTTCCATGAAAATATTCCCTATTACTCCTTGTCTGCAATTCGGGGGAGAGTGATGGTGAATTCCAAACAGAAAAGACACCAGAAGATAATTACACCGTTGTAGTTTATATACCTAGTCCCACTCCTGATACCTTTGATAATCCTGATAATCTTGATAGTGTACCAGTTTCAGGAGGAGACGCAAACAAGTGGGGTAATACCTACATACAACGACACAAGAGAGGTATTAGCACTTGCCAGGAGTTAGAGCCGGAGACAGGTCCAGAAGAAACAGTGATAACAGAGAATTCTGATCTTGACCTTCCCGTTATAGTAAGGAAGAAGCCCAAATCATGTACTCGACATCCCATTGAAAGATTTGTTTCTTATAAGACCCTTTCCTCTAAATATAGGGCATTTGTCTCCCATCTTGACAACATCAGGGTACCAGATACAATTGATGAGGCCATGTCTATACCTGAGTGGAGGCAAGTTGTCTTGGAAGAGATGGAGGCCCTCAAGCAAAATAAGACATGGGATGTAGTAGATCTACCCTAAGGAAAGAAGTATGCTGGGTGCAAATGGGCATTCACTCCTAAGTATAGAGCAAGTGGAACACTTGAGTAATACAGAGCTAGACTGGTTGCAAAAGGTTTCATGCAAATATATGGGGAAGAGTATGCATAAATGTTTGCACCAATAACCAAGCTGAACACAATTAGAATCCTCTAGTGTATTGCAGTAAATTTAGAATGGGATCTACACCAACGCGATGTAAAGAATGCCTTCCTCAACAAAGAGCTCAAGGAAAAGGTGCATATGAAGTTACCTCTAGGGTTCCTAGGGAAAAAGGCTAACCAAGTTTGCAAACTAAATAGGTCATTATACCGGTTGAAGCAATCTCCACGTGCTTGGTTTGACAAATTCACTCGGGTCTTGAAGAGACAAGGATATACTCAAGGACAGAGCGACCATACTTTGTTCGTTAAACATCATAAGGGCAAGACGGTTGTTCTACTCGTGTATGTTGATGATATAATTCTTGCAAGAGATGATGAGGTAGAAATCAATCAAATCAAGGAGGCTAGCACGAGAATTCCATATCAAAGATCTTGGAGAAATGGAATATTTTCTTAGGATGGAAGAGGAATCCATATCTCCCTACGAAAGTATGTACTGGAACTGCCAAAAAATAAATAGGGATGACAGGTTGCAGACCCAATAATACACCTATATGGGTTGATAAAATAGGTGAAGAAGCATATCTCCGTAAAGCTGTGGATATAGGGAACTATCAATGGCTGGTAGGTAAACTGATATACCTGTCTCATACCAAACCATACATTGCATTTGCTGTCAATATGGTTAGCCAGCATTCCCATTATCCTAAACAGAAACATTTAAATGAAGTCTACGAGATCCTTCATTATTTGAAGGGATCCTTGGGACATGGCTTGCTGTTCAAGAACACTGACAAACAGAATGTAAAGTTATTTACAGATGCTGATTGCCGTGATCAAGATGACAAGAAATCCGCATCTGGATACTGTACTTATGTGTGGGGTAACTTGGTCACATGGAGAAGTAAAAAGCAAAATTTAGTTGCAAGAAGCAGTGATGAAGCTGAATACAGGGCTGTAGCACTAGGAATCTGTGAAGGCATATGGATAAAACGTGTCCTTGAAGACTTGAGAAAGTGCATAAATCTACCAATCAAAGTCTATTGCGATAACATGGCTGTGATTAATATTGCTCATAATTCGGTTGTCGAGATAGACAAACATTTTAAGAGAAAAAGTTGAAGAGAGGATCATTGATATAAGGTATATACCCTCTCAAGAACAAACCGCAGACATCCTCACCAAAGGACTGCCCAAAGACAAGTTTGAGTATCTGATTGGAAAATTGAACTTGATTGATATCTAAAGTCCCGAAACTTAAGGAGGAATATCAGAAACTTAGGGAGCAAGTTCATATCCAAAATTATAGGGAGTGATTAGGATAATTAATCTTGATTATTCCCTGATTTCTATATTGTCATATCGGGACTTAATTAATACCTGATTCTGTCATATGTGTATACATAGGTAATCTGCCAGTTTGAATGATATATCGATCAATTCAGTCCAATTATTCTCTTCAGAACCCATGGAGGTAAAGTGGCTTCCTTATAAAAATTGGCCTTCATAATGGATCATCTGAGTCCTTATTGCTTTGACTTAGTTTTAGATATTTTGATCAAGCTCCTTTACGAGGTAATCACTAAATGCATGCTCATTGCAAATGATGTAATGTTAATTTCTCAGCTCGCTCTTGAGTTAGGGAGACAGACTTTGCAACTGATTTGTTTATGCCTGAGTAGGGGTAACACGGAATATATGCACTGCTAGTTTAATGAGGCGAGTCAGAAATGGCATGGCGGTAAAACTTTGCGATAAGATCATAGAATAAGTGTTAAAGATTAGGTATTTGTGATCAATAATAAGAAAGAACTGTGAAATTGATGGGGTTGTTATGGATAGGATATAAGTTGGCTTGTTGAAATGGAAAGGTTAAGGTATATGTCTGGTCATCTAATTTACGTCAAGTTTCAATTTAGTTGCTTAAATTTATAGTGTATTTTCAATCTCTCAATCTTGACATCGTGAGTCTCATTAACGGTAAATGTTGACTCAAGTAACTTAAAATGGTGACCAGAATTAAATGTTTGATAAAACATGCTTAAATTTTGGTACTTTATTTTTTGTATATTTTTTTTTTTAAAATAAAAATACTATATTAAAGGATTAAAATTTAAGCATGCTTTGTCAACGGCATTTAAATTCCTCGAGTCGGCATTTTCTGTTAATAGGATTAATGGTGTTAAGATTAATGGGCTGAAAATACACTTTATAAAGTCAAGAGATCAAACTAAAATTTGAGGTAAACTTAGAGGAAACGTATACTTTAGCCAAATAGAAAAAATGCATGAGAAGTTATTTGTGATTGTAGAGTGCCTACTAAGTTTGAAGGAGAATTTTTTTTTTTTTTTGAACTACTGCAAGACCTCCGATGTTAGATGGTAGTGGATGTTGGGTGTTGAAAAGACTTATTCATAATGACTTTATATGAGATAAAGTTGGTGTAGCATGTATCAAGGAGAAAATGGTAGAAAATTGTTTGATGTAGTTTGGACATGTGTAAAGAAAACCAATGGAGGTGCCAGTGAAGAGGATTGGGAATGTAGTTTTTAGCCTTATGAAGAGAAATAGAGAAAGCCTCTAGAAGTACGCTTAAAAGTATGAGAGGTTGTGGGTTGGAATAAGGGTTTAAGGAAGGCTTTGGTTTCTGGTGATGAGAGTGCCTGTTTTCTCAAACACTGGCCTGTTGTCTTTTGATATATATTATGATTGGTTTAGGACCTGGATGAGAAAAGAATATCAGTGAAGAAGAATTTTCCATATGGATATATTGTGAGAATATTGATATATATTTATTGTAAATATTGTTTTAGCATTTATTAGCTTTCAGTATAGCATTTACTTCTCAGTGTATATATTCCCAGATGTAACCTCTTGTTTAGTATCAAACGAAAATAAATTTTCTCCCAAGATTTAACAAATACGCTACTGTACACATATTGGGGAATCAGTGGAGAAGAATGTTTTCTTTTACTGTCTTTATGTCTGTAATACACTGTTTCATTGTTTATGACATGGGCATTTGCTTCAGACTGATTGCTGAAAAAGTCAGACTTACATTTTGTACTAATAGTATGATTGGCTGAGATACTTCATTTATATTATCTTTAATTCGTTTAAGGGTGATCCACCAACCACTCATATAAGAGTATTACTGTTTTTGTAAATATAGGGTTTAATCACTGAAGAACGTGAAAATATTGATCCTGATGCCCTGCCTTTTGCAAGAAATGTGAGAGAAATCCATCGTCAAGGATTGAAGGAAGGTGCCAGCCTTGTGGAAGTGGTTTGTAAAATAATCTTTCTCATTTAAGCATGGCTTATGAAATATCAAAATATGATTTAAATTTGAAGTTTTGTAAACAGTATTTATATGTTGAAGTAGTTATAAAACCATTGGCAAAAAAAAAGTTATAAAACTTAAATAATAATTAGGATTCGGTTTGAAACCAAAAAGAAAAAAGAAAAATTCAATCAATATATGATCTGAATTTCTATCATGAGATTTTGTGCATATTAATGTGCTATATTATGTGGATTATCATTTATGAGCGAATATTCTGCAATCTGTGTCTTGAATTTGTCAAATTCACATTGTACCTGGAAGACTAACGTAGAACCCTAGTAATTCATCAAAAGAAGAGAGAATCTATGAGGAATGATGGTGGGAAAAAAAAAAGTACATGAAACAGAGGTAGTTGCCTTGTCCCTCTCTGTCATATCATGATTTTCATTGATGAACATGTTTTTGCTGTGATATCTTGTTCTTATTAATGGTGTCAACAGAGAGAGAGACGAATGTGTTGATTGACTTGATTTGGAAATCATCCTTTGTGTCTATTTACAATAAGTTAAATATAAGAGTTGTATAATTAGTACGTGCCAAGATCATTATACATGAATACACTTATTTTAACGTAACTGGCATGTACTGACACCTTTTTGAAGAATTTTAAAACAAGTTCTGCTTACACACAACCTAATTGAACATGCATGTTTCTCTTGCCTCTATTTATAATTTATAAATTAGATCATGTACAAAGATCTTACAACTCGGACAAGCTCATGAGTAATTAGCACAATTTTTTTCTTCTAACATATCTGCCGTACACTCACTCTATTCAATCAACTGGAACTTTTTATTGCAATCATAAAATCTCACATTTTAATGAAAACATAGGCCAGACATTTTAATGAAAACATAGGCCAGCTACTGCCTTGAGTTATAAAATACAATAACGAATGTTTTATTGCTTCCGTGCATTGGATTGGATTGTATGATCATGCCCATTATATTTTAAATTACTTTTTATAATTTAATAATTTAACTACTTTTTGCACGCACTGTGGCTAAATTTTGGCATCCAGGTGAAGCAAGTGAAGCCTGATGTGCTTTTAGGATTATCTGCTGTGGGAGGATTGTTCTCAAAAGAGGTGGGGAACTAATGCTGATCTTGGATTATTCATTTAATATTCTACACTTTTTCTGATTAGCAACATTTGATTAAAGTGAATATTCTCTAAGTGCCATTCGAGTGTTTAAGGTAAGTTTTCAAATGTTCAATGTTCTTATGTTGTATTAATGCATTGTGCCAAAAAAAATCCAAATATCTGCAATTTGAATTAATTTCCTTGGAGCATAGTTTTAAGTTTTGTTTGGTGCACTAAGACTTGTTATTGAAGTGGGGACTTCAAGAAGTAGAGAGGGCCCGGAGGAAGCAATATATTTGAGTATGGAGGGAACCTTGATGGGTAAACGTGAAACAGTTAAAACAAGCATTTATCTAGGAAAAGAGAGTTATATTACCTTAATCTCCTCTGTGGAGATTCCTCTAATCTTAAACTACTGAAGTATTGGAGATTCTCAATAGTTAAGAGTTTTGTTGTCTAAACTCAAGAAAGGATGGTGGCCAACACTTTAAGAATGGGTTTCTCCACAGTGGCAGGGTGGAAAAGGACAGAGGGAGATTGAAGGACTTTGAGTACCCCCTGTTCTGAGTCTTATGAGAAGCTAGTTATAGTAGTAGAAGAGTCGGCGGGCATTTAATGAGGAAGCTATATCAATACCTATAACGTTCCAAAGTGGATATGTGATAGGTGAAGATCAAGAGGGAATATCTCCTATAAAGTTTGAGGGATAGTGACTTTTAAATTCATTGTCCATTGTAAGTTGACATAGCGACCATGGGTGTTGTATAGTCAACTATTTTGACATTCAATTTAACATGGCTAAAGCCATAGCATACCTCAGTTTTCAACCTCCATACCAGATCTTGCAACCTCATATTATTTCTTACTCTTGAAGATAGGCATACAATGTACTGTGTTTAAATAAAGACTATGCATCCTATTATACCTAGCATTTTGGGGCAACTAATGAATATTGAAGAAAGCAAGTAATCCAACTTGCGTAATCTGTATACTTAGATCCATTGGTTCATCTGCCATATTTTCGTAGTCAATAATGTTTTGAATGTTTGTAAATTTAGCATTTCTTGGTGATAATTTTACTGGTTTGCACTGAAACAAAAGAATAAATAGGATAACTATAATTACGTCATATGGGCTACTGGAAAAAGCATATGCTTGTCTATGTAAAATAGGATAAAGGGATTGCATCTCAGCCATTTCTTTCATGGATAATTTTGCCATATTTTCCAGGTGTTAGAAGCCCTCAAGGGTTCAACATCTACAAAACCAGCTGTATTTGCCATGTCAAACCCAACAAATAATGGTACTACTTTTTACCCATATTATTTTGTATCTGGTTCTATTGGTAAAATTATTGCCATAATCTGTCTAAGCATGGATTCATAACTCTATAACTGATCCCATCATTTATTGACAGCTGAATGCACCCCTGAGGAAGCTTTCTCCATTTTGGGTGATAACATTATATTTGCAAGTGGGAGTCCATTCAAGGACGTTAATCTTGGTATGTAGCTGGCTGCATGAGAATTGCTTCAGATAATTTATTTCTTATTCATCATGCATAATGCTATGATTGTTTATGGGGGCAATCTGATGATGTAAACTCATAAAACCTTTGTAGTATATAGTTATTCGAATGGGTAAGAGAACTCCTTATCCAAAGTGGTTAAAATTTAGTCCATATGGGGAATTGTAGAATAGTGAAATATGATAAAATATAGTGGAACGGGAGGCAAGGGATAAATTCACCTTCCTTTTTAGGTAGTTTGATAATGAAGTGGTCCTTTCATTTGTTTTGGGGGCTCTGATACAACTAGAATAATAGTAAAACTAATGCAGGTGTGTCCACAAGTCATCAACACTTGTTAAAAGTCAGATATGGTAGTCTTAGCATTATATTATTGACTTCATACTTCATTTCCATTCATACTTCATTTCCCCTTCTATCTCTCCGTTGATTGCTCTATTTCACTGTGTCACCTACTCTGCTTTTTCCCTATATAAGTCTTATGTACTCTACATTTCATATATGAATAAGAGATTAAGCTCCATGAGCTAATATGGTATCAGAGCTACTGGTTTGAGCTTCAATCCTCTGCCCAAAATGAGGCAGAACCAGTGGCGACAGTGAGGCTGAGAGAGAGAGAGAGCACAACGCCAGCACCCTCTGTGTTCTACTGACCGTGAGCGAGTGTAGCTACACCGCCCACTCCAGGGTGACCAGAACACGCCGATTGGCGTTTCCCAGAAGTCCGGTCACCATCCGACCGGCGAGTGAAGCACATGCGCCTCCACAATATTGGCGCGTGACCCCACGCGCCGGCGACTCCACAGATTCCGGCAACGCGTGAACCCCACGCGGCGGCGACTCCAGAAACCTCAGACGACTCCAGATCAATTTTTTACCAGATTTTATGGATCCCTTGCAATTTCCTCCCTTGTTTGGGTCCATTCCAACTGCTTTTATGTCGGGAACCAATGGTAACAATCAAACCACAACCTCCACTTCTAGTACTACTACTTCCTCTCTGTCTTCTCCTGTACCTTCCATAAACACCACTCTACCAGAATTCCCAGAAAATCAGATTATGGTCATTAACCATAAACTCAATAGGAAAAACTACCTTCAATGGTCTCAAAGTGTGTTGAGATACATTCGTGGAAGGAGAAAAGAAAAATATATCAATGGAGAAGCCCCTCAACCAGCTCCTGATGATCCAAGTTTCGACACATAGTTTGCAGAAAATAATCAAGTTATGACTTGGTTATCCAACTCTATGACCGTGGATATTAACGAAGGATATCTCTTAGCCAACACGGCCAAGGAGATATGGGATGCAGCAAAAAAGACATGCTCATCACTAGACAACACTGCAGCCTTGATCCATTTGAAACGTCAACTCTGAGACTTGAGACAAGGAAATATGTCGGTGACCGAGTACTATAATGCTTTGCTGAAACTTTGGCAACAACAGGATCTATTTGAGATACATCCATGGGAAGTTGTCAAGGATGCTCAATTGTATCGGAAAATACTGGAAGAAGGAAGAATTCATAATTTTCTTCTTGGACTCAACGATTCCTTTGAAGACATAAGAGGAAGAATTATGGGTTTAAAACCCCTACCACATCTATTTGATGTAGTTAATCATGTTCAGTTTGAAGAAAGCAAAAAAATCCTCAGTCAAAGCAGCCAGAAGTACATTCAGGGCTCAGCTCTGGCGATGAAAAGGCCACAAGATGAAAGGAAAAACACTAAATGGTGCAATTACTGCAAGAAGAAAGGCCATATAAAGGAAGAATGCTGGAAACTCCATGGCAAGCCTTCAACTGGAAAACAACATGCCCAACAAAGTCACCTCACTACCACTGAACAGAAAGTGAAAGATGTCGACTACCTAAGCCAGGAAGAATTACAGATGCTTCGCCAGATGCTTAACAATCAAAATAAGTCAAACTCTGTTCCTGGTATGAATCTTGTACAATCAGGTAATTTCGTCGTACCCCTTAATGCTGTAGTGACTAGTGAAGATACTTGGATTATTAACTCCGGAGCTACAGATCACATGACGGGTAACAAAACTTTAGTCCAAAACCTTAAATTTTGTAATGAACACCTCAGAGTAAAAGTAGCTAATGGTGTATTCACCAAGGTTGAGGGCATTGGCACAATCACATTATCTAATCACTTGAAAATACAAAATGTTTTATATGTGCCTGCACTCACTTGTAACCTCATATCTGTAAGCAAATTAACTAGAGGTCAAATATGCCGAGTTATCTTTGATGATAATCTTTGCATCTTTCAGGATTTAAAAACGAGGAGGACGATTAGAACTTCTAGAGAATGGGATGGACTGTTCTACCTTAAAGGATCAAACTTGAAGAACACGTGGAAGGCAAGAAGGGCACTGGTTAGCTCCAATTCTCAAAATCATGAAGCATACTTGTGGCACTGTCGCTCAGGCCACCCTAGTTTTGATCATATGAAACATGTGTTTCCAAATTTATTCAATAAAAATTCAATTCCTTTTCATTGTGAAACTTGCCAACTTGCAAAACAAACTAGATCTTCATATCCCAAACAGCCTTATACACCTTCCTCACCATTCACATTAATTCATAGTGACATTTAGGGTCCTGCACGAACAAAAACCCTCAACAATGCTAGATGGCTTGTTGCTTTTATAGATGATCACAGCAGAACCACATGGGTTTATTTAATGAAAGACAAATCCGAAGTTGCCAAAGTATTTCAAAACTTCTATACCTTTGTGTGAACCCAATTCAATGCTCACATTAAAGTACTGCGAAGTGATAATGGCAAGGAATACATGAGCAACACCTTTAAAGAATTTCTTGATCAGCAAGGAATTCATCACCAAACTTCCTGCCCTTACACCCCTCAACAAAATGGAGTGGCTGAACGAAAGAACCGTCATCTGTTAGAAGTAACCCGAACCATATTAATGGAATGAAATGTTCCTACCATTTTTTGGGGTGATGCTGTACTAACCGCAGCATATCTCATGAACCGTATGCCATCCAAAGTTCTCAATTACTCCACTCCTATCCAAAAACTCCTTGAACACTTCCACATTGCCCACTAATCAATTCATTACCACCAAAGGTGTTTGGTTGTGTTGTCTTTGTTCATAAAAACGATGGCAAAAAATTTGCTGCTCAAGCTGACAAATGTATCTTTCTTGGCTACTCTCCGACTCAAAAAGGGTACAAATGCTATTGTCCTATGTTCAGGAAACTTATTGTCTCCCGAGATACAGTCTTCTCAGAAGACGAAGCGTATTATCCCTAAGTATCCATTCAGGGGGAGTACTCTGATATTGAATGGCTGATCCTGAACAAACCTGAACCACCATCACCACAACCTAATCTTATACCCATCATTGACTCACTACCTTCCACAAGCCAACCTAGTCTTATCCAAGTTGATCATGAATCCGAATGTCTTCCACCTCAACCTGAACTGACACATAATGAATTGGAAACAAATGTTGAGATCAATTCAGGGATGGATACTGAACAGCAACGAGATGAAGAGTCCAGACTACAAATTCAAGATGAATCGAACACTGGTAGAACCATCTCTCCCATTCAAAGGAATGACCATGACTCCAATTCGGGATTAAATCGTGAAGAACTAGGTTGGCCTATTGCATTGAGAAAAGGGGTAAGATCTTGTACTCAGCATCCAATTCAACGTTTTTTCTCATATAGTAACCTATCTACAAAAATGCAAAGCTTTGTTGTAAACAGTGCACAGATTAAAATCCCAAACACGTTTCAACAAGCTATAGTTGATCCGAATTGGAAGCAAGCTGCAGAAGATGAGTTGAGGGCACTCAAGGATAATAAAACGTGGGAGATTACAACTCTTCCCAAAGGGAAGAAACCAGTAGGATGCAAGTGGATCTTCAACCCAAAATTCAATCCTGATGGTAGTATCAATAAATACAAGGCAAGACTTGTTGCAAAGGGATATACCCAGACATATGGAGTTGATTATCAGGAGACATTTGCTCCAGTAGCCAAGCTTAATACCATCCAAGTGCTATTATCAATTGCAGCCAACTTGGATTGGTCGTTGCACCAACTGGACGTGAAGAATGCCTTTTTGAATGGAAACTTGGAAGAAGAAGTTTACATGGAGATTCCAGATGGAATTCTAGCTCCTAACAACTCTGTATGTAAACTCAACAAGTCATTGTACGAACTTAAGCAATCTCCTAGAGCGTGGTTTGGTAGATTCACCAAAACGGTGAAAGGACTTGGGTATACTCAGGGACAAGCAGATGACACGTTGTTCATCAAACATGTTAATGGCTTAGTTACTATCTTGATAGTCTATGTTGATGACATAGTCATTACAGGAAATGATGAACAATCCATTACTCAACTAAAACAGGACTTGTCAACTGAATTCCAAGTGAAAGATCTTGGACAAATGAGGTATTTCCTGGGTATGGAAGCGGCAAGAACTAAAAAAGGCATCAACGTATCCCAGCGGAAGTATACACTAGATATGTTGCATGAAACAGGAATGTTAGGGGCACAACCTGAAGGAACACCGATGGAAGAAGGTTGTCACTTAGAAATCAAACCAAATGGTGTTCCAGTCAACCCAGAACGGTACAAAAGACTTGTCGGGAAACTCATATACTTGACCCACACACGTCCAGACATTAGCTATGCAGTTGGAATAGCAAGTCAATTCATGCACCAGCCACAAGAACACATGGCACCTGTGTACAGAATCCTAAGCTATTTGAAGTTTAATCCTGGAAGAGGGATCTTTTTTAAGAAAAGCACTATCAGAAATATTGAGATCTACACTGATTCAGATCATGCAAAAGACAGGGAAACTAGAAGATCAGTCTCCTCATACTGCACATGTGTGGGGAAATCTGGTTACATGGAGAAGCAAGAAACAGACTGTGGTGTCAACAAGTAGTGCGGAAGCGGAACTGAGAGCTGTTAACAATGGAGTACGTGAAGGAATTTGGGTCATCAGATTACTGAAGGAGTTGGGGATTTCACATGAGGGACTAATACAAGTTTGGTGTGACAACAAAGCCAGCATTGAAATGGTCAAGAACCCAGTTTATCATGATAAGACAAAACATGTTGAGATAGACAAACACTTCATTAAAGAAAAGATTGAAGGAGGTATCATGAATCTATCCTACATCAGATCTGAAGACCAAATTGCAGATGTTATGACAAAACCACTAAGCAGACCTAAATTTGAAAGATTTCGGTGCAAGCTGGGAATGATTGACATATATTCTCCAGCTTGAGGGGGAGTGTTAAAAGTCAGATATGGTAGTCTTAGCATTATATTATTGACTTCATACTTCATTTCCATTCATACTTTATTTCCCCTTCTGTCTCTCCGTTGATTGCTCTATTTCACTGTGTCACCTACTCTGTTTTTTCCCTATATAAGTCTTATGTAATCTACATTTCATATATGAATAAGAGATTAAGCTCCATGAGCTAATAACACTCGTAATTGTGGATTTGCTATGCCATATCTTATTTATTCTGAGTTTAGTATAAATAACTTAGCTCTTAGGACACTATCATACATGCTCCTTAGCCCCAGGGATGCTATTGTAAATTCTCCTTAGCTAGAGCCTATAAATTATGTGTCCACTTGTAAAGCTTTGAAGTATTCATTCAAAGGTTGAGTATATTCTATGCCTTTTTCCTGATCATTCCTCATGGAATTAGTGTCAGGCTCTTAAACGCGCATTTTATGGCTTTAACTCCAAGGCTTGTCTTTGCCTTTTTATTGGCTCCATACCCAGCCAAAAACCTTAGGAGTCCCCGCCAACATCACTGACTGATTAATTCTGGGACAAAGAACCTTCACCATTGTTGCAAACGCTGCGAACTTTTTTCCTGGACATTCCCTCATGTGTTGAGCTTCAGAGCTTGTAAAGCCCCCTTTCCAAATTCTGTTTGCCAACATTTGATCATCAGCCACCGTACCCTCAGGCCTAGCAGTTCACCACTTGGAAGTTTACATGATAAGCTTTCATGGTTAGGAATGAGTAATCATATGCAATGGCTATGATATCTGAGAGTTAGTGGGCCTAAGGAAACCTTGAACACTAGGGAGATCCTCATTAGATCTTCTTTGTTGGGCATTTGAGAGAAAATGTACAAGTGGATTTGAAAAAGTTGCCTTTTGACTTGAAACCTTAAGCAATAGGATTCTTGGTTTGTGCTTGCTTACGTACCATTCTTTGGTCCAATTCTATCCAATGTGGGTGTTATCTTTTTGTAAAGAAAGAACAAAATTGAAGAGAAAGAATTGAGTAGAAGAGAAGAGACAGAAATGTCGAACAGAGGAGAAAAACAGAGATTCTGAGAGGGAGAGAGATAGACACGTGGCTGCTGAATAATACTTTTTCATTAGCTCAGTCAACAACAATGAATAATGGGAACAGTAGCTCTTATATAAGGAGCCGTGGGATTCAGGGGCAGAACTGTAGTTTACTCTTCCTAATCCTATTTAATTAGCTAAGGGATACAATTAGGGTGTGTTTGGCTAGTGCTATTCTAAAATAGCTAATGCCACTCTCACTTAACATTGCTCTTCCCTTAACTAACTTAACTAACTAACCTGACATTCTATATTAGGGTTCACAATTAGGGATTAGGGATTTATATTATATATTCATATCAGTGGGACTTTTATCTCTTCATGAAGTGTGAGCCTATCACATGCTCACACAGTATGTCCCCCCTATTTTGGGTCTTCCAATGGCAACCTACTTATAGGAACACATCTCTCCATATGACTAGCTGCACAAGCTTCAATCCACTTTGGTCAACATCTTCATATTTATCCCTACTGAATTCGGCTTTAATACCATGAGGACAAATAGAGCTCTTGCAGAAGTGGCTCTTTAATTTTATTTATCAAAGAATGGAATGTATCAATAGATAGGTGGCTAAACCCCTGATTGGCTTATCTTATCTTAACGAAAGGAAAAAAAAATAAGATTCAACCAATCATGGAAACAAACAATGAATAATAGTGTCAAAAAAAATACAAAATTTATTCTTGATAATGTAACCAGTTTCTGACCACCAAAAGAGTGAAAAGCCAAGCCGTGTACCCTTGTTCAGTCGCACAGCCAGTGTGACTCGGTCCTTACTCCTGAAGGGTCTTGTGTGGTCTTCTGCCCTGTGTGCTGAACACTCCAAACTACATATACCTTGGAAGTTTTACATGCATTTTTTCATGGCCTACAAAACATTTAAATATCTTTATACACCTTGACTCTATCATCTTTTCCAATGCCTTAAAATATTCTGACCAAGTTTATGTTTCCTATGAGCATGAAGCATGTTCATCTATATCTCTCTTGTGAAGCGCAAGTTTGTGAGAGAAAATCTTGTTTTTAGTGTCTTCCTCATGTAAGTAGCTAACAATTGTAACTCTTCTTTTGCAGGAAATGGTCATATTGGTCACTGCAACCAGGGAAACAACATGTACCTCTTTCCAGGGTTGGTTGGTTCTTCCAAAAAAGAATTGATATTTTAATTGTACTAAAGTATATGATTTATTTTTTATTGCCATTTCTGCTATTTCAGAATTGGTCTTGGAACACTCTTATCTGGATCTAGGATCATCTCTGATGGCATGCTGCAGGCTGCTGCTGAGTGGTATGTTTGAATAATCTTTGATAGTATTGGTCTTGGGTATGTTGAGTGCAGACTTTCTGCTATTAGCTGGATTGAGTTTTTAGTCTATTCTAGCGTGCTTAGATAAGGTGGAGTATAAGGGTTATCTAAAGAAAAATATAAACAAAATGTATGTGTTGTCTTTCCCTGTCTTGTATATTTGATTTGAATTTAAATAACTTCAAAATTTTTATTTGTGGACATGTTTAACTAGTTAAAAATTGACTATCAGTGATGTAGAAACTAAATTAGAGAGACAGTACCTTGGTAAGTGAAAGTAGATAGGCTTACACTGGTATATTTATACTAAGACAAGACTGGAATAGACGATATGATACTAGAGCATGTATTGTCTGGCTTAATACAAACTCCAACTCCTGACTATACACAAAAAATCATTAGAGGATGGTCAGATATGATCAAACCATACAAATGATTAGAATGTCTCTTAAAGACCATATAAACTCAAGGGGAAGACATTAATTTAAGGTTCATAAATAGTTCTGTTGTAATCTATTTAACAAATAGATAAGAGTTATGCCGTGCTTTGTGAGTAAAATAAACAATGCAGTACTGGAGAATATACTACTTAGCCTATTACATGCACTTAATTCTAACAGATTTTCCGTTGCTGGTGACCTGAAATTACAGTCTGGCTGCATACATGAGTGAAGAAGAGGTTGTCAGTGGAATCATATACCCATCAATATCTAGGTATAGTATATCTTTCCTTTTCAGTATTTAGGTTTAAAGAGATTGTTTGAGTCGGACTTCTCTTGAGACTGATGCACAAATTTCAGAATTCGAGATATAACAAAGGAGGTAGCCACAGCTGTTATAATGGAAGCTATAGAAGAGGATCTAGCGGAAGGATACCGCAATATAGATGCTCGAGACCTTCGCAGACTTAACAAGGTAACTTTGATTTTTTGGGTGGATTAGAACTTATATCAAATACTCCTCCGGTCCTTGATATAGGACTAAATTAGGAAGTTAATGTTGGTCTTAAATATAATTACCTATTTCACATATTAACCCTATTGATATTCCCTAAAAAATAATCAAGTAGGAGGGAGAGGGAGAAAATTAAGAAAGATGATTAGGGTGTTTTAGGGAAAAAAATATATCATATTAACTAACTTAACTAATATTCTTAATCTACTAGAATTAATTAATTAGATTTTATATTAAGAACCAGAGGAGTATTTTAGCAACAACTTAGTATTAAGTCTCCACTTAGACATGGTCAAGTATCTCAGTTCAAGGATCTGTAATTGCTTAGTAACTATCTTGTCCATTAAGCATTAATGGTGCTGGTGCTGGAAATGTGATCCAAGTTCATTGTTTATTCTGTTACTTGACTCAAGCATCAATGTATCAAAAGTTTCAAGTGTTATGCTCGCTTTTTCTTGTGTGATTTGCAGGAAGAAATTCTGGAATATGTGAACAAGAACATGTGGACTCCAGAGTACCCAAAGTTGGTTTACAAGGACGATTAAAATAAACCATGAGAGCCAGTGCATGACGATTTATTTAAGTGCCCTCATCTTTAACTTCAACCATTTTCTCATGCACTAACTTCAACCATTTTCTCATGCACTGTTCGACGTCCACTCTTAGATCATTCAATTGATGCAAAAATTTTGCATCGCTTGTGTGAATGCCCTGGAATTATTTATGTATGTATATCATGTATTTGTTTATCACCTTAGAAATAATAAAATATTTAAAACAAAAGAAGGAAAAAAAACTAGCTGTAGTGTCTGTAACAGAGTATGGCGATCTTGCTGATATTCTTAGACTAAGAGACGCAAGGAGCATCAGATAAAAGGATTTTAAAACTATGCAAAATCATTTAAACGAATCAAACAAGATGAACTACACCTTCCTGTTATAAAATGAGTACCTGATAGCTTTGCATAAATTAGTGAAATTAATTAAAATTAATTATTTCTTGAAACAGATCAAATTTTAGGTCAAATTTGATCAAATGTTAGATTTACCCTTAAATCATTTTATGTTATAGTATTTAATTTAGTGATAGTTAATTTTCCATGCAAATTTTGAAACAGGTACTTTGAATATTTTTAAAATAATTGAAATTTTTATGAACACCAAAATAACACATTTTGGATCAAATAATCAAATAAACATTTTAAAACTATTGATTATAAGTGGGAAAAAGTATTGATTTAATTATATTGGATGTTCATTATATTTGATTCTAATTCCAAAATTACTAGAGCATGTTCGTTACTAATTTTCGGTTTCTCTCATTGTCCATTTTCTCATCATCCCTCATAATCTCTAAATCATGTCCGTCAATCAATCTAAAAGGTAAAAGATGAACCACGTCATCAAGTTATCACTCCTTTCACTTTTCTCTTCCCTTCTTAATCAACGGTCCAAATAGCTTTTTTTCCAAATCAACGATTCAGATGGGTTTATGAGGGATGATGAGAGGATCTACTTCCCACGTTTAACCTTGTTAGTTAGAAATATACTAATACCAATATGGACCAAGTATTTGGGGATATGCGGATGAATTGAGATTGGCTTATTTTCGTTCGTTTCAAATTGACATAAATCAAACTTGTTATCAATTTTGTTCAATTTCTTTTATAGGTCCCTCCCGTCCCTATTATAAACAACCCCGTCATATTCTATAATGACATATTTTGTTTAAAGCATTAATTTTTTCTGTCTAATATCTCTAACTAACTAAAACTTCCAAACTAATTAACCAATATCATCTATCTAATGACTTTTATTGACAATATTTTTAATATTTTAAGAGTAAAGCAGTACACTTGAGAAATAGATCAATGGGAATGGAAATGTTTCGTCCAATTTCTTGTTTGCTTTGAACTATTTGGTAATTAGCTATGATTTACACCTTAACTGTAGTACGAGTTTATGCTTTTGTTCATAGTTCTTAGTAGAGTAATCAGTTTATACGGTGTGTATTAATGATGCTCTGTTTTGTCTTACTTGACTGTTCAATAATTGTTAACCTTATCCACAACTCCTTTGATTTCATCGTCTCATTATCTGCCATACATTTTAGTACTCTGGAATGTTCCCAATATATTTGCAAGTAATCATCAAACTCTGAAATAGTTTGTTGTATCTGTATATACTGATATATACCTCTTTTTATTGCTCTATATAATTTAGTTTAAGTAATGCAAACAAAGATCTCTAACACTAAGATGTTAAATATATGTATATATAGATTTATGACTTGTTTCTTGTCTTTGCATTATAATGTATCATTTTGCAGATTGTATAAATTTTACAAAACCTCTAATATTATGCTTATGATTGCCTTCGTTATTTTGCAATTAAAAAATAATACCCTTTCACATATTGTAATATCTAATTTTATAGTATAAAAAGCTAGAAAGGTGACGCAAAGATAAATATATTTGATGTCCTTTCTTCTCTATAACCTCTAATTTGTTTTAAAATATGCTCTGTTTTTTTTATATCAAATCTTGTGTTTTTCATAGGTTAAATATGGATATGGAGAAAGAGAGCAGTGACAGTAGTGCGGTGGAGGAGAGTGGTAATGGTTCAGAGGCAATGCTATCAGAATTTGAGGATAGTGATGAAGAAAATATAGATGATGACTATTTTAGGCAATATATTGATGTTAGTGTGGGTGATGTATTGAAGGAAGTTGTTGGTAGTTCACTGTTCATGAGAGACGAGACTGATCAAGATGAGGTTAGAGGGGAGGATATCTTGGCTATATTATCTGATTATGAATATGAGAAAATTGAGGAAGTTGATGGAATGAGTGATGATGAGGATGAGATAGTGGTTGAAGAACAACACCCTAAATATAATCCCTCTGAGATGTGCAAAGAGTTTCAATTTGAGTTGGGGATAGAGTTTACTTCACTTCAACAATTTAAGACTGCAGTCAGAGAGTATGCACTACTCGATGGATATGAATTAAGTTTATAAAGAATGATAAGGTGAGATGCAAAGTCAAGTGTGCACATCAAGAATGCAAATGGTTAGCATTTGTGAGTGAAAGAGGGGGTGGTAATCTAACATATCGGTTGAAGACACTTTACTCTAAACACACATGTAGGGAAAGGGGAAGAATGCCTTATATAAGTGGATTTTAGAGAAAATAGTTAACATCATGAAGATAAACAAAAACTTGAAGTTGGCAAATGTAATTGCATCAGTAAGGGAGCACTATAGGGTTGATGTGTCCGTGTGGAAGGCATACAAGGTAAGGAAAAGGGTGAAGTCAATCATTGAGGGTGATTATAAGGAGCAATATCATAAGTTGAGAGATTAGTGCAATGAAGTGAAAAAGTGTAACCCCTAGACAACTTTTATTTTGGTTATGGATCAACCATACACACATCATCCTCTTATATTTAGAAGACTCTATGAGTGCATTTGTGTTGTGAAGTGAGGATTTTTAGCAAGTTGCAGACCTATAATTGGGTTGCATGGGTGCTTTTTGAAAAGTTCCTATGGGGGAATACTACTTGTGGCTGTGGGACATGATGCTAATGGCCAATACTTCCCATTAGCATGAGTTGTTGTTGAGGGAGAAAATAGACACTCTTGAATATGGTTTTTGAATAACTTGTTTGATGACATTGGCACCATGAGAGAAAGAAGATGGATGTTCATATCTGACTGGAAAAAGTTACATTAACTACTGTTTACATATTGAAATTAAATTAATTTTTAATTAAATAATACTTAACTTTGATACTGACAATAATAACATGCAGGGTCTTATTCCTACATTTGAGGAGCTACTTGAAGGTGCTGGATATAGATTTTGTATTCGACATTTGTATGCAAATATAAAAGCCAAATATGGAGAAGGAACTGTGGTGCATGACTTAATTCTTCGTGCTACAAAGGCCACTATTAAGGCTAAATGGAAACAACAAATGAATGAGTTGAAGGTTGTTTCCTACGGAGCACATGATTATTTATTAGCAATCCTCCAACATGTTGGACAAAGTCACACTTCTATGAGACTTCCAAATTGCCACCTACATCACAAAAAGCATCTTCAATAAAATGAGACATTATAAACCAACACATACTAACCATTTATCTCTGATCATAAATATTGTAATACATTTCACATGAATAAAATTGAACCTCTTTCTTATTGGAATCCCCAAAAGCCACCATACAACAAACCAAGAAAACAAAGAATAATCCTAATAGCCATAAGAGCCTCTCCAACATTGTTATTATCAATGTCAACAACAAGCAAGATTGAGCCATTGCTAAGATATAGGCTGCCTAGATAAGATGCAATATGAGATAAAAGGACAATGCTTGAGTTAGTTAACCCAAGCACATATTGCAAAAGAGTTCAACATATTTTCAAACCTATAAAAAATTTTAAAAAAATGTCCATAGCAAAGAGTTCAACATATTTTCAGACCATATGTAACCCATATGGTGTTATTTCATTGAAAACTTCATATATTGTGGGGTTATTATGTTTACAATTAGATTTATTATGGATTGGCAAGCACTGAATAGCCAACTCATGCAATTCAAACTGCAACTTCTTGTTCATTTCTGATTCTTCCACCCACCAATATCACTAGAAGACCAAATCAAATCAATTAATGCAATTAAACACTCTTTCAATTACACTTATAATCATGAGCATTCATTTAGTTTCCATTAAAAATTATTAAAAAAAATTCAAAGGAATATAGACTAAACACACAAAAAATACTAATATACTTCTTTTGTGTACAAAAAAAACTAAAGTACTAAATGAACGTACATATACATATATAACTATAATGCCCTATTTCAATTTCTTTTTTTTTTTTTGCTCGAAACTATTTTGATTTCATGAGTCCAAAAAGGCAGAAATGATTTGAAACCAACATGGGGCTGCTTTACAGCGTTTCCCTTTTACAATTCACAGTTCCTAAATTAAGGATTAACCCTGTACTTGGAATAAAAAATGGAAACTTAAGTACATCACACTTGAAGATCGATACAAACAGATACCTTCCTCCATAGAGAAGAAACCCAAGAGCAACAAAGAGATCCCTATTACTGTTAGAGCAAGCGTTTCACACAAGAGGGGGGTGAATTGGGTGATCCTAAAATTTCGTTGCAAATATAAAAATTGACGGTGAATATAAAGCAGTAATGAGTAAGGAGAAATATCACCGAAGTGTACACCGGGAGTTATACTGGTCCGGCCACAACCACTTTGACCTACGCCCAGTCCTCAGAGCTTCTCTGAGAGTTTCACTATAACTTCCAAGATTCAGTGGGTTCTTGGCACCTCAGTACAAGCAAGTTCCTTCGCCTAGACACTTGCTCCCCCTTACAAGTTGTGATCCAATCCCAACTCAAAGTTCCACAACCTTAAGTTTCCTCAATAACAAATATTGAGTTTGAATGAAATATCTCTCTCACAGAGTGAATAAGAATCACTGAAGCATAGAATTACAAGTATAATGTAAAAAAGAGTAATGAACTTGATGATATGTTCGTGTGTGTGTTCTCGTTCTTTTCTCTGTTTGGATGTTCCCATATATATAGATGTGTTGGTAGTGACCGTTAGAACATTTTCCTTCATGCCCGTTAAAGTGTGCGCAACCACTGTTGACTTTTCCAATATTTGAAAAGTATCCGTTTGCGGTAGGTGGCGGTAGGTAGTATTTGAACGTTGCATTTGACTTTCCTTATTTGGTAAGATCTCTTCATTGTTTATCTGTAGATATGCTAAGAATACTAATACAATGAAAGGTTAATCACATAGGAAACAAATTAAAGAACGTTGGAATGAATTCTCAAATTCTGAACTTGCATACTCGAGTAGTTACTCGAGTATTCATTTAAGTTTACTCGAGTGCTTACTCGAGTATCATCGTGAAAGTAATGATAAACTGCAAGTTAATAAATGAACATAACATTACTCGGGTAGTGCATGGAGTAAATAAATTTACAAACCTTTGGAAATCCTTCTTTACTCGGGTACTTACTCGAGTAGCAACTCAAGTAATCTTTCAAATAAACTTTAGGTTACTCGATGCTTCACTCCAGTAATGTTAGCAGGATTTCAAGGCCGAGAGCACTTCAAGTTTGATAACCTTGTTACTCGAGTACTTACTCGAGTAAACAAATTTTCTGCATAGCTTACTCGGGTAGTGACTTGAAGTTCTCTTCCAACTAACTCTGCATATTCGAGTAGTGACTTGAAGTGAAGTGTGAGAAAAGCATTTCATGTTATTCGAGTATTACCTTCAGGTTTTGACTTACCACAGTGCGTTACTCGAGTAGCTCCTCGAGTAACATTGGCAGGGTTGAAAATGCCGAGAGCAACACATTTCTTGAAACAGAATAACTCGAGTATAGACTCGAGTATCATTGGCAGGGTTGAAAATGCCGAGAGTAACTGGAAGTCTTTGACATGGTTACTCGAGTACTTACTCGAGTAACGTTGGCAGGCCGAGAGCAACTGCCAGTGATTTACCTGGTTACTCGAGTAGCTACTCGAGTAACATTGGCAGCCGAGAGCAACTTTGAGTCATTTACCTTCTTACTCGAGTACTTACTCGAGTAACGTTGGCAGGTTACTTGAAGGTTGCTCTGGTTACTTCAAGTTTCTGTCCCATTACTCGAGTACTTACTTGAGTAACCCTTTAGAAAACTTGCCAGAGATGAAGTTTCTCAGCTTTTTGTCTTGGCCTTTCTTCATTACTCCAATGCTTACTTCAAGTAATGATTTGCCCTGTTATTACTTTGTTGAAACTTATTTGTTTATCAAATCTTTTTCATACCATCCTTTGTTATTATCAAAACATGAGAGATCTAACAATTACAACATAAATGAATTAGCAACAATTCATGATAGTCATAATTAATAAATAATTTGATTAAAATAATGCTACAAGTTAAGTTTAAAGTAAACAAACCTGCGAAGAACATCTTAGACAGGACGACCAATACATTGATGGGCTTCCACCATAATATCAGCCACAAAGCAATCTGGGATACATTTTTTGAAGAAAATAAAAACATGGGTGAAACAACAAAACGAATTTAAAATTGTTGAACTTAAAAGGTACCAGCAACATTAAAAATCATTACATTCATAATTTCCAATTTTTGCGCTGTTACCTTTAGACACTAAGACACATTTTTGTATCAATTCATTACTTCTAAAATCTTTTGGGCCATAATCTAATTAGTCCTACACAATCTGACCCTAGTCACACCTTAAAAGCAAAGTTTCTAGCTTGTGTGAAACTGCAGGATCCAATGGTTAATAAGCTTACAAAAAGGATTACAACTATTCTTCAATACCTATATGTCAAATCTAAAAGATTGAATCTAACAAAAAAAATTCATAGGCGATTGCCCTCCACATTATAGCTGTCATTGAGTGTTCCTAAAGCCACACAAGGCACTACTTACATTATAGGTAAAATAAAAATCCAATGGACAAAATGTGGAGGATAGATTGCAACACCAACCTATCTCACACAAAAAACCTAAGGTCAGTGAGCTAACAAAAGGATTACAGCAATAACTCAAAATCCATGTGATATCTAAAAGATTGGATCTTGGAGGTAACTGAATGGGCAGCTACCATTCACATCATTTCAGCAATAACTCAAAAAAACCATTCCCACTATTTTTTACAAGATTAGTTTTATAGAACTTTGTAATTTTTAAAAAGAAAAGATATCTTGAATTCTCAAGCACATGTACAATAATTCAATAGCCAAAGATACTCAAAGAAGGAGACTTTTTTTTTGTTGGATTTCATGATGAATCCAAGATATCTTCAAGTGGGTATGGTTAAAAAACCACCTGTGATATATGCTTTCTGACATCCCACAGATCAAAAGGGGAGACCCATGAAACATGCGCTTAACAGCTCATCATGTAACACAATCATATTAACACTTTGACACTAGCTAGACAGAGCCAAAATCCTTTGATTTCTCGGCCGTTACTCTCAGAATCCAAAGAAAATCATTGTCCTATGAGGAAGAAACAGATGCGAAAATAACTCTATGACTTGGAGTACCTTTTTGTTTTTAAATATTGAGCACAAAGTTTCATCTGGAAATCAACTTACCTATGTTTCTGGGTAGGCCACCACGACTGCGCTTTCTCAAAACCTTGTGGAACTGGAATTTGAGAACTTATGCAACATTTTTCTAGCCAAAACCAGTGAATTCATGGTTAAGAAACCTACGTTTTAGCTGGAGGAATCCAATCCTCCTGAAAAACTCCAAACAAACTACTTAAATCTGCCAAGCCACTTCTTTTAAGGGAAAATTAAAACAATACTTGTATAAAAAAGCCATCACAAATACCTATGTCAATCTAGTGTGACAAAATTACCTCATCTAATCATCAGTCTAGAGTTTGGACAACAAGTTCATAAATAAAGAAAACTTTTGAGTCACAAAAAAATGTTCCAAAACTTACCTCGAAAGAGAGCAATTGATTCACAGACTCTCCACTGGCAACTATAAGACAACGACCGGTGATGAGGGGTGGAGCTGACAATGACCGAAGCATGCAGTGACTCTCCACTGTGTGAGATGCGCGCATTGAGAGAGAGGAGTTCGAAGCTTTTGGGGAGTGATCAGAGAAAAGAGTTTGAAGCTTTTGGGGAGTGATATAAGACCTAACTCTTGATTTTTTTTTTTCAAATTAAATGGGGCAAAATTGTATTTTTACATTTGGAATTAATATCGCTTAGATCCCATAGAACTTCACTGCAATTTGATGATTTTAAGGGACCTGATTGTGATTAATTCTATTACTTGGGACTTGATTGCAATTTTCCTTATTTATTATATCAAATTTCTCAATCACAGAAGGTTGTGTCCTATGTTTAAAATATTATCATTTAATTACAAACTATCATGAAAAAAAATATATGGCACAATCTAACCCTTCAAACTTGATGACAGGTTAATTTTCTACCATAATTAACATGTATAATCACATTAGAACGTAGCTACAAAACACAACATATACCAAAAGGCAGAACCCACAACATAATCAACAAATCACTATTTTTCTAGTAAGCTTTGTATCCATCCTAATTTGATTGAAAAAAAGTACTATCATTATTGTATATTGTAAGCAAAAGAGCTTATATAAAACTATATTTACACTCTTATACAAATAAGAAGATTACAAGATATATTTATATACAAAACAGAGACAGAAGATGAGTGATTAACGGAAACAATTCAAAGAGTAGTTGAGGAATAGTCAACAAATTCCACCACCGAATTGCTTCTTCAACTATCTCATGCCACTGTATTAATCTATGTTCATAACACTCCCCCTCAACTTGGAACGTAGATGTTAATTAAACCCAACTTGTTACAAAGATAGTTAACACGAGTCCCATTTAAGGCCTTAGTTAGAAGATCTCCCAATTGATCACTAGATCGCACATGCCCTATAGAAATAAAGTTTTCTTTGATCGTATCACGTACAAAGTGACAATCGATCTCAATATATTTTGTACGTTCATGAAATACTGAATTAGAGGCTATGTATAGAGCAGCTTTATTATCACACCACAGCTTTGCAGGCAATGAGGTGACAAAACTAACTTCCTTCATTAATTGGTGAATCCACACAATTTCTTACGTGGATTGAGACATGGCTCTATACTCAGCTTCCGCACTTGACTTAGATACTACATCCTGCTTCTTGCTCCTCCAAGATACCAAGTTTCCACCCACAAACACACAGTATCCTGTGGTGGATCTCCTAGTAGATTTTGACCCAGCAAAATCAACATCACAAAAACATTCAATCTCGGTGTGGCCATGATTTGTATAGAGTATACCACGACCAGGTGAGCTTTTCAGATAATGTAAGACATACTCTGAAGCTTCCCACTGAGCAACGGTTGGTGCTGTCATGAATTGGCTAAGTATATTCACTGGAAAGGTCACATCAAGGCGAGTCACCATGAGATAGTTTAACTTCCCAATCAGTCTTCGGTATCTCTCAGGGTAGGAAAACGGCTTGATCTTTTCAGTATCAACCTTTTTTCTTACATCCTCAGGTAATTCATCAAACGGTACGCTATATCAATGTCCAAGAAAGGATTAGGAATCACAGGAAAGCTACTGGGTGTTGCCCCAAGTTTCCCAGTCTCCTTGAGCAAATCCAGAACATATTTTCGTTGTGTCAAGAGAATGCCTTTCATGCTTCTCATAACCTCGATCCCGAGAAAGTATTTTAACTGACCCAAATCCTTTGTTTGAAAGTGAGAATTCAGGAAGGCTTTTAGTGAGGAGATTCCCAAAGTGTTGCTCCCCGTGATAACAATATCATCAACATATACCACTAAGAGGATCATGCCAGCCTCCATTCGCTGATAAAACACAGAATGGTCACACTTGCTCTGAGTTAGACCAAATTTCTTAATCACCGTGCTAAACCTGTCAAACCACGCACGAGGATTCTGCTTCAAACCATATAATGACTTCTGGAGATAACATACCTTCCCACGCTCCCCCTAAGCAACAAAACCAGGTGGTTGCTCCATGTAAACTTCCTCAAGAAGATCACCATTAAGAAGGCATTTATAACATCCAACTGATGAAGATCCCAACCATAAGTAGCAACTATAGAAATAAAGAAACGAACAGAAGACAATTTTGCCACAGGGGAAAAAGTTTCTGAATAGTCAACGCCATAGGTCTGAACATAGCCTTTAGCAACGAGTCGAGCTTTCAAGCGCTCCAATGTGCCATCGGCCTTGGTTTTGACCATGAACACCCACTTACACCCAATAGCCTTCTTGCCAGGAGGTAAAGTGACAAGATGCCAGGTACCTGTTTGATCAAGAGCCATCATTTCATCCTCCATAGCAGCACGCCAACCAGGATGGGCTAAGGCTTGGTGGAGAGTTGTAGGGATGGTGATAGAGTCAACGGAAGCTATGAAAGAACAGGATGGAGAAGAGAGATGGTTATAGGAAACAAATGAAGAAATAGGATAGGCGCAAGTACGTTTACCTTTACGGATGGCAATGGGCAATTCCTCAAAAGGAGCAGATGTAATGGGCAATTCCTCAGAAGTAGATGTATCAATAGTATCAGGCACTGTTGCCACGTCAGTAGTAGGAGGAACTGATTCTGGATCAGACGCTGAAGCAGGCACTACGGAATAAAAGTATCAAAAGTATGAACGACGTTATTACTTTCCCGAGGACGCTTACGATAACATGCTGAATAGGTGGTTTAGCAGGTACCATGTAAGCAAAAGAACTTATACAAAACTATATTTACACTCTTATACAAATAAGAGGATTACAAGATATATTTATATACAAAACAGAGACAGAAAAGGAGTGATTAACGAAAACAATTTAAAGAGTAGTTGAGGAATAGTCAACAAATTCCACCACCGAATTGCTTCTTCAACTATCTCATGCCACTGTATTAATCTATGTTCATAACATATATCATTACCCTCAAGTTTGTGATGGAACTCGACAAAACCTACTTGTGAACGATAACACAATATTGGACGTCGTTGAATATCGAGAACAGAAGCCTTAGTCCATCACATTCTCCGTCAACATTTAAGCTTCACAGGTTCCAGCTAGTGGGGTGCCCAATTTTTTATGTACATTTAAGAGGTAAATTCGTCTTTTGCATTTTCCTGTGTACGACTGAAAATTGGTTCCCAGCAAGAAAGGTGGGAAGCCAAGTTGCCGCACATAAGGGAAAATCAGTTCCAGAGGCAAATTTGATTCCCACCAAACATATCAGACCGAAAATCCAAATGTTCTCTTTTCATTATAACATTTTCAGCATACCAAATGCGGCCCAAGTGATCATGTTTTCTGCATTTCTATCATCATATAGGTACTAAACAACTTGAACATGAGAGTCCACTGTTGCATTACATCAGTCATCATTTTCTGAGGAGATATCAGTCATCTTTCTTCCCATTGTCATATTTATTGTTTTAATTAGAAATTTCTCAATGAAATACATTTTACATGTTCATTTTATTTTGTGAAATATGCTCAGAAAAGTAAACAACAGAGTAAAAAATTATTTATTTATTTTACCAATCCACATCTTACTATTAACTTCAAATAATTCACAACAATTACATTAAAACATTATTTTCATCAAAAAACCATACCGTAAAATATCTGGAGTAAATTTCCAAATAAAATAAGTTCCATATCAAAATGCTTCATACTTTGAGATTGAAAAACCAGTAACCAAAGGTAAAAACTTAGGTTTTTGAGAAAATCAATACGCCATTATATTTTAAAACAAGACACTTATTTTGAAATCTATTACACTTTATAAAATGCAAAAGGCAGCAGTTTTCTATTTATTTTTATAGGAAAACGGTTACAAGGCAGTTCAAACGTCAGGAATAACAGCAAGTTAAAAAAACAAAGAAATTGACACTTATGAGAGCAAAATAAGCAAGAACTTGTCATTCATGAAACAAAATTTGTATGTTGTTTAAATAATTATACATTCTAAAGTAGCCACCATTGTTTTCTTTTTTGGCATAACAGAAGAAATTTTATAAAAGAGACTGCAATATCCATGAGGCCAATGAACAACATACCAGTTCAGAAGTGCCAGCCATTTGCACGCCAATATCTTCTTGCATTTTCTTTGGCACGAGCCCTCTTGATCTTCAAAAAAAGTTTGTAAGCTATATCAACCTTATTTGAAGCAATCAGTTTATTACTTAATTTACTATATACAAGCCTGCTTGGACAGAATCCTTTTCCTATACACTCTTCCATAACAAGAACAGCATTTTCAAGCTGTCCTATGCTGCAAAGACCACTTATCAGATACTCATAAACCTCCACATCTGAAGAATGCCCGCAATTTTGCATTTCCTCCCATATATTTAACATCATTCCACACTTGCCAAACTTAGAAAGGCGCATGAGAAGTAACTTATAAGCATTTATTGATATCACACACCCTACTTTTCTTGCCTTCCTGTAAATCATCAGAGCAGCATAAGGGGGGCCATAGCTGCATAAATATTTCATGAAGGAGGTTATAGTCCCAGTAGAAGGAACAACCCCTTTACTTAGCATCTCATCAAACATCAGAAGAGCATCAGCCACTTTTCGTGCTTGAAGAAAAGCAGTAATTAGTCGGTAATAAGTATCAACATTAGGTTTACAGCTATCATTCAAAAGCATTCTGTAATACTTCATGCACTCGTCAAAATCTCGGATTGAAAGAAAATTGGAGATCATTGAATTATAGGTACTTGTATCTGGTTGGCAATTTATCTTTTCCATGTCATGGAAAATCTTAACAGCATTGTCCATTTGACCAGCCCTTCCCAAGCCCTCAAGAAGGTAGCTGAAAGTTGCACAATCGGGAGTAAACCCATCAGCTACCATTTCTTTCAAAACTCTCTCAATCTCATTTACTTTTCCGAATTTAGACCAACCACCAATGATAACATTGTATGTTGTAATATTGAAAGGTATTTTCCCTTTCACTGAATTGAAAACAGAATTTGCAGCACCAATGTGAGATCGCCTGCAAAGACACTGCAAAAGCACATTTAAAGCCTCCATATCAGGTTCCAACCCAATATCCTCCATGTTCCGAAACATTTGAATTGCTCTATTAACATGACGAGCCCTGACAAAGCTATCAATTACGATGGATAGCATTGGTAAATCAGGTCTTATGCCTTCCATCTTCATGTTAAACAACAATTCCATCATAAATTTGAAAAATTTCCTTCTACCCAATGCTTTGATAACAACCCGGTAGCTATCAATGTCCTTGGGGACCAAAGGCTGTTTTACCGCCCAATTGAAAAATGTAACCATGACCTCACCACCCAGATTTCCAGAGTCCACGACCCTGCCAAGAACTTCAACATTCATATCAACACCAGTATTCAATAAAGCACGCTCAATTGCAGTTTGACCCTTTAACTTCTGAAGAAAAACCCCTCGCAATTTCTCTTCAGGCAACAAAAGCCCATCAACAGATTTGATTTCTTTTTCTGATTTACAAGCGTTCAACTTAGTTTCCTCTGCTTTAGGATGATCCAAATGTGTCGAACTCACATTATAGAGAGAAATTGGCAAGAGATCAGAAAGCTTTTCCAGAATGAAACGTTCCTCGAGATTGGATTGATTATTTGTTTGATTAACCAATAGTTCCTGGTCTGGATAACACAAAGGAGGAGGGTGTGTAGACGAGAAAGGGAAAGTAGAAAAGGAGCCAAGCTTATACAGAACTGGATACCTGGCTTTGTCAGAACACATGAAAATGCCCCTATATAGCAGAGACCAAAATGCCATGACGAGCCCAACAACTCATAAGATTTTGCAACCAGCAAGTATCACTCTTATTCTCTGTTTTTCCTGGCTGAAGCTCCTCTTTGGTCTTTGTTAGCCAAACGATAAACAAGTTACTTTGAGACCAGCCCTAGCCAAAGTCTTCAATATGATCTCTTCTTGTTTTGATGGCTTCTACACAGTGAAAGGATGAATTCAAAATAAATATATGGATTGATATAACAAAAATATCAACGTCATTTTATGAACTCACATTCCTTAGATGGCACCATAAAGCAATGGCAGCCACTGATTTACCAGTAAGGACAAGTATAAAAATATATAACTGATTAGTCAAAAACAGACATTAAGAGGGGAAAGGAATGAATTCAAAGTTCTAACCTTTTCTTTTCTCTTCAAGAAAATCTTGTTCCACTACTAAAAACCTTTTCCATTAGATCCTTCAAAATTGATTGACAAAGGGAAAAAAAAAACACAAGTGTGTGCCTGTGTAAATGGTGATCAAAACGATGGAGAGAACTGGAATGGGAGGGGAAAGCTTCTGAAGATGACCCATAGATGAGCTTTTGTGTCTTAAATAAGCGTTTGCCACTTTCCCCAATCAAAGGAAAATATGAATTTCTGACACTCATAATCGGAAAGACACAAGAATGACAATATCTGATTTTCCAAAAATTACAAGAGTTTCTTGAGTTCCAACCACCAGTTTGATCAACACCACCACAACTATGCTGAATATCAATCCCAAAAAAAGGGGCCACAAGTTTAGACGCATCAAACTCAAAAGTAGTCATATAGGTATTCATCAACGACATGGATTTGGAAACCTTGAATGAATATTGATAGCAACAAGGGCATATTACACTCAGCTGAAATCTTTGAAATATGCATAGTTGATATAATATCTTCTTAATTTTTGTTCCAGATACTTTGATGAAGATGCCTTAGTAAACCAATTGAGTTCAGACAACTCTTCCAAGCCACTGAAGAATGACAATTTAAACTCAAGCTTCTATACTGTTAGACACTACTGGAGCCAAGTCAATCATGCATCACAAATACCTTGAGAATTTTCTAAATTGACGATAATACAAAGAGATTAATCAACCGAGTGCCAATACACAACAAACCCAACATTGCACAACAAAATCATCCAAAGCATATAAGTCCCTGGTAATTAAAACGAAGAGGGCAGAAGTATAATAGCTGATTACACACCGTTGAAATAAAAGTTTTTCACTTTTCTTTTTTTCTTTTTTTTAAAAGTAAAGACAATCCTTGTTCAAAAGCGTCAATAAGGATTACCGGACCAGATTCAAAGCCAAATTAAAATGAAAATTTCAAAAAACAAAAAAACAAAACAAAAGCAAGAAACGGTGCGACGGCGTCAGACACATGGTTGACAACCCCACAGGGAACAGATGAACGGGGGACAAATTCAAATCTAGATTAAAAGCAACATTCAACAAATCATTAATCTCACCGGATTTGGGGTGTAGACATAGCCCAAGGGTTCGAACCTTCTTTAATACTTGCCCAAGAACAAGAACACAGGGCAGAAAACGGTGACGGCGTCCGACAAATGCATGTTCATCGCCGAAGAAAAATGGATCTGCTGCCTGCTTCTTTCTCCTTGCTCGACAAGCGCGCTGTGTCTGAGAGTGGTAATGCGGGCTAGCCCGCGGTTTGAGAAGCGAGTCCGGATTCTCTCCTTTGCCAAGAAAGCAAAGGAGGTCCTTTGCTTTGCTCTGGGCCGTTGGATCCAGATCTCAACGGTCCAGATTTAATGTATTTTAAAAATATTATTATTATAATAATAAAATATTATTATTATAATAATATTTTATTATTATAATAATAATATTTTTAAAATACATTAAATCTGGACCGTTGAGATCTGGATCCAACGGCCCAGAGCAAAGCAAAGGACCTCCTTTGCTTTCTTGGCAAAGGAGAGAATCCGTTCGCTTGAGAAGCCCGCCCCACTCCCGTTTAAACGTCAGCTTGTCAGCCTGTCAAATTTTTTTTTATTTTATGTTTTTTTTTTAAAATTTTTACTCTCTTTTTCTTTTAGCTAAGGTATTAAAACTTGGATCGGATATTGAACCGGTCGGGATACTAGATTAAGGGTTAATTGGTCAAACCGGGGCTAAACCGAAGCTAAACCGGGATCAAACCGGTGAGAAATTGAAAATTTTATACTTATAGTATGAAATTTTAAAGGAAAAATAAAAAAAAATTAAATGTGAACCCGGACCGGACCGGTTTACCGGCCAATTCGCCGGTTTCCGGGCCAGACCGGCCGATCCGGGTTCAGAAACTTTGCTTTTACCCTCTCATATCACACTTTTTTTTATATATTTGTATTATGAAGTCAATTTCATTCTTACTTTCCTTTTTTTTCATTTATTCACATCATAAAACTATATAAACACATCTCTTTTAAATCTAATAATAGTAAAATAAATCAATATAATATGAAAATAAGTGTTTTGGCCAAAAAAAATGAAAATAAGTGTCAAATAAAATATATATGAAAAATTAATTAAACACATTATCAAAGAAAAAAAGATAAAAGAGAGAAGAGATTAAGTGCATTTGAGAAAAAATTAAAAAAATTATTATTATTATTATGCGGGCCAGCCCGCCAACCCGCGGACCAACCCGTCGGCTAAACAGGCTGAGCCCATTTAACCCGTTTTTAAACGGGCCGCCGAAAGCCCGTTTAATTGGGGTGGCCCGCCAGCCCGACCCGAATTACCGGCTCTATCTGAGAGTTAAAAAAATCAAGCGATAAGATCCAAAACTATCAATCAAATTCTATCAAAAGTGCATTAAACACTATATTTACAAAAACACCCATGAACTTGTAAACTTGGAGAAAAATATCCCTACCGTTATATTGGCCCAACGGAAGTTACTTTTAGTTGTGGGCCTCACACTATTTAAAAAAATAAAATACAAAGGTTTTTAATTTACTTTATGCCCTTCCCTCTTCCCTCTTTCATCAAACTAGCTTGTGCTTCCTCATGCAGCTTGTACTTGTGGAATAATTCCATTGTTAATGCTACAAATTTGCTTATGTTCAATGATTATCTTCAGTCTAAGTAAAATTTGGGTACAAATAGATGCAATAAAGGAAATGAAGGATTGCATATCAAGAAATAGTAATAAAGCCGCCTATCTTAGCGTGTGCTTCCTCTAGGAAGCTTATAAGTCTGGAGTTTTTATATATTCATTATGCACATTTTATCTCAGCGTGTGCTTCCCCTTGGAAACTCTCATCATGCACTGGTCAAAAAATACGATTGGGTTTAGCTTTCCCCCAACGAATATCAAAATCATATATATGAATAAGCACATATTTTGAATACACAAATTGCACAGCATTAATTGTGGATAGTAGAGTATTCATGGTTTCAGTAAAATATCATAAGACCATGCTTCATAGCTCAATATGTTTCCCCTAAACCTAAACCTAATGACTCTCCATATGTGCACAGATTGTGTGACCTTTCATGGGTTTCTTCATTTGGAAAATATGTCTCACACAAATAAGGTGAGTTATACTTAAAATATGTGGACCTCAAAACCATGACCAATAAAAGACAAAAAAAAATAAAGAAAGAAACTGTCAAGACATTGTCTTTTTTCACCAAACTTTTGGGTAGTTAGCATGAGATGTCTCAAAAATTGATATATCTTGATCTTCAAACTATATGTACTTGATCATTAATGCATCACAATACGAAAAGGGAATGGTTCAGCGGTCAATGGTTATAATGAAAGACATTTTCACAGTCAAGAAATTAGGCTTAAGAATAACTTACAAAGTGTGGACTTATTGATGCAGCTAGGTACCTAGATGGCCTTTCATATTCCTGACATTATTAAAGATATCTTTAGAGATTTCACAGTGATGACTTACTAAGTAGAAGATCTTTCAAATAATATGGACACATCTTTAGAGGTTTACATTTTCACGTGAAATTAAAGAGATTATTATATCCTATAAGCAACCACCAAGACTTGCTAAAATTGTGAAAGCCTATCGGGTAGAATAGGATATTTTGAAACCTCTTCCCCTGATAAGGTTACAAATGAATTAAAACAGAAATATTAGTAGTTTACTTCTCTCAAAGCAATATAATTTCCTAAAAATTGTTAGAGTTACATGTAGGTACTACTCCTATTTATATATTAATAAAGAAAATGAAAACCTGGAAATTATTAATGCACCATCTTGATGGTTTCACATGAATAAGCATAGAAGATGGAACTCAATAAGTTGCTTCAAAGTAGCCTTCCCTAATCTTTGCCTAAGGTTTAATCCACGCCACCACATGAAAAGAGAGGAATTCACCAAAGGCAATCTTCAACCAATAAAGGATGTCATAAAAAACTAAAGCCAGACCAGGAAAAGAAACCACAATTGAAGCCAACCCAACTGAGGATTCTTGGAGTCAAGATTTACTACCTATAATCAGATTCAGATGCCCGTATTTCTGCCTCTAGCTCTAAGCCCCCATTCACTTGCCGTTAGTCATTCTCTTTGCTCCTGGTCATAGTTGAGTTGAAAAGAAATGAATTCCACTATTGAGTTGAAAAATAAACGGAGAACTATATCCACAACCAAAAATCAAGTAATACACAATAATTTCATAACAACTTAAATCTAGCACCAACGTTCAAAAATAAAGTTAGATAGAGTACATGACAAATAAGAGAAGCACAAAGGGAGATAAGCTAGAAGAACAAACACCAATCACATACAATAACTTAAATTCCAGAGCAAAACCAAAGGATGCAATAGAATGAAAATAAAGAAAGGGAGAGAACATTCATATGTCATGTACTCACTAAAGATGTAACATAAAACTCTTAATGAGAACACATTCATAATCAACCTGTCAAAAATAAAGGAAATATACAGAGGAAATAGCCAAAATGTGTTCTTTGATCTACCGTTCCAAAAAGAAAACAAAATGAAAATGAAGAAGGGGAGAGAGCATAAATGAAGGGAGATTACAAACCTTTTTAGCAATGGGAGATTAGTTCATGATCACATTCTAGTGGTGAAAAAGCTCATAACATGTTCATCTCAAAAATCAGCAAAGCCACCTCCCCACTATTGCAGCCTCACCTGAAGTCACCGTGAATCCCCTCTCTGCCTGTATTGCAATGAAAACACCTACTATATTGCATCCATAAATAAAGTCACCATGAATCATCACAGTTAATCAGATGCAAAACAAAGAGATAACAGTGACCCACAAAAAGAAAATGATAAGTTTTAATGTGGAGAAAGAAGAAGAAATTATTGGAAAGCATATCGGTTAGAAATTTCTTCCACTCACGACCCACATTGATTTACGGCAATATAGCAGAATGAAAGAAGGAATAGAAGGGGATAATGACGAAGATGAAGGAAAATGAAGAATAAAAACAAATAAGACCTACCGATCACGTTATTTTTTCCTTCTTCCATCCATGATGCATCATGAAATGTAGTGACTTGCAACGGTGGTAGATGAAAAAGTAGAGAGTTGAATTCCGTGGTGCCAGTGAGAACTGGGAATAAAAAAGGAGTGAGAGATGTGATGTGATGCTCAAGTCAAGCTTCTAGAGTTGATCACGTGAGAAGACAGACTTTTAGGGCTTGTTTGGTACGAGGGGAGGGGAGGAAAATTGGGCGGAGGGAAAATTTTTTTGAGATGAATTAAAAAAAATGAAAGACGTGGGTTATGAATTTTTAATTAAGTATTCTTACTGTTTAATTTTACATATTATCTATATTAAAATTTTATAACCCCACTTCTCCAATTTTCTTAAATCCAACTCATAAAAAGTTTCCCTTCCCTCCTTTCCCCTCCAAATCCCTCATACCAAACGGACCCTTAGTAAAACGTGCGATCAAGTCTTTCCACCATTCACTTTATTTTTTTTTAAATATGTGTATATTTTATTGATGTTATGAAAATCAGGAAAATATAAGGGATGAGGGAATGAAGAAGATGAGAAAAGGTTGGAGAGAAAGTAAGGAAGAGTTCTTATTCACTTCATTATTGTTGGTACCAATACATTGTACATGGCCTCTATTTATAGGCCTCTAACCATTGAATTCTATACATATGGTTATAAAGAAATAAAGATGAGCATAATGGTATTAATTATAAGAAACTCCCATAAGTCATTCATTGGGGAAGTTATAAGGTTATAGCATTAGACATATGGAATTCTAAGTGAGAGGTTATGGAGTGAAAGGCATATGAAAGGTCAATAGTTGGATAGTTTATGGACATCCACCTCATATAATATTCACAAGAATTGATAATATTTTTGTCAGATATTTGATTGATAATTTTGATATAAAGCATTTCTCATCTATGCGGACAAGTTGCAACAATTCCAACCGAATACATGTGATCATAAATACATATTTGATTTTTTTTCTTATAAATTCTAAATATTATATTTAAATTTTTCAGTTTTTTTTATAAATATTAGATAGATGCCAAGAAAGAGATGAGAGTCCAAAGGGTTGCTAGAGATTAGAATGTCAAATCGCAAAGGGAGAGAAAAAAGAGGCAGCAAATATGAGGCAAGTTTTGCAATTTGAAATTTAAAACATGAATGAAGATATATGTTTTGGACAATCAAGTACAGGGACCTATGACCATTCACAGAGCCTGATGGCTTATCGGGTGCAAGTACAAATGGCTAATGTGAAGCCTGAGGAGTATTATTTTATTTGTGGTTTATTTTTGTACGGCTTGTGAACAGTAAATTATGTCTAGAGCTAAACATAACCATTTAAGAGATGACCTTCGGAGAACAGTTTTTATATATATTGATGATTGATTGATATTTGATGATGATAGCTCTCTCCATTCTCTACTTCATCTCCCATATTCTTCAGATTTCGATGATGGAGAAAGCAGCAACCTCCACCAATGGCATCAATGAGAACAGATTAGAGAAGACACTCTGCACCCAGAGAAGGCGAGAAAACCCAATAAGCTGCAACGCGAAAAACCATCACCCGCGGCGGAAGATTTAATTGCTCTGGGGTCTGTTTGGCAAAGCGTTTGGGAGGGGTCACCGAACGTTTTCAAGAAAAAAGCCCAATAAGGATATTTATGACTGTTTGGGAGAGCGTCGACAATCACTGCACTTTTATCAAAACCATGACTTTTTTTCAAAGCTTATTTGCATAGTGTCTACTCTCTCTCTTCATCACGTTGGAGCAATTAATGATGAGCCAAAGGACCGTTGCAAGGCATTTAAAACCAAATATGGGAGAAGACTGTTGTTCAGGCATGCAAGTCGATCTCTGATCTGTTTTTCTCGTTTGACTCCTATTTCCGGTTGTGCATCTCCAAGGTCTCCGTCCCGATCTGCGTGTCAGAAGCGTCGCCAGCAAGGGTGGTTCACCGGTGGGTGGTGGTTGATCCAGCTCGAAGAGGCGTTAGGTGTGTGTTTGAGTATTCTAAGGAAGAAGAAGCTATGCTCTGTTTTGCTGATTCGTTTCGCATGTTCAAGTGTTCCAAGGAAGAAGAATCTTTGGTCAAATTAGGATTTGACTAGGGATTTCCTTGCAAACTTCAAAAGTTCTCAAGGAGGATTAAAGGCACAATTTTTGAAAAATTTGTATGGTGGAACTGTAATTTATGAAACATTTGGGTACTTTTCTGTGATTTTCCTGGTCCTTTTTCTTCATTCACTTATAATTTTCATAAATTATGGGGTCCTTTTCTATAATTTTCTCTAGTCCTCAAAATATTAATTCTGATACTCCAAAATCTCCAATTTCTTAAGAAGCAGCTACAATGCAAGATTAAGCATAGGGTAGCATTAAAAGTTCAAGAAATCATTTGTATGAATAATTAACAAATTTTGACCATTTTGCCCCTGATTACAATTAATTCAATACAAATGTCCCTAACGCAAATTAGTGTTTAATCATGTAATAATGTTCCAAAAAATGCATTAATCTGACTTTTTGTATTTTATCAAATTTTAATTTTAATTTTTCATTTCAATTATCACAATATATATAAATAATATATATATATATATATATGATTCATAACCTTTTCAGTCATTTTCTATTTAAACAGTCTTTTCAAACATTAATCCAAACAGGTTTAAGGTTAGGAAAAAAAGTCACTTTTGCCACCATCAATCCAAACACAAATCACATCAACAATTTAACTTTTTTTCTATCTGACTTTTCTAAAAGACCATCCGCAAAAAAACTCTTTTTCCACCACTAATCCAAACAGGCACTTAGGCTGCCGCATTATATATATATATATATATATAAAGCCAAATCCAAAACAAAGGAGCATAAATTTCCATCCGAAGAAGATGAAAACACATTTTCAACTTTTTAATTTAAAAATACAATGATCCATTGTCACCACTTGACCATAATACGGGGAAGAGGTAAAATCAAATTTCATGTATTGGGACAATGAATCACATCTAATGATAGCCTGCTAAAGATCTAGCACCACAATTGGAAACCCCACTTGCCGGAAGGTCTAATCCAAATGGAGAAGTCAAAGGCAAGCGAAAACTAGGTCTATGGGCAGAATCAGAAAGAAATGAAGAAATAACTGATAGAGAGAGTACACAATAATGAGGAGAGAGATATAATAGTTAAGCAACCTATACTAGCTATACCTGGGGTTTCAGTGGATGAGGAGTATGGACCTTGGATGCAGGTTAGGTCTTCAATCAAGTCACGCCCCCAGAACAGCGCCCGAGATAAAATTCAGATGGGCAGAACGGCTAGTTTTGACCGAAGAGGAGGAAATAAAGGGGATCGAAACTCGGGATCGAGATTTAGTGCCTTACAAGATCGAGACTCACCTGTCTTTTCCAAAGATTTTTCAGCGATACAGAAGAAAAATAGAGGAGCAGAGGTGCAGTGGAGGAAGAAAGAAAATCAGGGCTCTAATAAGAGTAGAGGTGAAGGAAAGAAAACAAAGAAAATGAAAAATTTGATTTCCATATTTGAGGTAGGTGAAGATTGCGGCGCAGTGTCGGGCACAGTAAGGAAAGACGAAGGGAAGGAGAAGGAAGGTGATATGGTGAAAGAGATGGGGGAGCCGTCGAGTTTGAATCAGGAAAAAGAAAAACTTGTGGGCCCAGAGGAGTCAATGGCAGAGGACGAAAATGTTATTATTGGTGAAGGAGGAAGTGGGCCATTTGAAGCCCAAGAGTTGAGGGTGGCGAAAAATGAAAGCAAGAATAAGAAGGGCCCATTTTGGGATAAATTGAAGTGTAAAAAAAATGCAAGCTTTAGTGGGCCGAAAAACCCAGACCTGCGTTTCAAAAAGAAGCAATTTGGTAGAAACAATGTTGTGGTTTTTGGGTCAGCATCTAATAAAGGAGCCAGCGAAGAGGAAAGGATGAATAGGGCGAAATATATGGAGAAGAAGGTTGACATTTCCTATCAATGTGAAAGGGGTCCAGACTCGCTCGGTGGAGGCACAGGTTTGAATAATAATACTTATATCCAGGTAATAGAACCATCGGAGCACATGAACATGTAACAAGCGCAGGAGCTCAACATTGTTAATGATGCGGATACTGTGGCTGGGGTTGATGCATCGCAGATAGCTGGGGATGAGGCGCTAGTGGATGTGGAAATTATGCAAGCTTCTAGCCCGGGTCGATAGTTCAGAAGTTTTCAAGTAAGTGTTTCTATCCTAACTAGTTATTTTATGAATTCTATAAATATTCTGTCTTGGAACTGCAGGGGAGCAGCGTCCAAAAATTTTCCTAATCGTATTAGAGATGAGTTAAAAAATAATTATGTAAGGATTATGATTCTTATGGAGACTCGGGTTAGTGACACTAAGGCTAACAGGATTATCAATAAATTAGGTTTCGATACATGGATTCGTTTGGAAGCCACTGGGTTTGCCGGGGGCATATGGTTGCTATGGAATGAGGATGATATTTCTGTCCAATATATTTATTCTACCACGCAGGCTATCCACACGAGAGTTGTTACGATCAAAGATTCTAAAGTGTTTATGTTGTCGTGTATCTATGCTGAACCGAATCGTACCCTTCGCCAGGATTTATGGAATGATTTAAATGATTTCAGTGAGTCGGTTAGCAATCCGTGGATTGTTGTTGGGGATTTTAATGCTTATCTGTACGGTGAAAATAAATGTGGGGGTTCTGAGGCTGATGTAAGATCCATAAGGCAATTTCAAAACTGTATTTCCGAGTGTCAGCTCATTGAAACTGAAACCATTGGAGAAAGGTTCACTTGGGAACGTAGTTTTATTAAAGAAAAAATTGATTGGGCCTTTATGAACTCGGAGTGGAATCAATCATACCCTCTTACTAAGGTGCATCATTTGTGTAAATTCGGATCGGATCATCATCCTATTCTGTTGAAATCTATTCCTTCTGATTACCAAAGGCCACATCCTACTTTTCGGTGTCAAGCGGCTTGGTTTTTGGAGGAAGGATTTCGTTATATGGTGGAGGAAGCTTGGAGGGGGGATCATTGGAATGAAAAAATTGCTAGCTTTACTAATAAGGCGAGAGATTGGAATAAAGAAAGAGTGGGCAATATTAGTGAAAGAAAACGGAGGACTCTTCAAAGGCTGGAAGGTATTGAGAGAGTGAGGGCTAGGCGAGATAGCCAATATTTAATCCAGTCTGAAAATGAGCTATGGAAAGAATACAACAAACTTCTTGCGTAGGATGAACTAATGTGGTACCAGAATTCGCGATGCCGTTGGCTGAAGTGGGGTGATCAAAATAGTAAATTCTTTCATACTTCTGCGACTATCAAGAAAAGGCGAAATAGAATTGAGGGCTTGAAAAAGGATGATCAGGAATGGACTTTTGATCAGGACGAGCTTAAAAGTATGGCCATTGAATATTATAAAAATCTTTTCCAGAGTGACCTTCAAAATGGGAATGGGCTTAATACTAGTACTGGTTTTCAGAGATTGAGTGATGCGGATATGAACAGTATTATTGCTGAGGTGTCTCAAGAGGAGATTAAAAGAGCAACATTTGATATTGGGGCTTTCAAGGCCCCGGGTCCTGATGGTATTCAAGCGGTGTTCTATCAGGAGTATTGGTCAGTTATTAGGGAGCATATAGTGAGCTTGGTGAAAGACATTTTCCAAAACCCAGATCGAATTGAAGACATTAATAATGCAAATATTATACTTATTCCAAAAATGGAAAAACCGGAAAGCATCAAAGATTTTAGGCCCATTTCGTTGTGTAATGTTAGTTACAAAATTATCACCAAGATTCTTAGTTGTCGTCTTCGGGAGGTTATGCGGAAGCTGGTTGGCCAACATCAATGTAGTTTCATCGCTGGGCGTCAGAGCAGTGATAATATAATTATTGCCCAGGAAGTCATTCATTCGATGAGATCAAAGACGGGAAAGAAGAGTTGGATGGCTGTAAAGGTGGATCTGGAAAAGGCTTATGACCGTCTGGAATGGTCATTCATTCAAAATACGCTTCAAGCTGTGGGTATTGAAGGGAGAATTTGTAATCTTATTATGGCATGCATATCGAGTCCTTCCTTTCAAGTGTTGTGGAATGGAGAAGCTACTACTACTTTCAAGTCTTCACGTGGGATTAGACAAGGAGACCCCCTATCCCCATACATCTTTACCTTGTGCATGGAGCGTTTGAGTCACCTTATTCAAGATGCTGTGAATGTTGGGTTGTGGAAACCTATTTGTTTGAACAGAGGAGGTCTGCCGATTTCTCATTTATTCTTTGCAGATGATCTTATTCTATTTGGTGAGGCGTCACAGGATCAGGTCGATGGTATGCTAAACTGTTTACAGGACTTCTATAATGTCTCTGGGCAGAAAGTAAACCGAAGAAAGACTCGGGTTTATTTTTCTAAAAATGTTCATTTCAACAGGGCTTATGGGCTTAGTAGAGCGATGGGTGTACAATTAACGGGAGATCTGGGTAAATATCTTGGGATTCCTTTATTTCATAAAAGGGTCTCTAAGGTCTTGTTTTATCCTATTCTTGAGAAAACACAGAGGAGATTATCTGGATGGAAGAGAGGGTGCCTAAACATGGCGGGTAGAATTACTCTTATTAAATCTGTGTTATCGGCCATTCCTGCTTATCATATGCAAACCATGCTGCTTCCTAAAGGTATCCTGAGAGAGCTGGAAAAGGAAAGCAGGAGTTTCCTTTGGGATGAGAGAGAAGATCAGAGAAAATTACATCTTATAGCTTGGGACCAGATTAAGAAGGATAAGAAGGAGGGTGGTCTAGGCATAAGGGATATGTGTAAACAGAATGAAGCATTCGTGATGAAATTGTGCTGGAATCTGCTTACTAATAAAGACACTTTATGGATGAGAGTTCTAAAAGGGAAATATAGATGGGATCACATGAATAAACCGAGACCGAGGAAGAAGGCTTCTTACACGTGGAGGGGTGTTTGTTCCATCTGGGAGAAATTTCAGAAAGGGGTGCGAATTAAAATTGGAAATGGTGCCCTAGCTTCCTTTTGGTATGATAACTGGTCAGACTTAAATAAACCTTTGATTGAATTGGTTCCGCACATGGAAGCCTTCATGGATATTGATGAGAAGGTCCAAGAATTTGTGAATCCGTGGGGAGACTGGGATGTTAGAAGGTTAAGTATGTGGTTCCAGTGGCCGATTATCGAGCAAATTATTAAAACTCATCCTCCGTGTTTGAACAGAGGTGATGATAAATATTTTTGGAAACCGGCTGCTGATGGTTGTTTTTCTGTTAGTTCTGCATATAAGTTTTGTTTTGCAGGGTCCAGGAATCAAGCTCTTTCAGGATGGAAAATGCTATGGAAATGGAAGGTACCAGAGAAGATTAAATCCTTTATGTGGCTTGCTGTTCATGGAAGGTTACATACGGCGAAGATGAGGTTACAGAGAGGATTGCTGGAGCATGCGTTCTGTGCGTTTGGATGTAATACGGAAGAGGATATCATGCACTTACTAAGGGATTGTGTTAATGCAAAGGAGAGATGAATTTCCCTAATTAATCCAATTATGTGGGATAAATTCTCTAATTTACAAGGACCGGAGTGGATACAATGGAATCTCAGGAATGAGGCGGGGAGAAATTTCACCAAGAAAGTCAGCTGGCCAATCTTGTTCGGTTATGTTTGTTGGAACATATGGGTTGATCGATGCTCGAAGCTGTTTGGGGATGATCATCAAAGGGAACACCAGAACGGTCATTCAAGTTTCTTTAGAGCTAGTTGGGATATGGATTTAAAAAACTCATGTCAATTCTATGAAAGTAGTATGGTGGAAAGTCGTAGCGGCTTAAGGGGTAGACATGGTTATGTTTCATTGGAGACAGATGCCTCGGTGCTGGAATCGGGTGTGACAGGGTGTGCAGGAACTATCAAGGATGAAGAGGGCAATTGGATAAAGGGGTACCTGAGTAGACTTGTTTAGGTGCCCCCTGTAGTGACTGAAATCATTGCGATTATTCAGGGTCTTCAGGTATGCTGGAACATGAACTTAAAGAATATAAGCATTTTCACCGACTGTCTGGAGGCCATTAGTCTAATCATGAGAGGTTCTGACAGCGATAATCCTTTTAGGGATGTTATTGATGACGCACGATTTTGGATGGCAAAGGATTGGAGGGTCCTCCTTATGTTTGTTCCTAGGGAGGAGAATATTTTGGCTGATTACTTAGCCAGATTAGCTCATACTATGACTGAGAGTTTTGTGATCCTCGAGCAACAGCCTGTTTCTTTAACGGAGGTGGGCGATCAAGATGAATCGTGGAGTTTTGGAGGCGTATCTCCTTGGAGTAGTGCTGCTTTGTAACCTTTTTTTTCATTAGGTTATGTTTTCCAGTTTGTTATAAAAAAAAAGGGAAGGGTTTGGAATGAGTAATAAATAAAGAGGATCTTGCCCTGTGTTCTAACTCTGAAGCCAACGGATGAGGTAGAAGATATTTGACCACAATCTCTTCTTCGCCGATCTCTTCTTTCAGTCTCTTCTTCCTTCCTCCTCACCCATAATAGCCCACCCTACTTCGACTATGCCCGCCGCGGCGTTCGTGCGAAAGCAGATGATGAATCAGAGAGACTGGAGGGAGAGGGCCCCTTTTTTTTCTGAGTTGAAGGGTATTTTGATATCTATCTATCTTCTTCATGACTATCTTCTTCATGACTGCATCTTCATGATTGATATATCAGTAAAATGGTAGGCTCAAAACACTAAAAAAAAATAAAAATAATGTGAGACGGTTATGATAGATAGATAATGAGGAAGGTAGTTACACAATATTTTGTAAGTTAATAGTGGGAAAGGTAGATATAAAATTGAGACACATCAACAAAATGACATGCTTAAAACACTAAAATAAAAAAAAAAAGATTTTGTATTTCAAAATTTAATATATCCCATTAAAAATGCTATGTGGAATGACATATTGATACAACTATATGTTCTTATAATATACGCCCACAATGTCTCCGCTCCTGCTACGTTGGTGATTAGCATTGATGCATAAATCCTAGAACCTGCGACTTTGAACCGCATTCCTCCTTGCTTTTTGTACTTTATCGTACAGGGACAATACTTTTTTTAAAAAAATTCTCTTAGCTATATAAAAGTAGAGCGGTAAACATCTCCCTGACTGACACATCAACAAAATGGCAGGCTCAAAACATTACAATAAAAAAAAATAATGCAAGGCGGTTATGATAGATAGATAATGGGGAAAGTAGTTACACAATATTTTGTAAATTAATAATGCGAAAGGCAAATACAAACACAACAGCAAAATGGCAGGCTCAAAACACTAAAATAAAAAAAAAGATAATAATGCAAGGCAGTTATGCCAGATAGATAATGGAGGAAGGCAATAACACAATATTTTGTAAATTAATAATGAGAAAGGTAGATACAAAATATTAAGTAAATAATTAATTTAATATTTTGATTATTTCCTTTGAGATCTTTAAAAGGAATGAATATAATACTATAATTATAAATATAAATATGCGTAAATGTGCAAATTTAGGGTATCTACTCAATAGAAAATATAGAGATTCTAATAAATTAATTACGACTTTTTATATAGAGTTGTTTTGAGTATTTGATGTACGTGTTGATAAATGAAAGTCAAAATTGCTATATCACCTCTCCACCCATATATATCTCTTTATATGGGTCATAGTGTATTCCATAATATAAAATATTGTTTTAAATATAAGTGATTTTTTACATAACAACACATTAATAAATACTCGGTCTCTCATCCGTGCATTGCGTGGGCCTAGGCTAGTTAGCAAGGTCGAAAGCAAGCCCTTCCAGAGTGCGCCAAGTGGCAGCACCATGTGTCAGATAAATTAGTTATTTTTTACTTTTTTAATTAATTTTTGTTTATTCAATCTATTTAAATATAAATAAAAAACAAGTGGATTACAGTTAATGTATGGGTAGTATGCGGTTTGAAATAAAATAATTTTAAATTTTAGGTAACCATCGTCGTCCTTTTTTGTCATACACTTTTGTTGGCTATTATTGTGTTAAACTATTAGTTAAATAAATTGGATTAATCATATATAATATTTGACAAAATTATTATTATCTATAATAATTATTTTTAAAAAAAATCCATTTATATATCCGCTCCATATTTACCAAAATACACTTTTTTCTTAGGTCCTCCCTAGGTTTTATTATTTTTACATTGTGTTACTAATTACTAATTAAATAATAATAGCCTAAAAAGTACATTGAATGGGATTTTGTTTGTTTAAATTTTGTACTTCATAAAATTTAAATTACTTTTAAAATAGTAAAAATAGGATGTGGGAGAGATTGAGGGAGATATTGAGGTAGCTTTAACCAATGAGAATATATTATTTTCAAATTTATATTTTGAAATTTTGTGCTTGTGGATGATTACATATTTAAAGACCTTTTAAAATAATCTCAATAATCTACATTATGTTAATTATTTCTATATATTTTATTCCATATATATATATATATATATTCTATATTTATCTTTTTTATAATCTCCTGTTTATACTTACAATAACAAACTTTTTCCCTAGTCCCTTCTCATGTTGTGTTCGGTCTTATTATTTTTAGATTGAATTTTTAATTAAATGTAATCATAACCTTGAGAAATATATATATATATATATATATTTGGGAAAATCACTGTCAGGTCCCAAGGAAGCAAAATATTGTCAGAAAAGTCCCAAGAAAAACTGAAATATCTGAAAAGTCTCTAGGGACTTTTCTGATATTATTTTCTAAAGTCAAATTACTCACATGCCCCTCTTCTATTTTTTTCTCTCTCTCACGTTTTCAGCTCACTCTCTTTAACTGTTTCAGATCACAAATCTCTTCTTAATATTTGCAGATTCAGTTTTTGCAATGGTGGAGGGTGAAGCTTTGAGGTGGTGAAAGATTTGTGGGATGAGAAGTAAGATAGAAGGAAGAAGAAGATGGAAGGAAGGTGGTGGGATTTTTTGATCTCAAGCTTCTGCCATTTTTAAAGAAGGAAGGGATGAAGGTGATGATGATGATGAATAGTCCAACCTCATTGTGTTGTGAAAACACTGAAATGGGAAAAAATTAAGTTGTTGTTAATTTCCGCAGTAGTAGTTGTTAATATAATTCTAGTAGTTGTTAATACGAAAAATGAGGTTTGGGCACCATTTTGCTCTGTTTTTGGGAAAGAAAACAGAGGAAGTGGTGTGTTTTAAGTGGTTGGGTGCTATGAAAATGCTGATATGGAAGAAAAATAAGTTGTTGTTAATTCGCACAGTGGAGGTTGTTAATTCGCATAGTGGAGGTTGTTAATACGGAAAATGACGTTGGACGCCATGGTGCTTTGTTTTTGGGAGAGGAAATAGAGGAAGTGGTGTGTTTGAGGTGGTGGGGTGCTATGAAAATGATGATATGGAAGAAAAATAAGTTGTTGTTAATTCGCACAGTGGAGGTTGTTAATATAACAGTGGAGGTTGTTAATACGGAAAATGACGTTGGACGCCATGGTGCTCTGTTTTTGGGAGAGGAAACAAAGGAAGTGGTGTGTTTGAGGTGGTGGGGTGCTATGAAAATGATGATATGGAAGAAAAATAAGTTGTTGTTAATTCGCACAGTGGAGGTTGTTAATATAACAGTGGAGGTTGTTAATACGGAAAATGACGTTGGACGCCATGGTGCTCTGTTTTTGGGAGAGGAAACAGAGGAAGTGGTGTGTTTGAGGTGGTGGGGTGCTATGAAAATGATGATATGGAAAAAAAATAAGTTGTTGTTAATTCGTGCAATGGAGGTTGTTAATATAACAGTAGTAGTTGTTAATACGGAACAACTTGACGGTGTGGCCAGTTGCTTTTGCTTTGCCATAGCGAAACAAAAGCAAAATGATGTAAAAAATGGCCTCTTCTGACCGTGTTCGCTTTTAGTATGCCACAGCGAAACAAAACGGAGATCACCTTTTTACAATGCATAAATCGTGTATTTACAACTCATAAAGCGTGTATTAACAACCTTTTGAGTTCGTTTCACAACGTCTCACACGTTTCTCGCTGACACTATGTTTCCTCACGTTAAGTATGACAAATTGAGCTATTTACAACTCGTATAGCGTGTAATAACAACCTGTTCGGTTTGTTTCTCAACCTCCAACACCTTTCTATCTGACACTATTGTTCCTCAAATTAAGTATGACAAATTATGTTATTTACAACTCATAAAGCGTGTATTAACAACCTTTTGAGTTGTTTTCACAACCTCCAATGACTTTCTCTCTGACACTATATTGCCTTACGTTAAATATGACCAATTAAGCAATTTACAGAGCACTTCCTCTGTTATATTCCCCAAAAATAGAGCACCCACTAACACTCAACATCATTTTCCGTATTAACAACCTCCACTATGCGAATTAACAACCTCCACTGTGCGAATTAACAACAACTTATTTTTCTTCCATATCAGCGTTTTCATAGCACCCAACCACTTAAAACACACCACTTCCTCTGTTTTCTTTCCCAAAAATAGAGCAAAATGGCGCCCAAACCTCATTTTTCGTATTAACAACTACTAGAGTTATATTAACAACTACTACTGCGGAAATTAACAACAACTTAATTTTTTCCCATTTCAGCGTTTTCACAGCACAATGAGGTTGGACTATTCATCATCATCATCACCTTCATCCCTTCCTTCTTTAAAAATGGCGGAAGCTTGAGATAAAAAAAATCCCACCACCTTCCTTCCATCTTCTTCTTCCTTCTATCTTACTTCTCATCCCACAAATCTTTCACCACCTCAAAGCTTCACCCTCCACCATTGCAAAAACTGAATCTGCAAATATTAAGAAGAGATTTGTGATCTGAAACGGTTAGAGAGAGTGAGCTGAAAACGTGAGAGAGAGAGAAATAGAAGAGGGGCATGTGAGTAATTTGACTTTAGAAAATAATATCAGAAAAGTCCCTAGGGACTTTTCAGATATTTCAGTTTTTTTTGGGACTTTTCTGATAATATTTTGCTTCCTTGGGACCTGACAGTGATTTTCCCTATATATCTTGCCCACCTTGAGAAATATATTGAATGAGATGGCTTATCCAAATTTATTTTATAAGGGATATTTTTTAACATTGTTTAAAAAATATAGAATTTTTTTTAATATTTTTTAATAATTCCATCATAATACATTAGAAAATAATTATTAATAACTTTTAAGATGGACTTATATTTAACTAAACAGTTTTTACCAACTAGGCTTGTAATAAATATCGGAGTAGCACATCTAGACCTAAAATGAGGTAAAGAGGGAGTCAATATATGTACAGTGAGTGAGAGTCCGCGCGCGTGAGTGTGACTGTGTGATAGTGTGTTGGTCTCTATGTGCACATTCACGTGCGCGCATGAGTGAGCGTATGTAAGCGTACACATGAGAGAGGGAGGAATTCCGGCCACAAGAGTAAAATGGCAGTATATTTGTATATGCAACAGATACGTATTAATTTCTACCCATTTGGTTATTTTTTCACTTGCCTTAATATCACAATCTATATTAAAAATTATTCCTGTTGAATTTTTTCCCTTCTTCAATTCGAACGTTTCTATCTCTTATGTTTCTTTCTTTTCTTCTAATAATTTCTTTGTTTTGCTTGTATCTGTGTATATAGGAAACTTTATTATAGGACTTTGTTGTATCTGGTATTTTAATATTTCTTTTCTTCTTAATTATGTTTCAATCTTTATTTTTGTTCACTTATTAATTTTAATTGTTGTTCTAATATATTCATTTTTTCATTTACAGACAATGCATAGCTATAGCTTTCCCACACAGGTTAAAAGATCAGATCATCTCTTCGTGATTCGATAAAAGATCAGATCATTTATTATATGCAAGGGCATTAGTCATGTGAATGTTTTCGTATTTTTTCGTACTATCTTTTTGACAATATGTTAAATGGTATTTTATCCATATTTTGACTTACTCTGTTATTGACATTTACTCGGAATTTGTACTTTGGCGTTTTGTAGAAAAGATTTCTTATTTTAGCAATTTTTTAATATACTTTTATAATAATATATATATATATATATATATCTTTAGAGACTAGGCAGGAGTGGTAAAAAAAACAGAAATTAAAGACACGGATACACTTGCAAAAATCAAAACCATTCCAACGAATTTAATGAAGAATAATACAGTGAGTTTGGTAAGAGATAACCCAGGTTGTGAAAGGAGATGAAAATTAATATAGTATACGCCTTCAATATGTACGTTTGATCTAATTTTGTAATTTACTACATAATTGACTAATGTTATAATTTTATAATTTTTGCATATATTTTTTTATATTACATAATTGACAAATGTTATAATTTAAAAATTTTTGGACAAATTTATTTCATTTATTGTAATTATTATGCAATTTAATGTCAAATAATACTTAAAATATAATCTTATCCTTTATATGTAATTATCATAAAAGTTAATGTCTTTTTTAGTCATTTGACCATGAAAAAAGCTATTCTGATAAAATCATCCAAACACTCTCATTTTATCAAAATCACTTTTTCCCATAATCTATTTTCCTATAATCTATTCTCCAAAAGCTATTCTCTCCAGAATCTATTCTCCAAAAGCTAATAAGAACACACCCTCTACCAAATTGGTGTCATTTACAATTTCCCAATAAAAGATACCAAGACATTAAATAGAGCCACGACTTTTCAATTAATTGATTTAGCTTTTGCAAATCATTAACGTGAAAGCTATTATCAATTAATGAGATAGTCCCCTTCGGTCCTTATAAGAAATATTTTGGGGTTGATCTTGATTCTAAATAGAAGACATAGTTTTCATATTTGCCAATATTTTTTCTAATTTACCATTATTAGTTCTCCTTCAACAATAATCAAAAGAGAGAGATAATTAGAGAATTAAGGAAAATGACTATGGTGTCTTTCTTAATCTAATCAAATTAAATAAATATGTCTTATATTAAGGATCGAAGGAGTAGAACAAATGATACTGGGAAATGAAGGAAAAGAGAGTTTGGTGGGGGGAAAAAAGCACAACTACAAAAAGATTGAAAGGTGGCGCACATTTTGTGGCACTTCTTTAAAGAAGTGCCACAGCTGCCCCTTTTTTTTTATTTAATTTTTGGGACCAGCTGTGGCGCCTGGTCCACCAGGCGCCACAGCTGGTGGGGCCAATTGTGGCGCCTGCCAAGGCAGGCGCCACAATTGGCCAGCTGTGGCGCCTGGTGGACCAGGCGCCACAGCTGCTCCTACCCAAGGGTGGCGCCTGCCTTGGCAGGCGTCACAATTGGGTCCTAAAAAAAAAATTAAATAGAAAAAAAAAGGAGCAGCTGTGGCACTTCTTTAAAGAAGTGCCACAATTGGCTGAATATGAATTTTCAACTCTCCCGCCAATCAGATTTCCCTCCTTAACTTTACTTTTTATCTTTTCCCTCCCTTTTTCCTTTTTATTCCCTCTTCTTTAGCTCACGTTGACGCCTCTCCCCCTGTAAAAGATATCACTTTCTCTTGCACAACAAAAACACACACTCGTCTTCTTCATTAAATTCTCTTGTCCCTTTTTCCATTTTGTTTCGTTAGTCCCCACTTTTGTTCCTAGTTGTTCCCCTTTCTTCGTTAGTCCCCACTCCACAGCTCACATTTGCTCATCCTCGTCACTCAAGCTAGCGTCACCAACGTAAGAAGAAGATTGTTTCATTCTAACTTGCTTTGTTTAAATTTTTTTTAGTACAGTCAAGATAAACCGTAATATAACGTTTTCCTTTTTGCTTTGTTTAAATTTTTTGGCCGACAAGCTTGCGTTTTTTAGTAATCTTTTAATTTACTTAATCATCAGTTGTTGATGTACTGTGTTCACATATTAAGTTCTTGTATTGTGATATTTTTTATGTTAGCTTTGGAGAGTATTAATATAAGAACATTATTGTTGTAAAAAGCAAAAAAAAAAAAAAAGGGCCACAAGAAAGAAAAGAAAAATAAAAATAAAAAGCAAAAAAAAAAAAGGGCCTCCTGTGGCGCCTGGCCAGCCAGGCGCCACAGGAGGGATGCCTCCTGTGGCGCATGGCTGGTTAGGCGCCACAGGAGGCTATTGAAAAAAAAAAAAAATTTAAATAGCTGTGGCGCTTCCAAGCGCCACAGCTATTTTTAGTAGCGTATAGATATGTGGCACTTCTCTAGCGCCACAGCTTTAGTTTTTTGTAGTAGTGAAGACAAAGGCTACAAGAAACACTGCATGAAAAATGGGAGGAAAGAGTGAGAAGAAGAGAGTCTAGCACACTTAGGGTCTGTTTGTTTTGATGGATTTGGAGGGGGAGGGGAGGAAAATGTTTTACTACTTCTGGTCCTAATTATAAAATAAAGTTGACTTTTTTTGAAGAGATTAAGGAAGCTAAATAAGTTATTTAATCATATAATATGTTATGTTTCCTTAGATTATATATTAGTTTATTAGTCAAACTAATTAGTTTGAAGAAAAATAAAAATACTCTAAAGTAATTTAATTAGTTTCCTTAATTTCTCTAAAAAAAATCAATTTTGTCTTATAATTAGGACCAAAGGGAGTATAAGTTAGATTTAACAAAATTGAAAAAGTAGGATTACAAAATTGTAATATAGAGAAGATGTGAGATAAAAGAATAAGAAAAATAAATTTAAAACTTTTAACTCAACTTTTCTCATTTTTTTAAATCCAATTTAAAAATTTTTTCCTTCCCCCAACTTTCTCCTCCCTCCGCCGTCCACTCATACCAAACAAGCCCTTAATGTGTGAAGAGTATCACCATTCTCGTGCACGTTACTTCATTCTTGCAAACAGTTTCTAACTCTAAATTGGAGGAAAAAATATTGGCCGGATGATCATCACTTGCAAGGACAAATTTGTTAGACTAGGTGGTAACTCAATTCAATGAATTTTTCCTTGCCAACATAGATCATCTGGCCTACATTCTTCATCGTCGAATTTAGACATCTTAATTATCAACCCAGTTGTAATACCCCGACTTTTGAGACTTGAGCTTAGAGAATAAGCTTGAGATTAGTGGATTGCTAAGCCCCGGTTTAGCAAGATCCCAAATTATGATTAAGGGTTAATGACTCCAAAAGTGGATGTGGTTAGTGATAAATAACCCTTTCAGAGAATATGATATGATTTGGTACTCGAATGTGATTCGTGTGTATTGTGAGCAGCGCCGAAACCCTGTATTTGAGTTCAATTGTGGATTAACATCCAGATTAACTTAGAATAAAGGGAAGAATTGAATGGGTTATTGTGTTGGAAATGGTGTCATAGTGTGTTCTGATGTCATTGAAATTGGTTTGGAACTTTGGAATGGAAAAGTTGCAATGTTAGGTTTTGAAATGTGAATTGTGTTGACATGTTGAGATTGTTGTGAAAATATGTCAATATGATGTGAATTTGATTGATTTGGTATTTCTAATGGATTCCTTGTGAAACTTTATGTGGGAATGATGTTTGGTATGAAAATGGGACCATTGGAAGCAAAGATGCAAAATCTGAAATTCTGTCTAGTGAAACTCTATTCTGGGCAGTCAGTTTGTGTGAATGTTTTGAATGACCAAATGGTGTCTAAAAATTCTGAAACTTTACAGTCTTAAATTTCACATTCCAAGATTCAAAATGGACATATAATTTGTGCCATTTCGTTTTGTGAGCTAGGAGATATGACTGTCCAACGTTTGGGATGGAAACTGAACTCTGTTTTGGGGCAGTGGTGAGTTTTATATAATTCTGGAATTTTGTGGTAATTTTGGGAAATGGACCATATTGTTCCTATAAAGAGAACTTAAATACATTTCATTTGGCTTTGGAATCATCTCATTTTGATTTTTCTAGAATTAGTTATGATTTTTCAAAGTTTGGGCAGAAAATCTGCCAGAAAATCCGAAAATGGGAATTATGACATCATCGAAATAAAAGATGACATCAGCATGGAATTAAATATTTTATCATCATCTTCAGCTCTCATTTCTGATGTGCTGAACCAGCTGAAACTAGTGAGAGAAATTTGAGAGCTCTTAGAGAGAGAAAGAGGAGAAATCTCACAAGGTAAGCCGATTTCTCCGACGATCTAGCTCCTAATGCATATAACCTTGCTCCTAAGCTTCTCTTTCATTTTCTTTAAGGTGTTGGAAGCTCAATTTTCATGGTTAAGAAGGGCTAGGGTTTCAGCCACTCTTGAGAAAAGCTAGTGGGAGCTTGAGGTAATTTCCAAACTCTTGTGTATTGACTATTCTGGCTATTGTGGACAATTTAATCGGTGAAATTTCGTCGGATTGTCATTGGTTTCAAAAATGGAAAATGGGTGTGTGGGGCTGTTATGCTGCCCAAATTGGTACTAAATGGTAGTTTTAACCTAATGGAATAGTCAATAAAGTGGTTAGGAGTAGAAAGGAACGCATTTACGGAGCCGAAACCGAAAAACCCCAATTTTCCCCAGAATACTTGAGAATTTTGGCCAGCTCTAGAAATGGGTCTTAGATTTGGATTCTCAATGATTTGATGATTCCATTGAGTTCAGGAGCGAAAGTTAGGTGGGGTTACAGTTGGGCACTTTTTCGGAAAAGGCCGAAAAAGCATAATTACAAAAACGCCCCTGAAACCCTTAAAGTGAGGCTGTCAAGGGTAATTTTGTAATTGACATTGAATTTGATAATTTCAAGTTTGGAAATGGATTCCTTGGGTGGAAATATGTTAGAATAGCCTATGTCAAAATTTCGGGAAAAGTACAGCCGGACCAGGTACGGTGGGGCCTGGCAGGGTCCCCGGGGGCATTTTAGTAAATTTTTAATATAGCCTCATATAACCCCCAGAAACACTATGGAAGTTTCTAAATGGTACATTTGACATTGTAGGATCGAATATGAAGCCCCAGCTGTTTGCGCATAGATTGAGGCACACGTTTCGAGGCATAAAAGGGTTAAGGTAGGGAACTTATCTCTCCTGCATGCTCTGATAACTGTATTAATGTGTTGATGCATGTTATTGCTTTGCTTGATTATGTGGAACATTTATGAATGATTTAAAGCTATGTTTCAATATATGCTATGGCCATATGTGTATTGTTCGAAGCATTGAGCTTATAGATTTGTCATTGTATGTATGCATGAGTTATGTGATGCAAGCATGTCATGCATTAAACACTTATCTTGCCTGCATATTGATAATGTTTCCCTACTAAGATTCTCTCGAATCTCACCCTCCTCTACCAACAATTTAGATAGGGCAAGTGGCTTGTAGGGGGAGCGGTTAGGACTCCTTCGAGATGAGAGTTGGTAGTTGGTTATCAATGAGTTGTGAAGACTGTATATGATTCAGTTGAATATAGGGTTATGAATTTGAGATGAGATTGTGTAATCCCCATTTGAAGAATTGTAATCGGCAATTGTGCCCTGTGTATCTTTAGCGAAGGTATGTACCCGGGATTGTCGGGATGATTATGTTGTGCACTCTGAGATTTATATGAATATGATTTATCTTTGCGTAGTAATTGTATTCGAAATGTGAATATGAGACCAAGTTAATTAGATTTTAAAAGGTATTTGTGAAAAACCTATCTTAAGGGTGGGATTTTAAATGAGTTTTGATTATTATCGGTCTCTATTTCACTTTAATCGTGTATTTAGAATATAATTACGAAGGGGGTTACACCGGTCACTGGTAACTCCACCTAGTCGTGTAGATCCTTATTAGTGTCCTTCACTTTGATTGCTATCTCAACTAAGACCTCATCACATGACAATATTCAACCATACAAAAGAGAATTCTCAAGTTTGCATATTAACAAGGGTTAAGGAGCATATTTTCCAACGAAGTTTTAAAGAAGGAGCGCCTGACACAATTATGTTTTGAAGGGGGCAAAAATACACATAAGGTTTTAAAAGTGGAGCATCCAGCACAAAACCGTTAAATTTGACCTAACGCTGTTAGTGGTTTTTTTCTCTTATAATTTAATGCTGTTAGGTCAAATTTAACGGTTTTGTGCTGGATTCTCCACTTTTAAAACCTTATGTGTATTTTTGCCTCCTTTAAAACATAATTGTACCAGGCGCTCCTTCCTTAAAACTTCGTTGGTAAATTTTCTCCTTAACCTATTAATAATGTTAGATTTGGATTCATTAAATAAGATACTCCACTTTTATCACCTAAAACTAAGGTAGGCGAGAGCCATATTCTACTTGAAGTTTCAAAAAAGCTAAAATGCCTAAGCTTAGAAAACTTAGCACCTAATCCAAGGGTGGCTTCATTTGATTAAAAGGATAGGGCACGTTATGAACCAAGCATCGACAACTCCTATATGTCAAGGTTAAAATTACAATAGACACTCTCACCCAACAATCAATAAAGATCTAAGCCCTTTCAAGGAGAGGACATCCAAAAAAAAAGGACTGGAAAAGAACAAAGACATGGTAAATAAGATTCAATTAACATGCATGTATGCAAACTTTCATCCATGGGATTTGTGAATTTTGCCATTATGAGAATGATTCAATGAAATTGCATTATAGTTTTGCAATCCCAACCATAACGAATTTCATGGGCAAAAATCGCATATAATAACTACAACAACCACAGAGAATATCAAGGAAGTAGAAAAAAATCTAAACTTTAATGTATCATAAACTTTCACACACAAGTGAACATACAAGAAGCCAACAAGCACAAAATGAATATCATGTTTATACATATGGAAGGAAGCTGTTTTTTTCTCATTTTCCAAGGCCTACAGGAATGGCTTGTCTATATTTGCAACCTCCAACTGTATTCATCCCCTGTCTTTAATTACACTGAGTTGCATTCTAGATTGGATTATTTAATACTCTTCACATGTCAACAAAAAGCATAAGTGATAACCACAAAAAAACTACTCAACTTGGGGCTCTTCATGTGTCTTTTTGGTGCTCTTCATACTCCTTTCCATACATTATGCAATCAGTTATCAGTGGTCATTACTATAAAAGAATAAATTTGTAATAAGTAAATTAAATACAAATCTATTGTAATGAAAATAAAGTTTTTGATTTACAAATGAATGTATGGTTTGTTTGGCACTCATCTAGCCTCTGTGATACGTATGCATGTCTTATGTTCATTTCCATTGCAGGTTGAACCTTGTGATATATGTAGTAGTGTTGATTGGCTAGAATAAATGCTACTTGCTCCAAATGCAATGTATTACACATGTTCATTGCATTTAGAGCAAGTAGCAAATTAAATAATCCTGGCCTACCAACACCACCACAAATAACATATATCGGACACTTCTCAAGCTCTTCATATTCTTTCATGTATATTATGCAATCATTAGGGCATATGCAAATATTTTTCACAACCAAGTAGACAAAAATTAACAAGCAATAACCGCAACAAGAAAGAATATTGATAAAAAAAAATCGTCTAGCCTCTATGCAAATATTTATTTATGTGGATGTAAGACAAAAAAATCTAAACTTTCTATCAGGGTTTTGGCTCACTCATGAATATATAGTCTGTTTGGCACTCGTCTAGCCTTTATGCTATTTATGCATGTTTTATGTTCATTTCCATTGCAGGTTGAACCTTGTGATATATGTGGTGGTCAAAGGACACAAGACATGCATACATAGTACTGAGGCTATATATGAGCGAAAAAGTGTAAACATTAGTGTTTTGACAAAGAAATAAAGGGAGTGAGTATCAGGATCAACCGATTAAACTGTCCATACAAGCAAAGACAATGAAAATGAACACTAATAGGATAGGGCTAGGGAAGGTTTATGAAAGGAAACAATTTTTACCTAAAGCGAGAGCAAAACGGCGACAATATAGAGAGAGAAAGAGCCCGTAACATACTGAAATATGAACACTCGGTATTGCTTATATACATAATTAGTCGAAAGAAGCTCACCGGTGCCAAGTATGTGTGTATGACGCCATTTTCCAATAAAATGGATATTTGGCAAAATTCTATTTGTTACTTAAATAATTAAATAATTTCATGTTACTTTATGTGGGGACCACGAAAGATGACACCTCATAGGTGGACCCGGGGAAATCCCCTAACTTTTCTTCCCCGAGTAAAGTGGACATATGGCGCCATCTTATGGTGGAAGGACCAAAAAGTGCTTTTAACTTTTGTGTTGGTGCAATTTCCAAGTGACACATGTCTTCTCAATGATGAAGCTACTTTTTACTTTATGTGTTGGCTAAATAAGAACATGACACTTGTCCCCTTATGATGATAAAGTCACTTTACCTTTTGAGTTGTCATCACCATAGGGTGCTACTTCGACCTGAGTTCGGGTTATCCACCTGTCTCCAGTCCAGTCACCCGACTAATTTTCCCGAACACAGAACTTGGACTAGGGGAAAATCATCAAACCCTCACTTTCTCTGACAAGTTGGATAGCTAAATGCCCTAGAAAAGGGGTATGACCTACTTTATTAAAGCAAATGACATGTGTCATCGAACTATTGGATCATCGAACAAGTAGCACCACAAGATTTTGACACGTGGTGGACAATTTTTAAGACTAATTAAGGGCCTTATAATTTCGACCATCTACCCAAATAAATCATAAAAATTGCCAAAAATATCTCAAAATTGGTAGAGGAAAGATGAAGATGAATAGTAATATTTCTTAACTTTGATCGCCGAAACACTACCAAATCGGTGTTTTCTCTCAAAATACCCTTCACAAACCTTCTTCTACTCATCCTAAGCTTCATTTCTACCATTTCAGATTTTCATTTGGAGGTGTTTCATGCTGTCTTGCTTGCTAGAGTACTACCGGATTTCCAAACCTGTTGCGGAAACATGTAGAGGTAAGCGTGGGCTTCATTTTGAATTGATTGGTTTATTCATTAGTTTTCATGAGGGTGGGGTACTGTTAACATTTTGGGCAAGGTTATTTATGGTTAGATGATGATTTATGATGATATTGGACAAGCTGTTGGACAAAATTCTGTTTTGGCTTGAAAGGGTTTTTTCGGTCAATGCTATAGGGGGCTGAAGCTTTGTGATTTTGATGATTTTGACATTACCATTGTGTTTAGGATGCAAAACTGTATGGGAATAGCCCTGGTTGTAAATTCTGGACCACTAGAAATATATACTGCAAAACTGTAATTCTGCCAGCATGTGTTCTGTGCATGACAGTCTATTTGTGAAATAAGTAAATGATGTCTAAAAATTGTGAAACTTTCTAGTATAAAATTATACATGTCAAGCTTTAATTTTATATGTCATTTGTGTCATTTGGTTATGTGCTAGAAGTTATGCATTTTCAAAATTTGGTTTGGAAAACTGGTGAATTCTGGGGGCAGTGATCAATTGGGTGAGATACTATATTGATATGCATCCAGAAGTGTAATGGCTGTATTTTTCCTTGAAAATAGACTGATTAGGGGTCACATAGCCTTTGAAATCATCACAATTGGGCATCTGTACAATTAGTTATGAATACTCAAAGATTAAAGAAAATTCTAGCAGATTTGAGTACAAATGCAAAAAAAAAAAAAAAAAAATGTAATGGCTCTAGGTAATTAAGTGGAACTTTAAGTGTGAAATTAACCAACTTGGGATAGTTGGACCACTTTGACTTTGCTTTGGCTTAGTGTGTTAGAGTTAATGACAACCAACTTGACTAATTAGATTATGTAAGTATTGAACGAAATAATAACTTGTCATTCATAAATTCTAATTATAGGACCTAACAGCTGTCAGGAGCCTAAGACTTGCCTGAACTTAGAGAAACGATTGGTTATTGCTCAAGAGAAATGACTAGGCAGTAACCTTATCTTTCATATGTTATAAGATACATTGCATGTTTTATGGGTTCATCATGAATTGTCTGACACATTTTATTATGCCGGTGGGGGGGGTCGCTTGGGGCTTATTGCATGGGTGGACACTCAGGCTAATATAATGTTCTGTGATGCATGAGTAGGTGCTTGGGGCCTATTGCACGGGTTATACTCGGGGCCATGTGATAGCTAGCGCTATAGTGATATGTTGAATTGCATGTTGTGTACTGAATGCTATTGTGATAATTCTGTTATATGATGACTATATAGCATGCTCTATGATTTGGTATCTATATGATTGACTATATGTTACTACTGAGATTCTTTTGAATTTCACTCTTTTCTGTAAACAAATCCATAGTACAGGCTGGCAGCTCGCGAGGTACGAAGGTAAATATGGACAGCTAGAGAATGGAGCAAAAATACTTTAGTTTACTATTGGTTGTCTGTTTTGGGTATTTTGGATATTTTTGGGACTGTATATTATGTACATAACTAGGTAAACCTGACAATAGTAGAGTAGTAGAACCAGTAGTACCAGTGTAACCCCCTGCCTTATAAACCGTAATTATGATTCAAAAATGCATAGTTAAGATCGATTAGAGACCCTTGATTAATTTAAAACTTATTCAAAATCCCATTCGCTTGATAGGGTTTTCAAAATTTCTTTCAAAATCTAATTAACTTGGTCTCACATTCACATTTTGAATATAATTAACCTGCATGGTTAAGTTGCATTCATACATATCAGAGTGTAAATCACAAGTCTCGATAACCCCTGGGTTTCCATATAATAACTAAAGGGTTCATGGGCATTATCGCCTCAAAAACTTCCTAACTAGGGGATTATATAACACCAAACAAACTTTACATCCATAATATATACAGTAATCCCAACCCAAAATTGACAACCAACTACCAAAAAAACATTCTTAGGAAATCCTAGCCGCCCTTGGTGGTTTGCTTCCCCTTCGAGCCACTCGCCCTGTCTATAGATTAGTCAATGGAAAGAATGAGATTCAAGAGAATCCTAGTAGTAACAAATCTCTCATACGACATATAATCACATAGCATGCAAGTAAATTACCAAGCAGCATCACAGCAATCATCACAACACATATTGCCTCAACGGCATACACAAAGCCTGCTCAGCATTCGAAATCCTCACCAATCAGTGATAAACATACATACAACGCATTACACATAGTATAAGATAAAGCATCACTACCTTGTTCTTTCCGGGCGTGTTCCGGCACAGGCTGCTCTCGGACAGGGAGAATACCAAATCCTATACACATAATCAAGGACGATGGGTTAATCTCTATTCCAAGTTCTCGATTTCAAAACACTTACAGTTGGTTTCATTTGAGGCCTTTAGGTGGCTATTGGAAGCCTAAACATATGCCTAAAGGGTTGGCAATAACTATACCAAAAATCACCTTTTAGAAGTGAAAAATACTGATTTTGGGGGTTGGCTGCGGCAAAAAACAAGTCAGAAATATTTGGGCTGCAGCCAAGAACCTCTGGCCGTGACCAAGAAAATCCTGTTTCTTGGCTGAAATTCTGAAAATCATAACTAATTCTAGAAAACTCAAAATGAGGTGATTCCAAAGCCAAATGAAAGCTATTTAAGTCTTCTTTACTAGAAAATTATAGACCATTACCAAAAATTACTACACAAATACAGAATTGCAAAAATCCAACACTGCTCCAAAATAGATTCTAGTTTTAATCCCAAACTTTGGACAACCATAACTCCCAACACAAAATGAAATGACATAAATTATATGTTCATTTTGAATCTTGGGATGTGAACTTTAAGATTGGAAAGTTTCATAATTTTTAGACACCATTTGATCATTCAAAACGTCAGTACAAATAGACTGCTCATAAAAGAATTCATACTGGACAGAATTTCATATTTTCACAATTGCTTCCAATGGTTCCCATTTTCACATCAAACACCATTCCTACACAAATTTTCACAAGGAATCCATTGGAAACACCAAATCAACCAAATTCACATTATTTTGACATGTTACACCACAATCTCAACATGTCACCACAATTCATAATACAAACCTCAACATTACAACTCTTTCCATTTCAAATTCAAAACCACTTCCAATGATACCAAAACACACTATGGCATCAATTTAACCAAAATTCACTAACCAATTCTTCCAATTCACAAATATACCAAAATCAGGGCAAATACCACAATCCATAAAACTCAATCAATAACCACAAAATTTAGGTCAAAATGCATCAAATACTCACCTCTTCCTCTTTCCAAAGCCAATTCTTTGATTCCTCAACTTCCCAATTTCTTCAAGTTCTCAAACACCTTTCAAAAATATAAAACCATAGAGATGAAGCTCTCATCACTATGAACAATGTTATAGAAGATGATTAGAGCATTTAAGGTCACATAGGACACTTATCATGAGCTCCTTTCTTTTTCTTTCCTCCTTAAGCTCAACGAAAATGGAGAATGAAGGAGAGAGATGAAATGAACATGGAACATTAGATTTTTGGCTCTCCAAATGCATATAGCCAACCTTGAGGGAGGAGAGGAGAGAGGAAAGAGTTTGAACCTTTGACCAAGATCCTATGGTTCACATTGTAACACTTGTCACAATCTTATTCCCTCTACATGAGCTCACATGAGCATCAACACATGGGATTTAACCCCTTTTAATCTCTTAAAAATCAATCACAATCATTGATCTTTAAGTTACCAATGAGCTTCCTCTTCGAAAATTGATCAATTGGTCAGTAATTTTACCGTTTTGCCCCTGATTATGGAAATTCATTCTGAATCACCACCAAACTCATCTTATCATTCCATATCACCATATTATGCGCCCTCCCTATATTTTAAGTCAATTTAGATATTAATCCACAATTGAACTTAGATACAAGGTTTAGGCACTACTCATAACACATTCGAATCACATTTCACATCGTATTCTCCAAAAGCGTTTATTTATCAATAATCACATCCACTTTTGAAGTCATTAATCCTTAATCAAAATTTTGGGGTATTACAACCAGTAGCATAGTAAATGAACGGTGACTATATATATAGATAACGTTTTTGATTGACTAAGAAACATTAACTAATGAACGCATCATGAGAATTAATCAGAGATGTACTCGCAGAATCTGATAAAATGGATTTTAGCACCAATGGGACTTAGTGAGATAGTGAATGTTTATGAAACTATTTTGAAAAAAAAAATTATTCCATTGAGAAATCCCTTCCAATCCTAGGTTCACCTCCTAAGATAGGTTTGGAGATTATGAACTTTTTTCAAAGTATGTTTAATTCGAGACCGAACTCTAGTTCCATAACTAATTTCACTACTCTTTTGTACTCATCTGAGTCTATTGGACATAAGGTGTGACAATTTGATATTAGAGTATGTTTTTGGCAATAGTAGTTATTTGCTAGAGTCCTCTGCTTATGTTACTAGGCTTTAACCTTTGGCTAGCTACTTTGTGTTAGGAAGCATGACCAGTAGGGGAAGGCAGAGAAGTCAATCATTTCTGTAAGCTAACCAACCCTCGGAGGACAAGCGTATGCCTGGGGGTAGGAGGGTAGTGGTGTACAGAACATCAGGAGGGGCAAGGATGATGCACACTGCTGGAAGAGAGTTTCAACTCCTGTGACATCAAGTTAGGACCTATTCTAAGTGTGGAGTCCTCTTCTAGGGGCAATAGTAACCTAGAGGTGAGAGAGGTAGCACTTGACTCCAACTCTATGACTAGTTCTAGGACTCCATAGATTAAGCTGGTTTATGATCCTTACCCTGATGATGCGTTATGGTAGTACATGAAGGTGTTGTACCTCAATGCCTACGAGGCGACTGCTACCTCTACTAGACTATATACTTGGTTCTTATTTGATGTGGAGATGTTGTTTGATAAGCAGGAGATGTATGATCTGTGGATGCTAGATGACATATGGATCAAGACCACACTTGCCTATTTTTCTGGTATGGCTTTTTGGGTCAAGACAAAGAATGATATTGTAGCACATGGTCCTTATGTGTTGTCCCCTTTTGTTGACCTTATGCATAAGTATATAACAAAGTGTTAGGATCGGCTGGCACGGCGGAAGAATTTAAAAATTTTGGCCAATCCCAATTAAGGATCTATCAATGGTGTTTAACAGAGTTAGGAAGAATCGTACCTTTTCAAATTTATGGTTTTCGATCTCTAGTAGTCAACACCTTAAATTCGCCCTCTACTGGTATCCACACAAATACGTCTCCAATACAGACTACGTGCTAGTGCCTCCAATGTCTGCTAGGGTTTTCTTGTGGCTTTGAATTCTCATATGTTAATGAGTTTTTTTGCCCCATTAATGTTATAATCCATGGGGGCTATATTCGAACTTCAAAATTAATCAAGATTAATTTTGAAATTAATTAACTCTTAATTATCTTGATGAGCTAATTAAATAAATTTGGTTTAATTAAATCTGTCATACAATTTTAATTTAACCTATTTATTTAATCTGAATATAGAGTCAATAGATTTAACTTATCCTTATAAATTAAATATGAGATATTATATCTTTATCATGTTAGTTATTAAATTAAATTTATTTAATAAAATTAAATTTAAAACTAACACAAAATAATAATATTATCATATATATATATATATATATATATATGTCAAAATACATATATATAATATTATTAATTTTCTTTTCAAGAATTTTGTATTATATATATAAATATAAAATTTGTCCACCCTAGATTAAACATTTTTTCCCGTTGGGCCATTCTTGTGTGCGACCTTATAGGCTCATACGAAGTTGGTAGTGGGCCAATAATTGTACTAACCCACAAGTCATAAGTGGCCTCTAGTAAGACATTACGACTACCCAATTTATATGAGGATCGTTAACACGATGCAACCTGTCATACAATCATGTTATGTCCCTTTTGTCACATGATATGTCAGTCAAGGATGAGGCATAGATAATGTCATCCTCTTGTTTCTAACCATTACTTTCTCGATTCCTGAGTAGTCTGACAATAGAAATGGAAACTCCTTTCCAACGTTGTATGACATACATTTCTCAAACTCACTCATTAAAGGGCCCGATAATATCTCTCTACTAATGTGAGGGACAAATTCCATCTTGACCATTCAAATTCCTCTGCATGAAAAACCACCAAGCCTAATTGTAGCCTTTATCATCACCCAGTCAAAAGTTACTTTTGACTAGTTCAAAGCTTAGCAACTCTCATGTAGGAATCCATGATGATCTCAAGTCAAAGGGTTGTGACGTGGTTATACATGAGATAAGCTTATGACTTGATCAATGTAGTTTTCTCATAATGGGTCAGTCTAGCACCTTGTACTCTTATAAGTGCCTAAGAATTTGATTCATATCCCCATATCTTATTGAAGTCATACTGGTCTTACTTTATCTTTGCTCCCACATAGATGACAGACCAGGGACATTTTGGACAATCTTTTTGATTTATCCAAGGATACAATCATCATAGTGAACATGCGAATAATATAATAACATAATGGAGAACTTCATTAAATAATAATGTTTAAAGTACAATGATTGGCCCTTAGGGCACAATTTCCAACCCAAAGTACATGTAAATGATGTAGAAATGGTAGAAGTATGCTTAGTTAAGATAAAGAAGTAGTATAGGCTTCTTTTGGTGTAAATATCAAGGCTTTTAATGTACATGTGATTGGTTGGCATAGTAGAACAGGCTTCTTTTAATGTAAATGCCAAGCCACTTTGATACAAATGTGAATGTTTGCTGTAATGGATTTATGTATATGTTGTGTGTTGGTATTTAAAGTCTTGAGAAGTACATTTATGCACATACATATGTTCGATGTGGTATTAACATGATATTCCTTTTTAATAGTTAAAAGGGACAATGGTGTGACTTAGAGCAAGGAACGCACCACCACTGAATGGGGAACCTGAGCAACCTGAGAGACTTGAGCCTATGTAACAAATTCTCGATATGTTGACGACACAACAAGCTATGATTGAAGAATTGCGAGAGGAAGTTCGGGAGGTCAAGGAAAAGCAAAATGAAGATAAAACAACTAGAAAACACTAAGGTAAGTTAGGAAGGGAACAACCTCATTTGACAAGCAATCGTAGCAGTCTGAACCATATTAAGAACCTCTTAATGTGGTGGCCTGTGAAAGAGAAGATCTTCAGTACTGGATGTCCAAATTCTGTAAATATCAGCCTCTGGCATTTAGAAGAAGATTTGATCCACAAGCTACTGAGGACTAGTTAGTCCGACTAGAGAAAATCTTTGAAGTACTAGAGTGTCCTATAGAAATAAAGGCTCAAATGGCCATATATAAACTAGAGGGATTGTTGACCACTGGTGGAAGAACACAACAGTAGTTTTGAGGGGCTAATATATTATGATGATCTGGGAGATTTTTCAAAAAGAATTTAATGAGAAATACTTCCTGATGTCTTTGAGGCTCGGGAAGGAGAATGAATTCCTAGCTATTCAACAAGGTGATGACTAGAATTTTGATGATTACCTATCTCGGTTCCTTTGATTGTCCCACTACTTGTCCTATCTGAGGTTCAAGGAGGCTAAGGAGTGGAGCTCTAATATGCTGATTCATGGACTGAAGCCCGAGATAGAAGAGAAGCTAATTGACTGGCAGTTCACCAAATTCAACAAGGCAGTAGAAGTATGCCCGCTGATAGAGAGTAACTTAAGGAAGATGCATGCGAATAAATATGCCAACAATCAAGGTGGACCTAGTCAGGGTGATACCTTGTTGTTGACCAAGCTTATGTGAAATGATCAGCCATCTAAGTGGGATGACTAATGTGAGAAGATGTTCACTGAGCTGAAGGAGAGGTTGACAACTGCGCCCGTGTTGATTATCCCTAATCCTAAGTTGACCTATGTGGTTTATAGCTATGCTAGTAAGCAGGGACTAGTGTTAGTGCAAGCGTTTCACCTAAAAGGGGGTGGGTGAGTTGGGTGATTACCAAAAATTTGTTTCGTATATAATAATTGACTGTGAATTTAAAATAGTTAAGAGCTAGGAGAAATATCACCTAAGTATACGTCGGGAGTTATACTGGTTCGACCACAACCACTTTGACCTACGTCTAGTTCTCAAAGCTTCTCTGAGAGTTTCACTATATCTTCCAAGCTTCAGTAGGTTCTTGGCACCTCAGTACACAGCAAGTTCCTTCATCGGACACTCGCTCCCCCTTACACATTGTAATCAAATCCCCAACTCAATGTTCCACAACTTAAGTTGTCTAAATAACAAATATTGCGTTTTTAATGAAAATCTCTCTTACAAAGCAAATATATAATCACTGAAGTACATGAATGAATATAAGAAAAATAGATCACTAAGAATATGTTGATCGATATATGTTCTTGTGTTTTTAGTTGTTGTGTTCTTCGTTGAATATTCCCATATTTATAGTTAAATTTGTAATAGCCGTTTGAACGATTTCAATATGTCCGTTAGAGTTGCACAGCTTCATTTGATCGTTCTTCAAATTTGAAAACTAGCCGTTTACAGTAGGTAAGCGTTTTGGACGTTGCGGACGATATGTTTGACTTTTCTCTTATCGTATGATCTCTTCATTGTTTTTCTACAAATATACTCAGAATACTAACACAATGAAAAATTAATCATATAGATAACAAATCAATAAGCAATAGATTAAAATCATGCTTTTTGAGCTTTATTACTCGAGTGGTCACTCGAGTAATCTAAATCCATCACTCTAGTGATTACTCGGGTGATCCATTGAAAAACTTGGCAGAGAGTTAAGTTAACAAATTTTGACCTGGTCACTTGAGTGGTCCCTCGAGTGATTCAAAGGCATCACTCGAGCGGTCATTCGAGTGATCGCTTCAAAATATTGGCAAAGATTTCACTACCTCATATCTTACTTGGTCACTCAAGTGATCCTTTGTCATTACTTGAGTGATCCCTCGAGTTACATCATGCAAATCTTGGCAGAGAGCTTCTGACTATTTGACACACATTACTTGAGTAGTCACTCGAGTAATGAAGAATCATCACTCGAGTGATCACTTGAGTGATCTCTTCAGAATTCTGTCGGTGATGCTTTCTCCTGTTCTCTGACTTCCATTTCTTTTTCATCACTCAAGTGCCTACTCGAGTGATGGCTTTGCCTGCCACCAAGAGCTCAATTACTTTATTCAAAACTCTTTTGTCTATTATCAAAACCTTTTGTAATATTAATCCAATCTTTATTATCATCAAAACATATATATCTAATATTCTCCCGCTTTTTGATGATGACAAAACTTGGTGATTTTTGAACAATGTATTTGAAAGCATTTCAAAAGATTAACCTTCAACTAGGATCATATGCCTTTAAAATACTTGACATCTTTCCATTAGTGTAGACTAAACTTGGATATTTCAAAACTTCTTTTAAATCAATGATTTTGAAACTTATATTTTGAAATCATTTTGAGTTCAGTCTTAATAACTTTGAAACTTTTAACTCTTAAAACTCCTTTAAATCCAAATCCAATGATTGTGAAACTCTGATAAATTGAAATGATTTTGATTTTAAATCTATGACTATGAAATTTGTAGCATTTGAAATCATTTAAACTAATATCTTAGTTTGAATTGAAACCTGTAATCTTCTGACATAGATAATGAAAAGCCCATTAGTCCACAACAGAATTATATTGCTGACTTAATAACTTGAAGTAAATTTAGGAAAAATATACATATGTCAAAATATAATACAAAAGTCAAAAGCTGCTCCTTAAATCCTAATACACCTATATCCCAAAAACTCTATATCAGTATAACATCATTGTCAATTTCAAAAGCACCTTTTCTAGTTCTTCTCCCCCTTTTTGTCTTCATCATAAAATTGGGAATCAATCAAAAAAAGAGCTAGAGCTAGATGGCTGGACAACAGAAATGGGAGTGATAGGGAAAGGTGTAGTTCCAGAGTCATATGAGTCACCTTGATTGGAGGTATTTAAAGAAGATCCTTTGGAGGACACTATGGCGCTAGGATTTAAGAAGTAACTTCTATATTCTTTGTATCAGCAGGTGATTGATGATTACTGGATGAAACAACCACCTCCTCAGTGCTTGCAGGTGAAGCAATAAGTGTTGTCTTTGGCTGGAGCTAGCTGGTTGTTCTAGCTGGACAAGGTTGTCGATAATGATGTGAACTGCTCGGATGTGGATGGATCAGGCATAGCAAAGAGAAAATTATTGGGAATGGTGATAGGTATGGTAGGAAGAGGAATAGAAGAGGGTCTAGGCTTAGAAACTGGTACTGACTCAGGTGCAGTAGTAGGCATAGTGGACCGGGAGTGGATGAGCCAGGTTCCATGGCATCAAGTCTGGCGTGGAGTGATCTCAGGAGGTCACCTTGGGCCCGTTGTTCTGCCAATATTTCCTCATGCCTCTTATTCATAATCTTTACAAGCTCTCCCATCTTGTAGTTCTTATGAGTGATGAGCTTCGTATTAGTATTGGCAATATCCATATGAAAGCCCTTAAGAACATTTTCCATAAATGTCTACAATGCGAATTCAAAGAATGATGGAGGAGTAGTGGAGGCAGGAGTAGAAGACTGGGTATCATCCCACCTATTGGATCCAGTCTTGGTTTTTTTCTTCTTGGGGCTAGACTCAAGTGGATTCTTTAAAGGGATATCTATCTCCAATTTCCCAACTTGATTTCTCCCTACTAGGGTTAGCCTCTCAATAGGCTCATTCTTCTCCAAGTACCAAATCTTATTCTTTTTCAAGAATAAAGATATAAGATGGGGATAAGGCATTGGGGTTGTCATTTTTCCATCGAACCTATATCTTTTTATCTTAGCAAATATAAGCTCACCCAAGTCCTTTTGCTATTTGAGGAGAATGGAAGCAAATTTTCTGAAATCCCTCTCAATAAAATAAGTGAAATTGTTAGATTTATTTACTATGGCTCTAGAGTAGTTATACCATAGGACTCGGTGAATATCACGCATATTACTCGGGTTAAAATTGACAGGTCCCACTATCTCACCGGGCCTCAGGATTGAAAATAACTGGTTTGAGTCAAGAGTAGGATTAATATCTTTAGGACGGTCCTCTATCCCTAACCATGTGCTTATTTTGGAGGGTGAGATTAGGATTTCTTGACCCCTAACCTTAGAGACCATTTCTTCTTCAACACAATCTCTAAGGGCGTCATCTATAGGTTCCAGATTACAGTAAAAATGTCTAACTAATTTAGTGCAAAAAGGAAATCTAATAGGTAACCAGGGCATATAGGATTCAGGGTAGGGAGTGAGGTTGAATTTCAATACCTCTTTGAGAAGTTTGCATACTCTCCTTCTTGAAAAATGTTCTTTGTACTTCTGTGACTCCTGGCTTTTTCACTTTGAAACCCTTGGGAGGAAATGTAATTTCTTCTTCTTTTTCTCCCTTTCCTTCTTGAGGTAGTGACTTAGAGGATTGTCCTTGCTTCCCTTCTCTAGACTTGGAAGCCTCATCTAGCATACTTGCCATTTCTTAGGCAAGTTTTCTGTCATACTTGACTCCCTTAGAAGGTTTCCCAGACCAAGAGGGAGTGTCAGACGAACTTGAGGAAGGTGAGGATAGCACTGTGGTTTCCTTGGCTCTACCAGGAGGAATGGCCTTCTTTGTTTGAGCCCTTATGGTAATAGGTTCCTTGATCACAACCCCTTAGGCTTTTGGTTTGGCTTACTGCTTCGGTTTGGCTTTTTGTTTGAGAGATAATTTTTGTTTCTTGATTGGAGAACATGGAGGAGATTTAGATGGTTGTTGAGGATCAGAAGAACCAGAAGGAGTGTTAGAAGGAGGAGTTTTGGTTCTAACCATTTTGATTGAGAGAAGAATTTTTATTGAAAATATCGTCTGACAGTCGTGATTTAGGTCTGAGAAATTTGAGAGGTTTTTCACAAGGATTTTTATTGGATTTTGACAGATATGAGGTGAGGAAGTGTTTGTGAAAAATTTTTAGGAGAGCACTAGGAGAATCACTCGAAGAGATTTTATGAAAATGACCGAGTTGCGACAGATAAAGCCCTAGCGCTCGACATTACTCAAGTGGTCACAGAGTGATCTTGAAGCATCACTCAAGTAGTCACTCAAGTGATCATACCAAAAATTCAAAAATAAACAAATTTAAATGTGTACCTGGCATGACTAATATTGTAATTACTCATGTATATTCCCTTGGTGATTTAATGACACTTCAAGGAAGATTTGAGTTGAAACAAAGTTGATTTGTGATCTATAATCATGATCTCTCGAGGACTTACTTGAGTGACTCTGAGACGTCACTCGAGTGATCTATCTCTTCACCATTTGACTATTCATTTTCAACCGTTATGCCATTTTCCTTTGAATTAATACTTCACTGCCTCATTTTCAAGGTCATCACTCTAGTGATACTTACCATCACTTCTAATTATCACTCTGGTAATGTAGATTACTTGAAGTTGTCCCTTGAGTGATATGGTACTCTGCTAATCTCTACTTTTCATGCCTCAAAATAGAGTATCAAGATCCTGCAAAACAAATTACTAGATACTCCAAAGCTTAAGTCAGTAATAATCAAAACACAATTAAATTACACTTTTTAACATGAAAAACAACTTACAATTCATTGGGATTTACCATTCCCAATTCTCTTCTAATGTATAGGAATTGATCTTTCGCAAGAGATTTCATAAAGATATCGGCTAGTTGAAGATGAGTTAGAATGAATATCACTTTAACATCTTTCTTTTGAACATGATCTCTGATAAAGTAATGTCTAACATAAATATGCTTGGTTCTTGAATGTTGAACCGGATTCTTTTCCAAGCTTATCATGCTAGTGCTGTCACAGTAGATAGGTATCTCTTTTAAATATAAACCAAGATCTTGTAGCTATTGCTTTAGCCACAATACTTGTGCATAACAAGTTGATACCATAACATACTCAGCTTTCATTAATGAAAGAGATACTGTACTTTGTTTCTTGCTGAACCATGATACAAGTGAACCTCTAAGAAACTGACATTGTCCACTAGTACTCTTTCGATCAGTTTTGCACCCTCTATGATCAGAGTCTGAGTATGCAACTAGGTATTCATTTCTTCCTTTAGGATCCAGAGGTCTAATTCTGCTGTGTTGGCAAGATATCTGAAGATTCATTTGAAAGTTTCAGTATGTGATTCCTTCAGTGCTGATTGATATCTTGCACACATACCAATACTGAATTGAATGTCAGGTCTACTTACAATAAGATAGAGTAATAACCCAAGCATTCCTCTATATTTTGTGATGTTATAATCTTTTCCCTTAACATCGGTATCAAGCAACGTGGTTAAACTCATAGGCGTGTCTATACCATTTGCTTCATCCATTTCATATTTCTTCAATAGATCCTTCAAATACTTTGTTTGAGATATGAAAATTTCATTCTTTCTCTATTTGATTTGCAAACCGAGAAAGTAGTTCAATTCTCCCATAATTGACATCTCAAACTCCCCCTGCATTATCTCAGAAAATTCTTTGCACAAACTTTTGTTACTAGCACTGAAAACTATATCATCCACATATATTTTCATAATTAAAATATCATTTCATTTTCATTTTGAGAAAAGTGTTGTATCAACTTTTCCTCATACAAAACCTTCATCAATGAGAAATTTACTAAGTCTTTCATACCATGCTCTTAGGGCTTGTTTTAAACAGTATAAAGCTTTTCTTAGTTTGAAAATATGGTCAGGCTTAGTCATATCTTCAAAACCTGGAGGTTGATCTATATATACTTCTTCCATGATGTAGCTATTTAGGAATGCACTCTTTACATCCATTTGATACAGTTTAAATCCCTTAATGCATGTAAAGGCCAAGAGTACTCATATAGCTTCCAATCTAGCCACTGGAGCATACATTTTCTCATAATCAATTCATTCTTCTTGATTATAGCCTTTGGCCACCAATCTTGTCTTGTTTTTGTCAATGATTGAGGATTCATCAAGTTTGTTCTCGGATACCCATTTTGTGCCAATGATTGGATGATCTTTAGGTCGAGGTACAAAATCCCAAACTTGATTTCTTTCAAACTGGTTTAGTTCTTCTTGCATTGCTATTACCCAATTATTGTCTAATAGGGCTTTATCAATGTTAGAAGATTCAACCTCAGAGATGAATTCAGAAATACTAACTTCATTAAAAATTTTGTTTCTAGTTTTGACTCCTTTATTCACATCTCCTATGACTTGTTCTAAGGGATACTCTTGTTATATTTTCAGGCTCTAGGTTGTCCTTGTGATTGTTCCTCTTCCTTGGCTTAATCATTTTCAAGATTGTATGGTTTAGGATTAGGTTGTTCATTATCCTGATTTAATTGATACCATTTTCTGCTCATCATCAATAATTTTGTCAGAGGATTCAAATTCATCGAATACAACATGAACTGATTCTTCAACAACACATGTTCATTTATTGAAAACTCTGAATGCCTTACTTTGGTTAGAATAGCCTATGAATAATCTTTCATCAGTTTTAGAGTCAAATTTTCCTAGGTTATCTTTACCATTATTATGAATGAAACACTTACAACAGAAGATGTGCAAATGAGTGAGATTCAGTTGCCTTCCTTTGTATAGTTTGTATGGTGTCTTTCCAAGTTTGTTCTGATGTAGGCTCTGTTTAAGATGTAGTATGTTGTGCTCATTGCATCGGCCCAAAAAACTTGAGACACGTTCATTTCATTCAGCATTGCTCTAGCCATTTCAATAAGTTCTCTATTCTTTCATTCCATGACTCCATTTTGTTGAGGTGTCCTTAGAGCAGAGAAGTTGAGATCAATGCCATTAGTGTCATAGTAATCTTCATTAAATTCTCCATCGTGATCTATCCTGATACCTTCCATGGACATACCTTTCTCATTTTGTACTTTCTTGGCAAAAAAAATAAATTCATTAATGGTTTCATCCTTCGATAATAAGAAAATAGTCTATGTAAATCTAGAGAAATCATTATCAATGACCAATGAATATAAGTTACCATAAAGACTTTTAACTCTTACTGGTCCAACTAAATCCATATACAACAATTAAAGTGGTCTGTTGGTTGTGATCTCATTTTTTGATTTGAAAGATGATTTAATTTGTTTACCCTTCTGATATGCATTACAGATCAAATCATTTTTAAAAACACAATGAAATTAAAAACAAAAATAAAATAAATTGAAAACTTCATAAACATTGCAATAAACATAATTATTAAATTCTAAAACACAAAAATACAACCACAAGATATATGAAAATGGAAAAATCTAGCTTTCCATGTAGGTGGAACCATCCACAAAGGAGGACTACCTACACCTTCCATATTGGAGGCATGTAAGAAGCAAATACAATGCATAAAATTAACTCTAAGATGGTGTATGTGGAGAAGAGAGGAAAGTAATGGATATGAAATGGTGTGTGTCAAATGTGAGGAAGAGGATGGCTATATATAAGGAAGAATGGAGTATGGTAGAAGAAGTAGTAGGTGAAAGGAAGATGTAGTGGTAGATGAAAAGGAAAATGAGGTGTGGTAGATGGAATGGCTGGTGGAATTGTAGATGATTGCCGACCTTAAATTTCAAGCAAAATTTGAAATCCTTAGAGATAGAACTGGGTTTTAGCCTCAACATAAAAGTTGTAGAGCTCTTTTTTAGCTTTTTATCCATATAAAGAACAATCCGACATCTAGAGCTCCAGATATCACTTGAAAACTAAAAGAGGGTCTAACTTAGTATTTTTTCAAGAAATTCTATTTTACGCCAAAATCATTATTTATTTATTAATTACACCCAAATTCATTAAATTGAGCTCAAATATAATCCATAAAATCATCATATAAGGAAAAATAAGTATGCCAATATTTTACTTATCAAATTCCCCCACACTTAGGTCTTGGAGGTCCTCAGACAAGGAGTGACCAATAAGTGCTTCCAACAAAATCAGAAGTACCAAGTCATAAGTAAGAACACAATTAAAAAATAAAGAGATTATAGTATTCATGAATCAACGAAAATATAAACTGATAATTTTATTTGAAAATGAATAAACCGAGTTCATAAGTGTAGCTCATTCTCTCAATCACTTAAGTGTTTAAGGGTAAGTGTTTCACTTAAATTCAACTGAAAAAATTACACTACCATAGGCTTGCTAAAAATCTCAATCTCCACTACCTAATTCACATGATAATTCAAATCAAAAGGACTTATTAAGGGTTGTAATGGGGTTAAGGTATAAGGAATGTAATACATGATATGAAGGGCTACATTTAAGAAATAAAGCAATTGAAAAATGGGCTACTGATAAATAAATTTATCTTATCACAACAACCCACAATATATTTTTTTTGCAACTCTAAAGTTGATGATATATGCACCCCATACTTGTCAAAAGCCCATTTCAAAAAAATTTCAAATACTCTGCTAATCTTTCAAATTAGGTAAAAGCACTTGATATATCATTAAAGCACACGTTAATGGGTTGAGAACAAAGGAATAGTCAATTAGGCTCAAGGGGGCTTATCAACAGTATAATTACAAGGTTGGCTATTTGGCTTTGGCTAAAGAAAATGAATGCCTTTATCATTTTTGAATGTGCATATGAGATGTAATTTCAACCAGATTTAAAGCAAATTCTAGAGTGATAACTTAAGAGGTGAATATCACACACAAGAGAAATAATCATTATAGGCTCAAAAGCTCACGGTTAGGGGCTTTCAAACTCAGCTCATTCAATCTCAAAATTCATCACCAATTGCAACAATCAGTTGTTCATTCATGCTATAATCTCTAAATTCATTTGATCCATACTTAAAACTTATATACTTCTTAAAATCATTGTAAAGCACTTGAACATGATGATTTTTTTTACTTTTACTCTTTTTTTTAAGAAGGAACAAAAAACATGCAACTAATAAATTGCGTCTCATGAGTTAAGAATAACTCCTTACTCTGCCATTTTTTCCATACTCCATACATCTAATGGTTTTACTAACTAACTAAATATATAAATTTTTTTTCTCTTCCCTCAACCCAAATCAAACATTGTCCTTAATGTCTTCTAGAACTTAGAGAACGTTTTTTTTTGAAAACATAAACACAAAATAAAGTAAAACCAAGAGATTTAGGAAAGTTACAACCGAAGAGTGGTGTCTGGATCCTGCTTCTATCTACTCTCTGAAGATTGCCTACCTATTTGCTTGACTAGTAGATATGGTTTAGGTTCATAGGTTTACAATTGATCGAGCAGCTGATTAGCAGTTAGGGCAGAAATTATGGAAGAGTGAGTCGCTTGGGGTATAAATCCTGTTTCCACAGCATGATAAAAAAACAACAGATTATCATAAAAACCATTAACATTTAACAATCCTAATGGCTTTTTGTGATAGTTTAACTTAGCCCAATATGCAATGCTAGAAATCCTATCTAACATTTCCAAACCATTAGGTAGAGCGATAAAAGCTTTAGCCCTATAGAACATACGTCCCATATGTTCTAGGAAGTTTAAAACTTGTAACTCTTGTCCTAAGGAAAAGATGTGACCATCTAACTACTTTACTTTTACACTCAAACCCTTGCTTCCATTAATGGTTGTAGTAATGGCCACACTTCCCCTTAAGCCCTGATGCCTCCCTCGTATACAAAGTTGATCTTTCAAGCAGCTAATGCATTTCCTAGTTCTTGTGTTGCAGTTAGAAACTCTCCATTCTTTCCCTCATCAATTTCACCTAAAATGCAGATAGATTTAAACCTACATTTAGTGTGATACCCTTTTTCTCTTCTTTTCTCTCAGACCATTTATACTTATAAGTAGAAGACTGCATATTTACAAGTAGAAGTGTGCATATTTACAAATGGAAAAGTACATATATATAATACTAAAACAACGACAACCAAATCATGCATTTTTCAAAGAAGTTTGAAAAAAAATACCGACATAGATGACCGGTGGGCCATTGCATGAAGAAATTAAACAAAATGAGTAAAGAAAGTCAAAAGCTGTTGAAAAGATAAGACAGATTAGACAAAAGCATGATTATATATAGTAGTTGTGATTTTGGCTCACATCTTCCTCTGGTTTTTCGTCCAGTAACGGCTTAAATCCTTTTTATGAATTGAGGATTTTCTTCCCATCCAGTTTTCTTATAAACTGGAAAACAGGGTTTTTTAATGTCAGATTGCCAAGGCAGTAGCGCCATTTTTCTTGGTTGAATACATCCACTAAATCAAGAAGAACACGATGAACATCACCCCTCAGATGCGTCTCAAGAGTTTGAATGTTATCATCCAGTGATTCCTTACTCAGTCTATCCTTTATAAATTTAATTTTATCTTCTTGATTTATATAAACCATACTTTTGCTCCTACAACATTGATTACATACATGTCCACCTTGCACATTTATTGCAGACATTTATTCTTTTAGTTATTCTCTTTTTAGAGTAAGAACTTCTTCCTATTCCGGGCAAAGGTTTAACAACTAATTTATTAATCTCACATGCTAAACGTACCTTAGCTTCAACAATCTAGTGTATGGCCTCAGGAAGGCCCAAACGCTTGAATATCTTCATCTTTTCAAGTTGACAACTATAGATCTTCCTGAGCACATCTTTGGGAAGAGTGGGGAACCTATTCTTAAGCTTAACAAGAGATTCCTCCATCGTAGCTTAAAATGAAACTGATGAAAACTAAAATTTTCAATGCAGTGCAGTGTGTTTTGGTGAGTAAGAAAGAAAAATGAGAGAGTAGGAAAGAAGTGTTGCCTTCCAAATAGCCGCCATTCTTTAACGTCTTTAGCTAGGCAAAAACCAAACCACTTAACTTTCTTTTTTTTTGAGTTATTTTTTAATTTTTTAATTTTTTTAAAAAATTTTACGAGAAGGAGGACTTACCTGCTGGTTCCTCAAACGTGATGATAGTTTTCAAAGTGTTGAGTGCACTGTTATTGTACTCTTTGAATGTTCTTGATTGTAACCAACAAAATGAAATACATAATTAGGGGCTACCAAAAGTCTGACAAAATCACAATAAAACATCAAACCAAACCTTGGGTTGCCTCCCAAGTAGCGCTAAATTTATAGTCTTCAGCCATACTTCCTAATCACAAATTACTAATCAAAAGTATCAAACACCATGATTATGTTGTTTTCATTTCTTTTCAAGAACAACGGTTCAAACATAAGAAATGATCATTAAACGTAATTAATTGTACTTCTTCAATCATAGACAATTTTAGAGTATAAGTATTCATTGAATTCAAATAAAGTACAACATGCATATATTTGCAAATAGATTTAGGAGCTTCCAAAATTTTAGAGCATCCCACAAAATCCACTTGACTTTCATCAGTAAGAGTCAACACTTTAATAGGAGAAACATGAACAATAACTTTTGGAACATCCACATTAATTTCAACATCAAAACGACAGAAATTAGGTTCCACAACCAGAATCTCTTCTAGACTACACCCATTATCCTTTCCAAAAGTGATTTCAAGTTCCTTATCATATTCCACAAGAGCTAAGGTTTCATTCAATTCCACTTCCTCAACTTCCTTACAATAATAATCATCAACACAAGAAATTGTCATCATGCTCAAAGAATTATCTTGCCTCATAGTCTCAAGTGACGAAATAATTTGACTCACATATATTCCAATATTTTGGACACTTGACTCAACTCTAGTGGCAATTGCCTTTTGTTCTCTAATAAATCTCTTTGTTGATTCCATAAACTCCTCACGTAATCTTTCTAAATCAAACTTTTCCTTATACTCAAGGGTGTGTTCTTTAATATGTGGATAAGAGTAGAAAGAAGGATTAGGACAATACTTAACTTATGGATCCAAAGACTTTTGTTGCCCCAAAATTCCACCAGGATAAAAGGAATAATCAAAACAAATTTGGTTCATATTGAAATCTTCTCTCACATAATGACTGGTATTGCTATATGAACAATGCTCATAAGAATGACACTATCTACAATAAGCACAATAAAAACAATTATAAGGAGAAGAATTTTCAATACAACCAGTATTTATATTTTCTTGTCTCATTCCATCCACATGCATTCCTAAAAAAGAACCAAGATATGACAATTTATCACTGATTGAACCAAAAGAATGATGTGAATAGTTCATTTTTTTAAATTTTTAATTCTTACTTTTTGTTTTGAAATTTTAACATGAAAACTAAATCAGTATTAAAATTACTTGGTATTGATATTAATGATAACAATCCACGACAATGGCGCTAAAAACTTGTTATGAGTGTAAATGATCCATTAAATAGTGCAAGTGTACACTGTTGTAATCAAGTAATACAAAAGTAAGTAGAGTATCGTTACCACGATGATTGATCACTAAGTACCAAAATGGGTAATTTTAATTCTACTTAATCGATCGATTAGTTGGTGATTGAGAGTATGAAATAAAAGATGATTAAATATGAGTGCAAATAATATGAAAGCGAATATGAGAAAAAGCTTTAGGGGTTAGATTTCACTTAGCAAATTTCGGATTAATTACCTATCTATTCTAGCCCAATTTATTGCACATGATTGATAGTCGAGTTTCCCTAATTTAATTACTAGCCTCTTCCAAGGTCAAGCAATTCTATAATTAATTGCTAATCCAATATATTCCTATATGAATTTAAGCAATTAATTATGCATTAAGATTTTTGGTACTCAATAAGACTACACAACTCATATGAATATATTCCTATTTCATATACAAGTCATGGTTTTAATTATAGGATTTATACACATGCATATCCTTCTGGTCTCAACATGAATATTGAAATCATTCAAAAGGTGGCCAATCAATTAAAAGCATTAAGAACAATAATTAAAACTCAATCACGAAGGAGAAATTAAAACTAAGTTTAATAAGTTAAAATTCAATCCATCATTAGTAAGCTACGTCATCACCCTAGGAAAATGAAAGTTTAGCATATGATGAAATTAAAAAAAAAACTAAATTGGAAACTTCATAAACATTGCAATAAATGTAATTATTAAATTCTAAAAGACAAAAATACAACCACAAGATGCATGAAAATGGAAAAATCTAGCCTTCCATGTAGGAGGTAAAACCTTCCATGTATGTGGCAACCTAAATCATCCGTAAAGGAGGACTACCTAAGCCTTCCATATAGATGCATGAAAATGGAAAAATCTAGCCTTCCATGTAGGAGGTAAAACCTTCCATGTAGGTGGCAACCTAAATCATCCGTAAAGGAGGACTACCTAAGCCTTCCATATAGGAGGCATGCAAGAAGCAAATACAATGCATAAAATTAACTCTAAGATGGTTTATGTAGAGAAGAGAGGAAAGTAATAAATATGAAATAGTGTGTGTCAAATGTGAGGGAGAGGATGGCTATATATAGGGAAGAATGGAGTATGGTAGATGAGGTGGTTGATGAAGTAGTAGGTGAAAAGGAAGATGAAGTAGTAGATGAAATGTGGTAAATGAAAAGGAAGATGAAGTGGTAGATGAAATATGATAGATGGAATGGTTAGTAGAATGGTAGATGATTCCCGCTCTCAACTTCCAAGCAAAATTTGAAATCCTTGGAGATAGAACTGGGTTTTGGCCTTAACATAAAAGTTGTAGAGCTCTTTCTTAACTTTTTATCCATATAAAAAATGTCCCAATCCGACATCTAGAGCTCCAGATATACTTGAAAACTAAAAGAGGGTCTAATTTAGTATTTTTCAAGAAATTCTATTTATGCCAAAATCATTATTTATTTGTTGATAACACCTAAATTCATTAAATTGAGCTCAAATATCATCCACAAAATTATCATATAAGGGAAAATAAATATGCAAATATTTTACTTTTCACCTGCTATCTTACCGGATTGATTTCCTCTAAATTTTACCTTTCCACCTTTTTTAGGTTGTAATGTGGTAAAACTTTCAAAATCTCTGGTCAAATGTCTAGAGCATCTACTGTCTATGTAACACTTGTTGTTTTTAGATGCTTTAAGATATATCTACAATCAAATATGATTAAGTCTTAGGTACCCACATCTTTCTGGCTCCTTTTGTGTTAGTAAAAATTGTTTTATGAACATATGAACCGTTAGGCACCCTTTTATAGGTTCCTATCTTTCCTTTCTTTTTATGTATACATGATAAAGTATAATGACCCTTTCTATTATAGTAATTGCAATATGCAAAAGGATTCGACATTTGTATAGAATGTTGAAAATGACTCAAATACATCTTACCTCCTGTTTTCTTTCTTCCTTTCTTTCTGTCTGTTTTTAGATCATATCCAATACCAGATTGATCATTTATAAATCGTTGAGTTTTTAAAATAACATTTAACATCTTACTACCTTTAGTAAATTTTTCAAGAGTTTTAGTGAGATCAATATTTTTCTTTTTCAAAGAAGAGCAATTTTCATAAACTTTTTCTGAATTCTCTTTAAGCTCTTCTACAAGAACTTTGTTTTTTTTTATGAAAACAACTAGTTCTTTAACTACTTTGATGATTTCATAATGTAAAGCATTATATTCAAAAAATAATTCATCATAGGTAGGATCAGAATCATTTACCTCTTCTTTTGTTTCTTCTTGAGTAACCAGAGAAATATTAGCTACTCCTTTATCATCGCTATCTTCGTCAGAGGAACTATCTCCCCATATAGTAGATATAAAAGCTTTCTTCTTGTTGAAGAACTTGTCTTTCCTCTTTTCTTTGCTCTTCTAAATTAGTTGTGGACATTTTGACTTGATATGTCCTGGCTTTCTACATTCATGGCAGATGATGTGTTCTTTACTACTTGTTCCTTTATTTTGAAAATTTTTGAATCCTTGACCTTTCTTGTAAAATTTTTTGAATCGTTTTATTATCAGGTCCATTTCATCATTGTCATGATCTTCATCATCTTCTTGAATTTCCTCTTTTTCTTTTAGTGCAATACCTTTCTTTTTCTTGTCACCAATATCTTCTAGTTCTCGTTTGAATTTCAATTTACTTTTGAATTCAGAGGGACTTCCGAATAGAGAAGCAACCGATCACATTGATTCATGTAATCCCCTTCACGATCTAGGCCGAGATTAGTTTGTAAAAACGTAATTAGGTTTGAATTAGAGACCATGTATGATCTGAGACTTATTTAAAGTAAAACTTCCCAAAATCAGGGTTTTCAAAAACTTTTACGGCACCTGTTCCACAATGGTCTCATACTCACATTTCAAACATAAATGGCCTGTACAGGTTGATTTCATTCATACATATCAGAGTACATCATAAATTCCTGACACACTTAGGTTCCATTAATTAATAAAGGGTCTAAAGGCATAATTGCCCATAGAGTTTCCCATAATAAGGGGATTACACAAATTACTATCCAATATGTACATGTAATTCCCAACCAAAATATATATCCAAATTATTTCCAAAATAATAACCAATTTTCCAAAACAAAAATCCTAGCCAGGAGCTCTATCCACTCTTCGCCGCCCGCTTTTCCTTGAATTCTTCAGCCCTGTCTAAAATTGGTATTTTTGGGAGAGTGAGATTCTAAAGAATCCCCGTAGTAACAAATCACTTATAATATACACAACAATAAGGCATGAAAGCAAATCATCATACACATATAGCAACTACAACGACAGTTACAACGACAAGAACAGGTATGACTCATATCACCCTTACGTTTGCTCACGCTGAATTGCTCACGCTGTATTGTACCACAACAGTCCACACAATATATTTCACCACAGTTGGGATTCATATAAAACATTTTATACACAAGCCATACAAGCAATATATAGAATACACAGCCCACGACTGGATTCACAAAGATCCATGTTGTTTACAACGGCAGTTCAATGGGCGAGCTATAGATGACTAGCATCAATCCCTAAATGGCTCACGCTGAAATGCTCACGCTGTAATGGACCATGGCATATACAGTTCACAAAACTCAATGACAAGTTATGCATACCAAAACATCATACACAACATGAGAGAAGAGTTACTACCTTGATCCTTCCGGGCGTGTCCTGGCGCCGGTCTGTCCCGAGTAGGGCAAATATCATATCCTACGATTCACAATTAGGGATGAGGAGTCAATTCTCTATTCCAACTCTCAATGACTTCTTAACACTTATTTGGTTATCATTTTTTCTCTTTTAATACCCATAAATAACTCTATCAATAGCTCTAAGGGTTGGAAGACTATCCCCAAAGATCCCCTTTTTGAAAGCACAAAACTGATATTTTTCACTGAGACACTCGAGTGAAGACGGCCTCACTCGAGTGATGGTACGGTATACATTCGGGTACTAGAGAGTGAACAACATCGAGTGAATACCCGAGAGCACAAGAAACTTTTCAGAGACATGAACACTCGAGTGATAGCCAAATGCTCACTTGAGCACTAGGAAGTGAAGCATAGAAAGTGAAGACCTGAGAGCACAAAAGTTCTCAAAGATCAGGAGCACTCGAGTGGAACCCAAAGCACTCGAGTAATGGCTTAATACTCACAAGTGTTAAGGTGCACTCTTGCCTTTATCTACAGAAGTGTAATAGAAACCGGAAGTAGAAAGGAAAAACACACTAACGCACTCGAGTGATTTTATCAGAACCCAGAAAACGCAGCAAAACTAACCACATTTCCTAACACTTGCCCAATTGATCCTAATGGATCCAAAACTTCTACCAAAGCTACTCCCACACAAAAACATTCAAGGAATTCAATGGAATCATCAGAATTACCAAAATCCTATTCCATTATTATGCTTTGGTTTTTAGGCAACATAACATCCAAATTCCAAAATAATCCAAACATACCATTCCAATCCCAAATCAATCTATCTATCCAAAATTGATACCAAAACATCCATTTCTATACCAATAACATGCCAAACTACCAATGACCTTATTCTAATGAAAATGGGCCAAAAATTCGAGAAATTCAAATCTTAATCATTTGGCATAAAACTTAGATAGATATATTAGTCTCACTTACCTCTTTCACTTTGCAAAAGAGATTTCTTGATTCACCACCCTCCAAAATTTCGTGTGGGCACAAATCAACACTAATAGGCACACTATAAACATCAAAATGAAGCTCTCACTCCAAGGATCAACATTAATAAAGTGAGTTTGAGCAATAGAGGCCATTTTCTTACCTTAATAACAAGCTTTTCTTCTTCCCTTTTCCCTCAACAATGGTGCAAGAGAGAGAAAGAAGAGAGAGAGATGAAGAGTGTTGGAGAGGATGAAGAAATGATGATAATTCTCCCTCCCCTATGCTGCAGCCGAAAAAAGAGGAGAGAAGGAGAGAGAAATAATTAAAAACTCAATTTGACTTTTCCCTTTACTCTCTCTACATGTGAGCTTGCCAAGTGTCAATTCTTTATTGGCTCCCATAAAGCAAACACCCAATTGGTCGTTTAACCCCTCCATTAGCCATTTTTTCACACATCTCATTTCTTCTTAGTTAGTAATTAATTTCCCCATTAATTACCAACTTATGGCTAATAATTCCATTCTTTCAATTTTCCACCACATATGGCATATTAATTAAAATTGCCACCAAACACTTAATAATTCCAATTTAAATTCACAATTATCCATAATAATTGTCATTAGCCCTTAATCAAAATTTGGGGATTACAATTCACCTTTTGCTTCCTCAATCGTAGTGACTTTGGACTCCCACTCCTTAGAACGTATGTTCAGAATATTTCTTACTTGGGTATGCTAATCATAGACTTTCCCAAGTGCTACAAGTTAATTAACAATATGAGTATATCTAAGTTCAAATTCAGCTATTGACTCACCTGATCTCATTCGAAGTAAATCAAATTCAGTGACTAGAGTGTTGATCCAATTTTCCTTTATTCCCAAAGTTCTTTCATGAGCTATTTCTAAGGCTTGCTATATTTCTTTAGCCGTTGGAAGTGTGCAAATCCTGAAGTACTCATTTTGACTTAAGACACTTTGATTCATTAGAATTTCCTTACTGTTGAGAGTGATGAGTTTCTTATCTTTCTCATCATACTCGGCTGGTGTCTTTCAAACTTTTTATGATTCTACAATCTTTTCAGGTTTATAGTTTCCATTCTCAATCACCTACCACAGTCCATATTCTGTAGCCATTATGAATACTCTGAACTTCACTTTCTAGAAAGAGAAGTATTCGCCGTTGAAACGCAGTGGTTTGGTGATAGATACTCTATCAGTAAGTATTCCTTTACCCATGCTTGCTATTGGATCTTTCTTAGGTTGTGTACCTGAACAAGAAGACCTACGCTCTGATACCAAATGTTAGTACAAGCTTTTCATCCAAGAGAGGGGGTGAATTGGGTGATTACAGAAAATTCATTTCGTATATAAAAATTGACTGGGAATTTAAAGAAGTTAAGAGATAGGAGAAATGTAACCCCCTGCCTTATAAACCATAATTATAATTCGATAATGTGTGATTAAGGTGAATTAGAGACTATGGTTAACTTAAAACTTATTCGAACTCCCATCCTTAAGACAAGGTTTTCAAAATTTCTTTCAACATCTATTAGCCTGGTCTCACATTTACATTTTGAATATAATTAACTTGAACAGTTAAATTGCATCATAATATATCATAGTGCATAACCAAAAGTTCCTGGCAACCCCTGGGTTTTCATATGATAACTAAAGGGTTTACGGGGCATATTTGCCCCTTATAGATTTCCCTCCAGGGGATTACATATCCACAACAAAAAATACATTTACAAATGTACAATAATCCCAATCCAAAAATAACAACCAACCCACAGACTAAAATCGAGCACTACCCGCCCTTGGTCGTCTGCTTTTCCTTCAAGCCACTTGCCCTGTCTGAAAGGTTAGTCAATGGAAAGAATGAGATTCAAGAGAATCCCAGTAGTAACAAATCACTCATACAATATATAATCATATAGGATACAAGTAAATCACTACAGCATCAGCATCAGCACGAACACAAATCACACCCTACCCTCATCCCCTTTCTCCGCCGGGAAGGCACACAACCTCACCAGAACCATTGTTAGGTATCAGAGGACTATTGGCGTGGCGGTGCATACACATAGCCGTACGACTCATAAATCCACAAGATGCGTGACTAGTGTCACAATTGACAGCACTCATGGCTGTATACACATGATGCGTGACCAACGTCATAATCGACAGCACTCATGGCTATATACACATGATGCGTGACCAATGTCACAACTATCACACCCCACCCTCATCCTCTTTCTCCACTGGGAAGGTACACAGCCCTTACCCGAATTATTGTTAGGTACCGGAGGACTATTGGCATGGCGGTGAAACTCACAGATGTATTCACACAGCAGCAGACTCCGCAGTATCTGAAATCATCATAAAATAGTGATAAAACAACATACCATACATTACATACAGTATAAGGGAAAGTGTCACTACCTTATTCTTTCCAGGCATGCTCCAGTATCGATTACTCACGAGCAGGACAATTATCGAATCCTAAAACCAAAACCAAGGATGATGAATTAATCACAAATCCAAGTTCTTAATTCTGAAACACTTAGGATTGGTTGTCATTTAAGCTCTTTAAGTGGCTATTCTAAGGCTAAATACATGCCTAAAGGGTTGGGAAAAACTATACTAAAACCAACCTTTTAGACGTACAAAATGCTAATTTTTGGGTGTTGGCCGCGGCCAAAAACAGGTCAGAAACATTTGGGCCACGGCCTAGAATCCGCTGGCTGCGGCCAAGAAAATCTTGTTTCTTGGCTGAACTTCCAGAAATCATAACTAATTCTAGAAAATCAAAATGAGGTGATTCTAAAGCCCAATAAAAAATATTTAAGTCCTATTTACGGGAATAATATGGACCATTACCAGAAATCACCACAAAAATAAAGAATTACACAACACTCAGTACTGATCCAAAACAGATTCCAGTTTCGGCATCAAACTTTGGATAATCATATCTCCTAGCACACAAAACGAAATGGCACAAATTATGTGTCCATTTTGAATCTTGGGATGTGAACTTTAAGACTGGAAATTTTGAGAATTTTTAGACACCATTTGGTCATTCAAAACTCTCATGCAAATTAGTGTAGAGTTGTAATGGACAGATTTGCAGTTTTTGCACAATAGCTTCCAATGGTTCCAATTTTATATTAAATACCATTCCCACATAAATTTTCACAAGGAATCCATTGGAAACACTAAAACCACCAAATTCACATCACATTTACACATATTCAGTTCTTGAGCACATTACAACACAAAACGACATACAAGACTCCAAATTGCAATTGCTTTCCATTTCAAATTCCAAACTTATTCCAATGGCACAAAAGCACAACATGACACCAATTAACGCCCAAAGCACCATCCAATTAATTCATTTGAAAATCACATGAAAATCAGGGCAAAATTCCAAATTCTCAAAACTTAACCAATGGCTACATCACTTAGATCAAAATGCTATAATTTCTTACCTCTTCTTTTTCCTAATACCAATTCTTGATTCCACAAGTTTCAACTTTTCTTCAAGCTCTCAAATTCCTTCTTTCAAAAATCTAATTTTCTCTTTCTCTTTCTTCCTTGGCTAGACGAACATGGAGGTTGAAGTGAGAGAATATGAGATGTTGATGATGATGGTATGTTCAGTTTTCGCTTCCCTCCTTAGCCTATAATTAACCGACCCATAAAGAGAGGAAAGAGGGAAATTAAGTTGAAGCTTTGACTTTAATCCTAAGGTTCATATGGTGACACTTGGCAACATCTTGCACAACTCCTATGAGCACACACAAACACATGCACATGATTACTCCCTCTAGATCTCTTGACAAATGAATCACAACCATTGATCTTCAAGTTACCAATGAGTTTCCTCCTCGGTAACTGACCAATTGGTTGGTAACTTTTCTTTTTCCCCATTTTGCCCCTGATTATCACAAAACTTATCAAATTACCACTAAACATATTCTTTTCATTCCTTTATACCATTCACACGCCCTCCCCTCTATTTTCATTCAATTTAGATGTTAATCCACAATTGAACTTAAATACAGGGTTTGAGCTCTGCCTATATAACACATTCAAATCATAATTCCCATCATATCCTCCAAAAGTGTTGGTTTAACTTTAATTACCTTTACTCTTGAAGTCATTAATCCTTAATCACATTTTGGGGTATTACAAGAAATATCACCGAAGTGTACACTGGGAGTTATTCTAGTTCGGCCATAACTACTTTGACCTACATCCAATTTTCAGAGATTCACTATATCTTCTAAGCTTTAGTGGATTCTTACACCTCAGTACATAGCAAGTTCCTTCACTCGATACTCGCTCCCCTTTACACATTGTAATCAAATCCCTAACTCAAGGTTCCACAACCTTAAGTTGTCTCAATAACAAATATTGAGTTTTTAATGTAAATCTTTCTCACAGAGCAAATATATAATCACTGAAGTATAGGAATGAATATAAGAAAAAAAAAGTACTAAGAATATGTTGATCGATGTATATTCGTGTGTTCTTAGTTGTTATGTTCTTCATTGAATGTTCCCATATTTATAGTTGAATTTGTAATAGCCGTTAGAACTATTTCAACATGTCCGTTAGAGTTATGCAACTTCGTTTGACTATTCTTTGAATTTGAAAACTAGCCGTTTGTGGTAGGCGAGCGTTTCGGACGTTGCGGGCGATATGTTTGACTTTTCCCTTAACGCATGATCTCTTCATTGTTTCTCTATAAATATACTCAGAATACTAACATAATGAAAGATTAATCATATAGATAACAAATCAATAAGTAATTGATTAAAATTATGCTTTCTGAATACTCGAGTGATCCATTGAAAAGCTTGGTAGAGTTAAGTCAACGACTTTTAACCTAATCACTTGAGTGGTCCTTCGAGTAATTCAGAGGCATCACTCAAGCGGTTACTTGAGTGATCGCTTCAAAATATTGGTGGAGACTTTACTGCCTCAAATCTTACCTGGTTACTCAAATGATTATTTGTCATTACTCGAGTGATCCCTCGAGTGACATCATGCAAATCTTGGCAGAGAGCTTCTAAACTATTTGACACATATTACTCGAGTGGTCACTCGAGTAATGAAGAATCACCACTCGAGTGATCTCTTTATAATTCTGCTAGTGATACTTTCTCCTATTCTCTAACTTCTAGTTCTTCATCACTCGAGTACCTACTCGAGTGATGGCTTTGCCTGTCACCAAGAACTCAATTACTTTGTTCAAAACTCTTTTGTCTATTATCAAAACCTTTTGTAATATTAATCCAATCTTTGTTATAATCAAAACATATTGATCTAACAACTGGGAAGTGTCCTCATGCAGTAGGGCAGATTAATGTCCTATGCCTCTTGACAGTTGAAGCCTCAAGAGGTGAACTATCCTATACATGATCTGGAGCTGGCAGTAATTATGTTCGCACTGAAAATCTGGTGACACTACCTATATGGTGTGATTGTGAAATTGTATTGCAACCACAAGAGTCTTAAGTACCTGTATGATAAGAAAGAGCTCAATATGAGGCAACATAGGTGGATTGAGTTACTAAAAGACTACAACGTAGAAATCAAGTATCACCCAGGTAAATCCAATGTCGTCGCCAATGCACTTAGTCAAAAGGTTGTGCACGTGGCAGCTATGATAACACAAGAGAGGAATTAATAGAAGATTTTTGTGATCTAAACCTGTCAAATTAAATCCTCTATGCTAGTTATGGCATTAGCCAAAAGGAAAGTAATATGAAGGTTGAGATTGCAGAAGCTAAAATCTAAGATAAACGGCACAATCTATTCAGACTATAATTGGACAAGGCGAGACTCGGGACTATGACCTTTCACCTAGTGGACCGGTTTGATACAAGAAGAGAATCTATGTTCCATGGAAGGCTGACTTGAGGCAGAAAATCCTGGATGAGGCTTACAAGAGTCGATATACCCTCCACCTAAGGATGGTAAAGATGTACCATGACATGAAAGTGTTGTATTAGTGGCCCAGATTGAAGAAGGATGTGACTGAATATGTAACATGATGTCTTACCTGTCAAAAAGTAAAGATTGAATGCTAGAAATCACCAAGACTACTTCAGGGTCCTGAGATTCCAGAGTGAAAATGGGAGAGCGTAACCATGGATCTTGCGGTAGGGTTACTCAGAATCCAGAATCATGACACAATCTGGGTGATTGTTGATTGTTTCACCAAGTCAATGTATTTCATACCGATTAACACTGACTAACCTCCCAATAAACTAACAGAGATATACATCAAGGAAATAGTCAGACTTTATAGGACACCAAAGAGTATAATTTCTGAAAGGGATCCTTGCTTTATTTCAAGATTTTGGAGATCTCTGCAGGAATCTTTGGGCACTAAACATAAATTTAACACAGCCTATCATCCTTAGATAGATGACAAACAGAAAGAACCATACAGACGCTAGAAGATATAGTAAGAGAGTGGGTAATGGACTTCAAAGGAAGTTGGGATCACTACCTTCTACTTGCAGAATTCACCTATGATAATAGCTATCATGTGAGCATTCAGATGGCTCTGTATGAAGCCGTTTATAGAAGGCAATATTAGTTCCCTCTCTACTGGATGGAGTTATCAGAAAGAAGGTTGTATGGGCCAGATATAGTAGATCAAATGACTGAGCAGATCAAACTCATGAAACAGAGATTGCTTGCAGTCCAGAGTAGGTAAAAGAGTTATGCCGACAAGCGAAGAAGACCGCTAGAGTTCCAAGTCGGTGATCACGTATTTTTAAGGGTTTCACCCGTTACTGGTATTGGTAGAGCAATAAAGAGGAAGAACTTAAGCCCTCGATACATCAGGTCATTTGAGATTTTGTCGAGAGTTGGGCTAGTAGCATACCGGATTGCTCTACCCACAAACTTGAGCAGATTGCATGACATCTTCCACGTTTCTTAGTTGAAGAAGTACCAACCAGACCCCCAGCATATTGTAGAGTATGAGGATATGGATATGAAAGATAATCTCACATATGAGGTTGAGCCAGAACAAGTCAACAAGTGACAGGAAAGATGGCTCAGGTATAGAAGCATTCTATTTGTGAAGGTGGTCTAGAAGGCATTGTCACCCAGAGAGGCAACCTGGTAAGCGGAAGACGACTTGTGGAAGCTCCAACCGGAATTTGTGTTTTAGAACATATAACAAATTTCAGGGACAAAATTTATTGTACCGCAGGGGGGGAGTTGTAACATACTGAAGTATGAACACCTGGTATTGCGTATAAATATAATTAGTCAGAAGAAGCTCACTGGTGCCAAGTATGTGTGTATGACTCCATTTTCAAGTAAAATGGATATTTGGAAAAATTCTATTTGTTAATTTATAAAGTATAATAAATAATTAAATAAATAAATTTTACTTTATGTGGAGACCACGAAAGATGACACCTCATAGGTGGACTTGGAGAAATCCCCAAACTTTCCTTCCCCAGATAAAGTGGACACATGGTGCCATCTTATGGTGGAAGGACCAACAAGTTCTTTTGACTTTTGTGTTGGTACAATCTCTAAGTGACACATGTCCTCTTATTGATGAAGCTATTTTTTACTTTATGTGTTGGCTAAATGAGAGCATGACACTTGTCCCCTTATGATGATAAAGTCACTTTACCTTTTGAATTGTCATCACCAGAGGGTGCCACCTCGTCCTAAGCTAAGGAAATACACCAGTCTCCTGTCTAGTCACCCAACTAATTTTTCCAAACACAGAACCTGGGAGCTGCAGAAAATCATCAGACCCTCACTTTTCCTGACAAGTTGGATGGCTAAAGGCCTAAGAGAAGAGGCAAGACCCACTTTATTAAAGCAAGTAATAGTGTCACCAAACGATTGGTCACCGAACAAGTGGCACCACAAGATTTTGACATGTAGAAGACAATTTTAAGACTCATTAAGGGCCTTATAATTTAAGCTAGCTGCCCAAATAAATAAGAAAAATTGCTAAAAATATCAAAAAGTTGGTAGAGGAGATATGAAGATGAATAGTATCATTTCTTGACTTCGATCCGTCGAAATACTACCGAATCGACATTTTCTCTCAAAATACCCCTCACAAACCTTCTTCTACTCATCCTAAGCTTTATTTATATGGTTTCATATTTTCATTTAGAGGTGTTTGGTGCTATCTCGTAGGCCAGAGTACTGCCTAATTTTTGAACCGGATACTGAAACGCGTAGTGGTTAGCGTGGGCTTCATTTTGAACCAATTCGTTTGTTGTTTGGATGAGTTTTAATGAGGGTGGGGTACTATTCATATTTTAGCCAAGCAGTATTTTTAAGGTTTAATCATCTATTTATGGTTAGATGATGCTTTTAATGATATTGGACCAAGTTGTTGGACAAAATTCTGTTTTGGTTATTTTGGCTTGAAAGGGGTCTGTTCGATCAGTGCTATAAGGGGATGAAGCTTGTTGATTTTGACATTTCCATTGTGTTTAGAATGCAAAATTGTATGGGAATAGCCCTAGTTGTAAATTCTGGAGCACTGGAAATATATACTGCAAAATTGAAATTCTACCAGCATGTGTTCTACACAGGGTAATCTGTTTGTGTGACATTTTTAAATAAGTAAATGATGTCCAAAAATTGTGAAACCTTTCAGTATAAAATTAGACATGTCAAGCTTTAGGTTGATATGTCATTTGTGTCATTTGGATGGGTGTGCTAGGAGTTCTGCATTTTCAAAATTTGGTTTGGAAAACTAGCGAATTCTAGGGGCAACGATCAATTAAGTGAGATACTGTATTGATATTCATTTAAAAATGTAATTGCTATATTTTTCCTTAAAACTAGACTGATTAAGGGTCACATAGCCTTTAAAATAGTCATAATTGAACATCTGTACAATTAGTTATGAATTTTCAAAGATTAAAGAAAATTCTAGCATATTTGAGTACAAGTGCAAAGAAAAAAGTAATGGTACTAGGTAATTAAGTGGAACTTTAAGGGTGAAGTTAACTAACTTGGGATAGTTGGACTACTTTGACTTTGCTTTTGGCTTAGTGTGTTAGCCTTAATGACAACCAACTTGACTAATTAGATTATATAAGTATTGAACGAAATAATAACTTGTCATCTGTAAATTCTAATGATAGGACCTAACAGCTGTCTAGAGCCTAAGACTTGCCCAAGCTCAAAGAAATGGTTGGTTATTGCTCAAGAGAAATGACAAGGTAGTAACCTTGTCTTTCATATGCTATAAGATACACTGCATATTTTATGGATTCGTCATAAATTGTCTGACACATTTTGATTATATGGGGTGGTCACCGGGGGCCTATTGCACGGGTGGACGCTCAGGCTAATATAATGTTATGTGATACACGAGTGGGTGCCCTGGCCCTATTACACAGGTTACACTCAGGGCCATGTGATATACCTTGCGCTATGGTGATATGGTGAATTACATGTTGTGCACTAAATGCTGTTGTGATAATTTTGTTATATGATGACTATATGGCATGCTCTATGAGTTGGTATCTATATAATTAACTATATGTTACTACAGAGATTCTTTTGAATCTTACTCTTTTCTATAAACAAATCCATAGTACAGGTTTGCAGCTCGTGGGGTATGAAGGTAGTATGGACAGCTAGAGAATGGAGCAGAAAGACTTTAGTCTACTGTTGATTGTTTGTTTTGGGTAGTTTGGATATTTTTGGGACTGTATATTATATGCATAACTAGGTAAACCTGACAATAGTATAGTAGTAGAACCAATAGTACCAGTAGCATAGTAAATAAACGGTGACTATATATATATATATAACGTTCACATACTCTGATAAAATGGATTTAAGCACCAATGGGACTTAGTGAGTACTGAATGTTTATGAAACAATTTTGAAAAAAAATTATTCCACTTAAAAATCCCTTCCAATCCCAGGTTTAACTCTTGAGATAGGTTTAGAGATTGTGAACGTTTTTTAAAGTATGTTTAATCCGGGACCGAACTTTGGTTCTATACCTAATTTCACTACTCTTTTGCAATTATCTGAGTCTATTAGACATAAGGTTTGATAAGCCCTATGGAAAGGAATACCTAGGCATCTTGACGGTGGGGAGAGAGAGATCATGGTGGCCAGAGGTGACGGAGAGAGGAAGAGTGCTCACATGCAACTAAGAGAGGCTAGATGTCAAACCCCTTGACATTTTAATATTCACAGAGTAATAAATGCATAGGTCAAAGGCCGCATAGAAATAACACAAACATACTGATACAAAGTACTTGTTTATATTATAGGAAATCCCCATAGGGTTTGAAAAATATATACAGATCCTAAAATATACAAAATAAAAATTATGATAACCAACTGCAACTCTTCTCTGGGTTGAAACCCTCAATCACCAGCATTTACGTTTTTTTCCCTAGAGTCGCTACCTTCTGCTGGAATATTTTAAATTTTGGGAAAAGGGTGAGATTTAAATAAATTTTAGTAGCAATATGCAGTCAATCAAATAAAATGCGATAAATAAATATGCTATGCACCACATAATGTAAATGAAAGCTCAACTATATATGGTGTATGCACACAATTCAAGGCCTCTCCCTTACTTGTTCGTGTACCTCAGCTGGGTCCCAGACCACAACTAGGTATTGTGCCCCAGGCACTATTCATATCACCGTGCCCCAAGCACCGTGTTTACCCATAGAATACGGAAAACACAAACCATATAGATAATCACATAATTTATGAAAGATAGAGTTATTACTTAAGTCCCTTTTTGGTTCGCTATCAGTTCCTTAACCCTAACCCTGCGAGGGCAAACTGTCTAGTTCTAAAATTCCAAGTTCACAAGAATTGAGTTATTACTCATTCATGCACTATTCAAAGCTTATTTTGTTGGTTATCTTTACCCTTAGAGTTCAAGGTAATTACATTTTACCATTACCTTTTAAATTTCGCACATTAACTAAAACTACAAGAATTTTCATCAAACTTTGAAAATTCATAAATTTATTTATAAATGTCCAATTGTTGTGGTTCTAAATGCTATGTGACCCCCTATTAAGTCCATTTTTAAGAAAAAAAAATATTTCCTTTAACCAATTATGTGCACAAAATTCAAGTATCAACATTTTTTGCACACTGCCACACAACTTCCCAGTTTTACAAATCCAACTTCAATAAATCATAACTCTTAATATATTGATCCAAATGTGACAAATTGCATATCAAATTGAAGCTTGATATGTCTAATTTTATTTTGGAAAATCCCATAATAATTTCACAACATTCAATTATTCAAAACCTCAGTACAAACAATTTGCCATGCAGAACATCAACTGGCAGCAAGTTTCATAATGATCCAGAATTCATATCCAGGGGCTATTCCCACACATTTTTTTGTTTAGAACACAATGGAACCATAAAAAACACTAAATTCTAGCTCTAACCCACTATTCTATAGCTGACCAAAAATCACTAAGTAAATGGGAAAGTTGTGTTTTCATGATTCCATCCAACTAATCATCTCCTTTCCACTCCTAATCACTTGTTTAACGTCTTAAAAACCTATTGTACATAATTGATGGAAAATTGGGTAGCATAACCCCTTAGGGTTTCATCATCCCAAATCATAAAAACCAACCAATACAAGCCACCAAACAACCAACAAGCTTGAATCAACAAAAGGACTAAGGTTTTGGTGTTTACCTTTTGTTCTCCTCTTTCTCTCTCTAGAACTGTCCTACTTCCTTTCTCTTGCTCTTGATTTTGAGCTTGATAAGCATATATTTCAAGAAGGCATAGAGGTTTGGGAGGGTTTGCCATGAATTTGGAAGTATAACACTTGAAATCACCACCTACTTACCTTAATTTGTCTTCTTGAACCACTTGAGCTTCCTTCTTGAAACAACTCTCTCTCTCTCTCTCTCTCTCTCTCTCTCTCTCTCTCTCTCTCTCTATTTCTCTTGCTCTCTAACTTAGATGAAAGTATGCTCTTGAAGGAAAGAGAAAAGCTTCTTGAAAATATCCTAATTCACCTCCTTAAACAAGTATTATTTTATTACAATTTTACCACATGTTTATTCTTGACTTTTCCTCTTTCATCTTTTTTTTTTTGCCATGAATATTTTCTTTTCCTCTCTCCATTCACTTGGCTGAAATTGTGGCCCATTGGAAGAGTTAAATAGCTTTTTGATTTATCATAATTTTACCTCCTCAAATATTACAATATTTGCCTACAATTTTTGACTTTTCAACATTTTTTTACTAGGCCCAAAATGCTTCCAATAGGCATATTTGATATCCAAATAATTATTTTCTCCTTTTATTGCTCTCTTGGCCGAAATTCATCAAGAAAAAGGGAACAATATGTAGCTTCTTGCTTTTATAGAAACTTACCATTTTGCCTTACATTTTTGTATTTAATTTGGGCCTTCTTCCTTTCCTTATATTTTTTCCAAAATTTTCAATTAATTGGGCCCAAAATTTGTATTCTTCTATTCATTTTTTTGGGCTTCAAGAATAGGCTTTTTGGAAAACAAAAATTAGACTTTATGTCTTGTTTTGGCCACAATTTCGTGTAGCCTCTTGTAGGGGTATTTTTGTCATTCTAATTGCACCAAAATTCACCATTTTATTCCATTAATTATAATAAATATACATGGGATGTTTGGTGTATGAATTTTGGGTTATTACAGCTTCCCCCTTACTAAAATTTTGTCCCCAAAATTTGCTACATGTTCACTCTCATGAATTCCAGGTAATGCTTCCGCATGCCTTCCTCTACTTCCCACGTTGCTTCTCGAGGTGATAATCCCTTCCTGACAACCTTTATAAATGGGATACTCTTGTGTCTGAGCTGTTTCTCCTGCCGATCAATGATTCGGTCAGGTGTGACCTCATTGTCAAATCATCCTACTCATCCACATTTTCATACTCAATGACATGCTCTGGGTTAGGTTGATATCTCTTTAACTTTGAAACATGGAAAACATCATGCAATGTACTCAAGCTTGGGGGTGGTAAAGCTTTTCGGTATACTACTGGCCCAATCTTTGATAAGATTTCAAATGGACCAATAAACCTAGGGCTTAGCTTCTTTACTTTCAATGCCCTACCAATGCCTGTGACCAGCAAAACTTTCATAAACACATGATCGCCGACCTCAAATTCTAAAGGTTTTCACCTCTTATCAAAATAACTCTTCTATAAGCTTTGAGCATCTAGTAACCTTTGCTTATTCAATTTAATTTGCTTAGGTTTTTGATCAATTATGTCAGGCCCAAGCAATCGCCTCTTAGATAGTTCTATCCAGCATAAGGGTGACAGACATTTCCTTTCGTACAATGCCTCATAGGAGCCATTTGAATCTCGAGTGATAACTGTTGTTATAGGAAAATGCTGCAGGTAGAAGGAATTGATCCCAATTGCCATTGAAATCTAGTACACATGCCCTCAACATATCCTTTAGCATTTGTATCATTCTTTCTGTCTGTCCATCTGTTTGAGACATGCCATACTGAATTTGAGCTTAGTACCTAAAGCCTTATGTAACGCCTTCCAGAAGTTAGAAGTGAAATGGGGATCTCTGTCAAAAATGATATTCTTCGGTGTATATGTAATCACACAATCTCCTTAATATAAATCTCTGCCAGCTTATCAGGAGAGTAGTGGATACTGATTGGTAGGAAATTGGCTGTTTTTATGAATCGATCAACTATTACCCATATTACATCATGATTTCGGATCTTGAGAATCCTGTCATGAAATCCATTATAATACTCTCCCTTTTCCACTCAGGAATTTTAGGATTCTGTAGGAGTCTAGAGAGTCATTGATGCTCGATTCTCATCTTCTGGTAAGTAAGACAATGAGCTACAAACTTTGTTACGTCTCTTTTCATCTCTGGCTACCAATACATGGACTTCAAGTCATGATACATTTTAGTTGCTCCTGGTGTAGAGTATATTTACTCTTATGGGCTCCTCTAGGATTTGCTGCCTCAATTCCATTTGCAATGGAATATATATCCGCTTCCTGTATCTGACTAGGTTACTTGGTGACAAATTATGTGCCTGATTTTTCCCTATTCAATCATGTTTCGAATAGATTGTGCTCTTCTATCCTGTATATGAGCTTCTTCTATTGCTGCTCTCAGATCATTCTCCGCTTGACTGATATTGTTGCCACTGATCAAAATCTGATTAGACAAATTAAGATCCTTGAAATCTTCGATTAGTTTCTGCTCATAATTCATTAGTGTTGCCACTTGCACAGTTTTGTGTCTTAATGCTTATGCAACACATTAGCCTTTCCTGGATGGTATTTGATCTCCAGGTTGTCCTCTTTAAGCAGCTCCATTCATCTGTGTTGTCTTATGTTCAATTCTTTTTGATCATACAAATATTTTAAACTCTTGTGGCCACAGTACAGCTTTATGGTTACGCTATAGAGATAGTGTGTCTAGATTTTCAATGTAAACATAATTGCTACCATCCCAAGATCATGAGTGGGATAGTTCGCTTCATGAGGCTTTAGCTAACAAGATGCATATGCCACTACTCGACCCTGTTGCATCAAAACACATCCCAATCCATGATCGTCCCATACATATGGTTAAGTCAACTATAGATCTGGGATTGTTAAAACTGGTGCTGTCATTAATCTATTTTCAGCTTTGTGAAGCTTCTCTCACAATTATTGTCCCACACATAAGGTTGAGTTTTCTATGTTAACTTTGTCAATGGCAAAGCTATTCTGAAGACATTCTATATAAATATCTTGTAATAACTGGTAAATTGCGTATCTCCAAAATAGCCTTTGGCCTCTTCTAGTTCAGTACTACTTTTACTTTGTTAGGATCCACCGAGTGTAACCCCCTGCCGTAATTATATCCGAAATACGCGATTTAAAGTGAAATAGAGACCAATAAGAAAGAAAACGATTTCAAACCCATCTACCAGACGGGATTTTCACAAATAACTTTCGAAATCTAGTTAACATGGTCTCATATTCACATATCGAATATAACTACTTTGCGAAGATAAATCACATTCGTATAACTATCAGAGTGCACAATATAAATTTCCGGCAAACCCGGATTTCTTACATTAATCCAAGCTTACAAGGCACATTCGCCCTTTACAATTTTCCAAATAAGGGATTACACAAATTCATCTCAAATACATATCCAAATACTCATCCCAATTAACCAAATATACATTCGAAACATGTACAATATCCAAATATACATAATCCCAACCATAATGATAACCAACTACCAAATTGACAACCCGAAGGAGTCTTCGCCGCCCTTGGTTGCTTGCTCCAACCTCGATCCACCTACCCTGTCTAAAATGTTGGTAGGGGAGGGTGAGATTCAAGAGAATCTCAGTAGGAAACAGATACCCATATGCATGTATGATATGTGTTTAATGCATGACATGCTTGCAATACAAAACTCATGTTCACACAATGACATATCTGCGTGCTCAATGTTTCAACAACATACTCATGGCCATAGCATAACTAGAAACAGAGCTACAATCATTCATACATGTTTCACATAATCCAGCAAAGCAATACATGCATCAATACACAAACACAACATCAAAGCATGCAAGAGAGGTAAGTTCCCTACACTCTTTCCACGTAAGCTCCAGCTCCGTTTACTCGTGATCCAAACGAATACTGAACCCTATAAACCAAATCAAGGATATAGTGTCAATCTCAATTCCAAACCCTTACCTTTATATCACTTAAAGTTGGTTACCATTCACACCCTTTAGGTGGCTAAAATAAGCTCAACGAAAGCTTAAAGGATTGGGACGTACTAGGTTGGAAATTACCTTTCAAAATCACAAAATCCTGAAAAATGGGGGTTGGCTGCAGCCAAGACCCTCTGGCTGCAGCCAAAACACGCACAGAAGGTTTCTGGCTGCAGCCAAGAATTTCTGGCTGCGGCCAAAACGCTCACAGAAACTTTTGCGCTGCAGCCAGGATTTTCTGCTGCAGCCAAGGCAACTTCAAATATTCATAACTAATTCCACAAAAATCGAAATGAGGTGATCCCAAAGCCAAATTAAATATTTTTAAGTCCTCTTCATAGGAAAAATATGGCTCATTACCAGAAATCACCACACAAATCCAGATTTACACAAAATCCAACATTGTACCAAAACAGGGTCCAGTTTCGTCCCCAAACTTTGGACAGTTCAAACTCCCAGTTCACAAAACGAAATGACACATATCATATGTCCATTTTGAAGCTTAAGATGTGAACTTCAAGACTGGAAAGTTTCAGAATTTTCTAACATCATTTGCCCATTCAAAACGGCAACACAAACAGAACTGCCCAAACAGACTTTCCACTGGACAGAATTCCAAATTTGTACAATTGGCTTCCAATGGTCCAATTTTCATATCAAACACCATTCCCATACAAATTTGCACAAGGAATCCATTGGAAACACCAAATCAACCAAATTCAAATCATATTGACATGTTACCACAACATGTCACACAAATCACAATTCAAACCACAACATAATCATACATTGTCATTCTTTTCATTCCAAATTCTCAAACCAATTCCAATGGCTCTATAACACATCAAGACACCAATTGCCACTCAAACACAAGGCAATTCATGCATTTCAAAAATCACACAAATTCAGGGCAAAATTCGAAATTCACAATACTCAACCATAAATCACAAAACTTAGATCAAAAGGCTTCAAATACTCACCTCTTCCTCTTTCCCAAACCAATTTCTTGATTCTCCATCTTTCCAAATTTCCTCAAGCCATCAAACTTCACCAATCAAGAATCTAAAACCATAGGAATATAGCCCTCAACCTCATGAACAACATTAATGAAAGACACTTGAGCATATGAAGGCATTAACTTACCAAAACTCAAGCTTTTCCCTTTCTCTTTCCTTAGCTTGCTCTTGGCGAAAATGGAGAACAAGAGAGAGATGAAAATGATGAAGATGATGATCAGATTTTGGCCCCAAAAAAAAACACACATGGACGACCAAATAAGGGAGAGAGAAGAGAAAAAGAGTGTTGAACTTTTGACCAAGATCCAAGGGTCCAAATTGTGCCAAGTGTCACCATCTTGACAAACCTCACATGAGCTCACATAAGCTCACATACATGTGATTCCACCCCATTGATCTCTACACAAATCAATCTCAACCATTGATCTTGAAGTTACCAATGAGTTTCCTCTTCGGTAACTGACCAATTGGTCGGTAACTTTACCGTTTTGCCCCTGATTACGGCAATTCCTCTTGAATCACCACCAAACACACCATATCATTCCTTTTCTTCCACAATGCGCCCTCCCCTCTATTTTAAGTCAATTTAGATGTTAATCCATAATTGAACTTAAATACAGGATTTCGGCGCTGCTCAGAACACATACGAATCACATCGGGTGCCAACTTACACCATAATCTCCAAAAGGGTTCATTCATCACTATTGACATCCACTTTTGGAGTCATTAACCCTTAATCACAATTTGGGATCCTGCTAAACCAGGGCTTAGCAGTCCACTAATCTCAGGCTTATTCTCTAGCCTCAAGTCTCAGAATTCGGGATATTACACCGAGACCCCTTGTTGTGAGACTATATAACCCAGAAAGTTAACTTCTGAAAGCCAAAATTTACACTGGCTCAGCTTGGCATAAAGTTGATTATCTCTTAACATGTTCAACACTGTTCTTAGATGCTGTTCATGTTTTGTTCTGCTCCATGAGTATACCAGAATATCATCAATAAAGACTACTATGAATTGGTCCATATATGGATGAAAAATTCGATTCATGTAGTCCATGAACACAACAGGTGCATTGGTTAGCCTAAATGGCATTACAAGATATTTGTAATGGCCATATTTGGTTCTAAAAGCAGTTTTTGGTACATCTTTTGCTTTTACTCTGAGCTGGTGATATCCCGACCTCAAGTCAATCTTAGAAAATACATAGGAACCAGATAACTGATCGAGCAAATCATCAATTCTGGGAAGTGGGTATTTGTTTTCAACAGTCACCTTGTTTAGCTCCTTGTAATCAATATAGAGTTGTAGGCTTCTGTCTTTCTTTTTGACAAAGAGCACTAGAGCTCCCCAAGGCAAGACACTGGGACGAATGAACCCTTTCTCTAATAGCTCCTCATCATTTTGGTTTTTTAACTTTGCCATTTCATTCAGAGCCATTCTATATGGGGCTTTAGAAATTGGTTATGCTCCAGGCCTAAGGTCAACTGCAAACTCCACTTCCCTATCAGGAGGTAGTCCGCTGATATCTTTTAGAAACACCTATGGAAACTTATTCACTACAGGGATACTTTCAAATGTTGTTCCAGCTTTTGACTGTATGGAAAAGAATACCATGTGTAACCCCCTTCCGTAATTATATCCGAAATATGTGATTAAAGTGAAATAGAGACCAATAACAATTAAATAACATTTACAAACCCATATACCAGACGGGGTTTTCACAAATAACTTTCGAAATCTAGTTAACCTGGTCTCATATTCAATTTCGAATATAATAACATCATGCGGAATATCACATTTATAACAAATCAGAGTGCACAACAATAATAATCCCGGCAATCCCGGGTTCACATCCTTATAAAAGGGTTTACAAAAGGCAATACGCCCATATATAAGTTCTCATACGGGGATTACAAAAATATAATCTCAAATACACATAATTAAATCCTCATCCACATATACAAATATCCAATACACAATACTCCCAACTATGATAACCAACTATCAGAATGACAACCTGAAGGAGTCCTCATCGCCCTTGGCTGCTTGCTCCATCCTCGATCCACCTACTCTGTCTAAAATGTTGGTAGGGGAGGGTGAGATTCGAGAGAATCTCAGTAGGGAAACATATACCAATATGCATGCATGATAAGTGTTTAATGCATGACATGCTTGCATCACAATAACACATGTTCACATAATGACATATCTGCGTGCTCAATGTTTCAACAACATACTCATGGCCATAGCATAAATAGAAACAGAGCTACAATCATTCATACATGTTCAACATAATCAAGCAAAGCAATACATGCATCAATACACAAACACAAATATCAAAGCATGCAAGAGAGGTAAATTCCCTACTCTCTTTCCACATAAGCTCCAGCTCCGGCTGCTCACGATCAGGGCGAATATCCAACCCTATAACCAAATCAAGGACATAGGGTCAATCTAAATTCTAAATCCTTACTTCCATATTACTTAAGGTTGGTTATCATTCATGCCCTTTAGGTGGCTATAATAAGCTCAACGAAAGCCTAAAGGATTGGGATGTACTAGATTGGAAATCACCTTTCAAAATCACAAACTATTGAAAATAGGGGTTGGCTGCAACTAAGAACCCTCTGGCTGTAGCCAAAATGCGCATAGAAGGTTTTTGGCTTCAACCAAGAATTTCTGGCTGCGGCCAAAACGTGCACAGAAACTTTTGCGCTGCAGCTAGGATTTTCTGCTGCAGCCAAGGCAACTTAGGAAATTCATAACTAATTCCAAAAAAATTGAAATGAGGTGATTCCAAATCCAAATGAAGGATATTTAAGTCCTCTTCATAAGAAAAATATGAGCCATTACTGGAAATCACCACAAAAATACAGAATTCCCTAAAATCCACTACTGCTCCAGAATCAAACCCAGTTTCGACCTCAAACTTTGGGCAAACATAAATCCCAGTTCACAAAACTAAATGGCACAAATTATATCCATTTTAAAGTTTGGGATGTGAACTTCAAGACTGGAAAGTTTCATAATTTTATGACATTATTTTCCCATTTAAAACGTCCACACAACCAGACTGCCCAAACAGAATTCTCACTGGACAGAATTTCCAGTTTTGCAACCATTGTGTCCAATCCAATTCAAATCAATTCCAATGATTAAATACCAAAACATGACACCATTTTCAACATAATACAACATCCAATTCATCCAATTACATACCACACGAAAATACCATAAAATCAGGGCAAAATTCTCAATTCACAATACTCAACCAATAACCACAATAGTTAGGTCAATAGTCATCAAATGCTCACCTCTTCCTCTTCCCAATGCCAATTCTTTGATTCCACCACTTCCCAAATTCTTCAAGCTCTCAAACACCTTCTCTCACAAATCTAAAACCATAGCAATGAAGCTCTCATCACTATGAACAACTTTAAAGAAGGGTATTTGAGCATTAGAGGACATTAAGACAACCAAAAACTCACCTTTGCATTTCTCTTTCTTCCCTTGCCTTGGACGACCATGGGAGCTTTGGGTGAGAGAGAAAGAGATCAGATTTTGGAGTTCAAAGGCCCCCAAAACCGACCTAAAAGGGAGAGGAAAGAGGGAAGAGGTGTTGACACTTTTGACCAATCCAAGGGCTTACATTGTGCCAAGTGTCAAGATCTTGTCACACCTCCATGAGCTCACCAAGGCACACATACATGGGATTCCACCCCTTGATCTCTTGCACAAATCAATCCTAACCATTGATCTTGAAGTTACCAATGAGTTTCCTCTTCGGTAATTGACCAATTGGTCGGTAACTTTACCGTTTTGCCCCTGATTACGGCAATTCCTCTTGAATCACCACCAAACACACCATATCATTCCTTTTCTTCCACAATATTCCCTCCCCTTTATTTTAAGTCAATTTAGATGTTAATCCATAATTGAACTTAAATACAGGATTTCGGCGCTGCTCACAACACATACGAATCACATCGGGTGCCAAATCACACCAAAATCTCCAAAAGGGTTTATTCATCACTAACCACATCCACTTTTGGAGTCATTATCTCTTAATCAAAATTTGGGATCTTGCTAAACTGGGGCTTAGCAGTTCACTTATCTCAGGCTTAATCTCTAGCCTCAAGTCTCCAAATTCGCGGTATTACACCATGTACCCCTGACAACCTTTGTGAAAACATATCTCAGCCTCAGCTGCGGAAAGAAAATAAAGGTTGATTTCTTTGCTGACATGTGGTTGCAGAGTGGGATAAATAACCCTTTTGCTTCTGTAGTCTTGCAACACACTATTGGCTATCAACCAGTCAATACCGAGGATTACTTCAAAGCCTTGCAATGGTAGGCAATGCAGATCCACTATTGAGGTTGAAGATTTTAGGCTTATTAATATAAAATTCTATAGAAAAAATTTTTAAAAAAAATTGATTTTTTTAAAAAAATAAAAAAATCAGACCGGACTGGACTAGTCTATTGCTCGGTTCGGTGGTTTCTGGTCTAGGTTTGATTACACTGGTTAACACAGTGTGATGGTCTCCAAAGAAAAGTGGGGCCCTCTAATTTACCCATCACTTTAGTCATTGTTAAACCATATTTAAGGCTCTTAGTATAATTTTTTGTTCCATATGGGTCCTTAAGTGAAATTTTCACAAAAAGAAAAGCGGCCAAAATTGACAATTAGAAATTTTGATTTTAATAATCAAAATTAAGTGGTTTATTCAAACATGAGAATTAAATACATTATTATAAAAAAAGAATTAATAATACATTAGTGGTAATTGGTATTGGTAATTTTTATACTTAAGTTACAGTAAATTGGGGATTTTACAAAAAATTTTGAGATAACCCTTAAATCTATCTTACAAAAGGGAATAGAGCGTACCCAAGAATTTTATCTTATAAAAAGGCATGGAGGGAGTAGCATGTTTCATAATTTGCCCCTGTAGTTTGCTCTCATTTTAATTTTGGTCCCCATATTTTCAAATCATAGGTTTTGATCCCTCAACTTTTACTTGGTTTCCAATGTTAGCCTCTATAATTTAATAAGGCCCTAGACATAAAATTAATGGTGATAAGTTTGCTAGAGTGTCATTACCATGATTTATTTTATTGATTTGGCACATGTGAGTTTAATTTTTTTTTAAAAAAGTCTTCATCTTCTTCACAGAGAACCTCTGAAATTTCCAACCCCCACCCCTGCACTTTCTTCTTCCCTCCTTCAACTTTCTTATAATTTCTTTCCTTATCTGCCCATCTTCCCAAGAAAAATCATCCTCCTTGATCCCACAAAATTAAAACAAAGTAGTTGTATGTCTATTTACCCTCCATCATACAATTTTCTCCACAAACAAGCTCTACATTTGGTTTCTCATTGAAGCCAACAACTTCTGAAACATTTAACATAGAACATCCAATTATAATTATGAACAACACCACCTTATCATTTTGTTAGTGGATTTTCTAGAAGAAACAAGAAGTTTCTGGGTTATTGTGATTGACCCTTTTGGTATTGCTCCTTCTGACTTTGGTTTTATTTAATCTCTTCCTTTGAAAGTGACGAAAATAGAGGAAATTCCAGAGTTGGTGAGTGTTTGTTTTCTGCATCACCTTCGTCAGAAGATAGCTACCAAAATGGGGGATCATCCTATTCATCCACGTGTAGAGTGCGAAGATGGGCTGAGACCAAGGAGTCATGGGGAACATCAACTTTTTCATCATGAAGAGGTAGAGAATGGCAGGAAAAGTTAGACGGTGACGCCATTGATTGGACTGAATCTTCTTCACTAGAGATCTGACAACATGATTTATGGAGGATGCTGTTGACTGTTTCTAGTTCTTCTCCTAGAGACGTGCACAATAAGAGAAGCCATCAACGGAGGAGGAGTGAGCTTTGAGCTTTAGAGACATCTTCACTTCTTATTCTTCCTGCTCTCATTCTTTCTTACTCATGGATTAAGGAGGATGACTGACTTTTCTTGGGAGGATGAACAAATAGGAAAAGAAATTAAATTAGGAGAAAGTTGAAGGAGGAGGAAGAAGAAAGTGTGGGAGTGGGGGTTAGAAACTTCCTAGGGTTTTTGCAAAGAAGATAATTTTTTTTGTAATTAAAATCACTTGTCCAATCAGATGCCAAATCAACAAAATGAACAATGTCAGTGACACTTAAACAAACTTCACACTGTTAATTCTGGTTTCATGTCCTTATTAAACTATAGGGACTAACATTGTAAACAGAATAAAAGTTGAGGGACCAAACTTTTAGTTTTAAGTTATAGGGACTAAAACCAAAATGAGGGCAAATTATAGGGATGAAATATTATATAGACTTTTCAAGAAATTATATATGTGATTGATACTAATGATATATATACCACCAACATCTTCATTGCCCAAAATCTGGATGCGTACATGCTTATGACAAGTTTAAATTAATTCTAAAAATATGATAGTAATGTCATAAATATGGTTTGAATTATGAATACTGCTATTCTGGTGACACTTCAAAAAACAACTTATTACTGATGAAATTACCAAAAGGTTAGTGACAAAAAAGAATTAGCAATGGAATTTGTTCTATCGGTAATTTTTTTGTGATGAATTGGTTTAACAGTGGAATTTCAATTCCATCACTAATTACCAGTAGAATAATCCTGCCGCTAGAGGTAGGTGGACATTTAGCCACGGCAAATAATGATGTCAAAGAAAATTATGAGTACTTTATGAGTAAAAATGTTCTTAATCTCCCATAGTCATTCTAAAGTTATAGCCAACATCAATGTCCATTAGTCAAGGGAAAAAGTGAAAAAATTTTCATACTTGACTGGTGAAATTACACTTATAAATAATTTACAATACTAATGCTTCTTGCGAAATAGTTAAGGAACAAATTAAATGCTTTTGAATTAAATGCACCACGCTAGCTCATAAATTAATTTTTTCCTTCTTGCTTCATGAGGCTGAATCTTGTATTGCTATACATTGTGTTGGACTTTGGGTCCAAGTCTGCCCTTGATGGGCCGGACTATTTGATTAGGATATAAGTAGCCTAATCAAATAAGAATAAAATCAGTATTAATTGCAGATTGGGGAATAATTCAGCAATAATTATGGATTTGTTAAATGAGGAACAAATCACCATAATTAGGGAATTAATTGTGAATCAATTAATTGCTGTCTTGGAGGGCAAGAAGGAGTGCACACGTTTCCTAATTAGTGGCCTCCATAAACCACTATAAATAGGGTGTGCCTCCTCAATTGCAATTCACCCCACCATTGAGTTTTCTGGCAATTCTCTTCTCTCCTACCATCTTTCTGGTTCTGGTGATCTTCTGTGCAAATCACAATTAGGCTCTAGTAGTCTAATAATTGTGTGGGCACAAGTATGGAGCATTGGTGCTTTGACCCGGATCCGAATATGGATTCGCCCCGGTACGCCAAATCTCCTTTTAGTTATATTTTTCTTACATTGGTATCAGAGCCATTTGATCTTTGTGGCTATGATTATTCCAGGTGAATAATAATATGATATAATTTATTTATATCTCCATTTATTTTCGCTGTGCAACCATCTATATGATGTTAATATATGCTTCTTTTTGTATTATCTCATTCGCATATGAATATTTGTTTCTCATAAATATATATATTTCATTAAATATATATTGCATGTTGACAAGCGTGTGATGCTTTTCAATGCCTCTGGGCTTTCGCTTCATTTTTTTTGAATATGATTGCTCTCATATGACTTTCACATGTATCTGGACATGAACGTGCTGAAATTTATCTAAGTAATTGAACTTGATATATTCATGCAACAAGAGATGCATTTTTTTTCCTTCTTCTCTGTCTCATGTTTTTTTTCGCATATGTATATATATACTTTGCATGCCAACTGATTCATTTTCTTATATATATATACATATTCGTTCTCTTTTCTTCTCCTCATCTCTTCGATCTTATTAAAGGTGAGTCTTTTGGAACCTATGTGGATTCAAAAACAAAAAGCCTTAACTCCTCAAAGGTTAGAAGAGCCTTTGAAACCCAGAGGACACATCCACGTCGGTTTATATAGTGCCATCAATGTCGAGAAAAAATTGGGGGTTTGAAACTGGTTGTTTTTGCCCCAAATGAAGCCATGGATGTGTAGATCTCGAAGAGATGATTCCAACGATGCTTAGAACGCGTCAAACGGAGTTCGGATGAGGGAGAAACAAAGGAAAGAAGTTCGCAGGTCATTAGTTACTGCCGCAACTTCACTCGTGATTTGATCAATAAAATAGAGGTTTTAAGATCAAATAAATGCCATGGATTTGTGTTTCGCTGAACTACGATTCCAACGACACCACGAACACGAAAAATAGAGCTAACACAAGGGAGATATGGCCTCCTGAAGTTTGTGGGTCGTGATGACCCGCCGGAGCTCCAACCGGGTCGGGTTGACCAGGCTGGAGGTTGAAGATGATGACGTGGCCATCAATTCCACATCATCGTTCAACTAATGACACGAGGCGCAAATGAGAGGGCGCCACGTCAGCGCCAGTCAACGAAGGCCACATCATCCGTTGACCAGCCACGTCTACTGAGACATCAGCGCCACGTCAGCAGTGAAGGGTCAAAGTTGACCAGTCAACGTTGACTGGCCAATGGTCAATGTTGGCTGGTCAATGGTCAACGTTAACCGGTCAACGGTCAGCATTGACAAAAAAAAGAAGAAATTGACATAGGCGCGTAGGGCCCACTGGGGCTCCGTTTGACACGTGGCAAGCACCGTCGGAGAGAGGACGGTGCGTGGAGTCGTTTGGGCCAACGCGTGTCACGGGCTGGCGGCCGCAAGGCGGCGTGTGTACGTCACGCGCCACCGCCGAGAGTGGCCAATGCTGGAATTTTCCAATTTTTCAGGATTTTTTGATCCAGAGACCTTCTAGGGGCGCCTAACGGCACGTGGGACCTCCGATTGAGATGCGGTTGGTTCCTAAAAAGCCCTAAATTTGAGAGCTTCAATTTGATATATAATTTGCATATATTTGAAGCACGTTTGGATCTGTTTTGAGTAAAAAAGGTGCTTGTATGCACCTAGAGATTCCCAAAAATATTGAAATTGAGTCTTTGTGGATTCTATTATTTTTGGGATAGGTTGACTTACTTATTAAGAGTATTTCAGCTATAACATAAGGTTAATGCTGCAAGATTCTTTAAAAGTAAGGGATTATTCAAATGAGTTTTTGAATATAAAATCCTATCCAACCTTGACTCAAACTCTTAGAGATAAAAACCTGAAAAAATTGTAGCAACTTAAAATTATTCAATGATTATTAAATAATAATAAGTCTTCCCATGCTTCTAACCACATTGATCCATTTGGATTGAAGCAATGACTTCTAAAAGTCAATCTTTATCAAAAATGTTGTGATAAAAGATAAGACAGGTAGAGATGTTAGAATCATCTCATCAAGTAGGAGGTATGCTGCAAATACATCCAAATGAGTGGATGTAAGCATGGCAAAGAGGAGCTGGACATTGTAGCTAGAAGCTACATGAGTTAATATGGTCAAAAGGGCCTATGAGAGGGAGAACCTAGTTAAGAGACAACAATAAGAGGCAAAAAGTTTTTTATTGAATGTTCTTTTCATTGAATTTATTATTAAATTCTTTGTTTTTAGAATTGAATTCAGTATATTCTCTTCTTGTTTTCTTGAACATTCATGCTAGTTAGATGATATTGTGTTATTATCTTGTTAATATAACTGCTCTTTGATTGAGTGGGAGTTTCTGGAATGTGTCTAGAAATCCAAAAGGGGAATGTGTTCAATAAAGATTTTGGTTAAAAGGGTGATGAGCTAACTAGCATGATTGGGATGGGAGTCAACATAGTTGTCTCCTGAACATGAAACTAGTGAACTTATTATCTAATTATCCTTTGTCTTATTTGAACAAATAAGATTTATATATCATAATTGTTTGAGTGACCAATTATGACCAAGTCTATTTGACTGAGCTTATAAAGACAAGCTTAAATATCTATGGAGTTAGAAACTCTCAAATCTCTTTTTTTCAAGAAAAATGAGATGTCAGGGACATCCTACCAACTAGTCTTCAGCATTTAAAGGTTGAAGCAACCGAAGGATACAAAAGGTTTATGTTATCAAGTATAGAAAGAACAACATTGCTTAAACTTATGTCTGTATGAGCAATGTAACCTTATCCAAGCCGTGTGGATAGTGTTGGAAGATAGTGAAATAGGTGATCTTCTTCCATAAAGTTAAAACTAAGTTAAGTTTTAACATAGTGTACTAAATCCTAACATGTTGTTTAGGCAACACTTGAGGCAGATGTCAAACTAAGAAGTTGAGACAAAACTAAATGCCAAGTTCTTTCTAACAAACAACAAGTGTATGTTGTGATAAGACATCTCCCAGTGAGTGGGAGGAAGCTATGTCTCCCAGTGAGTGGGAGAGAGCCATGTCTTCCAGTGAGTGGGCGTATATGAAAGTAAAGATTACCTCTGATATGCATATTGTAACCTTCAGCAATGTGATTCGCCACATTGAACTTGAGTGTGAAAGACTAAAGGATTCAAGATCCATCAGTCAGACGAACTTAGCCAAAGAGTGGGAGGATTCATCCTTTAAGCCTAAGGGCAAGAAACCTATGAGGTAAACTTGATCTAGAGGAGGTCAAATGGTTTCTACAAAGATGAAAAGCTACATTCATAATCCTTAAGGGTTGTAAAAAGTAGCAATCCACATGAGTTGTGGATATTTCAGAGAAGCATATGGCTTCATGTTAAATGCAAAGCAACAAAGAGATTTAATCAAGGGATAGGAACTTGCACGTTAACTCTGTATAGATAAACCACCCTGATTCACTCCATGCAATTGCAACTGACAAAATCACATCTTTGCTATCTTTTTAGTTAAGGATCGATGGGACTATGATTCTCAAATCCTTCGTTGGATTTTGATGTTTCTTTCTAGGGATAAAAGATTTCATTTCTTGCCACATGTACAACTTGATCAAAGGGAATGATCAAACTAGCAAAAGAGTATGTCCTACCATCATTCAAGGTGCCATATGACTAGAGAAGTTCCCATAAGTGATTGGGAATGAATGGTGGATAGAAGGATCCAAGCGATAACATCTTATGATGAGGATCCTAAGTATCACAGCAAGGCGAAACATACTTTTTGATACATCTCTATGAGAGATATGCTTTCAAAGAGGGAAAGCGACAGTTCAATGACCTTCTACTGACAGAATGTTGGTAGATCTCCTTAATGAGCCTATAGTTAGATTTTCATTGAGTTAGTGAAAATCTTGAGGCGCAAATAAAATGTAAGGTCGTGAACTTCTTTTATATGAAGATAAAAGAAATAGTATGTATGTTATAAATACATATAAGGTATACAAGTTTGTATGTCGTACAGGTCAGAAAAGGTTGGTTCACTCACACGAACAACCATCTTCCTATGTTTTGCGGGGGCATGGGAGGGTAAGACGAGCAAATGATCACTATGAGATGGTTAAGAAGAATCTTTGCATTTGAGTCGCCTAAGTTAGACTGAGATGAGATCTACATGTGTGCATATACACAGAAAATGGATCGAAGCATGAATATAGACCTGTAGCCAGGCAAAGAACTCTTTTTTCACAAATGAGATTGTAAAAGAGATATTGTGAAAAAGAAAGTTCTACTTTGAATGTTGAGTACATTTTGGAACTAATGTCTGTACGGTGAAAGATCCCTAGTTCACTACAGTGTGCTTAAGAGTTAAACTGCAATATGGGATGTAGGTGAAAGATCCCTAGTTCACTACAGTGTGAGTCCCAGGAAGGAAAAATCCTTCTGAATGCCCTTAAGACTTAGACAGCATCATGAAAGCTTGGTTTGGTGACAGCTACTTTAGCTGAAGCTCCATGATCACACTCGATTCGGTCAGACGAGTGAAAACTAGGAAAGCGACCAAGTCAAGATGGACTGATGTTTAGTCAAAAAGAAAGATTTACTCCTAGATACATAAGATGTGCTAGTATATGTGGTCGACCCCTTACTAGCTCTATGTGTAGCTAGTAAGTGCGGATACTATGTGCGTGGAAGGCAATCTGAGTTAATCAACATATTAACTCGAGAGGGATTAGATATGGCATGAGTAATATGTATGGGAGAATCTAGGGCATATGAGGCAATGAACATATAGCTTACGGTTATATATAAAGGGTGTCCTTGGATGCTGATCCAATATGAGGGATTTCTAGTATCACAAGCACCAAATCTTAAAGACATTTTTGCCCACGTAGTCACGGCAGACGCCAAGTATGAAACAAGAAAGAGTAACGCACACACGATGGGAGGCCCATCAAGTACGAGTGGGAGATATTGGACTTTGGGTCCAAGTTCGCCCTTGATGGGCCGGACTATTGATTAGGATATAAGTAGCCTAATCAAATAAGAATAAAATCAGTATTAATTGCAGATTGGGGAATAATTCAGCAATAATTATGGATTTGTTAAATGAGGAACAAATCACCATAATTAGGGAATTAATTGTGAATCAATTAATTGCTGTCTTGGAGGGCAAGAAGGAGTGCACACGTTTCCTAATTAGTGGCCTCCATAAACCATTATAAATAGGGTGTGCCTCCTCAATTGCAATTCACCCCGCCATTGAGTTTTCTGGCAATTCTCTTCTCTCCTACCATCTTTCTGGTTCTGGTGATCTGCTGTGCAAATCACAATTAGGCTCTAGTAGTCTAATAATTGTGTGGGCACAAGTATGGAGCATTGGAGCTTTGAACCGGATCCGAACATGGATTCGCCCCGGTACGCCAAATCTTCTTTTAGTTATATTTTTTTTACACATTGTAACAAACATGTTATATACTACCTCTAGTTTTTAACGTAATATCTACCTAATAAATTTAGGTATATTAAAAATATTAGTTAAATTAGTTGTTTGTTAAAAAGTATATTAGTTTCCCAAAATACCCTTTTAAATCTTTGCATTGAAATTGCCTTTGATGCAAACTCAATTAACATGTGTAATACATAGGGATGTTTTATAAAAAAACAAGATAAATATTGTGCACAAAGTGAATTGAGGTTTTATATTTGGAATTAAATTCAACACCCTATTAGCTCTTACATTAAGGACCGGAGGTACAGAGTAGCATCTAACAACTTAGATTTAACTGGTTGATTCAAATATTTTCTTTTGAGATGTCAATCTTCCCTATTTTAAAGGAAGCATGAGATTATATGTGAGGTTGGTTTTTTTTCTCTCCCCTTACTCATTTTCTTGAGATCTCTGTGTGACATCTTAAACTAAGAGATTTAAACTCAAATTATGCATACACTTAAAAGTGAGTCACAGCACGCGCGTGCTCACACACACATCTATAGAGAGAGAGAGAGAGATTGTCACTATGGGCAAGCGCATGCTTACATGAGAGTGTGCATAGTGAGCGCAAGCGTGTGCGCGCGAGAGAGAGAGGGGAATTTGGGCCACAAAATAGTAAAATGGTTGTATGTGTAAAAGATGTACTGTGTGTAAAAAAAAGATGTAGAGCTCGTTTGGTTCAACCCCATTGCATGCCTGCAATGGTAATCATGATTGCATTACCAAGAGAAGAGTGTTTGGTTGCTCTTTAGCATGATAATAGGGTTTACCATGGTAATGATGATTACCAAAAAATTGGTAATCCTCATTACCATTCTATTGCATGTTCTAAAAAGTTCAATTTACCCTTTAGTTTTCCTTATCTTTGTTTCACTTATCTTATTTCACTTGTCGCATCACATCACAACTGCCACCACCACAACCTCTTCCTCTTCCACCGTAGTCACCTCCACCCGCCGCCCCAGCCAACGCCCCTTGCCCCGCCACCGGCCCACCGCCCGCCGCCGCCGCCGCCGCTACCACCACCTCCTCCTCCACACCACCGGCCCACTGCCTACCACTACCTCGTCTAACCTGCCGCCCATCGCCACCGCCACCTCTTCCCCCGCCGCCACCCTCCCCCCCACCTCCTCCACCCCCACCGCCACCACCATCTCCTCCTCTGCCGCCACCCTCACCCCCGCCGCCGCCGCCGGTCTACCACCTCCTCCACCCTTGCCACCCACTGCCACCACCTCCTCCTCCTCCTCTACTGCCACCCCCACCCACCGCCACCACCTCCTCCTCTACCCCTGCCGCCACCGCCGCAGCCACCTCTTCAGTCGCCGCCGGCCCACCACCCGCCACCGCCAGCCCACCACCAGCCGCCGTCGTAGCCACCTCCTCCTCCACCCTGGCCGCCCGCCGCCCCCCACCTCCTCCTCCACCCCCGAGCCGCCGCCGCCGACCCACCACCTGCCGCCGCCGCCCCTACCTCCTCCTCCACCCCCGTCGCTGCCACCTCCTCCTCCTCCCCCGCCGCCTCCATCATTGCCACCACCACCACCTCCCTCCTCCATCCCCGCCGTCGCCGGCTTGTAACTATTTTTTCTACAAAAATTATATTAACGGGTAAAATAGACTTTGTATAATATTTTAATTTTAAATAATTGTTAAAATATTAACTCATTGCATGTTGCTTAAAAATCAAACCAAACACTACCCTTATAATTAATATTGCATTGCATTACCATTGCATCGCATTGCACTGCACCGCAGGGTGTAATGGGATTGAACCAAACGGGCTCGTAGTATTCTAGTCCATACAATTTCAATTTGTCAAGAGTTTTTGGTTTTAAAAATAAGAGCGCCGTGAGAGTCATTAATAACTGTTTCTCAATTTAATCTCTATTATAAATGTAGGTGAGAGAAATTATATAGCATCTTTTTTTTATTGCTCATTATTAAATAAGGATAATTTTAAAAAATTAAATCAATTTAAAACATATTGAATGTCTTAACTTATATTTTCTTGATATGTGATATTTGATCAAATTGGACTTATAATAAGGATAATAATGTCATTCTCTCGCGGGAATGAAGTAATGTGCACAAGAATGGTGATACCCTCACACGCAATAAGCACCAGACTCTCTCCCGCCTTTCCCACTGCCTTTGTTGTAGTCTTTATTTTCTCTTTTTTTTTCCTACCAAAGTTTCTTTTCCTTCGTCACTTCCCCGGATCATTTATTATATTGCATTAATTGACAATAGCTTTCACATTAATGTTTTGCAAATGCTAAATCAATTAATTAAAAAGAGCCAGCTCTATTTAATATCTTATTATGTTTTATTCGGGAAATTATAAATGATCCCAATTCGGTAGAGTTTACAGTTTTCTCCTGATCCTTCTTTGCATTCATTGTTCCCAAAATGCCCCTTTGATGCCCAAAATATGTAATTTATGAGGAAAGTAACCATTTCGCTAAATTGTACTTGTTTTCTAACATTATAGTTTATAGAAAGCTTTTTTATAAATAATTAGCAAGTTAAGATTGTGAATCATTTTTCTCAATACAATTTATTGAATATAAACAACACATTAATAATGAAAGAAAAGAGAAACAACTCAATTATTAAAGTTATAGACTGGTCTTATAAATGTTATAGGAACTAATGCTTTATATTAATAAATTTAATATGAATTTAAATTTTTATATACAACTGATGTAAACCTAGAGGGCAATTTTGTCAATTTGCAGGAGTTTAGTCAAGAAGTTATTCCTTAAAGATCAATTCAGCTAGAGTCTATCTAAGTCATTATTATTTTCTATCTATTTTGTAATTTTGTTTTTCAAAAAGGCCATGAGTCAAGAGTCATTAATTAGTATTTTAGGTGCCATTTAATTATTAATGACATATTAGGATTTATTATTATTATTATTATTATTATTATTATTATTATTAGGTTATTATTATTTTAATTTAAAAGCCCATAATATCATCTGTCACTACAAAAAAAACAGGCTATTACCAACAGAATTACCCACGAAATTATTTCCGTCGATAAGTTCCAAAGGATTATCGATAGATTTTTTGTCGGTAAAATTACCGATGGTTTTTTGACGGAAAAATTCCATCAGAAAAATCCATCCAAAAATTCGGTCAGAAAATAAATTTTCTGACGGCATTATTGACAGAAAAAAAAATTCTGTTTGTAATTATCGACGAATCACTGACGGAAAAAGTTCCATCGGTAAATATCGACAGATTACCCACGAAATTTTTTCTGTTAGTAAGTACCAACGGGTTCCATGGGTAATTTTAAAACTGAAATTACCAACGGAATTCCGTGGTAATATATAGGTAAAAATAATAAATTTTATCATACTTTGGTAATTTATACAAAATAATAAAAATAAGAAGAATCTATAAAAAATAAAAATATTCAAATATCATAAAATTAATATTTAAAATAATATATATAATATTATTAATAAGAATTATGAATGAAATAAGAAATTAAAATATTTTATATTTTATATTTAAAAAATGAAATATATAATTGTATATAAGTATATATGTAATATCATATATATTTATATTCATATTAAATATTTAAATGAAATAAGAAATTAAAATTTTTTAAATTTTATATTATAAAAAATGAAATATATCATTATGTATAAATATATATGTAATATCATATATATTTATATTCATATTAAATATTTAAATGAAATAAGAAATTAAAAAATTTTATATTTTATATTATAAAAAAAGAAATATATAATTATATATTTAATATTATATATATTTATCTTAATATTATATTTGTTTTTGAATTATTACATTATATATATTATTATGTGAAAAAATAACGCAAGGTCAAAGTAGCTCAACTAGTAAAGGCATCAAAACACATATCACAGGTTCAAGGTTTGAATCCCACCTGTGTCACAAAACATAACAATTATCTCACAGAGATATGTGGCGCAAGGTTAGAGAGACACATGGCCCCTGCCCAGGGGCCGCTATGTGGATTTTTTTAAAAAAATAATATTAAATTACCGATGGATTACCCACAGAAAAATTCCGTTGGTAATTTCTGATGGACTGAAAATTAACAATGAAATTTTTCCGTAGGTGGTCGGTAAGATTCTGTTAGAAAATTATCGACAGAATAAAAATTCCGTTAGCAAATTAATTTGCCACGTACTTTTTGTTAGAACCGACTATCACCCAAGAGGGGGGTGAATTGGGTATATAATAAAAACTTAAAAACTTTAGAAATCTTTTCATATCTTAACGAAAGTGGTAAGTATGAAGGTTTATAAATCAACGGTTAGATTAAATAATATATGCTGGAAATATAAGAGTTTAGGGAAGAGAATATGCAAACTGTGATTTATCCTGGTTCAGTCCAATCTGTGATGGCCTACGTCCAATCCCCAGGCTCCTCCTGAGATTTTCAAATCCACTATCTTCTTGTTTAATCCGGGCACAAGAAAAGCCTTTACAATGCCACAAGTTTAGCCGGGTACTTGTGAGACCTTTTACAAATCTCTCACCAAGATACTCTCCCTTACAGCAAGTCTTACGTACAGAGCAATCCCGAAGATCTTCCTCTCCTGCTTACTCATGCAAGTCTTACTAGCAGCAACGTTCTCTCCTGCTTACACCCCTGTAAGTCTTATGAGCAGCAACGTTCTCTACTGCTTGCACCTTGTAAGTCTTACGAGCAGAATGTCTTACTGGCAATTCTCTCTACAGCTTCTCCCGTAAGGAAATCAACCCTCTCAAGGTCCCTCTAGCTTGAGATCAACTCAGAAATATAGTTGAAGGTGTTTACAAACTCTCTCACAGAGTGGATATAATACACACTGAAGTACAATACAAATAATCACTCTCTCATTAATAAGTAATACAGAAGTTGGAAAACAGAGAGTGTTTGGGTAGAAGCAGAGGATTCACATTTCTATCATTTTTCTCGTAGTTGTTCGCTGTCTCTATTTTCTCCGTTACCCATCGATGTTGAATGCTCTCTTATTTATAGTTGATGAATATGATGGCCGTTGTGAGCATTCGTCTGTTGGAGTCATTTTGACCGTTGAGCATATTTGGAAAATGAGCTACCATGAGCTTTCTGTTGTAAAGCAGAGCGTCACGTTGAGGAGCCGCATGTCTCATTTTGAGCTGTACATCACGTTGTGGAGCGGGATGAATTTGTTTGAGTTTCCAGACAATCTCTTATGGTGGGTCAAACTTTTGTCGTGGTAGGTAGCTGATGCTCGGTGTGTAATGATGCCGCCCGCCACAATTGACTCTTTCATTTGAATATGTAATCTCAACGTTAAATTTCTTGTTTCACACTGCAAAATACTTAATCATTAATATGATGAAGAGTTAGTCATGAGTATGTTGGATCATTGGTCAAAAGCTGAATTTCTGGCTTCTGGGACTCATCACGTGAGTGAAGATATTCGCCATACTTGACCTCCATTCTTGAAGATGCAATCCAAATATTTAATCTCCTGTTTTACACTTGAAATATATGTTAGTTAATGTTTAGGAACAATAACAAGTGAAAACATAATGATTGTATAACATTTAACCAAGTTTGGATTGATGGCCATGAGAATATGAGCTTCTATGTTGCTTATGTCAGAACCTCACTCGAGTGCAATATGGCTCACTCGAGTGCAGTTCATATTTTCACGTTCTGACTTCCTCTCGGGCAAACACTTGCTGCTCTTCACTCGCTAGTACTCGAGTGAATTCTCGACATCACTCGAGCATGACACATCCTGCTCGAGTGCGTCTTTTGTTTTCACGTACATGCTTCTTCTTGGGTTATCACTCTCATGTCAAAACTTGCATGTGCTCGAGTGAGAAATACTCCAATGCTCGAGCATGAATCCTAGTGCTCGAGTGTTACAGATTTCTTCACGTTTCAGCTGCTTCTGGACATCACTCACACAACTTTTTCAAAGAGTCAGTTTTTACACTCATGGGTGATGTGGGGCCACTTTAGAAAAAATTTGTTTATTTGATTCTAATGATGTATCATAAGAATGCTCTTGCCATATGCATTCCAATGCAAAAAGAATCAGCTCCAAACTCCTTGTATTCTGCAAGTTATGATCGAAAGAGTGTCTATTTCGCTAGTCTGCACAAGTGTCAACTTCCAGAAGGCATAGCTCCTCGAATATACGTTCAAATTAGGCAAATTACCTATCCATGGAAAGCTATTTGAGTCTAGTTTCATTTGGCACTGGTCTCGTCTCAATCCGATGTGTGGTTTGTGAGTTATGCTCAAAATACCGAACCTGTGTTGAAAAGTAATGGTGATTTCACTGTCTTCTTCCATAGATCATATCTCCTTAATTTGAGCTTCTTTCAATGTGATCTTGGTGCCAATTTTACGTGTTGTGAGTCTTCTTTCATATGACACCGGTTTCGGGTCAATCCGACCTGTGGTTTGAGAGATATGATCAAAATACCGGACCTCTATCAGACTGAACGTAAAACAGAGTAGAACAGAGTATTCACCCCGTGCTCGAGTGAGTTCATCCCGTGCTCGAGTATTGAGCTCTGTGCTCGAGCATAACTCCCCTAGAAGTGCCATAACTCACATATAAGTCGTCTTAGCTTCGTATTAACTTATTCCAATCATCATTTGATCATAGAAACCTCCGGAATCATCATAGAAACCTCCAGTATCACTTCTAACAACTTGAATCATGATATTCATGATAGATCTTCCAAGTTCTTCATTCTTCAATATCTTTCTTCTTGGTTTTCTTCTTGATAATAATTCTTCATAATCCGAGTAAACATCTCCTTGACTATCTTCAATTTCTTTCTTCTTCTTCCTCTTGTTTATTTTCATTAATTCAATCTTCTTCATTCTTTGCTTGACTAATCTACAAAATATGTAATATTAAATAAAGTAGTTAGTCAAAGAAATACATTATATAAACTTTTTGCTCTTATCATGTCATATCTATATTTGACATCATCAAAACTAATCATATCTAACACTCTTTAGAGACGGAACGTATTCCATCGGTAATTCCGTTTCTGACGGAATTATGTCGATAATTCTGTCGAAAAACTAAAATTCTGTCAGTAAGTTTATGGGTAATTTCGTCGGTAATTTGATGTTTTTTTGTAGTGTCTGTAAATCAAATTGTCTTTTATGATCTGATTATATATTCCTATAATTAGATTGTCATTCATGATTTGATTTAGCCCATTTTAAAATATCTTTATTATCCATTGAGACTTATCCATTCATAAATTAGATTATGTTTTTCAAAGGGAGAATTGCTAAAAAAGACCTCATTGACAACTTATTTGCCAAATGGGACCTGAGAAGATATCTGTACATGGAGGGAAAATTTTTGCACATGTAGGGAAGATTTTTGTATACATAGGGAAAAATTTTGCACACGTATAGGGAAAAATTTTGCACACAAGGAAGATATTCTGCACATGCGGAAGATAATCTGCACGTGAAAGTCTCATTTAGCAAATAAGTTTCCAATGAGGGATTTTTTCACAATTTTCCCTTTTTAAAATAATCTAATATCCTTTCATATCCTTATATAAATAATATTTCCCAATATCCTTCATTAATTAATCTATTATTTGTTAAACCCTTTCACACCAATCAGATTATTCAAATAATCTAATTTAAATACCCTCAATATATTCATTTATCCTTAATCATATGCATCACTATCTTTCATTATCCTTTTGGGCTGTTTATATTAAAATATTATTTTTAGAAGACTCCAAGTGAGTTAAGATTTCTAGTTTGAGTCAGTTTATTGGGTTATAAATACCCATTCTATGTATGCTATTTAATAAAAAAAAGGAAATCAATTATAGAGTTATGAATAATAATTTCTTTTAACAAGTATTCATAATTGTTGGTTATATATTTTTGATAGAATACTGAATGGCGCAAAAGCCTAATCGACTCTTGTGTTTATACTTGGAGTTCTTGGGCTGCTGGAATGGGTATTCACAATGCCTTATTTAGATTATTTTTGTTTTCTCTTTATTTGTTATTAATTCACTTCCGTATCTTACCCTTCAATAATTTCTGGGTTTTCTAAGATAGGTTCCTATTGGATTCATATCAACAACTATCCAACATGTTGGACCTAACACTATGTCTGTCTATCTCATTGGTTTCGGTTGGAACAAAACAATATTTAAGGTCCTGATTGAATTATTATTATTCCCCATGGATCCTTAAGCTACTTTTTTTTTTTCAAAACGAAAACTTAAGGGTCAAAATTGTCAATTGCAGAGTTGTATGCATGGAAATGCTGGGTCAAGTGATATAACATCATCCTTTTAATCTCTTGATCTTTCTGGTTTTCTCTCCTTATTTTTCGAGTAATATTGGTGAAGGAAGTCATTGATCCCACAAGATCTGCCTCCACATCATCTCCTAGATCCTCAAAATCCAAAAAAGTCCCAAAGATGAAAACTTCTGCTCCCTCACAGAAAACCCAATTCAAGAACGAGAAATGCACTCAATGCTCTAAGCCTAATCTCAACAATAATACTAATAAAGATCTTCTCTTGATCAAACCTCTGGCATTCATGGGGCTTTCCCAGATCAAGCTGATGTTGCTGATCCCACTGTTGCTAGGCCAAATACTTCCTTACTTCAACAGGGACTCAATCTTTTAGAGCCTTTGATTCCAAAAGAGTATGGGCTTGTTTCATTTAGTCTTGTTTGCAACAATTTTCTTGCATTCTCACATTCACACATAAGTCTTATTCATATCGATTTGTTGTTTACTGGATTTAACATTTTTTAAACCGATGAAATCACTTTGATCTCTGTTTAGCATCATTTTTGAAGGTTGACATCTATGTTGTTATTTTAAAAATCTTAGATAATTAAAATGTTGAATTAACTCAACAAAATTGTAATCAGTTTCATCATCGGTGGTCTACCATCACCATTTTCAATGCGTACGGTAACCTTAACAAGATGAACCTGATACATTTCTTAGATATTATCCCGAGGAGCTGCGTAAAATTCGGGCTCATTTATGATATTTCCTATTAATTAAATAAAATCAAAGAGCAGCGTCTTAAAAGTGGCCTAAATTACGAATGTTGCCACTCTGGCGAGACTTGTAAACGGTAATTATAGTCAATACTGATAACATTCACGTACATTAATTTCACCTTAATAGCAGTGCGCACCTTCAATAAGAGTCATGTGATTTCTCCATTCATTAATCAAATAAGGTATTATTGTTCATTTGATATTGATCAAGCATTAATGGGTGCTCGTGTGTTATTGATGTGTATATGTAGGCCACTTCAAATGGGGCACTTCGCGTGCAACATGCCACCACCACAATTTGAGATCTATACTCCAAATTTCAACAGGCAACTATCAGCTCCATGCCTTCACAACAACTCAACCCCAAGCACTGCTTCATACAATTCGAACTATTTGATGAACAATAATATTACCCGACCATTACCCCTTAAGCTCTTCCCAGATGCAAATGTTGACAACAACACTAGTGCCTTTAAAGGGTTAGACAAGGAGAAGAGGGTTAATGATTCTGGTGATAGCACTGTGGTTTCTAATTCTGAAGAAGTTGACTTGGAGCTTCGTCTCTGGTTTCCAACAAATAACTAGGTGTCGATCTCTTGTGTTTCTGCAGCAGGTCATGATGACAAATATCTTATTATCATGCTATTGTTGGCTTTTTTTCCCTATAATTTCTTTAAAGCTTTGCTTCTTTGAGTGGAATTCTGTGTGTTGATGAGTACTTGCTTATGTATATGTTTAAGATATGTATGTTTTGCTTGCAAACATTTTATTTTGTAGTTGAATTCATGAAATATAATGCATATCGAAATTTATACTTTCCCCTTCGGCTTTATATATATGTGTGCAGAGAGAGGGAGTTCACTTTCAATTCATGAACAATCTTATGTAAAAAAATTAACAATTTCACTTCCTTTTTAGGTTTTCATTACTTACATTGATGAATGTTTTTGGCAAAAGTGCATCTCTAATCATTTAAATTGCACAATATTTTATTTTGGTTCCTTAATTTTATATGACTTTTCAGTCCTTTAACCCTAGTGTCGTTAACAAAAAAATGTTGACAATGAATTTTGACATATTGAAAAGAACATTCTCAAATGCTGACATATTAAGTTTATTTTTAAAAAATAATGATTGGCATGAAGAATCATCATTTGATATTAACGGTGTTAGAGTTAGATGATTGAAAAGATAATTTATATAATTAAGGGACCAAACTAAAATCTTATATGCAATTAGAGGATCAAATGTGCACTTGGACAATTTTTTTTTCCTTTGTAAATCAATTAATTAAGTCTAGATGATAGTGATAAGCAATTATCACTTAATTTAACAAGTTCATATATACACAATCCAAAAATACCATTTTAATCCCATAATAACTTGCACATTTATTTAAATCATATCTAATATTCTTTTAAGAAAATTGAATCAATGTAATTTATTTTAATTAATTTGTACACAAAATGGAAAATTGGAATGGACGCTCAACATGCTTATCTTTTATATGAATTGTCCATGTTAGATTTGGAAGGTTGAAGTCAATTTTTATTTTTTTTAGTGTATGTTGATACTCATTTTATTTCAAAAGAAACGTTCTATTACAAATTCACACATATATAACGCTTAACAAATAATGGTTACATCAAATAAACGTCATGTATGTCGAGGCGGAGGTCTTTCAAGAATATATATAATCACTACTACAAAAAGGTTGAAAGGTGGCGCACATATTGTGGCACTTCCTTAATGAAGTGCCACAGCTGCTCATTTATTATTTTTTTTATATTATATGTTTTTTTTTTAACCAGCTGTGGCGCCTGGGAGGGTAGGTGCCACAGCTGATATGGTCAAGTGTGGCGCCTGGCTAGGCAGGCGCCACACTTGACAAGGTGGTAGCAGCACGCCAGGCGCCACACTAGCTTATGGTCAGGTGTGGCGCCTGGCTGGTCAGGCGCCACCCCTGACCCTTAAAAAAAAAAAAAAAAAAATTTTGTCAGGGGTGGCGCCTGCCTGTCCAGGCGCCACCCCTGACCCATTTTTTAAAAAAAAAAAAAAAATTTGTCAGGATTGCCGCACCCCTGACCCTTTTTTTAAAAAAAAAAAAATTTTCTCAGGGGTGGCGCCTGTCTGGCCAGGCGCCACCCCTGACCCTTTTTTAAAAAAAAAAAAAAAATTTGTCAGGATATATTGGCGCACCCCTGACCCTTTTCAAAAAAAAAAAAAAAATTTGTCAGGGGTGGCGCCTGCCTGGCCAGGCGCCACCCCTGACCCTTTTTAAAAAAAAAAAAAAAAAATTTTGTCAGGAGTGGCGCTTGCCTGGTCAGGCGCCACCCCTGACTCTTTTTTAAAAAAAAAAAAAAAAATTTTGATATCTTATCCCTTCCCCACCAATGAGATCCCAACCCACCCCCCCTTATCCCCTTTTGTTTTCCCGCCGCCCCCCCAATCTCTTTCATTTCCCGCCTCCACCCCCCCTCCATCTCTTTCTCTCTATCTTTAATTATTCCCTCTATCACTTTCCCTTCCATCTGTGCGTGCACCCCGTCCCTCCATTTTCTCATCTTCATATCTTAAAACTACACCCACACGCGCACACGTTTTTGTATTTTTCCAACTGCCAACCCCACTTCTTTCCGTATTATTCCGTTGTCTTCAACTCTTTTGGTCCCCACTCCATTTGGTAGCTAGCGCTCAAATTTCTTCCTTCCCTCACTGAAGATTGCGTCACCAACGGCAATTACGTGGTCCCCCACTCCACTGCACTGATTAACCTGTAAGTTCAACTTGCGTTTTCCTTTTATTAATTTTTTTTTCAGGTTGTTTTGCGTGGTCTTTTTTTCTTTATGGCATGCTTGCGATGCTTTTTTTGATTTTTTCCCTGTTATGATACGCATACATGTATATTTATATTTATTGAGAGATTTTTCAGATATAGCAGTTGATTTTATTTGGACGTCAATCTAATATAAGGATTATTGTCAAATTATATATCACACAGTAACGAATTAGATTAAGATTTTGTCATTATTAGGCATGAATAGGTATCGCTTTTCGGTGGTTGGTTGAGGATGCTAACCATATGCTATGGGGCCTTCTCTTTTGGTTCAGCATTTTTGCGAGTTTGATGGAATTTCTAAGCCCCAAATATTTCAAAAGGGAATGACAGAGAGAAAGGAAACCTTTTTATAAATTTTTTTTTTTAAAAACAACTTCCCCAGGCGCCACTGGAAGTTGCCCACCCTACTGTGGCGCCTGGCCGGCCAGGCGCCACAGGAGGTAAGCTTCCTGTGGCGCTTGACAGGTCAGGCGCCACAGGAAGTTGTTTTTTTAAAAAAAAAAATTAATAAATCTGTGGCGCTTCCAAGCGCCACAGCTTTTTTTAGTAGCGTTAAGATAGGTGGCATTTCGCAAGCGCCACAGCTAATGCAATTATAAGCGCCACAGATTTGGTTTTTTGTAGTAGTGAATGCTTAAAAGTAACAGTTAATTTATGCATTGTCATGTATTGGGAGACGAACTAACAAAAACACAAAAACAACGGTTGTAGTTAATAACCGTCATTTATTTAATTACAGAAATGATAGTTCTTAAGAAAAAACCATCATGTAACACTTACAAATGATTTGTCTTCCAACTTTATATTAGCAAAAACAAACACACAACGGTTATATCAATTGACCATAAAGTATGAATGACAAAAATGACCTTTCGTAATAAATAACCGACATGTAAAGATCAAATCTAAAAAGCTTATTTTCATAACTTTATTCAGTTCGGCACCAAGTACCCGTTCTCTTAAGTTAAATACTTTAGAGCTAAGTATTCAACTCTATTTATATTAACTTATTCCTTTTGCTCTTAGTACATTTCTAAAAAACACCTTTTCATAACTTCATCCTTCTCTCCTTCATCATGGTTAGACGTCAAAGAGCTCTTTCCATTTGCCCTCCTCCTCCTCCTCCTCCTCATCGTCATCCTCACCCTCTTCCACCACCACCACCTCTACAAGCTGCTTCCCCTCCTCTTCCTCCACCACCTCCTCATCATCCTCTTCAAGCTCTGCTGCAGATGTTGGCCAGCCTTGGCCGATCCACAAGGAGTCTCGCTGCACACGCCCATAGCTTGAACAAGAAGTTAAACCTCATCTTTCATTACAATCAGGTTGTATATGATCACTTTCAGTCAGACCCTTCATCTCTTTCCTCTGGCATCAATGATGTGTCGAGCGATGGGGAAGGGCAGAAGGAGGAGGGGCAGCAGTAGTGGTGATGACTGAAATCCACTATTAATTTTTTCTAATATTAAAAAAATTAATCGTTAGGGCTAACTAACCCCAAAAAAATTAAAAAAACAATTGACACTTCACGGTTATTAGTAAATAACCGTTACTTCAGTTAGCAACTGTGCAATTTATAAGGACACATACAACTCTATAACCCTTTCCATTCCAAAGGACATGTTCTTACCTACAAAACCCTTTCCATTCCACTTCTATTTAATTAATAAGAAATGATCTTTAATACTAAAGGACACGTTCGACAGTAAGATAATCCACGAAACCCTTTCTATTTAAATGTCTAAAAAATTGACTCCACTTCTCCACTTCTATTTCAACTTCTCATATCCAACTTCTAACTTTTTCTTCATTGATATCATGAGCAAACACTCAAGATCTTCTGGTTCACCATCTTTTGATCTTCATGGGGTAAAACCAAAAGATGATCACCATCCACCAATAAGCAGTGAAGGCCTTATCCATGTAAACTATGACCTCCAACATATGGTCAATGATTACATGGGAGAGCAAAGACATATGGACAAGTGCTTGAAGAAACTGACCTCTCTTGTTTACTCTCAGAATGAGAAGGTGGACCAATTACTAGAAAAGGATTAATCTAATGATGTAGCAGATCCTTCATCTACATAACTTTTTATATTTTGCTTGTTTATTCACACTCTCATTTTCTTTTTCTAATTATTTGTTTGTATAATGGGGTTGAATAATCAACTTGAAAAATTATTTTTAAAAAAATTCAAATACACAACGGTTATTAAGAAAAACTCGTCACTTTTTAAAATACCACATCAAATACCTAATGATTATTAAGAAAAAACTGTCACTGTTTATAAAACCTAACTATCGTAATGTAAAATCATGAACTTTCATTATTAGATTCATTACGGTTGTAAATTAAGAATCGCAAGAAAAGGCCACCTTTCATAATGGTTCTAAACTTATAGCCGTGGGCAAGTTTCATCAAGTCTTTTATAAAGACCCGCTATCTCACACCTCTTCATTTTCCCAAGTTCTTATACTTAACACGCTTGTCTTTAGTAAAACGATACCTACCATCCTTATAACCCTACAACTCTAGTTGACTTTTCCAGCCATCAACAGCCACTTTTAGGTAATCCACATCCTCCATTGCTTTCTTTGAACTTCAATCTAGTAGTCGCACGAGTTGCTTTGCTTGCCCTAAATTGCTTTTTCATTTCAAACCTTAGCTAGGTTCCATTCCTTAATTCCCATTATCAGTTCTTCTTATTTTTAATTGTGATTTCTCTTATGCATTCCATATTCTCCATTCTGCATTCCACATTCTCCCTTTTTTTACTTTATCTTGCTTAGATAGGTTTTGACCTTAGTCGTGCATCATGGTTTTTTGGAAAACTCATTGCTTTGTTCCTTGTGGCTGACTGACTAGGTTGTGTTTTCCAATTAAAATGACCAGTTCTTGTTCCTTTAGTATTGATATTGCCCATAGTACTAATGATATTTCCCCTAGTCAAAACCAGAAACTTGTTCCAGGAATAGGCATTAGAAAAAATACGGGATATTGTAAGGAAGGGCCGCTGTGCCTTGCAGTTTATGAATGAAGCAGATTCTGATGGTAGAAAAATTCATGTGTCATGGAACAATAAAGGTTAAGCTCTTGAGCCGTCACACTTCATCAGCTATATCGGTCTAATAGCAAAGAGCAACGTTGTAACACCCATCATTTGTACCCATTATTATTCTTTTAGAAGCGCTATTAGGCCAGTAAAATCAGTAATTAAAGCCTTTCAAACCAAAACTTCCGTATTTACTTTTGGGGTACTATTCATTTGGCAAAAACTTTAATTTCAAATCTCTTATCTTAACTTCAAAAATTCTATCTGTAATGACCCAATTTGAGGTTAAGGGCTAATGACTTCGAAATTGCTTGTAATTAGTGTAATTAAACACTTTTGAAGAAATGTGATGTGAAGTTGATATAAATGTATTTGGTGATAATTGAATAATCATAGTGAAAACCAAGGGCAAAATAGTAAAAGTGGAAATTTACTGACCAATTGGTCAATTACTAAAGAGAAAACTCATTAGTGATTGAGGATCAATGGTTGAGATTTATTGTCAATGGGTCGGAATTGTGTGCTATGCACCTATGTGAACTTATGGAAGAGTTAGCAAGATGTGGACAAGTGGCTTAATGTGGACCATGGGATTTGGCCAATGTGTCAAACTCATCTTTCTCTCTCTTCTCTCCCTCAAATCGGTAGGTGAGCATAGGAAAAAGGGAAAGCTTCATCTTCTTCATAATCCCTTATCATCTCTCTATCCTCACCTCTATTTCCGGCGACCCAAGGAAGAAAGAGAAAGAGAAAGCTTGTTTTTTTGGTGAGTAATGGTTCTCATATGCTCAAACACTCTTCATTAAACTTGTTCATAGTGTTAAGAGCTTCATCTTGGTGGTTTCAGAATTTTGAAAGGTGGTGATTTGGGTGTTGGAACAAATTTGGAAGTTGAGAATCAAGGTTTTGGCTTTGGCAAATTGAAGAGGTGAGCATTTGAACTATTTTGGTATATTTATTGTGATTTTTGGTTGATCTTGATGAATTCTGGAATTTGCCCTGGTTTTGTGCCAATTTTTGAATACATAAATTACATGGTGAATGATGTTGGAATTGGTTTATTGTGAAGTTGTTTGAGTGTTGGATATGGTTTTGGATTTTGGAAGTGAGTTGAATGGAATTGGGTATTGTGTGTGTTATAGAGACCCAAGGGTAAGATTGTGGTTAGGATGGGTTTTTGAGTGTTTTGAGGCTACCAATAGGTTCCTTATGAAATTTTAAGTGGGAATGAGCTTTGTGTTGAGTTTGGGAACTATTGGGATCAGTTTTGGCAAATATGGGAATTTATGTCATTTGCTATGATCTGGCAATCTGATAAGCATTACTCGAGTGAGGGGGGTCTCACTAGAGTGCTGCAGTATAATTTCCTTTTTCTTTCTTCTTTTCACTTGGTTTTATGATAAAAAGCAAGAGTGTGCTTCTTAACCTGTGAGTGATATTGGTGATTACTCGAGTGAAGGTGTGAGTTCATGTTATAGGGCTGTGTTTCGAGTTGTCACTCACAAACTAATTTTCAAGAGTGTGTTCTGACAACTCGCAAGTGTAGTCTTCTCACCCGAGTGCTAAGGGTTGTGCTCGAGTGCACTTCCAGTTCCAAATTTTCTCATTGCTCTTGGGTTGTCACTTCATGTGTTGCACTTTTGGGGACTCGAGTGAATTTGGAGTCATCACTCTAGTGCAAAGCCTCATGCTCGAGTGTTGTGAGTACTTTCTGGCCATGGTTGTTGTTCACTGTTAAACACTCTCGAGTGAGAGCTATTCTCACTTGAGTGCAAGTCTCTCATCGCTCGAGTAAGGAATCTTTACTCGAGTGAGTCAGCCAAAAATCAGTGTTCTGCTTCCAAAAGGGGTCTTCAGGGTAGTTTCTCCCAACCCTTTTGGCATATGTGTAGGCCTCTAATAACCACCTAAAGAGTTCAAATGATAACCAACTAGTGTATTATGGAAATATGTATTTAGAAAAGAGATTGATCGGTTGTCCCTAATTTGGTTATAGGAATTGACATTTGCCAGACTCGTGAGCCCACTGTGCCCAGGAATGTCAGGAAAGAACAAAGTAGTGACTCTTTCTCTTATACTGTGTAAATCATTGTATGTATGTTTATCATGCATTGTGTTGCTGCTGCTGCTGTGTGACGCCTTGTGACACCTTGTGAAGCTTTGTGATGCATTATGCCTTGTGATGCTGCTGCATAGTGTTTACTGCGAAAGCGGGTATAGTGATTACAGTGAAAACTTGCATAGCGTTTACCGCGAAAGTGGGTATAGTGATTACAGCGAAAGCTGTCGTATTGTGATTACAGCTATGAGTGCTGTTGTGTGTGGCATAAGCCATGCATCATTATGTTGCTGCTGAACATGATCTTATATGCTATGTGTTCAAACATTGTATGAGTGATTTGTTACTACTAGGATTCTTTTGAATCTCATTATTTCCTTTGACTAACCATCAGATAGGGCAAGTGGCTCCAAGGAGAAGCAGACAACCAGGAGCGGTTAGGACCTTGTAAAGATGTTTTACAGTTTGGACGGTTGGTTATCTAGTTTAGCTTGGGATTATTGTATATACTTTGGGATGTAAATATTATTTTGGATATGTAATCCCCTATTTTGGGAAACTTTACACCCATTTTATATAGACATGTAACCCGAGATTGCCGGGATCTTAGTTGTGCACTCTGATATTTATGAATGTGATTTAACGACACAGGTGAATGTGAGATCAGATTAATTATATCTTTGAACTGCTTTTCTGGACATCCCATCTTGAAGATGAGGGATTATAAATGTTGAATTTGTCTTATTGGTCTCTATTTCACTTAAATATCATAACCCAGATATAATTACGGTGAAGGGGTTACACTATCCTTTAACTTACACATCCTCTTGAGGTGGTCTACCACTTCATCTAACATTTAGAATGTGTATTTTAATATTACCAAGTATAAAGAATTACTTTTCCCTTCTCAACTAGTCAAGCATTTAGGTTGTATTGACTAGTTAGACATGCAATTTCATACTTATTCTTTCTTGAATATATACATATATACGTGCCATGGATGACATATCTAATGACATCATTGGCTTTGGCATGCTATGCAAATAATCAAAATATGTGATAATATACACATAACATATTATCGCATGTTAATCTTCAATTCTCCATGACGTCTTTTGCTGCGCAACTCTGATACATTCCTCTTCTGTGCTTAACATACCTATATGGTTGGTTGAGGGAGGGTGAGATTTGGGAGAATCTTAGTAGAAAAGATTACCAAAATGTATGCAAGATAGATGCTTAGTGCATGACATGCTTGCCTTACCTCAATTCATGCTCACATAATAACATATTTGCATGCTTAATGCTTTACATCTCATACATATGGCCATAACATCAATAGAAACAGAGCTTCAATCACTCATATATCCTACGTATAATCAAGCAAAGCTATAAACACCCTATTTTTTCTGGGCCCAACTCAAAAATAATAAACAATGAAAAAAGAAAAAATCCTCCTTAATCCTGACACATCTAAATTAATAAGCAAATGACATTGATGGTGATTGGATTGTAACTAAAATTTGAAAAATGATCATCATTAGTGGTGATTGTCTTGCAATTGAAGTTTGTAATAAATGGCAACAAAATTTTAGAATAATTCATCTCATTAATATTGATTTGATATTCGGATTAGGAAACCTACTGTGGAGTCATTGTGGAGGAGAAAAAAAATAGAAATTTAAAAAAATTACAAAAAATACCTCTCATTTATTTTGATAGGTTTAAATTATGAAATTTCTTGTAGGGAAAATATAAAAAAATAAAAAAAAAATTTAAAAAAAAAATATCTCTCATTTATGTTGATAGGTTTAAATTAAGAAATTACTTGTTGGAAAAATAAAAAAAAAAAGAAAATTAAAAAAAATCTCATTGATGGTGATTGGGTTAAGGTAGGAAGTTTTATTAATATAAAATACAAAAACAAATTTAAAAAGATAAAAATTCAGAAAAAGAAAGAGCATTTATGAAGAAAACTCAATCTTGAGGCTATAAATAAGGGAGCAAGGGTTAAAACAAGACACATACAAAAATTGGGAGAGCAAAGACACAAGAATTTTGGGAGAGCAAGGAGGCAAGGCGTGGATGCAAGAGGTACATACTTATCTCTTATCTCCTTGAATTTCTTCATTGATCACTATTGCCTCCAACATGTTCTTTCTCATCATCTTAATGTCATATTCATGCAAGCACCTTTTTGTCTTCTTAATTTGCCTTCTTATGGTTCAACTTTCATGAATAACAATTAAGTTTTTTTTTTGAAAAAAAAGAAAAGGGTATTCTCATGCTTTGATGATATTACATGGCCAGCATATTTTCCTTGGTTTCCTCACTTTGTCTCTTTTGTAGCAAGGCTCAAAGCATCGGAGGTGCATGCTCACACCATGTCTTTATTGATTTTATTACCATATTGGACTTTCCACAATGAATGATATGTGGAGAATGCAATTCTTTGTTCGCTTGATGAACTCTTGTTTTTTTCTCTTTTGCAAATAAAAAGTTTCAAAATAAAAAAAAGAGAGGTTCTTTTCTTAAAATAAATGAATTTAGTTTCATATGAGAAAATGAGGAAAATGCTTTTAAAAAAAATAAAAATTACAAACGAAACAAAAAATGTTTTTCTCAAATAAATTAAATAAACCTTTTTTCTAAAAATACCAACCAAGCAACACGCCTTTTTTACCCCTAAACTATATGGGCTTTGATTCCTCTAAAGGGTATGTAGGCGCTAGGCTCTCTTCCTAAGTAAAGTCCAACTTTGTAAATAAACAAATTTTCCTTTATTAAGTTCTTATTTTTTGTAAATATTTTCTTAATTTCTTTTCTTCTTTGGTAATTATAATAAAATTAAAGGTCATATTCATTTTTAAATAATTGACTTAGGGTAACTGTTCTTATGAATAAGTGCTGTGAAGTGCCTAACACTTTCCCCATGCACACTCGACTCCCGAACACTCTCAGGTTTTCTTTTTTCAAAAAAAAGGTTTCCAAAATTATTCTTTTTCAAAATTTTGGTGGCGGCTCTATATTTTCCAAATTTCAGGTGCTACAGCTTGACGACTCCACTGGGGAAGGTTTGAGAGTCAAGCCCATTTAAGTTAAGTATTTAAAAATAATATGACCTTAATTTTATTTTAATTACCCTTTTTTTCTTTTATTATTATTATTTATTAAATTATTTATTTATTCTTTTCTCTAGCTATCTTGTGATCTGCTTAACAGATAAGGGTTGGGTAGAACCTTGGTTCACAGGTTGTTATGCTCTCTATACATACTGAGCACATACACTATTCTTATCACACACATTTAGGGCCTTATACCTGGGTCTGTGAGTTCCTTAGGTGAGCGGAAGTTTCTATCGGCTCCCTATGGGGTTTTTAGAACCCCTTGAGGTTACTGTGAAGACTTCATCCTATCTGTTATTCATTTGACAAGGTTGATCCTTGTGGTGTTTTCAGAACCCCCTGAAGGTCAAATTTATCAGATGGGGTCTTCATCTTTACGATGAGGGTAGTTAGAAGACCTTTGTCGGTGAGAATTAGAACCACCTTGAAACTATGGCACATATTAGAAGAAATTATTGACCTGCCCAATTAATTAGTACTTGCCTTTCTTAGGTAAATATCCCCCAACCTAGGGTTATTCCTAAAACAGGACACTGGAGGGCATTTATTTATTGTTGACAATATTATTTGTCATCCATGCATAATCAAGGAAACCCCTATGATCAAGTGGCTAATTGTCGCTTAACCTGAGTATGTATCTAGCATCACTCCTCATATCGATACATCATAAAGAAGGTGAATGCATTAAATAGCCAACCTTAGTCTAATGGTTTATGACCCTAAAAGACCATGAGCTCATTACATCTATCATGTTAGAAAATATCTCAATGAGAGATAACCCTTTTAGGGTTCATGAGGCATCCATCATCTATAGGCCTTTTAGCTTCACTTAATATAGGCCTTAGACATAATCATCATTTTAAAACCCTTAGCAGCGTGATGGCCTGGGCTATTCACAAGTTAATGGGCACTTAATTCTCCTTATGAGATAAAAGATCTCTTGAGGAGGTGGAGTTTGTTAGATCCCAAGTTTTAATGATAACAAAATGACAATTGTATGCAAATCATGTTTTTATAAGATTAAGAAGAGTTTACAAAGTTACCAAATGCATATAGGAGTGTTTTCTGGTATCTGCTGCAAAATTGAACTGGAGTGCTCGAGCATAAGTTTTGCACTCGAGCATAGATCCCTTTTGCACTCGAGCAGGTGCGAGTGAAAGCCAGAAAGTGTTCACCCGAGAGGCATGCCGCTGTTATTTTCATTGATTCACTCGAGCACTGGAGTTTGCACTCGAGCAGAGAAGCCATTCTCACTCGAGCACATGCGAGTGAAGGTCCGTGAGTGCTTGGCCAAGAGCAAGTGTTATCATGCTTCCTTGATTCACTCGAGCAGAGACATCAATGCTCGAGCATGAGCATTCTGTACTCGAGCAAGGTACTGCGAGTGCTTGGCCAAGAGTCATGAAGTGCAAAGAAGTGCAAGTGTGCTCGACCACCACCTCATAAGCTCGAGTGACACATCTACACCTGCGAGTGAAAATTCTATCCCTCTCCAAATCTGATGCGAGTGCTTGTCTAAAAGGTATAATACTTGAGAATATTCTTCTCACTCGAGCAGGAGTCTGTGTGCTTGAGTGAGGGCCTATATCATCTGTGAGTGATAAATTTATCTCTCTGAGTTTCTGATGCGAGTGTTGGTATTGAGAGCATATTCCTCTATAATATCGTCTCACTCGAGCAGGAGTGTGTGTGCTCGAGTGAGGGTCCACATCACCCGCGAGTACAAAATCTCACTCTTGTCAAAATGGTGTGCGAGTGATGACCCGAGAAGACACTCCCAGTAGAAAATGCAAGATCACTCGAGCAGGGGAAGTTGTGCTCGAGTGAGACCCCACTTCACTCGTGAGTGTGAATTCTATCTCTCTAAAAATCCTTGCAAGCACAACCCGATAACTGAAGCACAAAGAGGAAAATAGGAAGATCACTCGAGTGAGCCATCCATGCTCGAGTGATGCTCTGCCAGATCATCAAAAATGCCAAGTCTCACAACGTTCAATCCGAATATGGTTTAATATTATTAATTCATATCATCATTACTTATTATCATTGCTTAACATCATTTTGAATGTATTATAAGTATGATGCAGGAAGATGAACGTTTGAAAATTAGTTGTTACGGAGAAAGTCAAACAACAGCAGACAACATGATTACAAACACGTTCGCACCTACCGCATTCAGAATATTCAAACATGCGCGTGTCTTTCAATAGTTGCAAAAGTCCCGCTCCTCAAACGATGATTTCCTAAACGGGCAAAAACTGAAGCAACTATATATACAGAGATTCAGAGATAGTCAAGCAGAACAACGAAGCACAAAAACTCACAAGCTTATACATTAGTCTCTGCTATTCATCATTTTCTCTGTATACACATTGTTCTTCAGTGGTTATTCATTTGCTCTGTAAGAGAGTCTTCATACAATTCAAATTCTATGTTTATTTGATCTCAAGGTATTGGGACCTTGAGAGGGTAGTTTTCCTTACGAGAGAAGCAGTTGAGAGAATTTCTTGTTGTACTTTCCATTCATAAGCCTTATAAGATACAAGCAGAAGAGAACGTTGCTGCTCGTAAGACTTACAGTGGTGTAAGCAGGAGAGAACGTTGCTGCTCATAAGTCTTGTATACATAAGCAAGTGAGAAGGGTCAAAGGTTGTTTTTCTACACATAAGACTTGTCGTAAGGGGGAGAGAAATTTCTTATTGAGAGAATATTTCTGCTCGTAGTCCGTTCAAGGACGATTGTTGTTTTGTGGCATTCTGAGAGCCTATTGAATCTTGGAGGTATAGTGAAAATCTCAGTAGGTCTTGATCTCTGAGGACTGGACGTAGGCCTGGTTGTTAGGCCGAACCAGTATAACTCTCTGTGTTCAAATCTTCTCAACTCTACTCTATCTACTATATTTTTCATATCACCACATCAAGCGAAAAATTTATAACATCACCCAATTCACCCCCCTCTTGGGTAAAGCTTGCCTCTTTCAGAGTTCTTTTTCTCAATATCTATCACCTATATCAAAATTTGAAGTACAAGTCATCACCTTTTTATATCTTATGAGGCATCCTTGCACCATTCATTGGCATTTAGCTTCATTTGATATAGGCCTTGGATATAATCATCATTTTTAATGCCTTTAACCACGTGATGGCTTGGGTCATTCGCAGGTTAATGGGCACTTCATTCTCCCTATGAGGAAATGGATCTCTTAAGGAGGTGGAGTTCTTTTTCTCAACATCCATGGCCCATATCAAAACTTGAAGTATAAGTCATCACCCTTTTATATCTTATGAGGCATCCTTGCACCATTCATTGGCATTTAGCTTCATTTGATATGGGCCTTGGACATAATCATCATTTTTAATGCCTTTAACCACGTGATAGCTTGGGTCATTCACAGGTTAATGGGCACTTCATTCTCCCTATGAGGTAATAGATCTCTTAAGGAGGTGGAGTTCTTTTTCTCAACATCCATGACCCATATCAAAACTTGAAGTATAAGTCATCACCCTTTTATATCTTATGAGGCATCCTTACATCATTCATTGGCATTTAGCTTCATTTGATATGGGCCTTAGACATAATCATCATTTTTAATGCCCTTAGTCACATAATGGCTTGAGCCATTCACAGGTTGATGGGCACTTCATTCTCCCTATGAGGTAATGGATCTTTTAAGGAGGTGGAGTTCTTTTTCTCAACATCTATGACCCATATCAAAACTTGAAGTACAAGTCATCACCCTTTTATGTCTCATAAGGCATCTTTGCATCATTAATTGGCATTTAACTTCATTTGATATGGGCCTTGAACATGATAATCATTTTAAAACCTTTAGCCATGTGATGGCCTGGGCCATTCACAAGGTAATGGGCACTTCCTTCTCCCTATGAGATAATGGATCTCTTAAGGAGGTGGAGTTCTTATTCTCAACATCCATGACCTATATCAAAATTTGAAGTACAAGTCATCACCCTTTCATATCTTATGAGGCATCCTTGCATCATTTATTGGCATTTAGCTTCATTTGATATAAGCCTTGGATATAATCATCATTTTTAAGACCCTTAGATGCGTTATGGCCTAGCCATTCACAGGTTAATGGGTACTTCATTCTCTCTATGAGGTAATGGATCTCTTGAGAAGGTGGAGTTCTTTTTCTCAATGCCCATCACCCATATCAAAACTTGAAGTATATATCATCACTCTTTTATGTCTCATGAGGCATCCTTGTATCATTCATTGGCATTTAGCTTCATTTTATATGGGTCTTGGGCATAATAAACATCATTGAAGAAGGAGGAAAAAAGAGGGAAAATGAGCATGTAATTAAAAATGAAAAAAATAAAAATAATAATACAGTCATATCTTTAGTTAATAATGCTTGCATAGAATATCTTTCCTTAAAAATGACTTCATTTACCCTTGTCCATGTCATCCCTCCTTCACATAAATGGTTGTTCCTTAGTCCTGATGTGTGCAATATCCCAAATTTTGTTCATAAAAATTCCTTTTACATTTGTGACATTGAATGGAATATAATGGTGGGTTTTGGTGCACTTGAAATGGCCAAAATATTAGAAGTAGAGGTTGCATGAAATTTGGCCAAGTTGAGACATAAAAGTTCAATTTTTGTCTTCTTAAAGGCCTAATTTTGTAGCCCAAAATGGAGAAAGGACGAGCACAATTATTGGCCCAATTTAATATGAAATATTTGACCAAGAATGAAAAAGGAAGAAGGAAGACAATATTTAATTCAAAATTTGAAGAAATGTAAGGGTAAAATGGTCATTTGGCTAATAAATCAAGAAGCCTCTTATTTCTTCATAATTAAGGGCCAAGTTCGGTTAAGGAGTAAGAAAGAAAGAGAAATTAAATACTTGGACACAAACTAAGCCATGGACACAAACTAAGCCATGTGAAATCATTTAGAACCAAGTAGAAGCTTATGGAACCCAGTGGAAAAAAGAAGCACAAGATAAAACACATGTGCAAAAATTCTAATAAACAAATATTATTTTAAGGAGGTGGAAGGAGAGATTTGAAGAAGCTCTTAGACACTTCCAAAAGGCCCAAATTTTGGCCAAATAAAGAGAGAAGAGAGAGCACAACATCTTGAAGAAGACACAGAGTAAAAGAAGAGACAAGGATTCAAGAAGCAAACCTAGGTAAGTTTGCAAGCAAAATTCACTTGTTCTTATTTCAAATCCTTAGGAACCTCTTCTAATCCTCATATCCTTCTTGAAATCACATGAAGCAAGAATAAAATCAAGGAGAACAAGAAGAAGAGGGGACGATTTTCAAGGAAAGAAGAAAGAATCAAGATGTAACACTACTGCAAAAAAGTAAAGCTGTGGTGCTTATAATTGCATTAGCTGTGGCGCTAGTGAAGTGTCATATATCAGGACGCCATTAAAAAAATTGTGGCGCTTGGAAACACCACAGAATTTGAAGTTTTTTTTTAAAAAAATACCCTCCTGTGGTGCTTTTTAGAGGAAGGGTCATAGGAGGGGGTCTCCATTGGCACTTACGTTAGCAAGCTCCACAGGAACCCATACCCTCCTGTGGCGCTTACGTCAGCAAGAGCTACAAGAGGGCAACCCTTCCTGTGGCCCTTCCTTAAGGAAGAGCGACAAGAAAGTCTGTCCTTTTTTTTACATTCTTCTTGTGGCCCTGTTTAAGGAAGCACCTCAGGAACTTTTTTTTGTGCCATATTTTTTGTTCATATCTCATCATTACAATAGTACGTGCAATGCATGGTTTAAACATTTTCTATATATATCTATAGCAAAATGAAGAAAAGCAAACAACAAGAATGAGAGATAACTTTAAAATGATACAAATAAATGATTAATTAACTAAAGTAGTACTAAAAATAGTTATACAATATATTGTGAATGAAATACAATAAATTCAACTTGAATACATGACACAACAATTGGCAAGAAACAACACAACAAAGACTAGCTAGTGAATTAAATAGTATAGCTACCTAGAGATTTGCCTAAACACATATTCACATTATTCCTCGATCACTTCATTAAGTTGATGGCCAGTCAAAGTGTCACAATATTGATCTTCATAATACTACACATATATACCATCAAGCACAAATTAAAACAAATTAAAATAAGTAAAACTTAATTATCAGGCACAAATTAAATTTAATTAAAACACAATATGAAGTGCAAATAAATGACTTACTTTTTGAGGAATAAATGGCTGATCATGCGTAATTACATCCTTCATAAATTTCATGATGTAATACCCACAATCATTGTCATGGGGTTGGAAAGAGCACTGCAAAAATATAATGAAATATTTAACTCTGTTTATGAATAAAAATTGTTTACTAATAAAGTTTAAGTAAATTCATATATCAGTACCCGTATCTTCTTCCAAGGATAGCTAAGGTGAGGGTCAGCAGCTTTAGAATAGCTTAAGGAGACAGAGGCCCGATACGCAGTTAATGTGCTAACAAAACAAATAGAAACTGATTACTTTTGGTTATTCAATCACATATACAAATATTTACACATACGCACGTACGCTTACCTATTGAATAATAGTAACATATCATAATGGTTTTATGAAAGACCATTAATTAGAGGATCCACATTGATTGATAACTATCAATATCCAATGTAGCCTAAAATATTTTAAAAAATTTGTTTAAACAATCATGTTATGATAAAAGTTAAATAATAAAAACAAAAATTGTACCACTAATAACTTACCCCACATTGTATGGCACTAAAAATAGCGTAGTTGGTGTCGCTTTCTTTCTAAAGTAATCTTTCAATTCATTAGATTGTGCATGTATATCTACTTTGCCCCCATGCTGGCCAATGAGATAAGGGTTGACAAATACGAATTGGACCTTGTTTGTATCCATTTAAGATGTCATGGTACAAATGCCTGGTATAAAACAAACAGTGTCATGAAAAACAAAAAAAATGGAATGAGAAATATTAATAATAGTGATAAATGATTATGGTCAAGTACCTTATCTAGATGTTGATAGCTGAAGCACCAACCTATTCATGATTACATATGTCGTGCAAGGCATCGCCATTAACATGATCAACTAGACCGCTAACACTGTAGATAAGTCTATCAAAATGTATTTTCAGCCCTCCTTCACGAATCAATTTTAGTGTAATCGAATACTAATTGATCGCGATATGAGGTCAATCTTCTTTTGCTCTGTTGGCTAGATAATGCTTTCGTCAACCATGCCACCAGCTGTGGCCCTTGCTCAAGCAAGCGCCACAGCTGGTGCCCAAAATTAAAAACAATTAAATGGAAAAAGTAAATAAAAAAGAAGAAGCTGTGACACTTTTTTAAAGAACGGCCACAAAATAGGCGCCACTATTCAACCTTTTTGTAGTAGTGTAATTCAAGAAACCTTGTTTTACTTGTTGATTCATGGTTATTTTTAGTGTTTTGGTTTATTGTTTGTCTTAGTTGTCATGATTTTGTGATTTGGGAGGCATAAACCCTAAGGGGAGGTACTGCCCAAATTTGGATTAATCATGTGGGAAGTGTAATTAAAGGATTCAAGAAGTGATTTAAGGCAAAAAGGTGTTATGTTGAAAGAAAACATGAAACTTCATTTTTCCAAAATTTTCTTGATTTTCGGCCAAAGGGAAAATTTTATGTTTTGGTTGGAATTTGATGATTTCATTGAGTTTAGAATGAAAATTGTGTAGGGAATATGTGAAAAATGAAGTATGGAGGTTTTAAGGTGTGAAATGACAATTTTACCCCTAAAACCCTAACGTATGTGGCTACAAGGATAATTTGAGAAATAGAGTGTGATTTCGACAAAACTAAGGTAAAAAATGAGTTCTACATGCACAATTGTGTATAAATAGCTTGGGTCATAATTTTTTGTAAAGTACAGTTATATCGGGTATAAAGGGAAATTGACCAGATTCCTAAGGATATTTTGGTAATTATGCATTTTTTTATAGAGATAACCAACCATATGAATTTAGGAATGAGACATGAATGAGTAATAACTCAGTTATTATAAATTTGGAATTTTAAGATTTGACATTTGCCCAAGCCAAACCAAGAATCATTATACCGGAGTAGCTAGGCTATTAGAAAGGATTTCAGGTAGTAACCTTACATTTCAGGCTAAAGTGGGACCCAGCTGAGGTAGTGAGACAAGTCCAAACAGATAGTTATATACTCCAAAACATTACAACAAGTAAGGGTCAAATTGTCATTTGATCCTAAACAGTGTACATGGTGTGGCTAGTAAGGACAAACAGTCATTTGATCCTGAACGTCGAATAGACGGATATGTTTATTATATGGTGCATTGCATGTTTATTTATCATGTTTTATATGATTAATTATGCATTACTAATGAGATTCGTATGAATCTCACCTCTTTCCAAATATTAAAATATTTATTCAGCAAGAGACAACGGCTCTAAGGGCAAGGAAGTAGATCAACTGAAGATCTCAGATCAGTCCAAGCAATAGTATTAGTTAAATTTAGCTTTTTTATGTTATTTTGGGTTATATGAATATTACGTACAAACCCTGTGTGGATTCCTGTAATATAATCAAGTACTTTATATTAGTATGTTTTGCTATTTCTATTCGCCCATTGAACTACGCGTTAATACTCTGATAAATGTCAAAATATTAAGGGGTTTGACAATGTGAGGCTAAGACTTTTGTCTCTCTTTTCACTTTCTAGGAGTATTATTCTTGATCGGAGGAAATTGTTAAGTGTCTAAAACCTTGTTTAGTACAAGTTGCTTGTATAGAGGTGATATCATGCTATGGAGAAGCTTAGTTTTGAAAATGACTCGACCTCACCTTGATGAGGCTATTTTTAAAGGGTAAATTATTTAACTTGGATGCAATGTAATGATAATTACACAAGCCATATGAGGATTTGAGCCTATTGATATGATTTCATTTTCGTATGCGTACCACTTATCCATTACCCAATCTAGAACTTGGCATGTATCTCGTTTAAGGTAGATTTGATGTTAATTTAATTTGCTTGATATAGAGAGGACCAAGGCATTAATTTTTCATCCTTAATAAAAATAAAGCTAAATAGCCACCCTTACATGATAGCCATTTGAGGTTGTGTGATATTCTTTTCCTATACCTTAGCATGCAGAAACCACAAATATGTTCTTTACCTCTTATTCAAGTTTCTTTTTGCTTTCTAAGAGGACTCACTCTTCCTATTAGAGGAGCATGTGTACACTCTAAAAATTGTTAAGACTACAAGGTAAATCTTGTTGAAAAATGAATAGTTGAAAGAAAAAGAGAAAAAAGAAAAGAAAAAAAGTTTGCTAAGTTGAAAACCCGTAAGGGCAGGTTAGGCAAAAGTTAGAGCATAAAAAAAGGAAAGAAAAAAATCTCGCTAAGTTGAAAACCTGTAAGAGCAGTTTAGGCAAAAGTTAGAGCTGAAAAAAAAAAAGAAAAGGCAAAAACTTTGCTAAGTTGAAAACCCAAAAGGGCATCTTAGGTAAAAGTTAGAGCAACAAAAAAGAAAATAAAATAAAATAAATCAAAATAAAGATGGACAAATACTAAGAAAAACATGGAAAGAGCTTCCTTCAATTCTTCTTTTGTTTTAAGGCCTTTAGAGTGTACACTTACCTATTTAGTTACTGCTCTTAGTTATCATGAGTATCTACTTTGATCTTTAGACATCATTCATCTTCTCCTTACCTTTTATTCAGGGCACTTTTTTTCTAAGAGTACTCAATATTCTTGGTTAGGTGAGTATGTGCACATTCCTGCAATTTTTGAGGCCATCAAGATAATCTGGTTGTAAGGCTGCTCTCTTTTGAAAATTTTTAAAAAGAACAAAAAAAGAAAAAAAGAAAAGAAAAGAAGCTTGCTAAGTAGAAAACCCGTAATGACAGCTTAGGCAGAAAGTTAGAGCGGGAAAAAAATAAAAGGCAAAAAGCTTACTAAATTGAAAACCCATAAAGGCAGCTTAGACAAAAGTTTGAGCAACAAAAAAGAAAAGAAAATAGAAAAAAAAATCAAAAGAAAGATGGGCAAGTACCAAGGAAAACATGGAAAGAGCTTCCTTCAGTTCTTCTTTTGCTTTAAGGCCTTTTGAATCTGCACTTTCTTGACTCTATGTTTGGTTCTTATTTCCCTTAGTTATTATGAGTATCTACTTTAATTTTTAAATATCCTTTATCTTCTACTCAAGGTACTTTTGGTTTCTAAAAGCACCTTATCTTCTTGGTTAGGGGAGTATGTGCACATTCCTATAATTTTGAGGCCTTCAGGGTAACCTGGTTGTAAGGCTGCTTTTTTTTTGGATATTTTAAAGTTTAAAAAATGGCTAAAAATAATGAAAATCAAAGAAATGGGTGAAAAAAAGAAGAGAAAGGGGGGAGAATAAAAGCTCGCTAAGTTGAAAACTCGAAAGGATTGCTTAGGCAAAAGTTACAATAAAAAAATGAAGAAGAAAGAAAAAAAAACAAGAAGGAAAAAATCAAAAGAAATGAACAATATATAAGAACAAGAATTTGATATTCCTCATCTTCTCTTTACCCTTGTGATCTATGTTAGCATATGGCTCTTTTAGTGATGGAAAACTTAGATTATTGTCAAGCTTAGATTATTGCCAAGCTTATGGAACAAGAATTGGATAATTTGGACATAGAGAGCAAACACTAACCATCAAAACACTGAGTAGTGAGAGTAAACACTCTACCTGGTGAGGAAATCATTGGGGCATTGCGTTCTTGTCAAACCTTTTACCTTGATACTAGCTAACTTGAGGTCGATGAGATGATTTAGATAACGATGCATTTATATATATCTTGATTCTCTATTCTTATGACTTCGACGTTATTTTCTATGTTTTAATTCTTAAGATTTTATTATTGGATGTTAACACCTTGCTAGGTTTCTTAAGTTATGCTCAAAGGTCTTTCCTTAAGCATTTGGGTTTAAGGAATTCTTCCATTCCAATAATTTTCTACTCCTACTGTGGTATTCAAGCCTTTCCCATTTTTTCACTTCACATTTGGGACATTACCTTCCTTCTATTTGCCTTTCAATAAAGGGAACTAAGTTAGAATTTGGGGTTTCTCCTCAATTATGTTGCACCCATCAATTTCTCATGACAACATCGATATTGTTAAATGAAGTTTAAAAAAAATTTGATGTGCAAGCATTAAAGATGAAGATAGACAAAAAAAACAAAGATTCTTGTGCTACACAAATTAATATAGGCTAATATTTGGCTTATTGCTCAAAAGTTCTTTCTTTTATCAAGATTTAACACTAAGTCATACCCCAAAGAAAAATTATAATATCTTGTCAAATACGGCAAATTTTTCTTGCATCGGGCTTTGCATCAATCGTACTCTCGCTTTACTTTAACATGTATTGCATGCTATTTCACAAATTAGGGGCAAATTTGGAATTAATTTTTCAACCAAAGAGGCTTCTATTAATATTATGTCATGCATTACCTTGAAATGTGCTTTTACTAAGACTAGGGTAAACCTAAAAGCTTCTCAACAAGAGTCATAATGGCCTAAAGTGGGAGCAACAACATTGGTCGGGTAGCTCTTCATCATTTTCATCATCATGATCATCTTCATCCCCTTATCATCATTATCATCCTCATTAGCTCTTCATCATTTTCATCATCATCATCATCCTCATTAGCATTTTATTATCATTATCATTCTCATTAGGATTTTTTCATCACAATAATCATCACTAATATACTGCATATTTGGGGCACCGTATTGTTAGATATGATTAGTTTTGATGATGTCAAGTATTAAAGTGCAAAAATTTTGTATGACATACTTATTATCTTCATTGACTAACTACTATATTTAATGTTGGATATCTTGTAGACTAGTCAAGCCAAGAAAGAAGAAGATTGAAGATATTCAAGAAGACATCTAATTGGGTTATGAAGAATGATAATCAATTCAAGAAAATATCTAGTTGGATTATGAAGAATGATCATCAAGTAGCAAAACAAGAAGAAAGATATTGAAGAAAGATATTGAAGAAAGAAGAACTTGCAAGATCACATGAGAATATCAAGATCCACGCTATTAGAAGTGATATCGGAGGTTTCTATGGTCAAACGGAAGTTGGAATGGGTTAATACGAAGCTAAAATGATTTATACAGAAGTTATGGTAACTCCGGGGATGATTACTCGAGTAAAATGGCATTGCCTCATTTTGGAGGTGATTACTTGAGTGGCTACTCGAGTAATCTGCAAAGTTACTAAAAGATTACTCGAGTGACCACTCGAGTAATGATACTCTGTTTTCGCACTGCAGGATAGAGGTTTGGTATTATGATGATATCTCCCTAACCACATGCTGGATTGAGCTAAAACTAGTGGCATATGAAACTATACTCCCAACACGAACTATGCACACCACGATCACATTAAAACAAGTTCAGATAAGAGAGATATGATCTGTTGAATTTGACACATGAATCAACATCTTTTACCAAAACAAGGTTTGGTATTTTAAACATAACTCTCAAAATACATATCTGATTGAGACGGAATTAGTGCCATATGAAACTAGACTTAAAGAGATTTCCATGGATATATAATTTGACATATTTTAACTTATATACTAAGAGCTATGCCTTCTGAAAGTTGATGCTCGTGATTTCAGAATTTGTCTAAATGCAGAAGATATTCTTTAGATCATAATTTTCTAAATACAAAATGAGTTTGGAGGTGATTCTTATTGCATTGGTATGTAGATGATGAGGGCTTTCCGATGATATATGATTTGCAATGTTTCAAATCAAAATCAAGAATTCACTTGAAGGGCTTACTCGAGTAATATGTAAAGTTATTTGAAATCTCACTAGAGGGACCAATCGAGTAATGTTTGAGAATTTGTTTCAGTAAGCTCTCTGTCAAGAATTGAGTAGGATTTCTCGAAGGGATCACTCGAGTAATCTACAGAGTTATTTGAGAGATTACTCGAGGGGCAACTCGAGTAATCAGAGAAGAAATGCTCTCAGCCATATTTTGAAAGGAACTACTCGAGGGATCACTCGAGTAATGAAGTTGGAATAACTCTCGGCCAAGATTTGGACAACATTACTCGAGGGAGCACTCGGGTAATCTACAAAGTTATTTGAACTATTACTCGAGGGATCACTCGAGTAACCAGAAGAAAAGAAAGGCTTACCGAGTAACCACTTAAGTAACGCGACCAACAACATATCCCTAGATTTTGAAAATAATGGGAATGTTTATGTAACTTACTCTTCTTGCTTCCAATCACTCTAACAGTACATTTTATTAGTGTTTAATGTATTTCTCCAGGAATGCAATGAAAAGATGATGTAAAGAGATAAAAGTTGACTTTATGGAAGTGGAGCGTTCACCAATCACAATGGCTAGTTTTCAAAATCGAATAACAGTCAAACGAAGCTACGCCACTCTAACAGATATGTTAAAATGCTCAAACAGTCATCAATCTTCATCAACTATAAATAGAAGAACATTCAGAGTTTAACAACACCAATGAGAAACATGAAAAGATCATGAATCATCTACTCCAATCCAACTTCTGTCTGTTCTTATCTATTTTCTATATCATGTATATTTGAGAGAGAGATTATTTGTATTGTACTTCAGTGTTCATTATATCTACTCTGTGAGAGAGTCTGTAAACACTCTCAACTATATTTTTGAATTGATCTCAAGGTAGAGGGACCTTGAGTGGGTTGATTTCCTTACAGGGAAGTATAGAGAAAATTGCTGGTAAGACTTTCTGCTCGTACAACTTATAAGGTGCAAGCAGTAGAGAACGTTGCTGCTCGTAAGACTTACAAGGGTGTAAGCAGGAGAGAACGTTGCTGGTTGTAAGATTTGCACGGATAAGCCGGAAGGAAAGATCTTCGGGATTGCTCTGCTCGTAAGATTTGCAGTAACGGCTGGCACTCTTTCAAGCCTTGTATCGGCAGGTGCCCTCAAAGCCCAATAATGGCTGGCACCCTTCAAGTCCTATAGCGGCAAGCACCTTCAAAGGCCAGTAACAGCTGACATAATTCTTTTAAAGCTTTATAACGGCAAGCACTATTCTTTCAAAGCCTTATATTGGTAGGCACCCTCAAAGCCAAGTAATAGCTAGCACAATTCTTCTAAAGCCCAATAACAGTTGGGATAATTCTTTTAAGGCCTTATAACAGCAGGCACTATTCTTTTAAAGCTCTATATTGGCAGGTACCCTCAAAGTTCAATAACAGCTGGCACAATTCTTTTAAAGCCCATTAACAATTAGCATATTTCTTTTAAAGCCTATAACGATAGGCCCTATTCTTTCAAAGCCCTATACTGGCAAGCACCCTCAAAGCCCAGTAACGGCTAGCACAATTCTTTTAAAAGCCCTATAACGATAGGTAATATTCTTTCAAAGCCCTGTATTTACAAGCACCCCTTAAAGCCGGTACTTATCAGGTTTTACAACTTGCTTCAGGCTACAACCCGATATACATATCAAGTCTTACAACCTGCTTCACGCTACATCCCAGTACATATATCAGTCTTACAACCTCCTCGAGTATCCACCCAATACACTCAAAATGCATAACAGGTCTTACAACCTAAGGACACGTGAATCTAATAGGTCTTACTACCCATCATATATTCATGAAACGAATATACCTGATGGTAAAAACATACATGCAGAACCATTACATAGATACGAGAGCAAGAGTCACTTGACTTTCTCTATCTTATCAAGCCTGTTTTGCCTTAGTCTTTTTTTCTCTATCTTTCGATAAATAATATGGAGTACCCCATGGCGATATATTGGGTTATACAAACCCCTTTTTCAAGGAAACCCACCTGACATGGGACTCATTACAATGTACCACCTCAAGAACCAATGTCCCGGTGGCTCTACTCTACGGTTTGACGTCCCAGTACTTCACTCAGTTACTTATTAGTTAGGCCCTTCGGTCATAACCCTCCTAGGTAGCCTTCTCCGGTCGACTAGCCAAGATGACATCCCAACAGCTCTACTTTATGGCACTTTACTTGATGCTTCATTAAACTTTTCATTTATCAGCCCCTCCGGTCAGAACTTACTGTAGGTAGCCCTCTTCAGTTGGTCGTCTGTCAATGGAAGCACTATTGTAATAGGTACAAGTCCTTAAAAGAACCACACCCCAAAAACTAAATGTTAGAGCTGGGGAAACCAAGGCTTTATAAGGCTCCTTTTTATCTAGCAATTCTACAATCTTCTTCTTTAATTCTGCCATTTCATTTGGGGCCATTATGTATAGACTTTAGATATCGGTCCAGCTCCAGGCTTAATCGCAAACTCTACTTCCCTTACAAGGGTAATCTACTAGAGCATAATTGCAAACTCCACTTCCCTTATTGGGGTAATCCACTGGAGCATAATTACAAATTCCACTTCCCTTACCGGGGTAATCCACTCATGTCTTTTGGAAAGACTTTAGGGAATTTGCTAGCCACAAGTATATCTTTTATTATCTATCTCCATCATAAGACCATAATTCGTGGCTATCCCTTTTCTCTATCTATCACTTTATTCTATTAGGGACAAACTCCCAATCAATCATTTTAAGGGAATATTCTATAATCAAGATCTTTTTCTATGCTAGATTTAGCAACTAGCAACCTTTAGAAACCTCGTACACATTTCTAGAACCTCGTCCTACTTAAAACCTCAATATTAATTAAGTCAAGGAATCATTTTTCCTTAATCATACGCCACATGTATACTATAGATCATAAATCATAATAATTCCTATTCTAACTTTCACAATATTCAATATAATGTCATCGCAAAATCTGAAAAATCTTATCAATTTTCCCTCAATCACCAGACTCAAATCTTATATACCATAAGATTAATAATCACCATATATCATACCTTAAGGAACATAAACCTTTAATCAAAAAATTTCAAATAATATTCTCATAACATCAACATTGACCACAAAGTTCTAACTTAACCTCAACCTCAACATCATAAGGTTATATTCAAAAATCACTTATACAGCACATTCATCACCTATATGCCTTTTAACACCGATAAGTAAAATCTTTGCAAATTTATTTTCCCTTATATGATGATTTTGTGGATGATATTTGAGCTGAATTTAATGAATTTTGATGTAATTGATAAATAAATAATGATTTTGGCATAAAATAGAATTTCTTAAAAAACACTAAATCATACCCTTTTTCAATTTTTAGGCAATATCCGGAGCTCTAGATGTCAGATTGGGACATTCTATATATGGATAAAAAGCTAAGAAAGAGCTCTACAATTTTATGTTGAGACCAAAACCTAATTCTATCTCCAAGAGTTGCGAATTTTGCTTGGAAGTTGAGGACGTGAATTTGTTCAAGTCTGACCTTTGCATACTAATTTTACCATAACTGAAGCTGTAAATATTGAAATGAGGAGTTTCAACTTGCATATTCAAGCTAAGATCCAGAGCTACAACTTTTATGAAGATCAAAATGTAAAATTCCACTAACCCTTCCATCTACCATTTCACCAACTCCACTTCATCTTCCTTTTCACCTACTACTTCATCTACCACTTCACCTACTCCATTCTTCCCTATATATAGCCTTCCTCTCCCTCACATTTAAAACACACCATTTCATATCCATTTCTTTCCTCTCCTTTCCACATACACCATTTTAGAGTTAATTTCATACATTATATTTGCTTCTTGCATGCCTCCTACATGGAAGGCTTAGGTAGTCCTCCTTTATGGATGGTATAATTTGCCACCTACATAGAAGGTTTTACCTCCTAAAGGGACGGCTATATTTTCTCTATTTTCATGCATCTAGTTGTTATATATTTATGTTTTAGAATTTAATATTCAAGTTTTATGCAATGTATTTTTCAATTTATTTTGGTTTTGTTTTTATTTTCATCATGAACTAAATTTCTATTTTCCTAAGGTGATGATGCAGCTTACTAATGACGGATTTAATCTTAACTTATTAAATCTATTTTTAATTTTTCCTTTATGATTGAGTTTTAATTATTATTCTTAATGCTTTTGATTAATTGGCCATCTTTTGAATGATTTCAATATGCATGTTAAGACCAAAAGGAGATGCATGTGTGTAGATCCTATAATTAAAACCATAACTTGCATATGAAATAGGAATATAGTCATATGAGTTGTGTAATCTTAATGAGTTCCATAAATCTTAATGTATTATTAATTGCTTAAATTCATATAGGAATATATTGGATTAGCAATTAATTATAGAATTACTTGACCATGGAAGAAGCTAGTAATTAAATGAGGGAAACTTGACTATCAATTAAGTGAAATAAATTGGGCTAAAATATATAGGTGATTCAATCCGAAATTTGTTAAGTGAAATATGACCCCCTAGAGCTTTTTCTTGTAGTTGTTTTCATATTATTTGCATTCATATTTAATCATTTCTTTATTTTGTACTCTCAATCACTAACTAATTGATCGACTAAATAGAATTAAAATTACTCATTTTGGTACTTAGTGATCAATCCTTGTGGGAAAGATACTTTACTCACTTCTGTATTACTAGATTACGACAGTGTATACTTGCACTATTTAATAGACCATTTACATTCGTAACAAACACAGTTCATCTAACTAAGATAACTAGTTAGCATTAGAAACTCTAAAGTTAGTAACACAATTCAAATCTTGTGCTACCTCATCCATCTCTAGAGTCTCTCAATCTCACTGGCAGGAGAATTCACACTAGGACTAGGCACCGTCAAAAGTACTATCACCAAAGCCTGAACGCTCTTCCACAGGGTATACATCACTGATTCTTCATTTCTTCCTCTATATATAACTCTGACCCTTCCTTTGGCAGGCTGGTTAATAAATGGGGAGATCTATCTCTTCAGGTTTGTCTATCACCTAACAACTTATTCTAGTCATGGGGTTACAAACAAAGCAGCAACATATCATTCTCATTAAGCAAAGAACACTAACCTAGTGACAGAATCTTTGCTTTGGTACCAATAATGTAACACCCATCATTTGTACCCCTTTATTATGCTTTTGGAAGTGTTACTAGGCTAGTAGAATCAATAATTAAAGCTTTTCAAACTAAAACTTATGTATTAACTTTTAGGGTTCTATTCATTTGGCAAAAACTCTAATTTTCAAATCTCCTATCTTAACTTCAAAATTTCTTATCCTTTAACTTACATATCCTCTTGAAGTGGTCTACCACTTCATCTAACATTCAAGATGCGTATTTTAAGCTTACCAAGTATAAAGAATTACTTTTCCATTTTCAACTAGTCAAGCATTTAGGTTGTATTGACTAGTTAGACTTATAATTTCATACTCATTCTTTCTTGAACATAACATACATACATGCCATGGATGACATATCTAATGAAACCATTTGATTTGGCTTGCTATACAAATAATCAAAATATGCGATAATATACACATAACAGATTATCACGTGTTAATCTTCAATTCTTTATCACATCTTTTGCTGCGCAACTCTGATATATTCCACTTCTGTGCTTAACATACTTATATGGTTGGGTGAGGGAGGGTGAGATTTAGGAGAATCTCAATAGCAAACATTACCAAAATGCATGCATGATAGATGCTTAGTGCATGACATGCTTGCCTTACTTCAATTCATGCTCACATAATGAAATATTTGCATGCTTAATGTTTCACATCTCATATATATGGCCATAACATCAATAGAAACAGAGCTTTAATCATTCATATATGCTATACATAATCAAGCAAAGCAATCATGCACATCAATACTCAAACATACATATCAATACTAGCAAGTTAGGTAAGTTTACAACCTTTTGTATTTATTTTCTCCTCTTATTCCCTTTTCTTCCAACCATTGAAGTTGTGCAATTCCTCTTCATTGATATCTCATAGCCCTAGATACAAAACCAAATCATGTTTTTAACTCATTACAGCCATGAATACATGCCATTACACAAGACTTGTTCTCTTGCATACTCTTAATTCTAATGATTGGATTTTCAATCTAATCTTTCTAAAATTAGTCCAACAAGTTATTCCTACACATTTTTCATGTAGAATTCATTTCTAACCTCAAATTTATAAAAAACCATCTCCTTCCTTAAGAACCCAACATGGCCGAAACTTAGGGTCTTTCAGGCCAAAATTCGATTTTTGATTCCAATTCTTCCATAAACACTTTCTCACCGTAATCTCACACAATGTTTTTGTGCTAAACTCATTGGAAGCATCAAAATCATCAAAATCATTCTCTTTCCCCAAAGAATCAGGTCTGGCCTAAAATACACCATAGACCACCACAAAGTGCTTTTAACAAATTTAATTACAAGACTTATTAAACTTCCTTCCTATAATATTTAGGCCTCTTTTAACATCATTTCCATGTTCATATGATCATCACTCCCCAATTTTACCTCTTAGCCAAAATCCTAGAGTAACATGGTAACCTCATAAAAAATTAACAAGACCTCAGAATATTATACTCAAATCAAAACATATGCTCACCTCTATGAGATGCTATAGCTTATTCTTGATTTTGATAGCTTCTCCACCTTAGAGGCAACATGAAACTCTTCTGTCCAAGAATCCGAAACTGTATGAATATTGCTCTCATCAAGAGGAACAAGGTTTGTGAAGGCATCGGAAGCTAGAAACGTGATATCAGGGGTGAAATCACTCAAGAACACTTTCTCTCTCTTCAAGAACACTCCCTTCTCTCATCTTTCTTTTTCTTCTTATTTTCTCTCTTGGACAAAATTAATGGAGGTAGGGTGCTGTTGGACTTATTTAATTCCTTAGGGTACCAGTGCTATTTTTCTCCTAGGGTGCCATATGCTCCTTTTAAAACCTTAGATGCCAGGTGCTCCTTTTGAAATCCGGCCTCCTCCCTCTCTCTCTTATGCTCTTAGACATCCTTTATGGCTAGGGGAAGGAGGTTTGATGATTTACTCTGGCTTTCATGTTCAGTAGTCAGAAAATTTAGACACTTGGCTGGACCAGAGACCGACGAATTATCCCAACCTTTTGGACATGTGGCCCCTGAGGGCTAGGTGGCGCCTTTTCATACGTCCACCTCAATAGTAAAACGCTAAAGTGGCTGAGGTGTCATCATTCCACGGTTCCAACCCAAAAGCTACTTTTATAAAGCTGCTTTAATAAAGTTACTTTAATAAAGCTACTTTATAGGTGTCTTCTTTCAGAATGTGCCACATGTACTCTTTCCTCCCAAGTGGTGCCACATGTATATATATGTGGCACAAGATAGTGGCACATACCTCAGGGAGTCACAAGTGTATTGTGCATCCCTGCCCGGTATATTGCATCCGACTAACTTCACATATAAGACAATACCAGTTATTGAATACCTGTATGCCTCATGTGGGACTAAGTAAGACTTAGAGAACAATAAAAGGAAACTTGGAGATCAAGTAATAAGCTTGGGGAGCAAGCTTACTTGGAGGGCAAGCAATCTTGGGGAGTAAGCAATAAAACTTAAGGAGTAAGCTTGTTGACTTAATGGAAATCCACATAATTAATATTCATAACATTCCCCTTTAGATATCCATTATGAATGTGGCTCATTAAAAAAATTTAATTCTCAGGGTGCCAGGTGTAAATAGACACCCATAAATTTCATCCGACTACCAACACACAAGGCTACTTATCATTACGCCAACTCAAAAGCTAATTTATACATATGGGACCCATAAGGCATCATACATGTACTTATGTGGCACAACTAAAATGGTGCCAAGTATGCCAGATTGCACTTTCTTTGGTATGTTTTATCTGATTACTTACACACACTGAGTCCCTATGTAATCTGGGGAATTATTCTCTACCGGAGGGCCGAATCATATAGTCCCTGAAAATCATTCTATCTCTTGAGCATTCTTGGGACTCTTGCTAAATTAGGCTCAGTAACCTACTGGATTTAGGCTTATTCACAAGCTTTTAGGCCCAAAATTTGAGATATTACAAATGTTCTTATCACATTAGGTCAAGAAAGAGCACTCAAATGTTATTTGGGATAATGTCAGGGTAAGATATATATGCTTGCTAATTACTTGATATTTACTTGTAAAAAATTTTAGCTTGAATTGTGAACTTTAAAGTTTGCATATGAAATAGATGACAATCAAAAGAAATGTGTCATCAATAAGGCTAGGCAAGCACTATGCATATTCCATTATGTTTTGACGAAGGCATATTTGCATATTCTAGAAAAGGCCAATGAGGCAAACATTCTTGAGGAACTTTTATCCACATACAAGGGGGATGAGTAGAGAGAATTTATAATCTCATATCACCAGCCATCATTATAGGTAAAAGTTATTAGCAATTCATAAGGTTTACATGTATCTGTTTAATACTAATTGAAGTCTTGTGCATATTCATTGATGATAAGGTAGGAAAATAAGGAGAGGGTAAAGGAGAATAAGTATCCCTATAGAGTAAGGTGAAAAGGGTATGCTTGCATTGTTCACTAAGAGTAGAGGCAATAGTAAACCTCCTTGTTATGAACTTTGGTTTATAGCGAGGCAAAATAAAGAAGGTTCTCATGACAATCCTCAGGAGAAGGAGGTCATTGACCAAATGGTAAGTATTAATATTAGTTTTTGAATTATGGAAGTAATGTCTTCAATTAACTTTCAATATCAACATTATTGGTAAAGGCATAGCAAGCCATTTCCTAGGAATTTACTACACAGGGCTGTCTTCCTACGGTTGAGGATGTATTGGCCAAGACATTGGGGCCTGACTATTACGGTCTTCTTAGGGGTCCTAGCTTTGGATTGACTAAGACTAAATATTATGGTCATTGGTAATCTTAAAGAATAATATGGACAAAAAAATATGAAAAGCTCCCAAAACATTGTGATGGAATGTATAAACAAATATTGTTTCTCACACAAGAGTTAATGAAGGTGTATTACAAAGTAGTAAGGGGAAATGTCAACCCAAATACTAAAAGCAGCTACACATTCCTCGGTCATGATCTACCTCAAGGATTGGTGGACGTTGAATGTTTTGTTGATAGCCCTAGATGTCGTATAATTGCAATGGGCTGCATATTCAACCACCTAGAGGATAACAAGATTCATAACAAGCCTTTGCCTCCTGAGTATATGAAGGTAAAAATCAATACCAGCTTATATACTAACTATTAGCTCTCTGTGGCCACCAAAGATGCAGAAACAGTGGGAAGGGCTATGGGCAGCTTTATGCGTGGCCTTGCTATCTACTTAAAGTATGCAAGCTGCCTAAAAAGTCCACTACTCAAAAGAAGCTACCCACCAGGTCCAAGAATCCCCCACTCAGTCCAAGACCCCCACTTAGTCCAAGAAGAGGAAGCATTCGACCCCCAATGATCAATTCAGGTAGAAGTCATTCTTGTAGAATAAGCTCATTGGTCAATCTACTTTGAAGTCCCTCAAGGAGTTCTTTGACAAGTTCTTCGCTTCGAATTCGAACCCATTTCTAATGATCCAATTTGGGAAAGAATTCTTTAACCAATAGGATTAATAGGAGTCTGTAAGCAAAAAGCTTATTTCTGAGGGCCTGAATAAGGAGATGGCAAGTATAAGCTCTATCAACTTCTTTATCAAATATTTCTTCAATTGTGATAAAATAGTTAGCTACTTAAAATTTTGATTATATTTTGATATGTCGATTTTGGTATTTCAGGGTGTACTATAATTACATCCTCCCCTATAGCCTCCAGGACAGGATCAAGTTCATCTGTCATGATAATGTTAGGTACCATGCTGATGGCATAAAGAGGTGAAGTAATTTCAAGCGAGGCTTCTGGTAGATGAATTTATTAGGAGGGCGCCAAACAATAGCAACACTTACTTCTTAACAACCATATATTTAAGGGTGGGTACATCTTTAACTTTTCTTAAATTAGTTTTTATTTATTTTGTAATTGTCCTAATGATGTGATCTATTAATGTACTTAGGGGAGACTAGATTATCATCGTGGTAAATCCATTATACAAAAAGATATGGTACTATAACTCTATAAGTAGGGTTCTAGAAAAGAGACAATACATGCAGGAGACATTTAACCAGTAAGTTATTCATTTATGATCTCTTATAATTCAGTCTAGGTTGCATATGTTTATGTATATACACTTTTTTATTGCATCCTCTAAGATCAATGTATAACTACCGCTTACAAAATGATCTTGACTGTAGCACATGCAACCTTAGTGATGGCCACTTCAGATAAGCCTTCTATTGTCTGAGTGCAAAGTATATATATTATTCACTAATGACTATAATATTAAATTGAAGCACAAATATAGTTTATATATGACTATTTGACAAATCTTTCTTATAATTGCTTTATAATGCCCATAGCAAGTGGACAAGAGCAACGATTGTGGGTACTGCATGATGTAGTTCATGAAGGACATAATCATGCACGGTCACAAAAATATTGCTCTTGGGAAGGTATATTTTATGCTCAATTCATTCATATATGTACATTTGATCAGCTATATATGTTACAATATCTAACTTCATCTATTGTTTCCTTTTGTGCACAGTATTTTTATGCCTCCTAGTCAAAGTTTACTCCATCACAAATGGAAGAAGTGGCTGAAGAGTTGGTGGCATCTCTACAACTTTAGTGGAAGGGGGAACTGCCCTACTATAAATGAATGTAATTTATATATACCGATTTGTTTGTTTTAAACTTTTTGTTTTAACAGTATATACATGTACATGAATGACTAATTGTAAATAAATTCTGCGTTATTGTATTGCTCTATACATGAATGACTATAAATATATATTCTAATTCGTTATGTATAAATGTATATGTAGAGGGATAACGAAAGCAAAACCCCCGCCTGATTTTTTTTTAAAATTTAGCTTTGATAACTCATGGTTGTTACCAAACAATTGTTATTTATGTCAACCGTAACACCTCACTTTTAGGACTCATTTTCAATATTCCATAACCTTAGGAAAGCCATTCAAGCTTGTATGAGATTGAAAAATGTGAAAACATGAGCCTTTTTAAAATCATTTCTTTTATTAATGTTTATTGCGGAAATTCTCAAAACTTTCACTCAACTTTGAAAATTCATAATTAATTCTAGGAACATAGTTTTGACATGGTTTAAGTCTCATCTCAAAGCTTGAAGAATCCTTTACTAGGTAGAAATACTAAACAAGACTTTTCCTATCTTAATCAATACAGTTTATTATTTTCCCTAAATCACTTAGTTTTTGCACCAACAAACATATGCTATATTACATGATTTTTCATGAAGGCTACAGACCTCCAAATGTTTGTGTTTCTATCTTGCTAGAAACCTGTGCATATCTAGTATTTTACATAAATAATTCGTGACTGAAGCATTTCATTTTGTTAGCCCAAAATATCGCGTATGAGTTAAACTCAAAAACTAACACCAAAAACTGTTCTTCAATTATTGCATCATGAATCATGGATTTACAACTTCATACTGTGCTAAATAAATTTTAATAATAACTTTAGACATATTACCATCATGATAAATGTAATATCCTGAATTGTGATTAAGGGCTAATAACTTCAAAGTGATGTAATTAATGTTAATTAAACATTTTTGAAGTAAATAATGTGAATTATGATGTAAAATGTGTTTGATAATGATGATGATATATGTGTTATGACAATCAGGGGTAAAATGGTAAATCACCGACCGATTGGTCAATCACTGAAGAGGAAACTCATTGGTAATTGAGATCAATGGCTAGGATTTGTTAAGCAAGAGGTAGAATCTTGTGTGGATGAGTTTATAAGAACTCATGGTAGGGAGAATGAGGTCTTGCCAAGTGTCATTATGATGGCCCTAGGATTGGTCAAAGATTTAAAAACACTCTCCTCTCTCCCTCCAAGTAGGTTTGCATGGGAAAAGGGAAGGAATGAGATTATCATATTTTCATCTCATTTCTCTCTCATCATTCTCCATTTTCGCTGAAGTCCAAGCAAGAAAGAGAAAGAGAAAAGCTTGGTTTTGAGTAGGTAATTGTCTCCCTATGCTTAAAGCCTCTTCATTAAGCTTGTTCATGAGGTTGAGAGCTTCTTTGCTATGTTTTTAGAATTTAGAAAAGTGGTGATTTGGTGTTTGCATAAATTTAAAAGTTGGGAAAACAGAGATTTGATCTTACCAAGTTAAAGAGGTAAGAATTTAATGCATTTTGGTATATTTATGGTGATTTTTGGTTAAGTGATGTGAATTCTAGAATTTTACCAATAGGTTCCTTGTGTTAAAATGAGTGAGAATGAGCTTTGGCACAAGTTTTAGGACCATTGGTAGTGAAACGGGTAAATCTGGGAACATATATCAGTTGCTGCGATTTTTGGCTCTGATGAATAACACTCGAGTAAGGGAAGGGTTCACTCGAGTGCTGCATGCCATTTTCCCTGTTTCACATGGATTCTCAGGCAAAGCTCAAGAGTGCACTTTCGTTCCCGCGAGTGATATAGGTCATCACTCGAGTGCAGTTCCCTGTGCTCAAGTGAGGGAGTAAGTTTAAGACTTTAGAATTTATGGTTGCTCTCGGGTAGTCACTCGCTGTGGTTCACTTTTCGGTGCTCCAGTGCATTTGAAGTCATCACTCGAGTGCAGCTCTCTATGCTCGAGAGAGGGTGTAAGACATATTAAGGTTTGCTCTCGGGCAAACACTTCCTGTGTGGCACTTTTGGGTGCTCGAGTGAATCTGAGGGTCATCACTCGAGTGAGGTCATCTTTGTAAGAGGCAAGCTTCACCCAAGAGGGGGGTGAATTGGGTGATGTTATAAATTTTTCGTTTGATGTGGTGATATGAAAAATATAGTAGATAGAGTAGAGTTGAGAAGATTTGAACACAGAGAGTTATACTGGTTTGGCCTAACAACCAGGCCTACGTCCAGTCCTCAGAGATCAAGACCTACTGAGAATTTCACTATACCTCCAAGATTCAAAGGGCTCTCAGAATGCCACTTGACAACAATCGTCCTTGAACGGACTACGAGCAGAAATATTCTCTCAATAAGAAATTTCTCTCCCCCTTACGACAAGTCTTACGTACAGAAAAATAACCTATGAACCTTCTCACTTGCTTATGTATACAAGACTTATGAGCAGCAACGTTCTCTCCTGCTTACACCACTGTAAGCCTTACGAGCAGCAACGTTCTCTTCTGCTTGTATCTTATAAGACTTATGAATGGAAGGTACAACAAGGAACTCTCTCAACTACTTCTCTCGTAAGGAAAACTACCCTCTCAAGGTCCCAATACCTTGAGATCAAATAAACATAGATTTTGAATTGTATAAAGACTCTCTTATAGAGCAAATGAATAAACACTTAAGATCAATGTGTATACAGAGAAAATGATGAATAGCAGAGACTCGTGTATAAGCTTGTGGGTTCTTGTGCTACGTTGTTGTATTGATTATCTTTAAATCTCTATATATATAGTTGCTTCAGTTTTTGCCCGTTTTGGAAATCAACATTTGAGGAGCGGGACTTTTGCAACTATTGAAGGACACGCGCATGTTTGAATATTCTGAATGCGGTAGGTGCGAACGTGTTTGTAATCATGTTGTCTGCTGCTGTTTGACTTTCTCCGTAACAGCTAATTTCAAACGTTCATCTTCCTGTATCACACTTATAATACATTCAAAGTAATGTTAAACAATGATAATAAGTAATGATGATATGAATAAATAACAATAAACCATATTCGGATTGAACGTTGTGAGACTTGGCATTTTTGATGATCTGACGGGGCATCACTCGAGCATGAAAGGCTCACTTCGAGTGATCTCCTATTTTCCTTCATATGCTTCTGTTATCGGGTTGTGCTTGCATAGAATTTCAGAGAGACAGAATCCTCACTCGCGAGTGAAGTGGGGTCTCACTCGAGCACAACTTCCTCTGCTCGAGTGATCTTGCATTTTCTACTGGGAATGTCTTCTCGGGTCATCACTCGCACACCATTTTGACAAGAGTGAGAATTTATACTCGCGGGTGATATGGTCCCTCACTCGAGCACACACACTCCTACTCGAGTGAGACGCATATTCTCCAGGAATATGCTTTCAATACCAACACTCGCATCAGGATTTCAGAGGGATAAAATTATCACTCGCAGGTGATGTGGTCCTTCACTCAAGCACACAGACTCCTGCTCGAGTGAGAAGAATATTCCCAAGTAATAAACCTTTTAACCAGGCACTCGTGTCAGATTTGGAGAGGGAAAGAATTTTCACTCGCAAGCATTGATGTGTCACTCGAGCATATAAGGGTGTGCTCGAGCACACTTGCACTTCTCTGAAGTTCATGACTCTCGGCCTAACACTCGCAGTACCTTGCTCGAGTACAGAATGCTCATGCTCGAGCATTGATGTCTCTGCTCAAGTGAATTAAGGAAGCATGCTATTACTTGCTCTCGGCCAAGCACTCGCAGTGTAATATCCCAAAAAGTGATTAAGGGCTAATGACTTTAAAAGTGGATATAATTATTGTTGAATAAACACTTTTGGAGAAAGTGTGATGGGAATTTGGATATTTTAATGATTCCAATGGCTTCCTTGTGAAAATTCGTGTGGGGAGAGTGTTTATTGTGAAATTGGAACCATTGGGAACAATCGTGCAAAAGTTGAAAACTCTGTCCATTGAAACTCTGTACAGGGCAGCCAATTTGTATGGACGTTTTAAATAGGCAAATGGTGTCTAAAAATTCTGAAATGTTCCAGTATTAAATTTCACATGTCAAGCTTCAAAATGAACATATAATTTGTATCATTTTGATTTGTGACCTAAGAGTTTTGGATTTCTTAAGTTTACCCAGCGAAATTAATTATTTTCTGGAACAGTAAGCAAAGATTGAAATTCTGGGAATTTTGTGGTGATTTTCAGTAATGGCCAATATTTTTCCTATGAAGAGGACTTAAATACCTTTTATTTGGCTTTGGGATCACCTCATTTCAATTTTTCTAGAATTAGTTATGATTTTTCAAAGTTTGGCCAGAAAATCCGAAAATGGGAATTATGACATCATCTCATTAAAAGATGATGTCAGCATGGAATTACATATGTTATCATCTTCCTCAGCTCATTTCTGTCGCACACAGCAGCTGAAGCAAGAAAAAAAACGTGGAGAGAGCTTGGAGAAAAGAGAGAAAAAGAGGAAGAAATCTCGCAAGGTAAGCCGATTTCTCCGACGATCTAGCTCCTAACGCGTATAACTCCGACTCTAAGCCACTCCTCTTTATTCTTTAAGGTTGTGAAGCTCAAAACTTGGTGTTTTAAAGAGGCTAGGGTTCAGCCAAATTTGGGAAAAGCTAGTGGGAGCTTGAGGTAACTTCCAAACTTTCATATATTGCTTATTCTGGCTGCTGTGGGCAATTTAATCGGTGAAATTTCGCCGGATTGCCATTGGTTTTAAAGTTTGGAAATGATGTGGCCTAGGGGTTATGCTGCCCAAATTGGGTCTTAATGTTAGTTGTAACCTAATGTAATGGTTAATAAAGTGGTTAGGAGTAGAAAGGAACGCGTTTACGGAGCCGAAATCGTAAAACCCCGATTTTCCCTGGAGAACTCATAAATTTCGGCCAGCCCTAGAAATGGGTCTTAGAGTTGGATTTTCAATGATTTGATGGTTCCATTGAGTTCAGGGGCGAAAATTAGGTGGGGTTACAGTTGGGCACTTTTTCAAAAAAGGCCGAGAAAGCATAATTACGGAAACACCCCTAAAACCCTAAAAGTAGGGCTGCCAAGGGCAATTTCGTAATTTAACATTGAATTTGATAATTCCGAGTCCGGAAATGGATTCCTTGGGCGAAAATATGTCAGGATAGCCCATGTCAAAATTTCAAGAAAAGTACAGCCGGTCCGGGTATGGCGGGCCCAGGCCGGGTCCCCGGGGGTATTTTTGTAAATTTTCATTATAGACTCATATAACCCTAAGTAACACTATGGAAGTGTCTAAATAGTGCATTTGGAATTGTAGGATTCGATATTTGCCGCCCTCGTGAGCCAACTACGCCAGCGAACGTCAGAAAGGAACGAGGTAGTGACTTTTCTTTTGTACCATATATGATGCATTGTATGTGTGTTATATCGTTGATTTGTAATGAATTCGTATGCTGCGACATCTGTGGATTTGTGTTAGCACTGTCATTCCAATAGTCCCTGAGTAGCTAACAACGGTTCGGGTTAGGGCAGTGTGCCTTCCCGGCGGAGAAAGGGGATGAGGATGAGGTGTGATATATGTGATTATGTGAGCCGAAAGACTATTTGTGGAGGCCGACGGGCCATTTGTGAAAGCCGAATAGCTGTATGGGCTATAAGGCTATATGTATGCACTGCCACGCCAATAGTCCTTGAGTAGCTAACAACGGTTCGGGTTAGGCGGTGTGCCTTCCTGGCGGAGAAAGGGGATGAGGGTGGAGTGTGATTTGTGGTGCTGCTGCTGTATGATGATTTGCTTACATGCTGTGTGCTTATGTGTGGTATAAATGTTTTGTTACTACTGGGATTCTCTTGAATCTCATTCTTTCCTTTAACTAACCTTTCAGACAGGGCGAGTGGCTCTAAGGAGAAGCGTACGACCCGGAGCGGTTAGAATCCTGTAGGGACATTTATTTTGGTTATGTTGGTTAAACCTGTTGGATAGGGTATCTGCATATTATGTTGGTTGTAAAGAATAGTTGAACGTAGTTGTGTAGTCCCCTATATGGAGGTTGTAAACCCTTTTTGTGTATGAATGGAACCCGGGGGTTGCCGGGATTGCTATTAGATATTCTGATATGAATGAATGTAAATTAACTGCACAGGTGATTATATTTGATAATTGAACTTGAGACCGGAATAGGAAAGAAGTCTTGAAAATTTTATAAAGTCCCTACTTCACAGGGAGTTCTAAATGAGTTTTGAACTATTCGACGGTCTCTAAACCAATTTAATTACGTAATATCGAATTATAATTACGCTATTTAAGGCAGGGGGTTACACGCAGGCCCTTGCTCGCATGTGCTCGAGTGAGAGTGGCTTCTCTGCTCGAGTGCACACCTTAGTGCTCGAGTGATCCAGTGAACATAACAGTGGAATGCCTCTCGGGTGCACACTTTCTGGCTTTCACTCGCACCTGCTCGAGCACAGAAGAAATCTATGCTCGAGTGCAAAATTCATGCTCGAGCACTCCAGTGCAATTTCACAGCAGACATCAGAAAACTTCCTCTATGCATTTGGTAACTTTGTAAACTTTTCTTAATCTCCTAAAAACATGATTTGCACACGATTGTCTTTTTGTTATCATCAAAACTTGGGATCTAACATTCTCCCCCTTTTTGATGATGACAAAACCTTTGTGATTGAAATTTAAGGAAAATTGATTGAGATTGAAAATATTTGAAATTCTTCAATGTTTCCAAATGCATATCAAGTTTTGGCTTCAAGTTTAAGTTTTCCTACAATGTTTCCTCTGGACACTTAACAACCAAGATAAGCATAGTAGGAGGTATATAACTTAATAACAACTTAAAACATCATTTAAACTTGATAATCATATTCATGAATAACTTGAAACATAGAAAAATTCATTAATATCAAGCTTGAATTCAAGTGGTCAACAACATAAAAGTTAACATCAAATCCCAGTACAAAATAACATCAAATCCTACCCATACAGAAAATCTACCCAAACACCCAAATACATCCCACAGTAGCTCAGAAATCATCACACATCCTTCTCCCCCGTTTTGTCAACATCAGAAGGGGGCTGAGGAGGTGGAACAAAGGATACCATGGCGGTGAGAGGATCAATGGGCTCATCAGGAGGAGATGTTGGCTGTGGTACAGAAGATGAGGGAGGTATTGTGGGCGACCGATCAAAAGTGACATCAACATTAGTATCTGGATCAGTGAAGAGTACATGTGTCTGTGGTACAAATGGAGGAGTGGTCTCAGGAGGAACCCCGGAAGAGGAAGAAGGGAAATGTGAGTGCAGGAATATCTCCATATTTGTGATCCTTTGTGACATTTCATCCTGAGTCTTGAACATCAGGTCAAAATTGATATTGGCCTTGTCTACCAATTTGATGACCTGTGCCTGCATTTTCTCCACAAGCTTCTCATACTCGGTCACTAACTCTTTCTTCAAACTTGATACAGCTTGATTGATGGCCTCAGAAATATGGTTGGAAAGAGAGGTATTAAGAAAGGAAGGAGGAGGAATAGGACCTTGTGCAGATGATTGTGCCTCATCACCTCTGGATGGAGTGGCTTCCCTCTTGGATGTGGCTTTGGTTCGACTCATCAGAAGATTGATACCCATGTGAGTCAACTGAGTCTTACCAAACCTTGAGATGAGTACCCTTTCAGTTCCTTCCAAATACCAAATTTTGTTTTTCATGAGAATGAAGGATACAAGCTGAGGGTATGGTATGGTTGTGGATCTTGTTGAAGAAAATCGAAACCTTCTCATCTCGTTAAAAATAATCTCCCCCACATTCCTTTGTTACCCGGCAACCAAAGAAGCCAACAAATAATAATCCTTTTGAGCAAAGTGGGTAAAATTTTTGGACTTATTGACTATGCTCCGGGAATATATATAATGAAGGACTCTGTGAATATCAGGCATATCAATAGGTTTGAAAATGAGGGGGCCAATGGGGTCTTTTGGTCTCAGAATTTTAAAAACTTTATTGGCAGAGAAAGAAGGTGGATCAGGAGGAGGTGCAACATAACCAAGTAAGTCATTTATGATCTTGGCAGAAATCATAATAAATTTTCCTCTAACAGTAGTAGATACTGCTTCTTCAATCAACTCACCAGATCTAGACTTAATATTATGAGACTTCATGTTGCAATAAAAGGTTTTCACAACAGTGGGAGAATATGGCAAATGGATATTTAGCCAAGGAGCATAGTATTGAAGATAAGGGTATAAATCCAAATGACAATTCTTTTTCAAGTAATCCAGATCCACATATACCACAGGACAGAAATGTCTATGTTTAAATTCATCATCATATACCTTCTGAGGCAAGGCCTTAAGTTCTTCAACATTGAATCCCTCAGGAGGACTGGTGAGTTGGTCATCCACTGGTGCTTGTGAGGCAGAAGGTGCTCCTGAAGCAGAGGCACTTGGTTGCCTAACTTGATGAGAACTTGAAACACCGGCTTGAGACGAAATCTTCCCAACTATTTTGTCAAGTTTGGATTTCTCTATTGCTTCCCGGAGTTGTCTACCGAATGTATCACCAGAAGAGGAAGATGATTGGGGTTGCTCTGTCTCCTTTTTCTTCCCTCTTCCTTGAACCTCTTTGGATTGATGTAACCCCCTCCGTAATTATATCCGAAATACATGATTAAAATGAAATAGAGACCAATAATAATCAAATAACATTTACTAACTCATCACATGACGGGGTTTTCACGAATACTTTTTGAAATCATTTATAAACTTGGTCTCATATTCACATTTCGAATACAATTACTACGCGAAGATAAATCACATTCATATAAATATCAGAGTGCACAACATAATCATCCCGGCAATCTCGGGTACATACCTTCACTAAAGATATATAGGGTACAATTGCCCATTACAATTCTTCAAATGGGGATTACACAATCTCATCTCGGAAGAGTCCTAGCCGCTCCCTCCACGAGCCACTTGCCCTGTCTAAATTGTTGGTAGGGGAGAGTGAGATTCGAGAGAATCTCAGTAGGAAACAGATACCATAATGCATGCATGATAGATGCTATGTGTATGACATGTTAGCTTTATCTAGATGCATGCCCCATAATGACATTTCTGCATGCTCAATATTTCATGTAACAAAACTATGGCCACAGTAAAACAGAAACAGAGCTTCATTTATTCAAATATGCTCTACACAATCAAGTAAAGCAATCACATACATCACTACACAAGCAAAGATATCAAATACATGCAAGTAAGGCAAGTCCCCTACCTCCAGTCTATTCTCCTCGATTTGCGTGCCAGCAACTCGGGGCTTCACATTCGATCCTACAATGTCAAATGTACTATTTAGACACTCCCAAAGTGTTTCTGGGGGTTATATGAGGCTAAATTGAAAATTTACTAAAATACCCCCGGGGACCCGGCCCGGCCTCTCTGTACCCGGTCCGGCTGTACTTTTCTTGAAATTTTGACATGGGCTATTCTGACATATTTTCGCCCAAGGAATCCATTTCCTGACTCAGAATTATCAAATTCAATGTCAATTACAAAATTACCCTTGACAGCCCCACTTTAAGGGTTTCAGGGGCATTTTCGTAATTATGCTTTTTCGGCCTTTTCTGAAAAAGTGCCCAACTGTAACCCACCTAATTTTTGTTCCTGAACTCAATGGAATCATCAAATCATTGAAAATCCAACTCTAAGACCCATTTATAGCCTTGGACAAAATATACATGTACTCCAGGAAAAATTGGGGTTTTTCGGTTTCGGCTCCGTAAACGCGTTCCTTTATACTCCTAACCACTTTATTGACTATTCCATTAGGTTACAACTACCATTTAGTACCAATTTGGGCAGCATAACAGCCCCACACACCCATTTTCCATTTTTGAAACCAATGACAATCCGGCGAAATTTCACCGATTAAATTGTCCACAGCAGCCAGAATAGTCAATACACAAGAGTTTGGAAGTTACCTCAAGCTCCCACTAGCTTTTCCTTGTCTTGGCTAAAACCCTAGTTGTTTTAACACCAAAGGAAGATCTTCCAAACCTTAAAGAACATAAAGGAGTAGCTTAGGATCGGAGTTATACGCGTTAGGAGCTAGATCGTCGGAGAAATCGGCTTACCTTACGAGATTTCTTCCTCTTTCTCTCTCTAAAGATCCCATATGCTCTCTCTCTATTTCAGCTGAAACTCACGACAGAAAATGGGAGCTGAAGAAGATGAGAAGATATTTAATTCCATGATGATGTCATCTTTTATTGAGATGATGTCATAATTCCCATTTTCGGATTTTCTGGCAGATTTTCTGCCTAAACTTTGAAAAATCATAACTAATTCTAGAAAACTCAAAATGAGGTGATTCCAAAGCCAAATGAAATATATGTAAGTCCTCTTCATAGGAAAAATATTGGCCATTACTAAAAAGCACCACACAATTTCATAATTACATAAAACTCATCACTGCCCAAAAACAGAGTTCAGTTTCTATCCCAAACTTTGGACAGTCATATCTCCCAGTTCCCAAAACGAACTTGCACAAATTATATGTCCATTGTGAATCTTGCGATATGAACTATAAGACTGGAAAGTTTCATAATTTTTAGACACCATTTGTTCATTCAAAACGTTCACACAAACTGACAGCCCAGAATAGAGTTTCACTGGACAGCATTTCCAGTTTTGCAACCAATGTGTCCAATCCAATTTAAAACAATTCCAATGATTAAATACCACAACATGACACCATTTCCATCACAATACCCCATTCAATTCTTCCCTCTATTCTAAGTCAATTTGGATGTTAATCCACAATTGAACTCAAATACAGGGTTTTGGCGTTGCTCATAACACAAGCGACTACAATCCTCTTTATATTCTCTAAAAGGGTTCATTAATCACTAACCACGTCCACTTTTGTAGTCATTAGCCCCTAATCACAATTTGGGATCTTGCTAAACCAGGGCTTAGCAATCCACTAATCTCAGGCTTATTCTCTATCCTCGAGTCTCAAAATTCGGGGTATTACAATTGAGACTGGGTGATTATAGGTTCCTTGAACACCACTCCCTTTGGTTTCTTTTGAGGAGGTTGGTCTTTCTTTGAGACTTAAGGCTTTGGGTGAGGTTTCTTAGCCAGGGTCCTCTTTTTGGTCTTGGGTTTAGGAGGAGTTGATGGTGAGGAAGAGATTTTGGGAGAGGGAGGTGTTAGTTCTGGGGTACCAGATGCACTGGCAGCAGAGTGAGTAGGAGAAGGAGAATGAGATCTTTGAGGAATAGAGGGTAGTTTAGTTCTTGCCATTGTAGAGAAAGTGGAAGAGAAGCAAAAACTCTCAGTTTTTGAAGGAAAGACAAATGAAGATTAGGGCACGAATGAGAAATGCAGAGTGTAAGAATCACCTTTTATAGAAGATTGAAGAGTTGTAACGGTGATTTGAGGCAAATGGACGCGATTGATTGAAGAGAAAACGGTTGAAGGTGAAGAGTTACACCCTTCGAGTGAGAGAACACCTCGAGTGAGAACAGGAAGTGCGACGTTCTGAGCTCCCCCGTAACTGATATAAGTGACAGTGCTCGAGCATGAACCCTAGTGCTTGAGTGATGTTCATACTGTGCTCGAGTGTGTTCTATCAGTGCTCGAGTGATGTTCTGGAAAATTAATAAAATGTGTAAAACGTACCTGGATTGTGAATTTCTTGACATATCTTGTGTCTTTGTACTCAAATCCTCTAAAATCATTTGAGTAACCATGATTTGGATAGCTTTTGAAAGGAAATTCTTCTTCTTCACTCGAGCAGGCACTCCTCACTTCAAGCATGTTCATATCATGCTCGAGTGAGAGTTCCTCACTCGTGAGTGAGTTCGATTCTCACTGTTGCCTTTGATACAGTCTCTTGGTATTCTTATTTCCTTTGTTAACCTCTGTTTTACATATCAAGAAACAGAGCATTTTTAATAGTGCTGTGCTCGAGCAGAGCTGCTTGTGCTCGAGTGAACCAGCTTATCACTCGAGCAGCACTCCCAGTGCTCGAGTGACAGACCTGCACAAAGGTTTTTAACACTCCGATGCCAAAATCAGTATGGTTATCATCAAAATAAACATTTAATTAAAATATTTAATAAGAAAACTTACAATTCATTGGGATTAACCATTCCCAATTCTCTTCGAATATATAGGAATTGATCTTTTGCAATTGGCTTTGTGAAAATATCCGCAAGTTGAAGATGAGTTGGTATGAATTCCACTTTGATATCTCTCTTTTGAACATGATCTCGAATGAAGTGATGTCGAATGTCTATATGCTTGGTCCTTGAATGTTGTACATGATTCTTTGCCAAGCTTATCGTGCTAGTGTTATCACAATAAATTGGAATTTCTTTTAAATAAATTCCCAAATCTTGAAGTTGTTGTTTCAACCATAATACTTGAGAACAACAACTTGCCACAGCTATATATTCAGCTTCAGCCGAGGATAATGAAACTGTGTTCTGCTTCTTGCTAAACCATGATACTAGAGAACCTCCAAGAAATTGACATTGACCTCTGGTACTCTTTCTGTCAGTTTTGTATCCTCCATGATCTGAATCTGAATATGCCATTAAATACTCGTTCCCTCTTTTTGGATACCAAAGACCAAGTTCTGAAGTATCTCCTAGATATTTGAAGATTCTTTTTACTGTCTCTGCATGTGATACCTTAGGAGCGGATTGATACCTTGCACACATTCCTACGCTAAACTGAATATCTGGCCTGCTTGCTATGAGATAGAGTAATGAGCCAATCATTCGTCTATACTTTGTGATGTTGAAGCTAGGTCCCTTTACATCAGCATCCAACAGCGTTGTAGAACTCATTGGAGTATCAGCTCCATTAGCATTTTCTAATCCATATTTCTTCAACAATTCTTTCAAATACTTTGTCTGAGATATAAATATACCATTCTTCTTTTGTTTGATTTGAAGTCCAAGAAAGAAGTTCAATTCTCCCATCATGGACATTTCAAATTCTCCCTGCATAATCTTAGAAAATTCTTGACACATAGATTCGTTAGTAGTACCAAAAATAATATCATCAACATAAATTTGAACAATTAGAATATCATTTTTGTTATATTTGATGAATAGAGTTGTATCAACTTTACCTCTGACAAAACTTTGATCAAGAAGAAATTTGCTTAGTCTTTCATAACAAGCTCTAGGTGCTTGTTTCAAACCATATAGTGCTTTCTTAAGTTTAAATACATGATCAGGTTTTGTTTCATCTTCAAACCCAGGAGGTTGTTCTACATATACTTCCTCCATAATATAATCATTTAGAAAAGCACTTTTCACATCCATTTGATAAAGTTTAAAACCTTTAATGCAAGCAAAGGCTAGGAGTACTCGTATTGCTTCCAATCTTGCCACTGGAGCATATGTTTCCTCATAATCAATACCTTCTTCTTGATTATATCCTTTGGCAACCAATCTTGCTTTGTTTCTCACAATGATTGCTGATTCATCAAGTTTGTTTTTGAAAACCCATTTGGTCCCTATAACCGTATGATCTTTAGGTTGAGGAACCAAATCCCAAACTTGATTTCTTTGAAATTGATTTAGTTCTTCTTGCATAGCAATCACCCAATCAATGTCAGATAAAGCTTCTTCTATATTGGAAGGTTCAATTTTAGAAATAAAAGCAGAAAAAGTTACTTCATTGAGGATTCTATATCTGGTTTTGACACCTTCATGAATATCTCTTATAACTTGATCAATTGGATGATCCTTCATATGTCTCCATGCTTTGGGTTGAGCATGATCATCGACATCTTCTAAATTTTGAAAATCATTGGTTTCAAAATCATCCTGTTTTGAAATAGATTTGTTTTTCTTGATTAAATCCATTTCTTCTTCATCAATAAGTTTTGTCTGAGATTCAATTTCATCAAACACAACATGAATAGATTCTTCAACAGTACATGTTCTTTTATTGAAAACTCTATAAGCCTTACTTCTATTAGAATATCCTAGAAATATACCTTCATCAGACTTTGAATCAAATTTACCTAAGTTTTCTTTACCATTGTTGTGAATGAAACACTTACACCTGAAGATATGAAGATGAGCAATATTTGGCTTTCTTCCTTTGTAAAGTTCATATGGCGTCTTTCCAAGTGATTTGCGAATATATGCTCGGTTTGAAATATAACATGCAGTACTCATTGCATCTGCCCAGAATACTTGTGACATTTCTTTTTCATTGAGTAATGCTCTCGCCATTTCTGTAAGAACTCTGTTCTTCCTTTCCACTACTCCATTTTGTTGAGGGGTTCTAGGAGCAGAGAAATTATGATCTATTCCTTCGTTGTTGCAGTAGTTTTCAAATAGTTGATTATCAAATTCTCTTCCATGGTCTGTCCTAATAGAAACAATAGAAATACCTTTCTCATTTTGAACCTTTTTGGCAAACATGATGAATTCAGCAAATGTTTCATCTTTTGAAGCAATAAATATAGTCCAAGTAAATCTTGTAAAATCATCGACAATTACTAAAGTATATAAATTTCCTCCAAAACTTTTTACTCTTGCAGGTCCTACCAAATCCATATGAAGTAATTGTAAAGGTTTTGAAGTAGAAATCTCATATTTTGTTTTAAAAGAAGACTTAGTTTGTTTGCCTTTTTGACATGCTTCACAAATCATATTATCTTTGAATTTGAGTTTGGGAAGACCAATAACTAAATCTTTTCTAATCAGTTTGTCAAGTTGATTCATATTAACATGAGCCAAACGCTTATGCCATAACCAACTTTCCTCTGATCGACTAAGAAAACAATTTTCAGAAGAATTTGAATTTAAATCAATAGTATAACAATTACCGTCCTTTTGAGCTCGGATCTTTGTCTTGATAGATTCTTTGTTCAGGGGTAGATCTTTCTTGCTTACTATCAAGCATTCTTTTGAGTCAAAAATCACCCAGTTATCTTTGTCAGTGCTTTGACTAACGCTTAAGAGATTGTGACATAATCCTTCAACATAATATACTCCGTTGATTTGAACGCCAACGGATCTTCCTACTTCACCAATTCCAGCAATACGTCCAGATTGATTTCCTCCAAATGTTACCTTTCCTCCTTCTCTAGTTTCAAGTATGGTGAACTTACTTTTATCACCAGTCATGTACCTCGAACATCCACTATCAATATACCATTTGTTCGCTCGAGATGCTTTGAGACATACCTAGAATAAGATGTTCAAGTTTTAGGTACCCACACTTTCTTGGGTCCTTTGTGGTTAGTATTTGAAGTATGTGTCCCTTTCGGAACCCATTTATATGTTCCAACAACCTGTCCCTTTTTGAAATAACACGATGAAGTATAATGTCCTTTCCTACTACAATAATTGCATGATGCAAATGGATTCGATGTATGCACAGAATTCCTGAAATATTTAAGATAGTCTCTACTATTCTTCTTATATCCTTTATTCTTATTATGCACAGAATTATATCCAATTCCAGATTTATCAAATGAAACTTTCTGAGAATTTAAAATAACCTTGAGAGTTTCACTTCCTTTAGTAAATTTTTCAACAATTTTTGTTATATCTTCTATTTTCTTATCTTTCTCTTTACACATTTCATATGATGATATGACATTACTTTCTAATTCTTTTACTTTCTTCTTATAACTAACCATTTCTTTAGCAACTTTGATGAACTCTGTATGCAATGCATTATATTCAGATAACAATTCATCATAAGAGGGTTCAGAATCACTTACCTTAGAGTCTGATTCTTCTTCCTTAGCTACCAAGCATAGATTTGCTACTTCGTCGTTGTCACTTTCTTCGTCTGACGAACTATCACCCCATATAGATGATATATATGCTTTCTTTTTCAGCTTCTTTTTTTCTTTGTTTCTGAAACATTCAGATTTAATGTGTCCTGGTTTTCCGCATTCATAGCATACTATCTGTTGTTCTTTATTTTCTTTCTTGCTTGGTCCACCTTGATAGTTCTTGAAATTCCTTTGACCTCTTCTGTAGAATTTCTTGAATTTTCTTACGATCATTCCCATTTCATCATCATTAGGAATATCTTCATTCTCGGAAGATTCTTCTTCTTCTTTGATAGCTTTAAGTGCAACTCCCTTTTTCTTTTTATCATCGAATTCTTCAAGTTCCTTCTTGAATCTCAACTTACCTTTATATTCAGAAAGACTTCCAAAGAGAGCAGCTACGGATCTCATAGATTCTCCTTTAGCTTCTTCGATGGCTGTCACCTTTGCTTCCCACTCTTTCGTAAGAATATTAAGAATCTTTCTTACTTGGGAATTTTAATCAAACGACTTTCCAAGAGCAGATAATTGATTAACAAGATGAGTATACCTAAGTTCAAACTCTGATATACTTTCTCCAGATTTCATACGAAATAAATCATATTATGTAATTAAAGTATTGATTCTATTTTCTTTAATTCCAGATGTACCTTCGTGAGCAATTTCAAGAGCATCCCACATATCTTTGGCAGTTGGTAGAGTACATATTCGAAAATACTCTTTTTGACTAAGAGCACTCTGTATCATTAAAATGGCTTTACTATTTAATGTTACTAACCTTTTGTCATTCTCATCAAACTCATCTGGGCTCTTTCTAACTGCTCTATCCTCGATTTTCTTCATTGGAACATAATCACCATCTTGTATAACATTCTATAATCCGTACTCGTTGGCCATCACGAATACTCTGAATTTAGCTTTCCAGAACGAAAAATGTTCTCCAGCAAAACCAGGAGGTCTAGTGATTGAAGCTCCATCTGGAAGGATATTTTCACCCATTGTTGCCATTTGTCGGATCCTTCTCAAGCTGTTAGGCTCTTCGGAGAAGACGAGGCTCTGATACCAAATGTAAGAGGCAAGCTTCACCCAAGAGGGGGGTGAATTGGGTGATGTTATAAATTTTTTGTTTGATGTGGTGATATGAAAAATATAGTAGATAGAGTAGAGTTGAGAAGATTTGAACACAGAGAGTTATACTGGTTCGGCCTAACAACCAGGCCTACGTCCAGTCCTCAGAGATCAAGACCTACTGAGAATTTCACTATACCTCCAAGATTCAAAGGGCTCTCAGAATGCCACTTGACAACAATCGTCCTTGAACGGACTACGAGCAGAAATATTCTCTCAATAAGAAATTTCTCTCCCCCTTACGACAAGTCTTACGTGCAGAAAAATAACCTATGAACCTTCTCACTTGCTTATGTATACAAGACTTATGAGCAGCAACGTTCTCTCCTGCTTACACCACTGTAAGTCTTACGAGCAGCAACGTTCTCTTCTTCTTGTATCTTATAAGATTTATGAATGGAAGGTACAACAAGGAACTCTCTCAACTGCTTCTCTCGTAAGGAAAACTACCCTCTCAAGGTCCCAATACCTTGAGATCAAATAAACATAGATTTTGAATTGTATAAAGACTCTCTTATAGAGCAAATGAATAAACACTTAAGATCAATGTGTATACAGAGAAAATGATGAATAGCAGAGACTCGTGTATAAGCTTGTGGGTTCTTGTGCTACGTTGTTGTATTGATTATCTTTAAATCTCTGTATATATAGTTGCTTCAGTTTTTTCCCATTTGGGAAATCAACATTTGAGGAGCGGGACTTTTGCAACTATTGAAGGACACGCGCATGTTTGAATATTCTGAATGCGGTAGGTGCGAACGTGTTTGTAATCATGTTGTCTGCCACTGTTTGACTTTCTCCGTAACAGCTAATTTCAAACGTTCATCTTCCTGTATCACACTTATAATACATTCAAAGTAATGTTAAACAATGATAATAAGTAATGATGATATGAATAAATAACAATAAACCATATTCGGATTGAACGTTGTGAGACTTGGCATTTTTTATGATCTGACGGGGCATCACTCGAGCATGAAAGGCTCACTTCGAGTGATCTCCTATTTTCCTTCATATGCTTCTGTTATCGGGTTGTGCTTGCATAGAATTTCAGAGAGATAGAATCCTCACTCGCTAGTGAAGTGGGGTCTCACTCGAGCACAACTTCCTCTGCTCGAGTGATCTTGCATTTTCCACTGGGAATGTCTTCTCGGGTCATCACTGGCACACCATTTTGACAAGAGTGAGAATTTGTACTCGCGGGTGATATGGTCCCTCACTCGAGCACACACACTCCTGCTCGAGTGAGATGCATATTCTCCAGGAATATGCTCTCAATACCAACACTCGCATCAGGATTTCAGAGGGATAAAATTATCACTCGCAGGTGATGTGGTCCTTCACTCGAGCACACAGATTCCTGCTCGAGTGAGAAGAATATTCCCAAGTAATATACCTTTTAACCAGGCACTCACGTCAGATTTGGAGAGGGAAAGAATTTTCACTCGCAAGCATTGATGTGTCACTCAAGCATATAAGGGTGTGCTCGAGCACACTTGCACTTCTCTGAAGTTCATGACTCTCGGCCCAACACTCGCAATACCTTACTCGAGTACAGAATGCTCATGCTCGAGCATTGATGTCTCTGCTCGAGTGAATTAAGGAAGTATGCTATTACTTGCTCTCGGCCAAGCACTCGCAGGCCCTTACTCGCATGTGCTCGAGTGAGAGTGGCTTCTCTGCTCGAGTGCACACCTTAGTGCTCGAGTGATCCAGTGAACATAACAGTGGAATGCCTCTCGGGTGCACACTTTCTGGCTTTCACTCACACCTGCTCGAGCACAGAAGAGATCTATGCTCGAGTGCAAAATTCATGCTCGAGCACTCCAGTGCAATTTCACAGCAGACATCAGAAAACTTCCTCTATGCATTTGGTAACTTTGTAAACTTTTCTTAATCTCCTAAAAACATGATTTGCACACGATTGTCTTTTTGTTATCATCAAAACTTGGGATCTAACAATCTTCACTTGAGTGAGTCAACCAAAAATCAGTGCTTTTGCTTCCAAAAAGGCATCTTCAGGGTATTTTCTCCCAACCCTTTAGGCTTATGTTTAGGTATTTAATAGCCACCTAAAGAGTTTATATGAATACCAACTTAAAGTATTATGAAATTAAGAACATGGAAAAGAGATTGATCCATTGTCCCTAATTTTGTTTATAAGATTAGACATCTGCTGTCCTCGCAAGCCTACTGTGCCAGCAAACGTCAAGAAGGAACAAGGTAGTGAATTTTTCTTTTATACCATATGTGATGCATTGTATGTGTGTTATATCATTGATTTGCGATGAATTCATATGTTGCGACATTTGTTGATATATGTAAGCACCGTCATGCCAATAGTCCCTAAGTCGCTAACAACAGTTTGGGTTAGGACGGTGTGCCTTCCCAGCGGTAAAAGGGGATGAGGATGGGGTGTGATATGTGTGATTATGTGAAAAGCTGAAAGGCTATTTGTGAAGGCCGACAGGCCAATTGTGAAAGCCGGATGGCTATATGAGCTATAAGGCTATGTGTATACACTGCCTAGCCAATAGTCCCTGAGTCGCTAACAACGGTTTGGGTTAGGACGGTATACCTTCCCAGCGGTAAAAGGGAATAATGGTGGAGTGTGATTTGTGCTGCTACTGTATGATGATATGCTTACATGCTGTGTGCTTATGTGTGGTATGAATGTTTTGTTACTGCTGGGATTCTCTTGAATCTCATTCTTTCCTTTGACTAACATTTCAGACAGGGCAAGTGGCTCCAAGAAAAAGCAAACAACCCGGAGCAGTTAGAACCCTATAGGGACATTTGGTTCAGGCCATGTTGGTTATTCATTTTGAATAGGGATTACTGTATGACATTTTTGAGTTGTAAATAGTTTTTGAATACATGGTGGTGTAATCCCCTAATTAGGAATTGGAACCCTATAGTTATATATATAGATGAAACCCGGGAGTTTTCGGGGATTAAGTTATACACTCTGATATGTTTAAATGTGATATAACCGAACAGGTGATTATATTCGATGTTTGAACTTGAGACAAGGATTGGAAAGAAGTTTTGAAAATTTTGTGAGGTCCCTACTACATGGAGGGAGTTTTAAATGAGTTTTCAATTATCCAATGGTCTCTAATCCATTTTAATTATCCGTGATCAAATCATAATTACGCTAATCAAGGTAGGGGATTATAGTAAACCTTCAAAATCATTTAATCAACATCTATGAACTAAACTTTAGCACAATATACAACTTAGCATTATAAACTGATTTGATAACATCATCATGCTTTCATCACTTTAACAATACTAAAGAAGCTTCATCATATTCTTTGAAATCTCCTTGCCTCCTTCTTTAGAAATGCTTGCTCCTCAAAAACTAATACCAGAAACTGTTTTTCAACTATTGCATCATGAATCATAGATTTACAACTTCATACTGTGCGAAATAAATTTTAATCATAACTTCAGGCATATTACCATCATGATAAACCTTCAGAATCGTTTAATCAACATCTATGAACCTTTAGCACAATATACAACTTAGCATTATAAACTGATTTGATAACATCATCATGCTTTCATCACTTTAACAATACTAAGAAGCTTCATCATATTCTTTAAAATCTCCTTGCCTTTTTCTTTAGAAATGCTTATTCTTAAATGGTTGGGAATTGGGATGAGATTTGGAAAATCTCAGTAGTACAAACCACTCAAGCAATTAAGCTTGCTCAATATTGGACATATATCAAAGCTTAGTCATATAACTTTCACATATGAGTACACATAATCAAGCAAGATTAATACGCATGGCCATGGCATGCTTTCAAGAATAAGAACATACAAGCAACAATCAACATGCTTATCATAGTTTCATGGCAAGCTAACATCACATTATCACAATATTTAAAACAATACTTAAAGTTAATGGGTAAAGTACTACCTTGCATGCTTTTATCCCAACACTTCTTTAAATTGTGGTTTAGCCATCTTTTAAAGAGAGGAGAGGGAGATGAGGAGCGTATTTATAGAAGTATTGAGTGATTATGAGCCATTAGATTAAAGTTACAAGATCTTATCTCAAGATGACACATAGCAATCTTAGGTAAAAAGGTAATGTCACATCATTTTTCTTTTCTTGTAAGTTTATGTGTGTTTTTTTTCCTACACACTTCTACTTTTTTTCCTTACAAGCTTCCTCTTTCTTTTCTTGCTTTTTCTTACAAAAGCCATCCATTTTTCCAACAACTTTTCATGACTTGACAAGAGAGTGGAGGAAGTGATGTTTATGGTACATTGTAGGAAGGTAAAGAATATGGTGTCTTAATATCATGGTTTGAATACTCATGTTTGCTTTTCCTTTCTTGCCATAATTTAAGTTTCACATTATCTCTTCCTTTTCATTTAATTTAGGATGCACATATACGGCTTTAAAGGGAGAGAGACTTTCTTTTTCTTGTCCTACAAGGAGTGATGAGACATTACATCTTTGTGTGCACATGGTTGCTTTATGGGCATGTCATGAATTTTGAACTTCATTTTGTCTCCTCTTCTCTTGGGTGGCTCCATTTGACCTATAAATTATAGGGTTTAAGGTTTGCTTTACTTGTCTCATAAAACATGAAATGATGAGACTCTTGCTTTACTTTAGTTATGACATGGTGTTGGGTGAAGAGACTCTTACTTGTACAAGGTTACTTGTGATATCCTGAATTGTAATTAAGGGCTAATGACCTCAAAAGTGATGTAATTAATGTTAGTTAAACACTTTTAAAGTATATGAGGTGAATTGTGATACAAATGTGTTTGATAATGGTTTAGTATATGTTACAACAATCAGGGGTAAAATGGTAAATTTACCTACCGATTGGTCAATTACCGAAGATAAAACTCATAGGTAACTCAAGATCAATGGCTAGGATTGACTCTTGAATGACCAATAGGGTAGAATCTAGTGTAGATGAGTTTATATGAACTCATGGTAGGGAGAGTGAGATTTTGACAAGTGGCAAAAGATAGACCTTTGGGTTAAGTCAAATGTTCAACTCAATTTTCTCTTCTCCCTCCCTCCCAAAGTCCGTTTAATTATAGGACAAAATGGAAGGAAATTAGATCATTATTCACTCATTCTCTCTCTCTTTATCCTCTATTGCCGTCCAAAACCAAGGAAGAAAGAGAAAGAGAAAAGCTTGAGTTTTGGTAAGCAAATGTCCTCATATGCTCAAGTGCTCTTTATTAATTTTGTTCATAGTGTCAAGAGCTTAATTCCTATGGTTTCAGATTTTTGATTAGTGGTGTTTGAGAATTGGTGAAAACTTGAAAGTTGTGGAATCAAGGGAATCACATTGGGGAAAGAAAGAGGTAAGCATTTGATGCATTTTGGTATATTTATGGTGATTTTTGGTTAAGTTTTGTGAATTTTGGAGTTTTTCCCTGAATATAGTGTTAATTTGGAATGTAAGAATTTGATAGAGTGTTATGGTTGAATTGGTAGCTATTGGTATCTTTGAGTTATTAGGATTGGGTTGGAATTGAGAAGTGGGAGTTTTGATGATTGAGAGTTTTGGGTGAAATATAGAGACCCAAAAGCAAAATTATTGTTAGTATGTGATTTTGGTTGTTATGAGGTTATCAATAGGTTCCTTATGACATTTTGTATGGGAATGAGCTTTGGTGTAAGATTTGGAACCATTGGGATCAGTTTTGGTAAATCTGGAAAACCATATCAGTTGCTGCGATATGGCTTCTGATAAGCCTCACCGAGTGAGGTAGGGTCTCACTCGAGTGTAGTATGATACTTTTAGTGTTTTGGTTAAGTCTTCAGGTAGTGAGCGCAAGTGTCGTACGTTATCACTCAAGTGTATAGGGTATTACTCGAGTGCATGTGCCTGTAGCACTACGGGCATGCATCTCGGGTTAACACTCACAGGAAAATTGTCAAGAGTGCGCATAGGCACTTGCGAGCATTATGAAATCACTTGAGTGCTAGGGCTAGTACTCAAGTGCACTTGTCGCCTTAGAGCCTTTGTTGCTCTCATGTCGTCACTTCTTGTGCCCCACTCTTTGGGACTCGGGTAACTAGGTGTTATCACTCAAGTGCCAAGTAAATGCTGAGTGCACTGGCCACTCTAAGAGGTGTTGGTGCCCTCGGGTACACACTTTATGTGTCTCACTTTCTAGGACTCTAATGCAATTGGGGGCAACACTCAAGTGAGGCCTTCTTCACTTGAGTGAGTCAGCCCAAAATTAGTGTTATTCTTCTGAAAAGGGATCTTCAGGGTAGTTTCTTCCAACCCTTTAGGCATATGGTTAGGCCTATAATAGCCACCTAAAGAGTTTAAATGATAACCAACTTAAAGTACTACTAAATTAAGAACTTGGAAAAGAAATTGACGAGTGTCCCTAATTTGGTTATAGGATTTGACATTTGCCGCCCTTGTGAGCCTACTATGCTGAGGAACGTCAGGAAAGAACCAGATAGTGACTCTTTCTCTTATACTGTGTGTGAAACATTGTATGTATGTTTGTCATGCATTGTGAATACTTTATGATACATTGTGATGCTTTGAGTTCGCAGCGAAAGCTAACGCATTGTGATCCTTTGTGATACATAGAGATCGCAGCGAAAGCTGACGCTTAGAGTTTACAGCCATGAGTGCTATTGCATGTGGTGTGAGCCATGATACATTGTGATGCTACTAACATGACCTTATATGCTATGTGTTTATGCACTGTGTGAGTGATTTGTTACTACTGGGATTCTCTTGAATCTCATTCTTTCCAATGACTAACATTTCAGACAAGGCAAGTGGCTCTAAAGAGAAGCGGGCAACCAGGAGCGATTAGGGCCCCTCTGGGGGAATATTTGATTTTGGGATGTTAGTTTTCTATTTTTGAATTAGGATTACTGTATATTTGGGGGTGTAAATGCTACATTTGGTTTTGGTCATGTAATCCCCTAGTTGAGACTTATAAACCCTTAGTTTATATATGTGTAAATCCCGGGAGTTGCCGGGAATTTGGCTATACACTCTAATATGTATGAATGTGAATTAACTGCACAGGTAATTATATTCGAAATTTGAAATTGAGACCAGGATAAGGAGAAGTTGTGAAAGTTTTTGTGGAAACCCTATTGTCAGACAGGGATTAAAAAGAGTTTAGAATTATCCGACGGTCTCTAAACCATTTTAACTATGCGTTATCGAATCATAATTACACTAATCAAGGGAGGGGGTTACATTGCTTGAATCTCCTAGGTTTCCTTTCCAAGTTCCATGTTTACTTTTTGGGTGTAATCTAGTTAGATCCCAACTAGGATAGTTCCTTGTATACTTGAGGTTATTAAATTGAGGAAATAATCATTCCCCAATTACCTTGAATTTTAGGTAGGATTGAATACTAATATTTTATTATTATTTTACAAACTTTTTCTTACTTGACATAATTTAATTTTCCTCTTCTTGGCTATTTGACATAACAATTCATCTCTATATCCATATCGTAGGTGGTGAACTTGAGAGAGAAAAGAGATTAGAACACTTTCCATGCTTACTTTATCATAAAGCAAGTCGAAAAGTAGGAAAAGGTTTACCTACTCCTACCTAATACCTTTTTTACCATTATAATATTAATGAATTATTTAATAATGGCTTAAAGGACTTTATCTTTTGGGCTACAAGGGCCCGCTCTTATTTAATACCATGGCTCAATCTTTTATATTAGCCCAATTCTTAATACAAGAGCCCAATTACTATTACCCTTTTAGTATGTCCAAACTTACCATATAAGGATAGATTCTTTGAAATTCCTCTAAATCTCTAAGAATAATTCTTCTACTTTGGGGACATTCCCGAGCCTTAAAACTAAACCACCCGGTGGGGAAATTCATCTTTTAGTTTATAAAAATCAGGATGTTATGTAATACCCCGAATTTTGAGACTCGAGGATAGAGAATAAGCCTGAGATTAGTGGATTGCTAAGCCCCGGTTTAGGAAGATCCCAAATTGTGATTAAGGGTTAATGACTACAAAAGTGGACGTGGTTAGTGATTAATGAACCCTTTTAGAGAATATAAAGAGGATTGTAGTCGCTTGTGTTATGAGCAACGCCAAAACCCTGTATTTGAGTTCAATTGTGGATTAACATCCAAATTGACTTAGAATAGAGGGAAGAATTGAATGGGGTATTGTGATGGAAATGGTGTCATGTTGTGGTATTTAATCATTGGAATTGTTTTAAATTGGATTGGACACATTGGTTGCAAAACTGGAAATGCTGTCCAGTGAAACTCTATTCTGGGCTGTCAGTTTGTGTGAACGTTTTGAATGAACAAATGGTGTCTAACAATTATGAAACTTTCCAGTCTTATAGTTCATATCTCAAGCTTCACAATGGACATATAATTTGTGCAAATTCGTTTTGGGAACTGGGAGATATGACTGTCCAAAGTTTGGGATAGAAACTGAACTCTGTTTTGGGGCAGTGATGAGTTTTATGTAATTATGAAATTGTGTGGTGATTTTTAGTAATGGCCAATATTTTTCCTATGAAGAGGACTTAAATATCTTTCATTTGGCTTTGGAATCACCTCATTTTGAGTTTTCTAGAATTAGTTATGATTTTTCAAAGTTTGGGCAGAAAATCTGCCAGAAAATCCGAAAATGGGAATTATGACATCATCTCAATAAAAGATGACATCATCATGGAATTAAATATCTTCTCATCTTCTTCAGCTCCCATTTTCTGTCGTGATTTTCAGCTGAAATAGAGAGAGAGCATATGGGATCTTTAGAGAGAGAAAGAGGAAGAAATCTCGTAAGGTAAGCCGATTTCTCCGACGATCTAGCTCCTAACGCGTATAACTCCGATCCTAAGCTACTCCTTTATGTTCTTTAAGGTTTGGAAGATCTTCCTTTGGTGTTAAAACAGCTAGGGTTTCAGCCAAGACAAGGAAAAGCTAGTGGGAGCTTGAGGTAACTTCCAAACTCTTATTTATTGACTATTCTGGCTGCTGTGGACAATTTAATCGGTGAAATTTCGCCGGATTGTCATTGGTTTCAAAAATGGAAAATGGGTGTGTAGGGCTGTTATGCTGCCCAAATTGGTACTAAATGGTAGTTGTAACCTAATGGAATAGTCAATAAAGTGGTTAGGAGTAGAAAGAACGCGTTTACGGAGCCAAAACAGAAAAACCCCAATTTTTCCCGGAGTACATGTATATTTCGGCCAAGGCTATAAATGGGTCTTATAGTTGGATTTTCAATGATTTGATGATTCCATTGAGTTCAGGAGCAAAAATTAGGTGGGGTTACAGTTGGGCACTTTTTCAGAAAAGGCCGAAAAAGCATAATTACGAAAATGCCCCTGAAACCCTTAAAGTGGGGCTGTCAAGGGTAATTTTGTAATTGACATTGAATTTGATAATTCCGAGTCAGGAAATGGATTCCTTGGGCGAAAATATGTCAGAATAGCCCATGTCAAAATTTCAAGAAAAGTACAACCGGACCGCGTACGGCGAGGCCTGGCCGGGTCCCCGGGGGTATTTTAGTAAATTTTCAATATAGCCTCATATAACCCCCAGAAACACTTTGGGAGTGTCTAAATAGTACATTTGACATTGTAGAATCGAATGTGAAGCCTCGAGTTGCTGGCACGCAAATCGAGGAGAAAAGACTAGAGGTAGGGGACTTACCTTACTTGCATGTATTTGATATCTTTGCTTGTGTAGTGATGTATGTGATTGCTTTACTTGATTGTGTAGAGCATATTTGAATAAATGAAGCTCTGTTTCTGTTTTGCTGTGGCCATAGTTTTGTTACATGAAACATTGAGCATGCAGAAATGTCATTATGGGGCATGCATCTAGATAAAGCTAACATGTCATACACATAGCATATATCATGCATGCATTATGGTATCTGTTTCCTACTGAGATTCTCTCGAATCTCACTCTCCCCTACCAACAATTTAGACAGGGCAAGTGGCTCGTGGAGGGAGCGGCTAGGACTCCTCCGAGATGAGATTGTGTAATCCCCATTTGAAGAATTGTAATGGGCAATTGTACCCTATGTATCTTTAGTGAAGGTATGTACCCGAGATTGCCGGGATGATTATGTTATGCACTCTGATATTTATATGAATGTGATTTATCTTCGCGTAGTAAATGTATTCGAAATGTGAATATGAGACCAAGTTTATAAATGATTTCAAAAAGTATTCGTGAAAACCCCGTCATGTGATGGGTTAGTAAATGTTATTTGATTATTATTGGTCTCTATTTCATTTTAATCACGTATTTCAGATATAATTACGGAGGGGGTTACATGTTACATCAATGATATATAATGGTTGTTTAAATAAATTCAAATTAGAATTAATGTAGATATATATTGGTGTTTTTGAAAGAACTACTATTTATGTCCCTACATATGTAACGGCTGTTAAAACAGGACCGTTATGTATTATACAAGCATTGTCATATATTATGACAGTTGGTTATGTGAACCCGTTATTTATCATCACAACATTTCACATATCATGGCCACACCAAGCTTTCATACGTCACTGGTGTTATATTAGAACCGTTGTAATTGATGCTGAGTAAATCATGGTTCAGAACCATTATGTATATGCGTCAAGCATATATATAGCAGCCACATATATAATGATTTACCAGAATACCCCTCACTTTTTATTTTTTAAAAAATTAAGGTCTCCTTGCGGCTAGAGCTACAATGACAACTTAAGTGTTGGAATTAACTATTTGAGTGTAGATATTGACAATTTTAGGTCCCTAAACCCTATCAAACATCGTTGACAAGTTGGATAATGGCAATGACAAGTTGTGTAAAGCAATTTGCAACTATGGTATAAAGAGTGACAACTTTGGAGCTCAAGTAGTCAATCTCTATACTCAAGTTGTCATTTGATTTATTCAACTTATCAACGACGCCTAATAGGGTTTAGGGAGCTAAGGTTGGCAATCTGTATACTCAAGTAGTTAATCGCATTATTCAAGTTGTTATTAGAACTCCTATCGCCAGCTTGCCGACAGAGATGGGGCTAAACGGTGAAGGTTAAGCGCCAACGGCCAGCAGAGCTCCGGGCAGCGAAGGGGATTTTCATTTTTTTAGAAAAAAAAGGGAGGGTTATTTTGCTAAAAGAACAACATTTCAAAATTATATATTCCTCTATAAGGACCTATGTGTCCTTTCCATGTGTTTAAAGACTTTTTACTGTTTTTCAAGTTCAAATGGTATTTAAATGGAATATTTCCATTTATTTAAGTCTAGTTGAGAGTCACTATTTAAATTTATTGAGTGAACATTTTACGTTAAATAAAACAAACATACTACAAATTTTTCTTAAAAAAGGGTGGGCCTTGCTTTGAAATAGCTTCGTCTCTTATGGGGGTAAGATTGTGTATATCTATCCCTCCCCAGACTCCACCTGATGGGAACCTTGCTCGTTGAGCCTCCTTTTATTAGTATTGTGCGTATAAAAAAGGCCTATAATATATTACTGAAGTGTAATATCCCAATTTGTGATGAGGGCTAATGACTCCGATAATTATTGTAATTAGTGTAATTAAGCACTTTTGGAATTAATGTGATGTGATTTTGGTATACATGTGTGTGGTATTTAAGATCAAGGGTTGAGATTCATTGAGCATGGGTCGGAATCCTACGTTTTGCATTGTGTGAACTCATGTTGGAAGTGGTTAGGATATGGACATGTGGCATGGTGGTGATTGTTGGATGAGGCACAAGGAGACAAAAGCTCACTTTTCCCTCATTTTCTCTCTCCTATTCGGCTAAGAGGCATAGGCAAGGGAGAGGAGTTGTTTCATTATCATCATTCCCATCTCTCATTTTCTCTCTCTTTCTCCTTTATAGTTTCCGGCGATCAAGGGAAAAGGAAGAAGAAAAGGTGAGATTTTGATGCTTTGTTTGATCTCTAATGCCCTAAATCTCTTCTCTAAAGATATGCATCTCATTGAGAGCTTCAACTTTGGTGTTCTCAGAATCTTGAATAGTGGAGGCTTGTGTGTTGATCGAAATTTGAAAGTGGGAGAATCAAGATTCTGGATTTGGCAAAGTGAAGAGGTAGGCATTTAGTGTATTTTGAAGTATTATTTGTGATTTTTGAATAAGTTTAGTAAAATCTGGAAATTTGCCCTAGTTATGCCAAATATTGAAAGTATGGATTTCATTATGTTTGATGTTGGAAATGATCTATTGTGAAGATATTGGAGTATTGAATTTAGTTTGGAATATTGGGAATGTGTTAAGAAAAATTGGGATATTGTGTATCATAGAGACCTAAGTGCATGATTGTAGTCAAAAAGGTTTTGGGGAGTTTGAGAGGTTACCAATATGTTTCCTAGTTAGTGCTAAGTAGGTATGAGCTTTGGGTAGAGTTTAGGAACCATTTGGTATGAATTTGACCATCTGGTATTTTCTGATGTTTTCTGCATTTCTGGTCTCTGATGCACAACACTCGAGATCATGCTCGAGTGCTATGTGCATTTTCCCTTCTCTGCTTTGAGTGTTGGTTGGGTTCTTTGAATGAGGCTCGAGTGCACTTCCTTGTTCTCGAGTGAGGGAAGATCATGCCCGAGTGAGCTTGGGCTTGCTCGAGTGATGATATGAGCCCAAAGAGGGGGTTGCTCTCAGGTCCTCACTCACTGGTTGATGCCAAGAGTGTGCTCTGACACTCGCAAGCATAATCGTCTCACTTGAGTATTGGGGATCATGCCCGAGTGAGCTGGTGCCTCTAGTGTGGTTTGTGCTTTCGAGTTGTCACTCGTGGTGTTACACTTTCGGGGACTCGAGCATATTTGGGATCGTCACCCGAGTGCAAAGCTTGGTGCTCGAGTGATGTGAGTACTTCCTGGCCGTGAAGGTTGCTCTCTGTCAATCACTCACGGGTGAGAGTCGTTCTCACCCGAGCACAAGTCTCTCATCACTCGAGTGAGGTCGTCTTTACTCGATTGAGGCTGTCAGAAATCAGCGTTGTGCCTTTGAAAAATGGGTCTTTAGGGTAGTTTCTTCCAACCTTTTAGGCATATGTTTAGGCCTCTAATAGTCACCTAAAGAGTCCTAAATGATAACCAACTTAGAGTATTATGAATTTAAGAACTTGGAAAAGAGATTGATTGGTTGTCTCTAATTTGGTATAGTATTTGGCATATGTCGCCCTCGTGAGACCACGGTACCGGAGCCAGTCAGGAAAGATACAGGTAGTGACTCTTTCTTTATACTTTATGTGATACATTGTATGTGTGCTATATCATTGTGATGTGATGATTTCGTATGCTGCAAGATATGTGAAATTGTGGAAGCACCGCTATACCAATAGTCTATGAGTCGCTAGTAACGGTTTGGGTAAGGGCCGTGTGCCTTCCCGGCGGTAAAAGGGGATGAGGTTAGGGTGTGATATATGTGATTATGTGGGCCGAAAGGCTAATTGTAAGACGAAAGGCTATTTGTGAAGGCCGACGGGCCAATTGTGAAAGCCGAAAGGCTATATATGAGCCGTAAGGCTATTTGTATGCACTGCCACACCAATAGTCCCTGAGTCACTAACAACGGTTCGGGTTAGAACGATGTGTCTTCCCGATGGTAAAAGGGGATGAGGGTGGAGTGTGATTTGTGTTGCTGATATGAGATGATTTGTTTACATGCTATGTGATTACGTGTGGTATAAATAATTTGTTACTACTGAGATTCTTTAGAATCTCACTCTTTCCAAATGACTAAACTTTTCAGACAGGGCGAGTGGCTCAAAAGGGAAGCGGACAACCAGGAGTAGTTAGTATTACTCTGAGACTTTAGTGGTAGTTGGTTATCTTTGTTTTGGTTTTGGGATTACCAAGTGTATATAAGATATAAATGAATATTTTGGACATGTAATCCCCATTTTGGGAACCTTAAACCCATAATATGTATATAGTAACCCGGGGTTTGCCGGGATTTTAGTTTCCGCACTCTGATATTTATTATGTGATTTGATTCTCAAGTAGTTATATCCGCACGTGAATATGAAACCAGGATTAATTACATTTTGAATTGATTTTTTTTTAAATACCCCATCCCGCGTTGAGGGATTATAAACTGTTGATTTCATTTTATTGGTCTCTACTTCACTTAAATTTCGTAATCCGGATATAATTACGGTGAGGGGATTACAAAAGTCTAAACACTAATTTTTTTAAAACATAGCCAATGACCTTGTAGCCTAATGGCATATGAGCCTCTAAGTGGGAGATCGCATGTCTAATTCTGCATAAATCCTATGTATAACCTTAGGCCACTAGTGCATTCACCTTTAATTAAAAAATATATAAAAAAGTATGAATAAAAATAATATAAAACAACAAACTAATTAATAAAAAGAGTAAAATACTCTAACTACCCCTTTGTTTTGCCTTAATTACAAAGATCTCCTCTCTATTTTGAAAATCAATATCGACCTTCCTTAAAATTAAAATTTATGTTACACAAGCGTCCCTTATATTTTGATATTCTATTTCCATCTACTCAAACGGTTAGTTGACCATTAAGTTTGACTTTTAGACTTTTGTTTTTCCAAAATGGTCCTTTTTAACATTAGAATTATTTAAACATATATATATGCCAAAAATTTTAATACCCACCAAATTTTTTTTGATATTATCATCTGATATCTTATTTACACCCTCCAAATTTTATTTATAATATATTTTTTAACTTTCTAATATGTTAAATTTAATAATTTTGAGATTATAAATTTTATAATTTTAATTTTTAAACATATTTATTGAAATTTATTTATTTTTAGTTTCTTAAATGACTAAAAATATATATCAAACACATTTTTTCAATCAAATATAATAAACTATATAGATTTGAGAGATTGTATAAGTCATTTAAGTTTATAACTTCATATTTTCTACTACAAACATTTAAAAGACTTACTTAAATTTTTAAAAATTTGTGATATTTACAAGATAAAATTGAGATTTAGTATTGAGAGTAAATTATTGAATAAATTTTAATTAAAAAATATAGTTTTAGAATCTTTTTAGAATACTCTTAACAGAGTTAACGGTTTAGACTTAATTATATGTTTTCAAAATAAATGGAAGGTTTGTGTAATTAAGGCACAACATAAGAGTAGTTAGAGTATTTTACTCTAATATAAATTATGTCATGTAATTAATGAAATCACATGTTGGGCACGTGAAATATTTATACTTGATGAGCTGAAAACTCTAGATTTTTTTTTTTTTCCAAACACATGTATCTTTTTATTAGAAGCAACCCTGTTCAAAATATTATCGAACACTAAATGTGAGGACATCTCCCAACGGGGATTCGAATCTTGAATCGCTATGTTGTGAGTGCTCCGCTAGACCCAATCCCCATTGGTAAAACTTTTTAATTAGATTATTAGTACTAAGAAATGACACTAATCTTACTTAAGATTGTGGGCTTAATTCTCATTATTGCATCCCAAAATTTTCGCTAGAATGTGATTCAAGTCAATCTCTAACCTAGCTCAATTTGAGAAATACTTACTTATTCCAAAAGTACCACGAACTTTGTCCAATAAAAATATAACAACTCAGATCATTTAAATCCTAGTTAGTTGATGACTCTTCTAAAAAAATTTAAATTTTATCTTGTTTTTAAGAAAAAACATCTTAATTTGAAAAAAAAAAAACTAAAAGAAAATGATCAACTAATATTTTTCTTAAAAACAATATAAAATTTAAATTTTTTCAGATGAATAATCAGCCAACTAAGATTGAAATTGCATAAGTTATTATATTTTTATTGGATATAGTTCATATAACGTGGTACTCTTGGTCTATATAAGTATTTCTGGCTCAATTTGACTTGGGCATCAGCCTAATTGATTTTATTTTTTTTTTAAAAAGAAGATAAGCCTAATATTGATTTTTCTTAATGAAAAGTGTGATTTTATTTTTTTAGGCTAAAGTATACTTTTAATCCTTTAAATTTACAGGTATCATTTTAGTCCTTTAAGTTTATAAAGTGCATTTTTAATCCTTCAAATTTAACACTATTAAAATTACTAAAAAAAAATGCTGACTTAGCAAAATTAAGTGGTGACAGTACAATGCTGACAAAGTAAGTTGGACTGGCACCACAATATGACATTTAATTTTAATCTTACAAAGCAATTACTTAATTTACATTATTTTTTTAAAAATAAAAATATAATTTAAATAAATTATTTTAATCAATTTCTTAATCCGTTTCTCTCTTCTTTCTTCATTGGAGAACCCTAGCCTTCAGCCGGAATAACGCCCTTCTTCCTCTTCATCATTCATCAATGAAATTTTCTTGTTCTAATGTCTGGGTTACATCTGTTGCACTAAAGTATTGTTGAATTGAGCCCATCATCAATTCCTTTGCCGTCATGAAGGAAAGAAGAAATTGAAAGTTAGTAAAAAAAAAAAACTGAACATTTCATTGTAATTTTATACAAGGGTTGGCCGAGTCTAATCAACCCAACAATACTCCCTGTAAAATTTTAGAAGTAGAGAGAAATTTTTCCCAGACACTTATCTTGTTCTTTGTATTTCTTGATGCTCTGAATCTAATTTGTAGAGAATATTTATGGACTTGAGTGGTGCAATTTACATGCTCAACTTAAAAGATGTTCAAATTGTTGCGATTTGTCACCCCTTTGTGCCTCATGCTCCTAAATCTCCCTTTGGTCAATTCCTGCCATGTATTTGGATTTGCCATGTATTTGGATTAATTGTTTTGGAGGGAATGATCAGGAGAGTTGATGATTTTATGCTTGGAGGGAATCGGCCATGACAAAAAAATCATCAGGTCTGGTGGTACGAGGATCCAAAGGAAGTATGGGGATGAATGATGAAGAAGCTTGTTACGGCAAAAGACTAGGATTTTTTGAGGAAGAAAGAGGAGAGAAATGGATTAAGAAATTGATTAAAATAATTTATTTAAATTATATTTATATTTAAAAAATAAAATAATGTAAATTAAATAATTACTTTGAAGGATTAAAATTAAATGACGTGTTGTGGTGCCTCGCTTCGTTAGCATTGTATTGTTACACTTAATTTTCCTTAATAAGTATTTTCCATTAGTAATATTAATGGTGTTAAGTTTTAAGGACTAAAACTTTATAAACTTAACGGACTAAAATGATAGATACAAATGAAGTATGGGGATGAACGATGAAGAAGCTTGTTACCGCAAAAGACTAGGATTTTTCAAAGAAGAAAGAGGAGAGAAATGAATTAAGAAATTGATTAAAATAATTTATTTAAATTATATTTATATTTAAAAAATAAAATAATGTAAATTAAATAATTACTTTAAAGGATTAAAATTAAATAACGTGTTGTGGTGCCTTGCTTCATTAGCATTGTATTGTTACACTTAATTTTCTTTAGTAAGAATTTTTCATTAGTAAGATTAATGGTGTTAAGTTTTAAGGATTAAAACTTTATAAACTTAAAGGACTAAAATAATTCCTCGTATAAATTTAATGGACTAAATGGATATTTTAGCCTTTTTTTAAAAAGCATTAGAGGTATTTTCGAAAGCACGTGAGCAGCTCGTGACCCTCTTGGATTTCTCTCCATGCCTTGCCTTCCTCCGATTATAGTCCGCAGGCACACTGAAGGCCGACGCAGTCGAATTAGTCCTCAGTTCTTACGAACAATTTTGGACAGAAATGGCGCTCAGAGCAGCCATGCTTCGCCATGTCAAAGTTCCGGTGCAAACCCTTCCTCTGGCCGCTCCAAAATTGCAGTTTTGGAATGGTTTCTTCCGGTCCATGTCTTCGCACGATGATCATATCACTAAAGAAGTGGTCACCGAGAGAGTCCTCTCTGTTGTCAAAGATTTCCCCAAGCTCAATCCTTCCCAGGTTTCAATCTCCTCCCTTCACTATCTTCCTTGTGATTTTTAGTCTTATAGGCTTTAGATTAATGTGAGAAAGGGGAAAATGTGAAGTCAAAATCTTAAATCTGTCGATTGATTTTTGCGGGTTGATGCCGTACGGGTTGTGCCTGAATCGGGGTGAAATAAATTAAAGGGTTTTATGTAAGATCTCAATTGAATGAGCGAGTTGGGTAAATATTATTCTGCTGAAAATCGATTGAATTGTGATCACTCTCTCATTTCTGAGATTAGATGTGACAAGGGAATAATGCAGTTCAAGTAAATAGGGTAAATGGGGTTAAATTTTGGACTGCATTTTGTTAAGGATCGGTGAAATATGTTCACTGCAGTTTGTTGATAAATATTTTGGTTCATATGCTGCACTTCTTAGTCTGGCTTTCTGCTGAAGTTGAGCCTTAAATTCAATGTGCTTGTCTCTTTATTGTACTTTTAGGTATATAGATGAACTGATTCATAAAAATTTTTGACATGAAGAATATTTTAGTTGTACTATTTTAGGGTTACGTTTGAGATCCATTTGCAATATTTGGAAACTTTTCTAACTGGAGATAACCATCATTTCTGAGGGCACTGGACTACTTCATCGTTTGTATGTATTGTGGTACATCTTGGAACATTTGAACTTTGCTGCCTTTGGAGGTCTTAATTGGAGACCCTGTGATATTATATTGCATCATGCTCAATTGAAGCAAAATACGTTTGACACTTTTTGCGAAAATTGAAACCTTTTAAGCTTTTCTCATCAGCTTGCTTTTGTTTGGCTTTTCCATAACAATTTGTTGAAAGGAAAAATATCTAAATAGGTCACAGACTCTCATTGTGCTGATGCTTTCCATCATTTTTTCTTGTTTCGTTGTTGTTTTCATACTCTGAAGGGGATTTCAAATACTTCTCTTCTAAAGTTTTCTCTATTGATAAAGCATTTCTTTCTTATGGTAACAAATGACTTATGTGCAATATAAATAATAACTTAGTTGAGAAGACAGGAATAACTGTGTAATAACTACTGTTTCCCCTACATCCTGAGTTTGGAAAATAACATAATATGTCTTGTTCTTTTCCAATACAAAGTAATTTGCTTATAGTGTTCAGGGAGACTGATGTCCATATTATGCCTTTTCATTCATTAGGGCAAATGCTTTTAGTGATATTGTGGCTTCATTTCTTTAGAAGATGTGAAAAAGCTAATGTGGGTTGACATCTAAAATCGTCATTGAAAAAAAATATATAATAAAGCTGTTGTAAATTGTATAAGATCAATTTAATAAACTGAGAGGATTGTTGTGAAACTCGATGGTTTAAGAACCAGACTGGACCCGATGGTCAAACATGTTCAACCACCACCTGCTCTAATAATATAAATGGCCTGGTTTCATGCTTAGACCCGTGTTTGTGGTTGGACCACTTTGAAATGTTTTGGGGTTTATTTTCAATGTTTTGGAGTGTCTTTTTATTACTATGTGAATTTATTAATTTACTTTGAAATTGGACTATTTAAGTTTATTTTTTCGTCATGTAAAATTCGATATTTAACTTTTTACCCATATATTGTTATATAAAATACTATTTTTTAAATTTATTATCACATCATTGATTGAATTGTTATCAATTGAACCGATTGACATTTCTAGTTCAATATCCGGTTCTTAAAACATTGGCAAAACTATAAAAAGTATAAAATAATGCCAAATATTATATGACAATTTAAAATAAGTAAAGTACAAGTAGTTCCTTGCAATACAAATGGAGGTTTGTTGGTATTTCTTATTGTTAACCGAAAACAACCTCAAGCAACTTTGAAAAGTATCCCCTAGAAGTAGAAACGCGAGGCTACTAAAAAGCAACAGAATAAGCATCTTAGAAAAATTACCAATATCAATTTGACCTTGTGCTTTAGAAAGGAATTAAGTGTAAAAGCCACAGCATTTGCAAATGAGGCTGCAGAATAAACCATCTTTTGTTCTGTACTTTTACATAGAAAAGGAAAACTTGCAATGTATTTTCATTTGACTGTTCTGCAACATCCTTTCCAGACTATTTTCTGAGCATGGAGGTCACCAAAGACCTTGCTTTTGCAACTACTGAACTAGGTTTTTGGACAGTAAGGAGTTAAGCTAAAAGTCTAAATACCTGCACTTTAATATCTGATAGTTTTCTGATGTTCTCATAAATTATCTTTCTGGCGCCTGGTTGCCTGTAGTTTATATGAATGGTTAAGACATGATCTCTTTAATAAAGTGGGTGTATCCAGCGAGCTTTGACCTATTATAAGCTATCGAGTTCAAATGATTTGGGATTGTTGCGTTTGGAATCCTGTGGTGTCTATGGTTATATGGAATGCAGGAGTTCTAAACCAGAAGTTTTGCCCACCAAGTGGTCTTCTGAGAAGAACGATTTTATGTTGTCTCCCAAACTATTTTTTGTTGGAGTGTTCCCCTATGGACCCACAAAGGGACCAGGAAGCCCTTCCGAGCCCATGTTTGTTTAGAGTTTTACTTGTCGGAAGATTGTAACTGATATATTGTTTTCTCTTTAATAGATTATTTTATCTAAACGGTTTTAACGTTTCTCCAGAACCCAAAGCAAAGTGCAGTCTTCCAAGGCTAGCATGCTTTCTTTTCATTATAGGTCTATCTTTTTGTAGTTCTTATTCATCTACATATCTATCAACAGAGGTATTAGAGTTACTTCCCTCTTTAATTTAATGTCCATCCTCTTTCTCACTGGCCAAAATTGTTCACCCTTGTTTCCCATCTTGCCTTTTGGTCATGTAGCATTCTTGCACATTTTAATCATGAAGGTAAGGAAATATATCATGAGACTTACCAGTTTTTCCCTGCACTTCAGGTGACTGCAGATTCGCATTTCCAGAATGATTTGGGTTTGGATAGCTTGGACACTGTGGAAATTGTTATGGCTCTAGAAGAGGAGTTCAAGCTGGAGATTCCAGACAAGGAAGCCATTAAGATTGACTCGTGTCATCTTGCTATTGAGTATATCTCTAATCATCCCATGGCTAGTTAGATGTTGTGTTTTTTTTTTTCATGTTCTTGTTTCATGTTTGATGTAACTTCAATGCATGCTTCCACCCACCTTGGCTTCTAGAAATTTCTGGAACTTGGTTATCTCTTTTTCCTTTTCCTCTTTTAAATTGCAGTGAAGGGGGTGTGTTCATGGAAAATAATGTGAATCTGTTTAAGAATGAATTGTTCATTTAAGAATTTGGTTATGAAGGATTGCTATGATGTGTCAGGTGCTTTACCTGTAAACTTGTGTTCATCTTTTCTGAAAGCATATCATACCATGCGGTATTTTGCCCATGATCACTCTTACTGTTAAGTGGTTCAAACGTTTGTGTTGAGTACGTTTTGCTTGACTACGTTGAATTAGAATACTCTAAAAGATTGCCTCAAGTTTGCTTGACCGTTCTTAAAACAGTTTTCCTGCACACAAAAGATCATCAGAACAAGTTACTCCTACTTTCTTAAAAAGATTGATAGGCTCAATTCATCTATTGCTCAATGAGGTGCCTCGCAATTTTGGGGTTTATTCCAAACTAATGTATGTCCTTATTAAAAGAAAAGAAAAGAAAAGAAAAGGAAAGTGTTGGTCCCATCTGTCGCATTGAGTATTAAGAATGAGCTTGTTAACTCGTAGGTATGATTTTAAGGAAAAACAGAAACAAAAAGTAATAATACTCTCTTCTCACTCTTTCTCAGCAAGGATCTCACTGATAACAGAATGTAGAAGCCCAGGAGAATCTCTAGATTTCAGTAATATGATTTAAAGGTTGTTTGGGATCACTTTTGGACACCCCAAAATTGCTATTTAAATCAATCGAAATAAAATTTTTCTCACATACTTACTTCGTATATTATAAATCACGATTGAAAAACTACTTTTGAAAGCTTCAATCGCTATTTCAAACAAGCAATTATTCACTCGTGTTTGTTTGGACGTAGCTAACACATAAATAGGAAGGGAATTACAACTGAAATGACTATTCCTATTTTATCGGAACTGACTCTAATATGAGGCATCTTGGGATCATGGACTCTAACTGGCCTGCCATATCCTTTTTATTCCGTACTAATAATAGACACAAGAATTAAATAAGATAACAAACTTAATAATTAAATATTAAATAATTTAAAAAAATGCAAAATTCAAATTCCCTTATTTTTGCGCCTTTGATATGTTGAGGTTCCTATCATTAGCCTTTGAAAACTGACTTGTCCTCCAGACGGAAATCTGGGTATTGTGTCAACAACAGATCATATTCTTCCTAGCTTGCTTCTTCGGTTGGCCGATCCTTCCATTGAATCAGAAGCTCCAAGTGAGGTCCCTTCTAATGCTGAGACAACACCTCCTCATGTTCTAAAAGCAGCTCGAAATCAGCAGAGAGGGGTAATTTAGCTGGAGAGTCGGAGGGAGATACCCCATATGCAGGTCCTAACAGGGAGACATGGAACGTCGGGTGAACTCTTGCTGTTGGTGGCAGCTCCAATTCATATGCAAAAGGTCCCACCTTCCTCCTAATGGTGTAAGGGGCGAAGAATCAGGGCGAGAGTTTGGTATACTTTCTGTGTGAGAGGGAATTCTGACGAAATGGCTGATTACGCAAAAAGACAGCATCTCTTACTTCAAATGTAAGTTCTCGACAGTGTTGATCAGCATAGAACTATCTTGAGCCTTTTTGAGAATGTCCTTAAGTAGCCTCAACATGTCATCCCAGGTTTCCAGTTGCTCTGGGAGTTCAGCAATATGGGTTTCACCTTTAATGAAAGGAGGTAAAGAGGAGGAGGCTCTCTGCCGTAGACTACTTTAAAGGGAGTAGTGTTGGTGGAGGCATGATGACTAGTGTTGAAAGAATACTCTGCCCAACATAAAAACCTGCACCAGCTGCTCATTTGCAAAACATCTTAGATATGCTTCAAGAGAGTGATTGACAACCTTTGTTTAGCCGTCCGTTTGAGGATGATATGATATACTCATCCTCAAATGAGTTTGGAGATTGAACAGATCCTGCCAAATAGCACTCAAGAAAAGAGGGTCTTTGTCTGAAATCAGCTAATTCCAAGAAATCCATTGGCAGAGATACGACCAAATGGAGGAAATAAGCTTGTTGTGGTCTTCTTAAAAATGCATCCGCACCAACGTTTTCCTTTCCAACTTTGTAAACAATGTTGAAATCAAAGGGAAGGGGCTTGAGGACTAGGCATTGTTGTGTATTTGTGAGCACTCGTTGGTCAAGAAGGTACTTAAGGCTGTGATGATTGGTCCTAACTGTGAAATGACACCCCAGGAGATAATGACGCCATTCTTGTAGTGCCAACACTAGAGCCAATAGTACACGATCATAAGCAAACTTGTACCTGCAAGAAAATGATAACCCCTTGCCATAGAAAGCAACAGGGTGTTCTTGCTACAATAAGATAGCACCAATACCCTCTATAGAGGCATCACACTCAACAACAAACTTAGAATTGAAATCAGGAAGTTTCAACACCAATGCAGAAATGAAGGTTGATTTAAGCTTCTCAAAAGCCTTTTGAGCAACAGAAGACCGATTTAAAGCATTCTTTTTAGTGAGGTCAGTCAAAGGATGAGCAACATACTGTCAACAATATCAAGTTTAAGTTTAGGCCTCTCAAGCATCTGAACGTTGGGCAAAATTCAATGGCAATAAACACGATTAAAGTAGTGGTTTCCGAACGTTGAAGATCATAAACACACTTCAATGATCGGTTATCAGAATCTAGAGGTAATGGGCTGCAACATAAACGTCTATCATGATGGCTAGTTGAACACAACTAAATTTGGTTAATGCCTTAGTAACCGAAATATTCAAGTTTCAAAATTCAAATGTCTCAAAACTGGATTTTTCCTATAAACCATTTTCACAAAAATAAATTGTAAATTTTTCCAAAAAACATTTGATAAAAAGTGCCCAGTCCATATTTAACTCACGTGCAGGGGGAAATTGTTGGACTTCCACTACGTTTGCCTCCTGGTGGCTCTTTGTTATGCGTGCAAGCCCACTCTTCCTCTTAGTCCATTTACTAGCCCAAATTAACAAGGTGTAATATATACACTTGTATTCTCTCTTTCCCAAATAATGTGGGACTTGTTCCATTTGACACACCCACATGAAACTTAAAACTTCAGCAATCCCCCACATGTGTAAAACGGAACGCCTTTAGCTTAGTTGCACGCATGGGTGTAACCATTGTATCTAGTGGTTCTTAGGACTATGAACTAGACCTAGACTAATTACACTTAGTACACAAAGATGTCAGTGGTCCTATGGACTATGAACTCACATCTCTTAGGCGTATACTAGAGGCATTAGAAGTCAGATTATACCCTCACATTTGGCTGTTAACATGGTTTTGCACTTTAAGACTGCCATGCGCGTGCCTGGTGCATAACAAATGCTGTAGAGATTTTTCCACGATCTTATAGGAGTGGCCTCAGTCCACATTCGTAGAGGTGATTTCATTAAATGTATTTGCAATGAGCACACCATTCCGTAGAATTATGAAATCATTAAGAGCTTTGCTCATCCTCATCAAAATGCATTCTAGCACATTCTCGGCATCATAGGAAGGGACTAACAATGTACTTTAGTGCTAGTAAAACTAACGCACGACTTGTTTTTACCTATTGAACCTCCTCCATGGGATCACCAATCACAGAGATTGGGTTACCATCGTTGTTAACTTCGTAATGGCTTAAGTCCCATTCCCCTCGATGAATCAAATATTCATTTCCTTCCCAGGGGTTTTGTAAACGGATCCATGAGGTTCACCGCTGACCTTACATAATTGATTGATATTACATCATCTTTTAGCGGTTGCCTTATTATATTATGTTTCAATCAAATATGTCTACTTTTACCATTAAAGGTTTTATTTTTAGCCGTAGCTATCGCAGATTGTCTATCACAATGTAAAGACACTGATGGTGTTGGTTTTCCACCTAATGGGATATTCGCCAAGAAGTTTTTCAACCACTCAACCTCAATACCAATCAACTCCATAGGAATAAACTCAGAATCCCTTGAAGAACTAGTTAAAATAGTTTATTTGACTGACTTCCACGTTATGGCACTACCACCAAGAGTGAATACATAGCCACTAGTGGATTTGCTCTCCTCTGAATCTGATATCCAGTTAGCATCACTGTATCCTTCCAATACAACGGGAAATCTACTATAATGAATATCATAATTCATTGTACCTCTCAAGTATCTCAATACCCTTACCAGAGCCTTCCAATGCTCATTGCTTGGATAATGAGTATATCTGCTCAATCTACACACGACATATGCTATGTCTAGCTTGGTATACTTCATTAAATGCAACAGACTCCCAATAATCTTTGCATATTTAGATTGAGCAATTGGTTCCCCTCCATTTTTCTTTAAATGCACATTAGGATCATAAGGAGTATTCATAGGAGACTCATCAAATAGTTCAAACTTTCTTAGAATTTTCTCAATGTAATGTTACTGAGGAAGTATGATACTATTATCATTCCTTATGATCTTTACATTCAAAATCACTTTCGCTTCACCCAAATCTTTATCAAAATTAGAAGACAGAAAATGTTGTCTCAAGCACAACACCCATGCTAATACCAAAGATAAGCATGCCATCCACATATAAACAAATAATCACACAATCATTATTTACAAGTTTTGTATAAACACATCTTTCTACCTCAACAGTAGAGAAACGACCACTTAACAAAACTTGATCCAATTTTTCATGCCATTGTTTAGGTGCTTGTTTCAAACCATACAAGGATTTAACAAGTTTACAAACTTTATTTTCTTGCCCAGGAACAATACACCCTTCAGGTTGCACCATATAAATCTCCTCTTCTAAATCACCATTTAAAAAAAAGTTGTTTTAACATTCATTTGATGAATGAAAAGCTTATGAATAGAAGCTAAGGCAATTAGGATTCTAACAGAAGAAATCCTAGTTACAGGAGAGAATGTGTCAAAATAATCAACATTTTCTTTTTTAGTATACCCTTTTGCTACCAATCTAGCTTTGTATTTATCAATAGTTCCATCAGGAAAATACTTTTTCCTAAAAACCCATTTACAACCAATAGGCTTTGCTCCTGGAGGCAAGTTTACCAAAACCCATGTTTTATTTTGATTTAAAGAATCAATTTCAGCTTTTATTGCTTCTTTCCAAAAAGATTCATCCGAAGAAGAAATAGCTTCATAAAAATTTTTGGGTTCATCTTGTACCAAGTAAGTGTAAAAATCATTTCCAAAAGATGTTTGTTTTCTTTGTCTTTTACTTCTCCATAAATCTTCAACCAAAACTTCACTTGAATTTTGTTCAGAAAGAGCAGAGGAATTTTCAACTCTTTTAGGAATATACTCAACCTTCAAAGGAAATATATTTTCAAAAAACTCTGCATCTTTTGTTTCAACAATTGTATTGTAATCTAAAACATCACTTTTTAAAACTAGAAAATGATAAGCAGCACTTTGTTGAACATATCCAATAAACATGCAATCAAAAGTTTTAGAACCAATTTTTCTCTTTTTAACATCTGGTAGTAAAACTTTAGCAAGACACCCTCACACTTTCAAATATTAGATATTAGGCAAAAAAACCTTTCCATAATTCATAAGGCGTCTTCTTAGTTTTTTTATGAGGTATTCTATTTTGTAAAAAAACAAGCAGACAACAAAGCTTCACCCCACAAGTTATTAGGCACCACAGAACTTACAAATAAGGCATTCATAATTTCTTTTAAAGTTCTAATTTTCCTTTCTGCAACATCGTTAGACTCAGGTGAATAAGGAGGAGTTACTTCATGTATTGTACCTTCTTTTTCACAAAAATCATTTAGTAATAAAAATCCCCCTCCTTTATCTGATCTAACTCGTTTAATCCTTCTATTTAATTGGTTTTCTACTTCTGCTTTGTATAAAAGAAATTTGTCAAAAGATTCATCTTTATTTCTCAATAAATATACTTTAGTATATCTTGAAAAATCATCGATGAAGGTGATATAATACATTTTACCTCCTCTGGTTTTAGTTTGTTTTAAATCACCTAAATTGGTATAAATCAAGGACAACAACTCAGTTTCTCTTTGTGCAGAAAAATGTATCCTTTTGGTTAATTTAGTTTCTACACAAACCTAGCATTTACTTTGAAAATCATTTTTAGTTATAGAAATCAGCCCGAGATTCTATAGCCTCTTAATATAAGATTTATGAATATATCATAATCTAGCATGCCACATATCATAAGAATCAATTAAGTAGAAGAAGATGCATTCTTATTCATTTCAGAATCACTAAGAACAAACAGTCCCTTGTTACAATAGCCCCTCCCAATAAGAACATTATTTTTAGTCATGACAATCTCATCAGATTCAAATCATACCCTAACTCTAGCTTTCCCAAGCAATGCCACAGAGACTAAGTTAGCTTTGACTTCAGGTACATACATCACGTCATTTAGTGCCAAGGTCTTTCCAGATGTGAGCTTCAATAACACCCTCCCTTTTCCTTGAACCTTAGTGGTTCGGGAGTCAGCCAGATAAACGTGGTCTTCCCCTTCTTCAAAGGAGGTAAATATCTCTTTGTTTGCATAGACATGCTTGGTAGCTCCTAAGTCTACCACCCAATTCTTCACATCAGAGACAAGAAGGGCTTGTGACATCATATCAACAATAATTTCTTCATCACTGCTATCATCTCCTTCAACCAAATTCACATTTGGCTTAGGAGGATTTCCACCCTTTTGAGAGTTATCTCCCTTTAGCCCTGCTTAGGAGGATTTCCACCCTTTTGAGAGTTATCTCCCTTTAGCCCTTTTCCTGCACTGCGCTGCATAATGACCTAATTTTTCACAGACAAAACAATTGCCTAGAGGGGGGAAATCGCCGGATTTCCACTACATTTGCCTCCTGATGGCTCTTTGTTGTGCGTGCAAGCCCACTCTTCCTCTTGGCCCATTTACTAGCCCAAATTCACAAGGTGTAATATATATACTTGCATTCTCTCTTTCCCAAGCAATGTGGGACTTGTTCCATTTGACACACCCACATGCAACTTAAAACTCCAACATATTATACGATACCCTATTTGGAAATTCTTGTATATTATATCCATAATATCAGTATATTCATGCTATTCCTGTTGTACCCACCGAACTATGTGTAAATACTCTACAAAATGTGAAAATAAGATAAGGGCGTTATAATCTGCAGTAAATATGGATGTGGAAATGATCCATTTCCACGTATCGATCAAGAAAAATCAGTGTCAAATGCTTGGTCAGGTATGAAAGTGGCATGGAAACACGTCCAAGATGGCATTGTTGTTAAACAATAGACCCAGATTGTGAGATGGAAGCATAACCGGCATGGTTTATTTACAGTTAAATGTGCATATGGCGCCATAGCAAAGGAACCTGAATCACAAGACTCAATATAGTGGGAACTCGAAAGTGTTGAAGTTCTAAGTCCTTCATGTGGCTCGCGTAGCAAAATACACTATTAATAACTGATGAGGAGTGATATGGAAGAGGAATGTGCCAAGAACACAAGTGCTCAAGGTGTAGTAGGAACTCGGAAAGTTTACTCCATGTGCTGCGGGATTGCATTGGAACCCAGCAACTGTGAATTGAACTGGTTGACCCACTTTATCGTAGGTGTTTTGTCGACCAAACGCTTGAATGACTGGCTGTGCATGAGTGTTAGCAACAGGGAGGGCGAGGACAGGAGGCTGGGGCCGAAGTTTTCTCCACTGTTTGCTGGCTTCTATGGAGATGAGCAACGAAAGCTTGATAGCGAAAGCGTCATCTATCATTGCTACCATGAACCAAGCACAGAAGAATTGAGTGGCAGCATTCTTAATGGTCAAGATCACTTGCCCCACTCTTGCAGCCCCCTATCTCCCACTCCCCGAATATTTTTTTTTCCCCTTGTTTCCTTAGGTCATTAGATTATGGTATATTATTGGGAAAAAATGGCTCAATTTTCAATCTTTTAAGATTTTCTTAAAGATTTAATATTTTACATTAAAAAAACTGCACAAATTATTATTTAAAATCTTTGAAAAATCGTAAGAATTAAAAGCCGTACTGTTTTTTTTCCTATAAGATATTAAAATGAAACTCATTTTATATAAAATATAATGATCTAAATTTAAAAAAAAAAACATTTCGAAAGTGGGGGAAAAGTAGAGGCCAGCAGATACCCCTCCCATTCATCACATACTTGAGGGTGACAGTTTCTTTCTTTTCTTTTTTATTCTTGAAGCTAGCTTGGGATGGAGGCTTCTGGAAAGTGATAATCGAGACTGAAGCAGTGGAGGTTGTTCGACTGGTGAGTGATGATGATGTGCATACTCACCCATCTATATGTGCACAATCGATCGAATAGTTATATATGTCATATGTGTGTGTATAGATATTGTTACAGTCCAAAAACAAAGTTATGACTAGCACTCGGACTAAAAAGTTGTTTTGCTACTATCCTTTTGAAATTATGGTTTGAGTCAAAATCATGATTTAGGAAGTTCTCTAAATAGGCTCAATGAGGTGTTTAGATGATTTTTCCCAAAATCATGGTTGTTTTCTTTTAATATCAGTTTGACCATGTGACATGTAGGAGACCTTCCTCAAACCAACATAACACTTGAATATTGGCTTTCTATCCAAACATAAGTTGATTCGTTCTCATTTAGCCTTCAGAACTTGAGATCTACTCTGAAAAAAAGGGAAGACAATATTAGAAAAAAAGGCTCAAGAGAGACAATTTTTTATTCAAGTCAACTGAACTCCATAACTATCATGTTCTAAATTTTCAAAATTAAAAAACTAAAAGTCAAACAGCACTATGCAAAGTCACACTAAAGTCAACATGACACTTCGGCACTATCCCTGTTATGGTAGTCAAGTCATATATCTTAATTTTTTTTTTCATAAAATAAGTCATATATCTTAATCTTAGTCATCATATATAACTTCTCCAATAAGTCCAACTCAGTGAAATCAATTTATTCGGCTACCTGCTAATATGCAAATACAAGGAATAAGCTGAGCCTATCACTGAGTCAGTGAGATATGAACAACAAAGTGAATGATATATATACACACATACATACATATGTAATCAAATAAAATAAAGCACGCCCTTTGAATAGAATAATAAAAATAAATTAATTACTGATGAAAAATAAATGGTTAAGATATAAATTTGTCTCGGAAGTTTTCGCTAAGGAGTAATGTTACCTTGAAAGTTTTTTTAGGTTCAATATTGCCCTGGAAGTATTAAAATAGAGTAATGTTGTCCTTTTTCGTTAAAAAGTTAACAATCAATATCAATTTTTTAACGGTCAACATTAGTTTTTTAACGATATGAGGTAAGATTGTTATGTTTTGAAACTTCCGAGGTGACATTGAATCTGAAAAAACTTCCAACCCAATATTGTTACTTAGCCAAAACTTCTGGGATAAATTTGCATCTTAACTCAAACATAAATAAGGCTAAAATATAATTTTAATCCTTCAAGTTTAGAAAATATTCTATTTTAGTCCTTTCACTTTAAATGATGTGTTTTAGTCATTTTAAGTTAACACCATTAACTTCACTAACAAAGAATACTAACAAAGAATACTGAGTCAACAAATTTAAAATGTTGGCATATTTTTTTCTTTCAAAAGATTGATTTTCAAATTAAAATATAAAAGTAATTATATTAAAGAATTAAAATTTTGGAATGCTAGCATTTCTAATTTGTTGATTCATCATTTTCCGTTAGTAAAGTTAATTATGTTAATTTAAAGTATTAAAAACACACTATTTTAAGTTAAAGGACTAAAATGAAACTTCTTTTAAACTTAAAAGACCAAATATACTTTAGCCCATAAATAATATCTCATTAGATGATTAAAATATACAGTTAAGGGAGTCCATATGAATGTGTATTTTGAAAGAGCTAGGTAGTTAAAGGATATATATAATCGTATAATTATATTAACAACGTGCAAGCTAAAATAGGGTATAATGATGATAGCTGCGGGAATATACTAAAAATAACAAAGGTCCCAAGAAAAATCATAACCATCATTCCAAAATTGTTTACTCAAGGATGTGTGAATAAACAAAAATAGAATCTTAGATGTAGCAAGTCCTATGATTCAGAAAGTTGTGTATGGTTTTTTTTTTTTTTTTTGGGAGGGGGGTTGGGATTTGCTTTAATGAACAGAAATTGAGGCTAAAAGAAAAATATAGAGAAATACATGATGGTAATGGAACTTTTGTGTAGTGTCAACATGGCATTTTACAAGGGTTTGTTAGGTGCACAAATCATGTGTTATTGTATAATTTCCATTTTCTCATGACTTCAAATAACACCCTAAATTAGGTATGTAAATAAAAGAACCCAAATGTGCTAAAGTTTAATGTCAACAACTAGTTCATAAATAGTTTAAGCTATTTAAACAAGTTTTAACTCAAAAAGTTCTAACTACAAATAAGCAACATAAATATATTTTCATTTCATATATTAAAACTTGTCATTGTATACTCTTCAATTATTAACGAATTTTTGCAAGATTAAATGTTCATTTGGAATAGCTTATTTTTTAGCAATAAATGCTATAAATCGTGATTCACGGTATACGAGGTAAGTATGTGAGAGGAGTTTTATCTCAGCTTGTGTAATAAGCACTTATATTCAAAAAATAAGTGTTCCCAAACATGCACTAAATCCCTTTTTCAGGACCTTATAGTAGTTCCCCCAAACCCAAAAGAATATCAAATATCATTCAGCCCAAACTGGAGGGATAATGGAGTCTACCCAAATTTTTTTAAAAAAACTAATGTACAACACATAATCATGATAATCTAGATTATCTATCAAAGCATAACAACCTAAATTGATTTTCAAGGTTGACATGTATGTCCTAAATTAATAAGAATCACATCTCGCAAGCAACTGGTCCTCAAACCAAATAAGATGACATTACATTCCAACTTATCCTCATATGTGAGGGCATTGTTGCCACAAAACGAAGAACATCAGGATTTTTGCTATCTGAAGGTCTCAAATCTGATCTTCTATTCATGACACGCAAAAACTTAGAAATGTTGGGAAGTACCAGTTCTCTACAATGAAGATGCAACAGGGGAACCTTTGACAACACACTTCCCTTCTGAACCTCCAGGCCTTCTGGCCTTCTCAACCGGTATGGCTGTCTGGATGTTGGCTCGATATCGACCCGAGGCATCTGTTTCCATCGGCTGTGCACGAACCAACCATACTTGTAGTCACCAACTATGGGTGTGCCAAGAGCTTCAGCACAATGAACTCGCAACTGCGTGAAAGATGATCATACAATAAACTAGCCGCATCAACTAAGCACAGATATCTCGTAAAAACTGGTATATATTTCCATAAACCATTAACACGGGGAATTAAAAGTCATAATGACATAATTTCTGTTTGCCAAAAAAGAATCCCAGATGCAATCAATAACTGAAGGAATTGATAACCAGCGCAAAAAAATGAACTTTGAAAATAAACGGCTATTATTCTCATCACGATTGCGTTGTAAGCCTTTACACACACACACACACAAAGACCCTTTGGATCCCGCGAGTTCTAGAAAAAGTTCAATTTGACTTGATCTTTAGTTCAAAACCAATGCTAAGCTAGAATTTTCCAGAAAGGTCCCATTAGGCCCTTTAAGAAATCCATAAATTAACAGAGACATCTGATGTGTCTCTTAAATTTACAGCCTGCCACTTAAGTGAACTAACAAATTCCACAATGTAGACCAGATGGATTGGCCTCCAAACATCATAAGCATATAGGGGAACTTCACATCTTCCGTTAACACTGCATGAAAACATGGGTATATAGTACCTTAATTGCCAATACACAACAGATACTCTAAAGTGACAGATACCCTGAAAATATTTATCTGATCGCATCTTCGTCTTGCAGATGGTGTAGAAAAGCATCTCAACTACCAGGTAGAACAATAACATATAGAACGACCAGTATAGCAGTCTCAAGAACCAGTTCCAACACAACTCAGTTACAAATGAAAATGCTTAACTCTCCTAATTAAAGGATCACAAGCCAGTCAAGTCCAGAAAACAGTGGGACTCAGGTTATTTTCAAGGTATTCAAGCTACTTTCCGAACCCACAAAGTTGGCCCATTATCCTCTAAATGGTTATTTGGTAGAATCTCTGGCAGAACACACCGCTGGTAAATGACGATTGGTGAAAGACGCGATATGGGAAACATATCTGTGTAAACTTTTTATTTTCCAAAACTATATTAATGAAAGACATAAGTGCAATTTACTGGTGCATATGAATAATCAAAGAGAAGCACTGAAAGATTTAATATAATAAAGTTCATTATTCAATTTAAGACCACGTGGAAACAGGCATTTGTATATATAAAATTAATGTTTCTTCTCTCCCCTTCAACACCTCCCACAGCAAACTTTCCCATTTAGCTAACAATTTCCTATGACTGACAAAGTAAATAGTCATTGAAATTTAGAGCACACTTGGCACAGCTAAAGATAGTGCCACTACTTTTACGAACATGAGTCAGAGTCTCCATGATACCTGATGTTTCCGGTAAGTAAGTGGGCGTAGCTCAATCCAGGAACAACCATTTATCTTTGAACCAAGAACCCGATACTCAGTTATAGCTTCCTGGTGAGGTTCAATACCAGACTGGTGGGCTAATACTACTCTCTCTGTCTTCCCATCATCTAGAAGAACCTGTATTGAGTAATAAGTTAAAAAACCAAATAAGTGAAACATCAGAACAAAGCAACCACTTCTAAAATAAATAAATAAATAAATGCTAGCATTGAAACAGAAATACATCTACAAAATAAAACTTAGAAAGAGACAAGAACCTTTGAAAGAGGGGCACAAATTAAGCCTTCACTCTCTTTAGGAGTACCAATGACCAATGCCCAATACCTCTGATATGTAGCTTCACATGCATCATTCCAAGCCTAACATACCTCCAATGAATTAGTTAAAAAGTTGAAAAGGAAACAGAAAGGTGTTTTCTGTTACGTTTTTCTTTTTTTTTTAAAAAAAAAAACTCAAGTCACAAACTGATACTTCTTAGAGAGCACAGTGCAAAATCATGCAAAAATAAAGCACCTTAAAAGAAGATTTTGCCTGGTTTATGTTACTGAACAACCACTGAAGGTGTTCTATGCTATCTTTTGTTCTTCCTAGCAAATGGATGCCACTGGTCTCTCTGTCAAGACGGTGAACCTGAAAACTTAAAAAAATAAGAACAGAAACATATATATTCAACAAAAGCCAACCAATTCAAGAACTTGGTTTAAGACATTGCAGAGAATATTGGGATAGAACCGCATAAATATGTTTAACAATGTCATTGTACATGTTATCAACAAGAAAATCCAAATTATAATTTGTAGTTACCTCACCAAAAATGACATTTATGTTAGATACAATCCAGCCTCATCAGTGACATAAATATAAATGAAAAGAAAGAGCTTAAGCTAAATACAAGATATAGCATCAAATAAAAGACAAATATAATGGGTTTGGCCCCTCTTATCACCATTAAAAAATATAAAATGCAAATATAAATGAAAACCAGCCAGCAAAAAAACTAAATACAGGAAATAAACCTGCAGGAAAAATACAGAGAAAGAAAAGAGAACCTAGCAATTTGAGAAATAGAATTTTCCCTCAGAACCCTTCTCAAGATTATTTGACCTCACAAATACTATCACTCATCCACCTTGGTTAGAGCATCATACGCTCTGCTAGAGTTAGTCACAACTCACCCGATTGTTTACCTTCTTTGCCCCTACCGTCCATCAGTCAACTATACTCTTGTTACTTGTGATACGATTTTAACTTAGTTATTTTAGGCCCAACAAGCTCACCATTTCGTTATTTCTTTGGTACGTAGTTTCAGCCCCATAAATTCCTCTCTCTGCTTGAATAATTCACAAATTAAAATCAAACACATTCTTCCCTCATTACACGAAACTTATTTTTATATGAAGCACTGCAAGTTTGCATTCACAAACTACAAGGGCAAATAAATAGAAGGGAGAAAAAATAGTGTAATTCCCTCTCCCTGGCTAACACATCAGATTAAAAAAGCAATAACACAAAACTATTTCTCAATTTTAGCATGTTTAAAATTCACCAAGTTAGGGAAGAAGAAGTAGGCTTGAAAGTTATAAGGTTCAAACAAGAATGAGTGCATCTTCTCGACACAGTCAAGACAGGTTGTAAGCAGAGTTTGGTTAGAAATGCAAAATGGTTGGGGGAAGAAAACAAAGTGAGGCTGGCTGTTCAAAAAAAGCAAAGAAAAATTTGGAAGGAGTGGAGTCTCATAGATTGTGGTATCCTCAACAGGTAGTTACTGTTTTCCTCGTTTTACTATCCTCTCTGTCAATTCCCGGAAATTCATTCTAGAATAATAGATGCCTAACAGAAAATCTCAACACTTTTCCTCTAAAGTCCAAAGGGATCCCAGGAAGAAGAGCTACACTGACCAAACAGTTTATAGTCAACATTCAAGATTATGATTAGAACATCCACAAACCATTAATGGAAAAATGACCATCCGTAGCATAATGATGCATTTTATTGTCAAAAGTCTATCAAATTGTTTTTCTAGCTGATAAGAATCTGGAAAGGGGAGCTCACCAACTTAGGACCCTCATCATAATCATAGGAAAGTGCCCCAGCTGCCAATGCATCCATGCTATTATGAATTGGCAGATTTCCCTAACAAGGTTACCAAGAAAATTAAAAGGGGGAAATGATCAAAATGCAAGAAAGTAAATGCGTAGTAATTGCCGAGTGTGGGAGAACAAATACTCAAACCTTAACAGGCAATTTTGGAGGTTTATTTAGTACAATAATGGCAGAATCCTGAAAGAAATACATTGAACAAAGTGCACAATAAATAAAATTTATATCTATATATAAATGAAATTAAAGCAAGAAAAATAGTCAAATTGAATAAAATAAGATTTCAAAAACATGCCTTGTAAATCACAAGCCTCTGCAGATACCTAATTTCATCAGCATTTGGATATAGAGTTCCACTAGGTATAGTGTCATATCTTTTAGAAATCCTAGTCTCAGCAACTGACACAGGGACATGGATTCTCGCCCTAGGCTTCATCACTTCATTATGTTTAATCTGTTGTTAAGCTGTATGGTTGTAGTATATTAAACATACAACATGTCATAAGCAATTGACTAATTCAAAATAAACAAACACACACACACACACAGGAGATTCTCGAGAGTCCAGAACAAGGTTTGTGATTCAATTTCTGAACAAAAAAGCAACATGAAAATATAATTAGATTCAGTACCACCCTCAAAGGTTTCTGCCCTTCGTTTCGAGTAAAAGAGTTATCAGAAATTGGGTCTTCCATCTTGACCTTGAACAAGAAAATAACAGCAAAACCTATAAGTAAACTTTTCAATCCCTGAACTTGACCAAGAAACAAACTATAAATATTATTTGAAAGAAAACTGCATATTCATCCTTGTGAAATTATAGAAATAACATCATTAGTCAAACAGCATCATGGCCGTGGTGATGCAGAATCATTTGCATGGCACAGCACAAGCCGCATAAGCCATGGGCCAGGGTTTATAGCCCATACCGTATAATCATTTTGAAGGAACTATCAAAAACAAAATAGGGAAAATGTCAGCTAGGTCCCAAGCTAGGGAAAAAATATCATAAAAGTTTGTTTAAAAAGTCAACTGTCAGAAAAGCCCCTAGGGACTTTTCTGACATGAATTCCCAATGACCATTTACCAAAATACCCCCAACCAATTTAACCACTGACATTAGTTACAACATATTATGCTATGTTTACAATATCGTAAGTCATATTAACAACATAGTCAGTTACGTTTACAACATGTTACGTTATATTTAATGAGTTGTAAACGTAACTGAAAATGTTGTAAACGCAACACTCATGCATTTTATATACATGTTGTTAACGTAACTTATTATGTTGTTAATATGACTTACGAAGTTGTAAACATAGCATCACATGTTGTAACCAATGACAGTGTTTAAATTGCTTGAGGGGTATTTTGGTAAATGGTCATTGAGAATTCATGTCAGAAGAGTCCAGGGACTCTTCTGACAGTTGACTTTTCAAAGGGATTTTTGTGGTATTGTTTCCCTAACTTGGGACCTAGCTGACATTTTCCCAACAAAATATCTACGTTTTGTTCATCCCCCCTCCTTCCCTCTCCCACTCTCTCTGTGACAGTCCTATTAGTAGTTTTGTCCATCGGGTTTTGTCCATTTCAGTTCAGTCCTATCATTCTCCCCTTCTAATGCTACCCTCTATCAACCTAAATCAGATTTTCTTGTCATTATGTAATTGTTTATATTTAGGAGTTTTGAGGCACACTGTTAAAAGGGTGCTTCTACGATATGAACACAGCATTTGCACCCAATGAAAAATTAATTTGCATTTGTTCTTCCTGGATCAACCGAAGATAGTCGAACACCGTGAAAACTTTCAGATTTTGTTTCAAACACTAACATTGAACGGAAAAGAGGGGGGGAAAGAAAGAAAATTCAAGTGTTATAGGTAAAAGAAATCAAATTACGCTACAGAGAAAAAAGAAATATATAGAGAATACTTACAAGGCCATCCCTAAAATGGGACTCAATGACAGAATTCCACATCCCCTTGAAGTAATACTTAACCCAGCTGACAGCAGTCACATGACCAGGCTGTCCCGAAGCAGTGATTGAGTTCTTACCAGGCAAAGGGTGAGGAGGAAAAGGAGGCAATGAAAGAAGCTGCCTGGGTTTCGGACCTTCTTTTGGACCATCAAGGCGAGCAATGTTGTTGGACACTCTGATTACAGACTCAACAGAGACGGGTCGTGGAGGGCGAATCCTGGAGTAGCGTCTCACTGCAACAAATATCCATTGGCTGCGATTACTGCTCAACATCACGGCACATTCGGTTAGAAAAGAAGTATCTTTCTTCACGAGTAACGGTTTTCCATTCCTTTCCACCAAAAAAGTTAAGAAGATTCTCTGTAGGAGTTAAGAGGGAGAGAAGTAGCCGAAGAGCGATGCAATGAGGGAATCGAAAACAATATGTGAGGGTATGAGAGTTGAGTTCTATCTGTGATTTCTATCTCGGCTCGGTCCACTCAGATTTTGTTCGAGGAAGAAATGAAGAGGCAAAAAGGCTTTGGATTTTTGGCCTCCGTGAGGGCGCGAGTTCTTTTTTTTTTTTGGAAAATTTCATGGACCATTGTAGCAAATTATGAGATTTCCCTGCAATGAGGTTAATTTCTTTTAGAAAATTCCTTTTAGTGACCAAGGAAATATGAGATTTCCCAGGTTAATTTGTAAAGTAAAAATACAAAAATAAAACCCTTTTGTTGTAAAAATACTAAATGATGTGGATGTTCATACACTCCCAACTCTTAATCTTTCATTTTCTACATTCCACAACCTCTTTAATGAAATGGTCTTTAAGAGTCTTTATGCCCATAACTCAAAGGTTATAATGTGTGCATTCATGATGATTAACTTTGCTATTTACTTTATGTAACGCTTGGTTGACGTTGAAGGCTTATAAATAGAACACTATGTATTATACTTTTGGTGGCATCCAAATAAATAAGATATCGCTGCATCTCTCCAATTCTTTCTTCATATCTATTCATCTTTTTCATCTCAATCTCTTATATCTTTTTAATTTTATAACACGTTGTAAGCACTATTTTGCTCAAAAGGTCCATAATCTAGTTTTCTATTTTTTTAGCTCTCTAACTTTCTCATTTCCATACTATATTTTATGTTATTCATTCTCTATGTTATTTTATCGCTCTAGTTTACGTTATCGATATATGGCTCTATATTATTTTGATTATTTTTCTTTTATCTGAGATAATCTAAGCCATTATATGGAATTAAAGAGATTTTTCTACTGATTATTTTATACATCGGGTTCCATAGCTAAGATTAAATATTATTGTTGATTTATTATCCTTCGTAAGTTTTGTTTTTTTACTTTTAGTTATCATTTTTTGGGAATCTCTTATTATGCAACATTTATATTTCTTTACTTTTTATTATGGTATTCTTTACATTTTATGTTGTTATATTATTTCATTTTATTTATGTTTCATTTGTTTATTATTTAACATTTATATTTCTTTATTTTATTTACATTTTATGTTATATTTTATTATTTATTTTATGTTATTTATTTTATCTTGTTTTATTGTTATTTTATTATCATTTCATTTATTTGTATTAATATATTATTATTATATCATTATGTCAATCTTTTATTTTCATTTGTTTATTATTGCATAAGATATAATAGTATTATATATGATATATAATATGATCTATATGATCATGGGCTTATCTATTATTTATATTTGATTACAAATTTGAATTTACTTAATTTATTTTACAGTATTTTAATTTTATCAAAAGGTCAGAAGCTATAATATTCTTAATTTCGTGATCAAATGACCAGAAGTCACATCACTTTTGTAATAGTTATTATATAAAAGAACACTATTGGTTTCATTAAAATTGTTACAAATATCAAAGTCCTAGAGGTTAAAGGTTCAAATATCAAACTAAATAAAAAAAAAAAAAGCTTTGCGAAATTTTTGCTATGATCCTAAAGACCAATATTTGGAGAAACTGATAATGTGCTATTGAAAGCAAATAATATGTCATAAGAGTGAAAATGAACATGATCACATTACATTTGTAAAATTAATAGTTGAAAGCCAATGATACTTTGTCAAATAACAACAGACTAATCATGCAATATAAGTCTCATAAATCCATTTGTTTCCATTAGAAACATTCTTCTGTTTTATTTGGAGACAAACAAAGAAGAAGGAGTTTTTTACCTAACAGTTATCTCAATTCCCTTTAAATATCCATTTATGTGCATTGTGGTGGATCAATAGGAATGTACATTCAAACTTTTTAAGATGGAATATCCTAACTCCTGATCAAAAGCCAATTATTTTATCGAGAGAATTTTGTTGGCTTGATATATAAAAGTGTTGTCATATACAAGATCAAATATGCCAACATCAAAATTAAAATTTGTTCTTAAAAGTATTGATCTAGCTATTTATGAAGGCTTTAATAAATGATTTCTTGATTATATTATCTGGAAATTGCGCACTCAATATAATGATTTACGCAAATAATCTTGCAGACCTCAGGTTGTAAACTAATAATAATCACACATATAATCATCTTATATAAATGCATCTATCAAATTTATTAAATATTTATATGGTTTACTTGCTATTTGAATGGACCTATATATGATTTTGATATATTTTCAGAAATATAGATATCTATTCCAAATCATAACTTATGATACTCTCATAATCAAATTTCTTTGAGAACAAGAAACACATAATAATTCTTAAGTTATATAATATGTTCGTTATTCATGAAGAATCTCCTGGTTCTTCAATGTATGTCATACGTAATCTTTTATATATGACTTAGATGATTAAACAAGTCATACCAACAATAAATTTGTTTAGATTAATAAACTACTGGTTTACGATGACATGGTGCTTAACCAACAATAAACTTTTCAATTTCCATAAGACATTGATGTAAATTATCAATATGACATCTATTTTTGGGAGATCAATAGGTTTTGTGAGGAAGTATATGAGTAGAACTTTTTCAATATTAACCCACACTTGTATTCTAACAATCTCCTCCTCAAATGTGAGTCATATAAATACATTTTATTTCTATATTTCAAAGACAAACCAGTACTCCCTCCAATCCTATTTATAAGCAATTTTTCCCTTGATTGCGTAAAACGAACTGGTAGTTAAAAGCAATAAGTGTGTAAAAAATATCATATTTTTTTCCATATATGCCCTGATTATGAAAAGAGTATAGGAGCAAGAGTAGATAAAAAGTATGAGAGATAATGAGTATAAGATATGAAAGAGAATGAACATTTAATAAGGGTAAAATAGGAAAAAGAAACTTATATTTTCAGACAAAAAATAAAAGTTGCTTATAAAAGGGACCAGTCCTATGACAGAAAAAGTTGCTTAAAAATAGGATCGGAGGGAGTATATAGTAAGCCAATAATCTATTTTTTACTTGAAAGCTCAAATACTTCATAACTCACATACAATCATGGATTTCAGTCCATGGGCTATTACATAGATCTTTTAACAGAGTGAAATTCTAATATAAATCTATGGGTCATAACATTCATGATTAGTTCTTCTTCCGTCCATAGAATTAGAAAAATCTATATCAGTTCTATAGGAACTATATCGATTTTGTTATATGTATGTTCTTCAAGAACTAACATATATTATCTCATTTTTATATTACTTCATTACTCATTCAAGAGCTAACATATATTATCTCATTTTTAGATAACTTCATTACTCATTAATAATAATATGCTTTAATTTGCCTTTTATGATGCATATTCAATGTATGAAATGTTTAGAATTTTCCACTACATAAAGAAACATGAGGAGATTCATAATCAAAATACATAAAGATCTTATTGCAATGATTTGTGATGTTTAGGGGCTAACATTAATTTGAGAGAAATGTAAAGATAAATGCATTATAATATAAAATAATAAATAATTATGATATACATGGTCTTCTTTTAAATATTTATTACTATTTGATTATCCATAAATTTGACTTGCACTATATATAATTCATGCACATTACAAAAATGGTTTTGTCTAATAAATCATAAACTATTCATAATGAATTTTCTCATAAAATTAAATAAATTCTCATTCTCTTAATTTAAATATGATATATGATTTTTTTTTTAATTTTCGCAAATGTCACATAAAACCAATTTGATTCCAATATATATCATATTATATACTATATCATTATTAATATATGAAACTTGCATATTTCATATGAGAATGCTAAGGGGTAAAAGAAATAACAATATAATGAATTGGGAGAAAAGACAATAACTTATCAATATCAAAATAAAATACAAATTATAGAGTATTTGTATACCTTTCAATTATAAAACGTTTGAGAACCAAGAAAAATCGCACATGCTCAATAGGAGATAAAAAAGGTGATTGACCAACTAAAAAGGGGAAAAGACGCAATGAAAATTGTTATTTCAATATATGAAATTTGTGGACGTGTAGTCCAGAATATTTGAAATATAAAATTATTTATGATATATGAATATTCATGTGAAAATAAAGATTTTCACAAGGTATAATGATGATTATGATGAGGTACAACATTTGGTGGTGGATGGAATAATTGTTGCATATATTATTAACCTAGCAGTATATACAAACAAAATAATGTGTCCATTAGATATCATTATATATAGCATATGCATATGGATAGTGAATATTACATGAGAATTCTTGAAGGTTCTAAAATGCTAGAAGCATATACAAGAAAATCATTCTATATATAAAATATTGTGCAAGTTTGAAAATAATACAAGCATATAAAATTGATTGAAAAATATATTAAAAAATAAATAATTTTACATTTTACTTGACTTATAGATTAAGTTATCGAATGCATTAATGATTTCAAAATTACATATTTTTGTCACGATGAATTTTCTTTTAAAGATATATTAAATTTAATGGTCTAGAAGTACCTTATATTTTATGAAAATATTTTTGTATCATACTAATATTATATTTATTATGATTTTATTGACAAAAATTAGTTATTGCAAGTGCCCAGTGAATAACAAAAATGAGATTTTGTGTGATAGTCTTATGAACATATTATATGATATTATTTTGTTTAGAACAAACTGAATATGTGGATGCAAGATATATATTGATGATTTTCATAATATTTTTTCTTTATGGTTTCCACAATGAATAATATAAAGGCATAATATATTGATATTTTAGCATATCCAGAAGATGTGTTAGAGGAATACATCCAGCATAACATTTGGTGACAATATATCATTCATAGTTTGGCAGCCTAAAGAATGATATGCTTGACAATATATTGGAAGCAATGTTCTTATCAGGGGGAGTAAAACTGATGTTTTATCAGGGGGAGTAAATATGATATTATCATCATGTGAAGTAGAGACCATGCTGTACTCTTTTCCTTAACCAACGTTTTGTCCCACTGTGTTTTCTTGGTAAGGTTTTTAATGAGGCAACTTCAATTTGTATTGTGTACTATTTTTCATTTACTGGGTTTTTGTCTCATTGGGTTTTTCCTAGTAAGGTTTTAATGAGACGCAATATTTGTTCATGGACATCCAAGGGGGAGTGTTGTCAAAATACTAAATGATGTGGATGTTTACACACTCCCAACTCTTGGCCTTTCATTTTCTATACTCCACAACCTCTCTAATGAATAGTCTTTATGCCCATAACTCAAATGTTACAATGTGTGCACTTATGAGGATTAACTTTACTATTTACTTTATGTAACTATTGGTTGAGGTTGAGGGTCTATAAATAAAGCACTATATATATACTATGCTTTGGTGGCATCCAAATGAATAAGATATTGATACATCTTTCTCTTCAATTCTTTCTTCATATCTCTTCATCTCTCAATCTCTTATATCTTCTTGATTTTATAACACCTTTCAAAAATTAAAGGAGAAACAAGCTGATTTACAAGTGGTGAACATATCATATATAAGTGGAACAATTATAAGAATAAGTGGAATGATCCTATGAACATGTGAAATTAATTTCTTAATAAGAATACATGGGAACATGTTTAAGTCAAATTTCATTTGAAAGTAGGGAATACATCATGAACAAGTGGAATAATGATAAATCATTATTTTTATATAATTTATCCCACCTTATTCATTTATTTTGGGAATGATTTTAGGCTATTTTTGATTTATTAGGAATCATTTGGATCATTAGCATATTTTAAGGAAAAAAAAAATCTAAATTAATTATGATATTATTGAGCTTAAATTTTTATTATTTTAATTTATTATTTTATGATGAGGTAAATATTTCCAAATATATGATAGATTATGATCTTATTTAATTCTTTCAAGTCAAGGAAAAGCAAATTATTAAATCCTATGGTGTAGAATTGAACTGAGAAGTTGAATAAGGTCTAATAGTTGAGTTTGAATAGGCTAACTCAATTCTCTGGTTGAATTAGTTGCGGCAAGAGCTGCTAGCTAACTAGCCGATAGAGATGCCATAGCTGCTTCTTCAGGAAGAGCTGAAAAGCGAATACCATTACGTTAGTTGTTTTGCCCCCTTTACTTCGATGGAATGCTAATTCTCTCCTCTCCTCTTTAGGAGGTAGAATCCCATCCTGACCTAAGAAGGAGGAGCATCCTCTATCTATGGAGATAGTTAGTTGAAAGCCTCCTCTCTTACTTATCCCCTCTCTTCTCCCAGAGTAAGAAATGCAGTTTTTGATTCAGACTCTTTTCCTGTTACACGTAAAGAGATTGATTGAATTACTCTTTCACATGTTGTTTAAGAGATAAGGCAGAAAGCCAATAATCTTCTAACTTAGGAAAGTCATAAATCAGTCTTTCTTTTTAAAGGCTCTCTGTCGGGCATTACAAAGGCCAAAATTAGCCTCATTCCTCACCTCTTGTAGGCAAGGAAGAAGGAAGACTTATAGCTTGAGGAGTTAGTTAGGACTTAACTTCTTCTATTTAGAGTTATGAAAGCAGGACTTAAGTCATGGCTAGGAGATAAGTGATAGCTTACTTTTTCTCTTTATGCGAATCAAGCCCCTCCAAAGCTAGCAAAGAATTGATTGTAGTATGATTTGTATAGTTACAGAGTAAATCATTAACAAGGAAAGCAAGAACTCTTCTATTGTTCTTGTATTACAGTTTGGACTAAAGTTAAAAGAGAAGTTACAGTTGTCCGAAGTTCCATTGTAGAAGGAAATCAAACTCATGGATTTCTTCTTAGTTACCTCTTCTTTTCTTAGTCTTAGGAGAACTGGATTGCACCAAAAGAAGATGACTGATATGATTGGGCACGAACATAATAAGACAGGTAGCTTTCCTTTATTTGAACCAAAAGGAAAGGAATGAAACTAAGCCAAGTAGAAGAGAATATTCTATTGCATTTACCCAGTTAGACTTCCGAGGTGAAGAGAGGTAAGAAATTCCTTTCGAACTTAACTAGATCCTGTATAACTAAATAGAAAGATTGAAGTCTGCCTTACGTTCTTCTACTTCTACAGATGGGATCTTTACTTTAAATAGAAAACAGCTACTCTATCTTTCTTTTCAGACTAGGCCCGCCCTTCCTTCTTATAAAGTTACAAAGAGAGTGGCACAGCAGTTGAATCGAATCAGATCTAACACCAACAGATTCTCTTCCAGGATGAAATTCCTAATGACCTTAAAGTAGTTACTAGTCCCCTAGATGAAATAAGAGCAACTAGGCAAGCAAGTAAAAAGAATAAAGTCTCTGTTTTCCCCTCCTGCTTCTGCCTCCCTAAAGCCTTCAGTACAGAATAGAAAAATTTCAATCTACTAGAGCTCCTGAGGCTGGAATTGGACGTTCTTCACCAGGAATTAGAATATCATGGGCGGGAAGAAAGAGCCTACTACTCTATCTACTTAATTTCATAACTAAAGGAGTCGGGATGCAGAGAAGCTTGCACTCTCCACTATGGAGAGAGTGGAATATCAATAGGATCCTCAATCTCTTCTTATTTACCCCTAATAGACTGTACCCAACTCTTTTCAGTTTGGAGTTACTATTCATAGAGCAAGACAACAGAGTCGAAAGCATCTAACTTCTAATTAGACTGCGGACTTTGTCCTTCAGTTCCCGCCCTTGGACTAAGAAGGGGTTAAAGAGATGAAATAAGACTGGGACATTTAAGAAGTCCATAAAGAGAGAACACACTAGACTTCCCTCTGGGATGAGTTCAATCCCCAATACGAAGGAAAGAAGAGATCTAGCTTTGCGTTGGACCCTAGACGAATAGCTCAGCCTTTCTGGCTTCTGAAGTTGTAATCCTAACCCTAGCTCTCCGCCCCCTCACCCTTCAGTCTCTCTCTCTCACTCTTACCGTTCGAGGACATTGGCTTACCCTCGTCCTGCCACTCATTTGCATACCTGACTACATGGCTATGAGCATTTAAAATGAAAGAATCAAGAAAGGATTAGGTCTCGTCGGTTACACAAATATTGTCTGTACTAGCGGGATTACCGCTTAGCTATAGTAAACAAAGAACACATTGTGGGGGGCCTGTACTGGTCTCAGTAACTACGGTAACGAAAGCAGCTTTTTGATTGCCACCATTTCATGAGTACTCTTGTCATTGGACTTAAGACAACTTCCTCAGATGTCACTCAATATTTCTCAACTTAGACTCTAGAGGACAGACTCCAAGTTACGTGATACACGGTGGTTGTCACTAAACGCCTTGTTTTATTCCTATTCACTGCTAACTCCCGTGAGAGTTAATAATCTGAATGAAATCAATTCTTGTAGCTGCAAAGATTCTGGTATGTCCTCCTGACCTGACCATGGTTGAGTGCTTGAAGCTTTTATCTTCCTATTCACTGGAATGCTCTAACCGCGCCTTACCGTAAATCTACTCCCAGAGCGAGAAAAGGTCTTGGCAGGTAAAGGTATGGGATCAGACCGTTTGATATTCAGAGGCAGAGGAGGCAAACTAGAGGCTGATATAGACCCTCTCATGGACGATTGAGTGGCTGGATTGGCAAGTCTATTGATATGCTTTGGTAAAGAACTGGGCTTTGCGTTTTGGGTTGCAGCCAAGGTTCCAAGGCTAAGTGGGGGTGAAATGGTAGACAATAGCCATCTTCAGGTCAGGACAGAAAGAAAGGAAAGGGATGAGATAGGATGAGCTAAGTCTGCAGTAGAGTAGAATTCAACCTTCTATCCTCGGGATAGGGCTATAAAATCAGTTGTTCTACTTCAAGCCCTCACTCTTTAAGTCCTTTTGCTATTAGCAAGCCAATCTGCCCGTCTTTCAGGAATCACAAGCTATCACGGAAAGAGAAATTCGATTTTAGGAAATTCTAAAGATTGGGGCTAAGTTGGAAGTTCTCAAGTATGAGCGAGATTATTTCAATACTGAAAGCTCGACTGTAAAGGAGGGCTGGGTCTTACTCTAAATAGTTCAACTACTCAGCCTCAAATACTTTATTTAGGCCCAGCTCAATAAAGACAATCAAAAGACCACACACTTAATGGTGAGATACATGAGGGTCCACAAAGCCCAAGGTACAAAAAATGCCTCCACCTGGATAGGGATATTCATTATATATAGAAGGCATCGCACCAACCTTCCTCCTTTAGTAAGTAATTTCTTTCACCTCCTCCCTTACTCATGTTGAAATACAGCCGATTGCTTTAATTTAAGGCTATAAGGATACACAACCATGAAATGAGAAACTCCATGAGATGTTTTCCTTAAGCTGGCTTTATCGAGTAGCTAGAATCTTTTCTTTAAGCCAGTACCACAACACAAAGGTGGAAGGCATAGGACTCACCTATTGGTAGAAGACATTTTGTGATCAGCCTATTCGACTTAAGGGGGAGGGGAATGTAGCTAATTGGCAAAAAACCTCGCTGTTCCAGACTTGTTTTATCAGCTACACTCCCAACCTTGGAGAGAGTGGTCAGTCGTGTAACTGAACTACCCTACCTTGAGATTAGGCCTAAGACTAATGCCCTTACTCAACCACCAAGAGCAGCTAGAGTAAAAGCATAATTTACACCTCCAACAGACTTTACAAAGGTGGATTTCTCTTTAGGATTATCCTAGTAAAAGAAGAGATAGGATCGACAAGGAAGTGGTTAGAGGTTGCCTTTGTTTGGGGCCAACCTTTGGGCTTTTATGGCTCTTGGTCACTGTTTGCACTGTCCTACCACTATATTGTGTGGTTAGCTGTGTTAAATGCAATGCCTGAGTCATCGTTACCTTTTCATGACTATGCACTCCTTGGTGATGATATAGTAATTATAAATGAGGCGGTAGCCCGGGAGTATTCTCTCCTTTTGGCTCGCCTTGGAGTCTCCATTTCCATTCCAAAATCAATCATATCACGAAATGGTTTATTGGAGTTTGTGAAGAAGTTTTGGTGCAAATCCCTTCAAGAGGATTTGTGTCTGGTATCTTTGTGGGAGATTTAGGGTGCCCGCACGTTACTCGGTATCTCCCACTTGGTGAACCATTATAACGTTCAAAGTTTTAATGTGTTGTGCCAGTAGTTGGGTGGTACCGGTTACTGTGTGAGGTTATGTTTGTCTTCCACCTCCTTGACTATAAGGTGGGCAAGTCTGCATGTGATCTCCAAGTTATCGGCTGATTAAATAACTATCCCCTTGAGTTTTGGATTGGTATGGGTAAACCCATTAACCCATACTTTGAGGCAGGAATACATTGGTATCTCCTTAAGAAGTTAAAACCTAAGGAGCTGCAGCTCCCCCTAAGGGAGCTTATGTTTAATGGTGAGATTGAGATACTTGAGCGCACTGCCATCCGTAATTGGACGGCATAATGGCTGAAATGGCTCTCTTGGTAACATATAGTAGCCTCTAATCATGAGACACCTTTGTGAGACATCCTGGTCTTTATTCTTATCTGTGCGCGTTCATAGAAGTGTATTGAGTTTGATCCTAAGCGATTTAAATTCGGGCTTCTATGGTATGTATATGATGCCGAAGCATGCTGGGACTTTTCTACCACAGTCGTTATTGATTTCTGATTGGTGTATCAAGTCTAGGTCTTGATAGTGGTAGCGATTCGAGTTCCTAACTTCGTTGGCTAATGTTGAGTTATCACCAATATTATACAGGACGAGGAAGTATTAGAAAAAAGTGTATAAGGCCCACTCATTAGAATGCACTTGGATCAATATAAAATATAAGACAGTCATGCTGTCACCTAGCGAAGTCTTAAATGAGGAGGTAGCGCTGGTGATATTAGTAGAAAGAGAAGGGCTTGGATTTGGAATAGGAACGGCTATTTCATCCTTTGTTGGCTTAACTGCTTGAAAGCTTGACTTGGCTTGTACTTGAGATTAGCCACCTTGGTAGTAGGACTTGTGAAAGCATTTAGTCTTTTTGTTTTTTAAATGGTTTAGATAGTTCAGTTTACCTTCTTACTATGGTAGCATGCCTTGAATCAAGAATGTCCTTCCCTTTCATTGAGTTTGTCTCGATGGTATACTTTTGGATAGGGAGAATGAGTTCTTTGGGATAAAGAAGTATGAGAATACGCTGGTCTTAGATTTCAAGTGCCTAAAAGTAAGCAAATTGGACCTACTTCCAGAATTGGCCCTGCCAGAGGGATATGCCAGAGTGATACTTGGGAGAAGGCCTTTCTTAGTCATAAACTTGGCCTTAGACCTTATAATGGTAGAATATTGAATTCTTCAAGGAAGGAGTCAATTAATTATATTAAATTACCCAAAGGTTTCCATCCTATTCTCTTTATCTACCTAGTTGGCAAGTTTAAAAGTGATGACAAGAAGTAGAGAAGATTGATTGGTTTTTCCAGTTTCACCTGTATACTTGATCTGATGAAGCAGGGGAAAGGCGATGAATAGACAGGCAATGCTAGAAGTAAAATAGTGAAAGATGTGCCTTTAATCGATAGTAGTCTCCTTCATCAATGTCTTCAACATTTGATGTAAGTATCATCTTTGAGGTTTCATAAACGACATGTTTCGATTTTCCTGATTCGGCCGGTGGGGTAGGGACTACAAAACAAGCCATTCAAGTTAGGTAGGTTTAGACCAAGCCAGAGCAAGCTCTCAGAGAGAGAGAGAGAGAGAGAGAGAGAGCTCTTGTACAAGGAAGCTACGTACACATTTTCAAACTGAAAGTGAGATCTTACAACCAGGCCAAAAAAGTAACGTATGCTCGCTTAACTCCCGCTACTTTTGTCGAACATCACATTGCATCTAGAGCTTTGATTAGCATCTTAACTTTAGAATAAAAAGAATGTATTTTCACTGTAGAATGATAGGGGATTGCTCTCCTTATTTTGTAATATAAGATGTCTTCCATGTATGCCTTTCGCTTTAGCTGGATCAGCCTCAATTCCTCTCTCACTTACTATGAAAGCTAAGAGCTTGCTCAAAGACAACCTTTAGGTAAGGATAGGTTCATAGGAGGAAGGAAAGGCTTAAACTAGAAGAGAAGGGTTGAGCTCAATAGCTATCTTTCTTTCTGTTATGCGCTATAGGCCATTATAAGGTGTTTTCTGGTCATCATGTGGAGAATCGTATAGTTCATTTTCATGCTAGGACTCTATTACCTTACAGTCAATGACTCTTAGTAATAGACAAGGTTAGCACCTGTGTCACGACTTAGTTCTATCCATTTAATTCACCTTGGAAATAGGATCTGAGCTGCCGTGAAAACTTCTTCAGATTCAGTCCCAAAAGCCAATCAAAGTCTAGTTATTGAGTAATAAGAAGATCATGTTAGTATTTGAATTAAGTGGGGTCTGCTAAGTATAACCCCCTTCCGTAATTATATCTGAAATACGCAATTAAAATGAAATAGAGACCAATAAGAAACAAAACTTATTTAAAATCCCATCTTCACGATAGGGTTTTCACAATCCACTTTCGAAATCTAATTAACCTGGTCTCATATTCAATTTCGAATACAATTACATCACGCGGAATATCACATTTATACAAATATCAGAGTATACAACAATATCATCCCGGCAACTTCCAGGTTCATACCTTTACATAAAATTCATAGGGCACATTCGCCCTTTACAATTCCTCAAATGGGGATTACACAAATTCTCATACCAAATACATACTCGAATATACATTCCAACCTATACAATTATATATCCAAATATAATTAATCCCAAACATGCATTGATAACCAACTATCACAAGATTACAACCCGAACAAGTCCCGTCGCCCTTGATTGCTTGCTCCATCCTCGATCCACCTACCCTGTCTAAAATATTGGTAGGGGAGGGTGAGATTCGAGAGAATCTCAGTAGGAAACAGATACCTATATGCATGTATGATATGTGTTTAATGCATGACATGCTTGCAATACAAAACTCATGTTCACACAATGACATATCTGCATTCTCAATATTTCAACAACATACTAATGGCCATAGCATAACTAGAAACAGAGCTACAATCATTCATACATGTTTCACATAATCTAGCAAAGCAATACATGCATCAATACACAAACACAAATATCAAAGCATGTAAGAGAGGTAAGTTCCCTACACTTTTCTTTCCACGTATGCTCCAGCTCCGCTTACTCGCGATCCAAACGAATACTGAACCCTATAAACTAAATCAAGGATATAGGGTCAATCTCAATTCCAAATCCTTACTTTTATATCACTTAAAGTTGGTTACCATTCACACCCTTTAGGTGGCTAAAATAAGCTCAACGAAAGCCTAAAGGATTGGGACGTACTAGGTTGGAAATCACCTTTCAAAATCACAAATTGCTGAAAATGGGGGTTGACTGCAGCCAAGACCCTCAGGCTGCAGCCAAAACATGCACAGAAGGTTTCTGGCTGCAGCCAAGAATTTCTGGCTACGGCCAAAACGTGCACAGAAACTTTTGCGCTGCAGCCAGGATTTTCTGCTGCAGCCAAGGCAACTTCAAAAATTTATAACTAATTCCACAAAATTCCAAATGAGATGGTCCCAAAGCCAAATGAAAGCTATTCAGATCCTCTTCATAGGAAAAATATGGCTCATTACTGGAAATCACCACACAAATCCAGATTTACACAAAATCCAACATTGCTCCAAAACAGAATCCAGTTTCGTCCTCAAACTTTGGACAAACATAAATCCCAGTTCAAAAAACGAAATGACACATATTATATGTCCATTTTGAAGCTTGGGATGTGATCTTCAAGACTGGAAAGTTTTAGAATTTTCTAACATAATTTGCCCATTCAAAACGGCAACACAAACAGACTGCCCAGAACAGAAATTCAATGGACAGATTTCCAAATTTGCACAATTGGCTTCCAATGGTCCAATTTTCATATCAAACATCATTCTCACACAAAATTTCACAAGGAATCCATTGGAAATACCAAATCAACCAAATTCATATCACTTTGACATGTTTCCACAACATGTCACACAAATCACAATACCAACTCTACATTACAATCTCTTTCTATTTCAAATTCAAAACCAATTTCAATGATGCCAAAACATAATATGACACCATTTTCATCATAAAACACAATCCAATTCATCCAATCAAAAATCACATGAAAATCAGGGCACAATTCAAAATTTACAAAGCTTAACCAATGATCACAAAACTTAGGTCAAAATGCTTCAAATACTCACCTCTTCCTCTTTCCCAAACCAATTTGTTGATTCTTCATCTTTCCACTTTTCATCAAACAACAAAACACCTCCTCTCACAAATCTAAAACCATAGAGATGAAGCTCTCATCACTATGAATAAGATTATAAAAGGACATTAGAGAATTAGAGGACAAGAAACAAGCCAAATCTCACCTTATTCTTTTCTCTTTCTTCCTTCTTGATGGACGACCATGGAGTTGAGAGAGAGAGGGAGTGAAGATGAAGATGAGGATCAGTTTTTGGGGCCTCTAAAACGTCCAAATAGAGAGGAGAGAAAATGAGTTGAATATTTGACCAAAATCCAAGGGTCCACAAAGTGCCACATGTCAACATCTCACCACATCTCCTATGAGCTCACATGCACACAAGCACATGGGATTCCACCCTTTGATCTATCACACAAATCAATCCTAACCATTGATTTTGAAGTTACCAATGAGTTTCTTCTTCGGTAACTGACCAATTGGTCGGTAACTTTACCGTTTTGCCCCTATTACGAAAATTCTCATTGAATCACCACCAACACTTCACATCTTTTCATTTAGCCACAATATGCGCCTTCCCTCGATTTTAAGTCAATTTAGATGTTAATCCATAATTGAGCTTAAATACAGGGTTTTGGCGCTGCTCACAGCACATACGAATCACATCGGGTGCCAACTCACACCATAATCTCCAAAAGGTTTTATTTATCACTAACCACATCCACTTTTGGAGTCATTATCTCTTAATCACCATTTGGGATCTTGCTAAACTGGGGCTTAGCAATCCACTTATTTCAGCCTTATTCTCTAGCCTCGAATCTCAAAATTTGGGATATTACACTAAGGTTGTCTTATGAATAGAGAAAACTTTCCCCATTGCACTCACTAGCAGCTTATCATTTCCCATCTTAGTAGGAGCTTTCCATTCCTAATACGGATGTTGTGGAATTATCTACAGGTTCTTGTCCACTTACCATTGACCTCTCCTCCTACTCTAGCAGAAGCATATGTATAATCGGAAAGGTGGGATTCATGGTTGATTAGATGCTTCCGTTAGACTCCTTTTATATAAGGGCACCTAGAATCACTAGTGAAAGAGTGCCAACTAGCAAAATATTGAATTTTGGCTTGAAAGCAATCATTTGTCAGCTTGATAGCACAAAGCACGATCCCCTCCAGAGAGTCAATTTGTTGTTAAAGGACGGGTACCATCACCAAAAAATAGACAATCGATCGATCGTCCATATCTGCTATTGATCTCATCCTAACGGAGATCTATTCTCATGTTGTGGGTAATCTCCCCTCTCACCCTCCACTTTCATGTCCATCAGAGAAAGCTAGCGCATCTTTTCATTCATCAGGAAAGCGTCTATCCTAATGATAGAAGGAGAAGGTGAAAAATAATCAACGCAGCTTATTTTAAAGATATATCTCTCCATTTCATTAATAATTTTGCCCCAACTCAGAACTTAGACTTTTATTAGTCATATATAGAACTCGAATTCATTCTCCAACCCCAAGTAAGTCAATTGCTTATCTTCCTGCCATCTTCTATTTGTTGAAGTCATTCCTTGATCTCATACCTGTGAACCAGGCCGAATTGGATCTCTTCCCGACCCCCTTCCCTTACCTCTGCATTGAAGTAGTCTGATACGCGTAGGACTGTTCAATCTTAATACGTGACTAATTAGCAGTAATCGTTTTCCTTCCTTCTTCCTTGTCTGATCCTATCCTTCAAGCTTTATTGAGTCAGGGACTAATGGGATTTGGACTAAAAATAGTAAGATTGAAAGTAGCTGTAACATGAACTATGTTGTGCTCATCAAAGTGTAGGCTACACTATGCTGAATGAGACAATCCAATTCCTTTCTTTCTTCCAACCAAAATTCTTCAAGATTATATTGGTGTTTAGTGTACCCAGTACAAGATCTCAAATCATGCATTGTATTCGATTCAAGGTACAAAAGTTTTGTGAGAAAAGATCCAATCCTTCAATGTCATGATTGGGTCGACCAAGACAGATCATGAGTGAATAAAAAATAAAAAATGTACATATCTGTTTTAGCTAAAATACTTGGAATAATTATACTACTTATATAAAGAATAGCCTTTTTAGTGCTAGCTGAATGTAAAGTAATGGCTTTCGTGCAATGTTGGAAGGGTCCTGATGTAATGGGATCATTTGGATTATTACAACCTTTAGCAAATGGTTTGAAATTGATTCTAAAAGAACCTATTTCACCAAGTAGTACTAATTTCTCCCTCTTTAGAATGGCTCCAGTGGCTACATTTATGTTAAGTCTGGTCGCTCGGGCCATTATACCTTTTGATTATGTTGTGGTATTGTCAGATTCGAACATAAGGCTACTTTATTTGTTTGCCATATCTTCGTTAGGTATTTATGGAATTATTACAGCAGGTTGGTCTTGTAATTAGGGGGTAACCGTTTGGTCACGTATAATACTAGGACCAATAGGTCAAACCTTTGTTTGTGCCGCAGGTGTTAAACAATCTACTCTACACAGGTGTGGGCTTATAAGACTAAGGCTCATAAACCCTTTCTTTCATTCAAAAATAGGGCCCTAGTTTATCACTTTTTCGGGCCGGCTTGATAAGTGGAAGCCATAAAAAAGAGATCTTTCTCTTCATACCTCAAATCAAGAGGAAGGGTAGCTTGTCAAGCTGGCCTATATAAAATTGATGTCTTCATATATATATAAAGAATAATCTAAATAAAAATATTCGTTGTCTTTTAACCAGCTGTTCTTCTTTGTTAATGCTGTTAAGGCGACCAATTAGGGATCGCCTACTTGATTTATGTATGAAAGATAATAAGAATGGGTTCTTCAAAAAGGAAAAGGCTCTACTTAGTTTCATAAGCCTTTGTCATTGTCAGTCAACTAAATAGGGCCTAAGGCCCCTATGAATCCATAAATCTGATGAGCATGTCACAACAAAAGGATGGTCCCCTATACATTTCATTCTTTCTGAAGGACCCCCATCATGGTGAACCTTTCCTTATGATCGGGATGAGTTAAATGCCTCCCAGATGGGGCACGGATTGTATCAGAGTTTCCTTAGGTAGCCACCTCCATATCAAGCAGCCCAGTCTATATATTCATCTATCTTACTATGAGATTAACTTCTGAGGGATGAACTTCTAAACGAGCGGTCGATGCCAGTTCTTTTCTCTTGCCAGTCCATCCTAAGTTATGCTCGCGAGCTTTTAGTATTGATTAGTCATAATCTAAATTAGATGCTTTCTAGTTAACTTAGTTAATGGGACTACTCTATAAGGGTAGGGAGCCATCCTGACAAATAAGCTGCTCCTTCCCCTGAGTACTACTATACTTTCTCGCATTGGCTACTTGCTTTACATGCTAAAGGCCATTTGTTTAACATAAAAAGCCCTGACTTAATGTTCAATTTGTCTACAGCTATGCTGAAATGAGGTAGGTCAGTAAGGGATCAAAAGAAGTCCTGTTGCCCTATCTTAAGCAAAGTGAGTAGACCGAAGGTCTATCTATGAGAGTGAGTTGAATGGCCTACCCTAAAAAAGGAGCATGGGAGCTCACTCAAGAGGGAACTAAACTCTGGATCCTTCCTCAAGAAGTCAAGAGTAAGACACAACAGATTCAAGGCTCGACCAAAGAAGTATAGCATCTTGCAGTAGTTTACTTACTAGATGATAAGTCAGGTAGCAAAGCCTTATGCTATTGAATTTATTTTTGGAAGGAGGAGGAAATTGGATTATTCACTAACCTTTGTGAAAGCTCTCTCTTTGTGCTCTTTAGAATCTCTACTCTCTTCATCCTCAAAGACACTTTTGTTAACTGTGGCGACAATATGTTCTTATACCAAATTCTCAAAGGAATCTCATCATCATCTTACCTTTGGAATGCTGTCGATCTCTGCCTCATTCCTGATCTCCTTACTAAGCTTTTCTTCTCTCTCTAGGTTCTATTTCTTTGTTCTTCTCTGCTTTTCTTTTTTAATGTATGGGTGGAGGTCTTAGATATCTTATTTTCTTTAGTGCCTTATCTCTTAATGCTAACCAAGTAATAGCACTCGTCAGGGTGGTTTGGTTTGCTTGGGGGTTAGCCAAGACATGCTAAAGCAAAGGTAAAGAGCTCAAATATAAGCTTAGTAAGAGATTTAAAGAGTGTAGTTAGCAGTTCGAGATTAGCCTTAGGTTACTCAATTTCTTGCCAATGGTTTAAGAAGGGCTTATAAAGGAGTTAAAATTCACTTGTTCTTGTCTTCAATCTCTTGTACACCTCTTCTAATCTTCCTATCCTCCTTGAATAACATATGCAGCAAGACAAAATCAAGAGAAAGAACAAGGGGGAGCTACGGTTTTGGAGTCTTAGAGAGAGAAACAAGAGGTAAAGCCATAAACCTTGATTTTCTTGTTGGATTCAAGGTGATTATTGTTGTTGTAGATGATTTGTGGCATTGAATTGGCTTGATTTTATGATTTGGCATGTCAACACCCATTAACATTTTGATATGCATAGAGTAATGAGTGCAAAGTTCCATAAGGGATACAGAAATAGCAGAAATATACTGATATTAGTACAAGTTTACAAACAGGAATCTCCCCGTAGGGATTGGTAATATATACACATTTTCCCAAAATATCCAAAATATACAAATTAAACTAATATAAACAAATTGCTCTGATCTCAAGCTCTGTGCCCTTCAATTGACCGTGTCTACTACTTTACCCTTGGAGCCACTGGTTCCCGCTGAAATATTTATTTGATTGAAAAAGGGTGAGATTCAAATGAATATCAGTAGTAAAGATAATCATTCATAGAAGAGGTGATAAATAAATATGCCAAATAAAATAATGCAATATTAAACTAAAAAATAACTTAATTTAGTTGAAAATGTGTTCAGAGCTAACCACTATTGCAACCCCTACATATTCCGTACCTCAATCCTCGACTGGGAATATCAATGTAACCGTAGGCACTATTCATCAGTGTCCTATAGCCACTGTGTAGCATACATATTACAGAAGATGACATAAACAAAGCATATAAACATTCACGTAGTGTATAAATGATAGAATTACTACCTCAAACCCTTTCAACTCGTAAAGCGTTCCTCGAGATTCGTGATAATAGCTCGGTTCTTAAGTCGGTCCTAAAATTCTAAATGTACAAGAATTAGGTTAAAACTAGTTCATGTATTATTTTAGACACTCCCAAAGTGTTTCTTGGGGTTACATAAGTTTATATTGAAAAATTACCAAAATGCCCCTGGGGACCCGACGTGGCCTCGATGTACCCGGTCTGACGGTACTTTTTCCAAAATTTTGACCCGGGCCATTCCTACATATTTTAGCCCAAGGAATCTATTTTTGGCCTTGGTTTTCACAAAATCACTGCCAATTTATAGTTTTGTTCTTGGCAGACCCTAATTAGGGTTTCGGGCCGTTTTGGTCATTTCGTTTTCTAGGGCTTTTCTGAAAAAGTGTTCAACAGTAACCCCACCTAATTTTCTCTCCTTACCACAATGAAATCATCAATTTCATGAAAATCCAGCTCCTAGTCCCATTTTTAGCCTTAGCCAAAACTAAGGAAATAAAAGGGAAAAGTAGGCCTTTTGAATTCTAACACCACAAACTCGCTCCTTCTCACTCCTAATTACTTAATTAACCATTTAAACACTTAATTACACAAGATTTAAGGAAATTTGGGTAGCATAACCCCTTAGGGTTATCACTTCTTAAACCTGCAAATAAGAGCAAACCAACCACAAATCTGTTAGAGCAAGCGTTTCACCCAAGAGGGGGGTGAATTGGGTGATACTAAAATTTCGTTGCAAATATAAAAACTTGACGGTGAATATAAAGCAATAAAGAGTAAGGAGAAATATCACCGAAGTGTACACCGAGAGTTATACTAGTTCGGCCACAACCACTTTGACCTACGTCCAGTCCTCAGAGCTTCTCTGAGAGTTTCACTATAACTTCCAAGATTCAGTCGGTTCTTGGCACCTTAGTACAAGCAAGTTCCTTCGCCTGGACACTCGCTCCCCCTTACAAGTTGTAATCCAATCCCAACTCAAGGTTCCACAACCTTAAGTTATCTCAATAACAAATATTGAGTTTGAATGAAATATCTCTCTCACAGAGTGAATAAGAATCACTAAAGTATAGAATTACAAGTATAATGTAAAACAGAGTAATGAGCTTGAAAATGCGTTCGCGTGTGTTCTTGTTGTCTATTCTCTGTTTGGATGTTCCCATATATATATATATATGTGTTGGTAGTGACCGTTGGAACATTTTCTTCTCGTCCGTTAGAGTGTACGCAGCCACTGTTGACTTTTCCAGTATTTGAAAAGTATCTGTTTGCGGTAGGTGGCGGTAGGTGACATTTGAACGTTGCATTTGACTTTACTTATTTAGTAAGATCTCTTCCTTGTTTATTTGTGGATATGCTAAGAATACTAATACAATGAAAGGTTAATCATATAGGAAACAAATCAATGAACGTTGAAATGATCTCTTAATTTCTGGACTTGCATACTCGAGTAGTTACTCGAGTATTCATTAAAGTTTACTCAAGTACATACTCGAATATCATCGAGAAAACTTTGATAAACTGCAAGTCAATAAGCAAACATAACATTACTCGGGTAGTGCATGAAGTAAACAAAATTTCAAACCTTTGGAAATACCTGTTTATTTGAGTACTTACTCGAGTATGGAACCCTTTTCTTTATAGGTTACTTGAGTAGCAACTCAAGTAATCTTTCAAATAAACTTTAGGTTACTCGATGCTTTACCCGAGTAACGTTGGCAGGATTTCAAGGCCGAGAACACTTCAAGTTTGATTACCTTGGTACTCGAGTGCTTACTCGAGTAAACATATATTTTCTGCATAGCTTACTCGGGTAATGACTTGAAGTTTTCTTCCAACTAACTCTGTATACTCGAGTAGTGAGTTGAAGTTTTTCTTCTTAATAACTGTGCATACTCGAGTAGTGACTTGAAGTGAAGTGTGAGAAAAGCATTTTATGTTATTTGAGTAATACCTTCAGGTTTTGCTTACCACAATGAGTTACTCGAGTAGCTCCTCGAGTAACATTGGCAGGGTTGAAAATGCCGAGAGCAACACATTTCTTGAAACAGAGTAACTCGAGTACAGACTCGAGTATCATTGGCAGGGTTGAAAATGCCTAGAGCAACTGGAAGTCTTTGACCTGGTTACTTGAGTAGTTACTCGAGTAACGTTGGCAGGCCAAGAGCAACTTGGAGTCATTTACCTTCTTACTCGAGTACTTACTCGAGTAATGTTAGCAGGTTACTTGAAGGTTGCTCTGGTTACTTCAAGTTTCTGTCCCATTACTCGAGTAACCCTTTAGAAAACTTGCCAGTGATGAAGTTTCTCAGCTTTTTCTCTTTGGCCTATCTTCATTACTCCAATGCTTACTTCAAGTGATGATTTTGCCCTGTTATTACTTTATTCAAACTTATTTGTTTATCAAATTCTTTTTCATACCATTATTTGTTATCATCAAAACATGAGATCTAACATTCTCCCCCTTTTTGATGATGACAAAACTTGGTGATTTTGAACAATATTTTTGAAATTAAGTTCTCAAATAACCACTTCTTGAATTCAATGATAAATTTGAAAACTTTGTTAAGTTTAAATTCAAAGTGTTTTGGAAAAGGTTAAAAACATAACATATTCACCTTGCATACATAATAAACTTCATTAGTCCAACAATGTATCATAATTTAAAAATTTAAATGGACTTGAAATGAAATCATAACTTAAGTAAACTTGCATTAAACTCAAAATTACATTACAAGATGAAAATTTATAAATTGAAAAACTCCCTAAATCCCATATACACCCATATACCCAAAATGACTCAGAAACTCCATAAAATCACACTCAAGCTCTTCTCCCCTTTTTTGTCTTCATCAATCAAGTAGAGGACTAGAAAGCTTGACCATAGAGATAGGTTTTATAGGAAAAACCATATGACTATCTGAACTCAGAGAATCAAAAGAAGAACTGGAAGACTCTGGTTCAGGAAGATTTAGTGGAGGTATATGAATGTCTTCTCTTGGAAGAATAGGAGAGGGTTGATAGACAATCATAGTGGTGGTCTCAACCTCTTCAGTAGAACCTGGAGTATGATGATCAAAGGATGAGGGAGAGATTTCCTCTGTATGGGTAGGAGATGGAATAGGTTTAGGAGAGGGTTCAGGCTGAGGTTTAGGTGGGGAATCCTTAATAATGATATGGATAGTCTCATTGGTTTCAGGGTTATCCACTGAATATAGGATATCTTCGGGTCTTGGCTCAGGTGGACAAGAGATTGGAGTTAAGGGTGGCTCAGCCTCAGTATGATGAAGATCAGATGTGATGTTCTCTGGAGGTGGTAGTATAGGCTCTGGGGATGGTATATGCTCTGGAGATGAAAAAGTTGTTAGATCCCAAGTTTTGATGATAACAATAATTCAATTATGTGTAAAACATGTTTTTAGAAGGTTAAGAAAAGATTCCAAGTTACCAAATGCATATTTGAAGTTTGCTGATATCTGCTGAGAAATTGCACTTGAGTGCTCGAGCATGAAATCTGCACTCGAGCACAAATCACTTCTGTACTCGAGCAGGTGTGAGAGAAAGCCAGGAAGTGAGTACCCGAGAGGGATTCTCCCTTTATATTCAATGGATCACTTGAAGCACAAGGGATGCACTCGAGCAGTGAAGTCATTCTCACTCGAGCACGTATGCGAGTGAGGGCATGCGAGTGCTTGGCCGAGAGCAAGTAATGGCATGCTTCCTCTCCTCACTCGAGCAAGGCATGCGAGTGCTTGGCCGAGAGCAAGTTAAGGTATGCTTCCATCATTCACTCGAGAAAGGCACTGCGAGTACTTGGCCGAGAGTCTTGAAGTTCAGAAAAGTACAAGTGTGCTCGAGCACACTCATCCATGCTTGGAGTGACTCGTCCATGCTTGCGAGTAATATTTTCATCCCTCTCCAATTCAGTTGCGAGTGCTTGTTCAAGAGAGCATATTCCTTGAGAATATGCTTCTCACTCGAGCAGAGGTAAGTGTGCTCGAGTGAGGGCCAAAATCACTCGCGAGTGAAAATTCTATCCCTCTGACATTCTGGTGCGAGTGATGGTTTAGAAAGCATATTCCTTGAGAATATGCTTCTCACTCGAGCAGAGGTAAGTGTGCTCGAGTGAGGGTCCATATCACTCGCGAGTGCAAATTCTCACTCTTGTCAAAATGGTATGTGAGTGATGACCCGAGAAGACATTCCCTGTGTAAAGTGCAAAGATCACTCGAGCAGAGATTTTGTGCTCGAGTGAGACCTCTCTTCACCCGCGAGTGAAGATATTTTCTCTCTGTTTTTCCATGCAAGCACAACCCGATAACAGAGGCTTATGAAGGAAAATAGGAGATCACTCGAGGTGAGACTTTCATGCTCGAGTGATGCCCTGTTTGGCCACAGAAAATGCTAAGTATCACAACGTTCATTACGAATATGATTTATTGTTATTAATTCATATCATCATTACTTTTTATCTTTGTTTAACATTGTTTTGAATGTTTTAAGAGGATGATACAGGAATATGAACGTTTGAATTGAGCCACATGAGAAAAGTGATACAACGGCAGACAAGATGATTATAAACACGCTGGCACCTACCGCACTCAGTTTATTCCATTTCAACATGCACGTGCCTGCCAATATTTTCAAAAGACCCGCTCCTCCAATATTGAGTGTTCAAAAGGGCAAAAACTGAGGAGGCTCTATATATACAGAAATTCAAGGAGAACGAAGAGATAGAGATACACATATGCAGAGAACGACGTAGCACAAGAATTCACAAGCTCATATCAATTCTCTGTTCTTCATCTAATTTCTCTGTATACACTTTTGATCTTCAGTGTTTATCCATTTACTCTGTAAGAGAGTCTTCATACAAACTCAAAATACTATATTTGTGTGATCTCAAGATATTGGGATCTTGAGAGGGTAGTTATTCCTTACGAGAGAAGCAGTTGAGAGAATTCCTTGTTGTGTCTTTCACTCATAAGCCTTATAAGATACAAGCAGGTGAGAACGTTGTTGTTCATAAGACTTACAGAGGTGTAAGCAGAAGAAAACGTTGCTGCTCATAAGTCTTGTATACATAAGCAAGTGAGAAGAGTCATAGGTTGTTTCTCTGCACATAAGACTTGTCGTAAGGGGGAGAGAAGTTTCTTGTTGAGAGAATATTTCTGTTCGTAGTCCATTCAAGGACGATTGTTGTCTTATGGCGTTCTGAGAGCCCATTGAATCTTGGAGATATTGTGAGAAGCTCAGTAGGTCTTGATCTCTGAGGACTGGACGTAGGCATTGTTGTTAGGCCAAACCAGTATAACTCTATGTGTTCAAATCTTCTCTACTCTACTCTAGTCACTATATTTACATTTCACCACCTCAAACGAAAAATTTATAACATCACCCAATTCACCCCCCTCTTGGGTGAAGCTTGCCTCTTTTCAAAAGTCTTATGTGCAGAAGGTGATGGACCGGCAGAAGGTCCAGGACCCAAAGAGTCCAATCGTGCTAGAATCAACTTCAAGGTCTCACCCTGGGCACGTTGCTTAGCTAGCAACTCTTCGTGCCTCTTATCCATCCTTTCAACCAGCTCACCCATCTTGTGATTCATATGAGTTATCAGCTCAGCATTAGTGTTGGCAATGTCCATATGGAATCCCTTGAGCATATTCTCCATAAAGTGTTGGAGAGTGGCATTGAGGAAAGAGGGTGAAGAGATGGTGGCAGCTGGAGCCGAAGACTGAGTATCATCCATCTTACTTGTCTCAGTCTCGGTCTTCTTCTTCTTCTTAGACCCAGACTCCAGAGGACCCTTGAGAGGAATATCAATGTTAAGCTTGCCAATTTGATTTCTCCCAACCGGAGTCAATCTCTCAATATGCTCTTTGCTCTCCAGATACCATATTTTATTTTCCTTCAGAATGAGTGAAACAATATGAGGATATGGCATAGGCGTAGTAGCTTTCCCATCTACTCTGTATCTCTTCATCTCAGAAAATATGTACTCCCCCAAATCTTTTTGTTCCTTCAGGAGTAAGGAAGCAAACCATCTAAAGTTCCTATTAGAAAAGTGGGTATAGTTGTTGGCCTTGTTCACAAGGGATCTAGAGTATATATACCATAGAACCCTGTGATGATCACATATATCACTAGGTTTGAAATTCAAAGGGCCTACAAGCTCACCAGGTTTAAGGACAGAGAAAATTTGGTTAGAGTCAAGTTTGGAGTAAATGTCATCTGGTGGGTTCTCTATTCCTAACCACAGATTGATCCTAGAAGGTGAGATAAGTATCTTTTGGCCTCTAACAGTGGTAGTCATTTCTTCCTCTGCAGAATTTCTATTGGGCTCATCAAGAATTTCAAGATTACAGTAAAAGTATGTGACTACTTTGGTATAAAAAGGAAGTCTAATAGATAGCCAAGGCATAAATGGTTCTAGAAAGGGACTAAGATCATGCTTCAATACCTCCTGAAGAACTTTGAGGTCCACATAGTGAGTCTTACAGACTTTTCTCCTTGAGAACTGAGTGAGACACTTCTAGGACTCCTCTAGCTTTTTGACATTAAACCCCTTTGGAGGTTTGGTGATCTCCTCTTCTAGCATTTTTTATTTCTTTGAAGATTGTCCCTTCTCAAGCTGATCAAGAATGCCAGCCATTGCCTTAGCCACATTCACATCATATTTAGGCTTCTTGGCAGGTTTTCTTGTGAAAGAGGGAGTTGAGGAATCAAAAATTGGAGGAGAAGGAGATTTAGCACTTTTGCCTCTCCCAATAGAGGTGCTCTTCTTGGATTGAGCCCTTGTAACTACTGGCTCTTTGATAACAACACCTTTTGGTTTCGGTTGAGGTTGAGGTTTTAGTTGGATTTTTGCTTTTGACCTAGGTGTGAGTTTTCTTCTTTTTATGGGAGGAGAAGAAAGAGGATCAGTGAGTTGTGGAGATCCAGAAGAGTCTGTAGGAGTGAGATTTTTGGTTCTAACCATTTTGAATCAAAGAAAGCTTGAAATTTCAGAAAACAGAGGGATAAGTTGCAAGTTAGAGCTGGAAGAATCTGAACAAAATAGGAAGTTTTTAGAGCTGAAATTTGATGGGTTTTAACGGAAATCAAGTAAGAAAGAGATTGTGAAAAGTTTTTGTGAGAGAACTGGGTGATTTACTCGAGGAGATTTTGTGGAAATGACCGAGTTTACAACTGATAAAGACCTAGAACCCGATGTTACTCGAGGCCTTACTCGAGTAAATATCATGTTTACTCGAGTCCATACTCGAGTGATAATACAGAAAATTTTCAAAATAATTCATTTAAATTGTGTACCTGGCATGAATAATATTGTAATTATCCATGTATGTTCCCTCGATTATTTTGAAGTCAATTTAGAGAAGATTTGAGTCGTTTCTCATCAAATTGGTGATCTGGACTTGCAGTTACTCGAGTCCTTACTCGAGTAATCTTCAAGTTTACTCGAGGCTCGCCTCGGGTAACCTTTCAATTTCAGTTTGGACTGTTCAGTTCTCACCAATGAACCATTTGATTCAAATTCCAAGGAACTTGATACATTACTTCCAGTTTTGGAAGACCATTACTCGAGTAGTTACTCGAGTAAAGTGCTCTTTTACTTCAAGTTGTTCCTCGGGTAATGCTTCACTGTCAGTCATTACTTGAAGTTGGTACTCCAGTAAAGGTGTCCTCTGATAACCTCTATTTTTATTTCTCAGAACAGAGTTTCAATCTTCCTGTAAAACAAATTTCTACATATTCCGATGCTTAAATTAGTAATCATCAAAACATTATCAAATATCTTTATCTAACATTATAAGAGACTAAAATAACTTACAATTCATTGGGATTTACCATTCCCAATTCTCTTATAATGTATAGAAATTGATCTTTTACAAGAGGTTTGGTGAAGATATCAGCTAGTTGAAGATGAGTAGGAATGAATATTACTTTCACATCTTTCTTTTAGACATGATCTCTGATGAAATGATGTCTAACATCGATATGCTTGGTTCTAGAGTGTTGAACTGTATTCTTTGCCAAGCTTATCGTACTAGTATTGTCATAATAGATTGGTATTTCTTTGAGATAAATACCAAGATCTTGTAGTTGTTGTTTTAACCATATCACTTGTGCACAACAACTTGAAACTACAACATATTCAGCTTCCGTTGACGAAAGAGACACTGTATTTTGTTTCTTGCTGAACCATGAGACAAGAGATCCTCCAAGAAATTGTCCTTGTCCACTAGTGCTCTTTCTGTCTGTCTTGTATCCTCCATGATCTGAATCTGAATATGCAACAAGATATTCACTTCTTCCTTTAGGATACCATAGACCCAAATTTGGTGTGTCAGTAAGGTATCTAAAGATTCGTTTGACAGTTTCGGCATGTGATTCCTTTGGTGCTGATTGATATCTTGCACATATGGCAACACTAAATTGAATGTCCAATCTGCTTGCCATGAGATAGAGTAATGATCCAATCATTTCTCTATATTTTGTGATGTTGTAGTCTTTTCCTTTGACATCAGCATCTAGTAATGTAGTTGAGCTCATAGGTGTGTCCGTTCCATTTGCTTCATCCATTCCATACTTCTTCAATAGCTCTCTCAAGTACTTTGTTTGAGAGATGAAAATTCCATTCTTTCTTTGTTTGATTTGCAAACCAAGAAAGAAATTCAATTCTCCCATCATTGTCATCTCAAACTCTCCCTGCATTATCTCAGAAAATTCCTTACATAGAGATTCATTAGTAACACCGAAAACAATATCATCAACATATATTTGAACAATTAAAATATCATCATATTTTCGTTTTATAAAAAGTGTTGTATCAACTTTTCCCCGTACAAAACCTTGATCAATAAGAAATTTACTGAGCCTTTCATACCATGCTCTAGGAGCTTGTTTTAAACCATATAAAGCCTTTTTGAGTTTGAAAACATGATCAGGTTTAGTTACATCTTCAAAACCTGGAGGTTGCTCTACGTATACTTCTTCCATGATGTAACTATTTAGAAATGTACTCTTTACATCCATTTGATAGAGTTTGAATCCTTTGATGCATGCAAAGGCTAAGAGTACACGTATAGCTTCCAATCTAGCCACTGGAGCATACGTTTCCTTATAATCAATCCCTTCTTCCTGATTATAGCCTTTGGCCACCAATCTTGCCTTTTTTCTGACAATAATTGCGGATTCATCTAGTTTGTTCTTGAATACCCATTTAGTTCCAATGATTGGATGATCTTTGGGTCGGGGTACCAAATCCCAAACTTGATTTCTTTCAAATTGATTTAGTTCTTCTTGCATTGCTATAACCCAATCATTGTCTGATAGGGCTTCACCAATGTTAGAAGGTTCAATCTCAGAAATGAATGCAAAAAAACTTACTTCATTGAAAATTCTATTTCTAGTTTTGATCCCTTCATTTACATCTCCTATGACTTGATCTAAGGGATGACTTTTATTGTATTTCCAGGCTCTAGGTTGTCCTAGTGATTGCTCTTCTTCCTTGGTTTTATCAACTTCTGGAATAAGAGATTTAGAAATAGATTGACCATTTTCTTGATTTAAAACAACTTCCTGTTCTTCATCAATGGTTTTGTCTGAGGATTTAAATTCATCAAAAACAACGTGAATTTTTCTTCAACAATACATGTTCTTTTATTGAAAACTCTATATGCTTTACTTCGGTTAGAATACCCTAGGAAAATTCCTTCATCAGTTTCAGAATCAAATTTTCCTAAGTTATCTTTACCATTATTATGAATGAAACACTTACAATCGAAGATGTGTAGATGAGCAATGTTTGGCTTCCTTCCTTTGTACAGCTCGTATGGTGTTTTTCCAAGTTTTGTTCTAATATATGCTCTATTTGAAATATAGCATGCTGTACTCATAGCATCGGCCCAGAAAACTTGAGATGCGTTCTTTTCATTTAACATTGCTCTAGCCATTTCAGTAAGTACTCTATTCTTACGTTCCACGACTCCATTTTGTTGAGGCGTCCTTGGAGCAGAGAAATTGTGATCAATGCCATTAGTATCACAATATTCTTCAAAGGCTTGATTTTCAAATTCTCCACCATGATCAGTCCTAATACCTGCAATGGACATACCTTTCTCATTTTGCACTTTCTTGGCAAAAACAATAAATTCTTCAAAGGTTTCATCCTTTGATGATAGAAAAATAACCCATGTAAATCTGGAAAAATCATCAACAATGACCAATGAATATAAGTTGCCACCAAGACTCTTTACTCTTACTGGGCCAACTAGATCCATATGCAATAATTGTAGTGGTCTATTTGTTGAAATCTCATCTTTCAATTTGAAAGATGATTTAGTTTGTTTACCCTTTTGACATGCGTCACAAATCAAATCGTTTTTGAAATTTACTTTGGGTAATCTAAGAACTAAATCCTTTTTGAGTAATTTGCCTAGTTGATGCATGTTGACATGAGCCAATCTCTTATGCCATAGCCAACTTTCATCGTTATTACTCAGAAAATAGTTTTCAGATTCATTTCTACTAATATCTAGAGTATAGCAGTTACCTTCTTTTTTTACTCTGAGCTTAGTCTTGATATTCTTCTTATCAAGTAGTAAGTCTTTCTTGTTGACAATCAGACATTCCTCTGAATCAAATATTATCCAGTTGTCTTTATCTGCACTTTGACTTACGCTTAGCAAATTATGACACAAGCCTTCAATGTAATATACATCTTTGACTTGTATTCCTTTGTCATTTTTGATTTCCCCAATTCCTGCTATCTTTCCGGATTGATTTCCTCCAAATTTTACCTTTCCACCTTCCTTAGGTTGCAATGAGGTAGAACTTTCAAAATCTCTGGTCATATGTCTAGAGCATCTATTGTCTATGTACCACTTGTTATTTTTGGATGCTTTAAGACATATCTGTAATCAAATGACTAAGTCTTAGGTACCCACATCTTTTTGGGTCCTTTTGGGTTAGTACAAATAATTTTATGAACATATGAGCCTTTAGGTACCCATTTGTAGGTTCCTATGTTTCCTTTCTTCTTATGAATGCATGAAGAGGTATAATGACCTTTTCTATTATAGTAATTACAAAATGCAAAAGGATTCGATGTATGTATAGAATGCTGAAAATAATTCAAATATGACTTACCTCCTGCTTTCTTTCTACCTTTCCTTTATCTGATTTTGGATCATATCCAATTCCAGATTGGTCATTTACAAATCGTTGAGCTTTTAAAATAACATTTAGCATCTCACTTCCTTGTGTAAATTTTTCAAGAGTTTTTGTAAGATCAGTGTTTTTCTTTTTCAAAGAAGAACAATTTTCACAATTCTTTTCTGAACTTGCTTTAAGTTCAATTTCAAGAGCTTTGTTTTTCTTTTTGAAAACAATTAATTCTTTAACTACTTTGATGAATTCAGAATGTAAAGCATTATATTCAGAGAGTAATTCATCATAGGTAGGATCAGAATCATTTACCTCTTCTTCTGTTTCTTCTTGAGCAACAAGACATATATTGGCTACTTCTTCCTCATCACTTTCTTCGTCAAAGGAGCTATCACCCCATATAGCAGATACGAAGGCCTTCTTTTTGTTGAAGAATTTTCCTTTTCTCTTTTCTTTGCCTTTTTGGTTTAGCTCTGGACATTCTAATTTGATATGTCCTGGTTTTCCACATTCGTAGCAAATGATATGATCTTTGCTACTAGTTCCTCCTTTCTGAAAGTGTTTGAATCCTTGACCTTTCTTGTAAAACTTTCTAAATCGTTTTATGATTAGGCCCATTTCATCATCGTCAAACTCCTTATCCTCATCTTGATTCTCTTTTTTTGCTTTTAGTGCTATACCTTTCTTTTTCTTGTCACCAATGTCATCTAGTTCTCGTTTGAACTTTAGTTTGCTTTCATATTCAGAAAGACTTCCAAATAGAGAAGCTACTGATCTCATTGATTCTCCTTTTGCTTCTTCTATCGCAGTGACTTTGGCCTCCCACTCTTTAGAAAGAATATTCAAAATCTTTCGTACTTGGGTATGCTGATCATAAACTTTCCCAAGTGCTGCAAGTTGATTAATAAGATGAGTATATCTAAGTTCAAATTCAGATATTGATTCACCTGATTTCATTCGAAGTAGATCGAATTCAGTGACCAAGGTGTTGATCCGATTCTACTTTATTCCTGAAGTTCCTTCATGAGCTATTTCTAGAGCTTCCCACATTTCCTTTGCTGTTGGAAGTGTGCATATTCTGAAATATTCACTTTGACTCAAGGCACTTTGTAACATCAGAATTGCCTTGCTGTTGAGAGTGATAAGTTTCTTGTCATTCTCATCATATTCCGCTGGCATCTTTGGAATTTTCTGAGAGTCTACAGTCTTTATAGGTTGATAGTTTCCACTCTCAATTACATCCCATAGCCCATATTCAGTAGCCATCACGAATACTCTGAACTTTACTTTCCAGAAGGAAAAGTGTTCACCACTGAAACCTGGAAGTCTCGTGATGGATGCTCCGTCGGGAAGAATTCCTTCACCCATGCTTGCCATTGGATCTTTCTTAGATTGTTATACCTTAACAAGAAGACCTACACTCTGATACCAAATGTTAGAGCAAGTGTTTCACCCAAGAGGGGGGGTGAATTGGGTGATACTAAAATTTCATTGCAAATATAAAAACTTGACGGTGAATATAAAGCAATAAAGAGTAAGGAGAAATATCACCGAAGTGTACACCGAGAGTTATACTGGTTCAGCCACAACCACTTTGACCTACGTCCAGTCCTCAGAGCTTCTCTGAGAGTTTTACTATAACTTCCAAGATTCAGTGGGTTCTTGGAACCTCAGTACAAGCAAGTTCCTTCACCTGGACACTCGCTTCCCCTTACAAGTTGTAATCCAATCCCAACTCAAGGTTCCACAATCTTAAGTTATCTCAATAACAAATATTGAGTTTGAATGAAATATCTCTCTCACAGAGTGAATAAGAATCACTGAAGTATAGAATTACAAGTATAATGTAAAACAGAGTAATGAGCTTGATAATGCGTTCGTGTGTGTTCTTGTTGTCTATTCTCTGTTTGGATGTTCCCATATATATAGATGTGTTGGTAGTGACCGTTGGAACATTTTCTTCTCGTCTGTTAGAGTGTACGCAGCCACTGTTGACTTTTCCAGTATTTGAAAAATATCTGTTTGCGGTAGGTGGCGGTAGGTGACATTTGAACGTTGCATTTGACTTTCCTTATTTGGTAAGATCTCTTCCTTGTTTATTTGTGGATATGCTAAGAATACTAATACAATGAAAGGTTAATCATATAGGAAACAAATCAATGAACGTTGGAATGATTTCTTAATTTCTGGACTTGTATACTCGAGTATTCATTAAAATTTACTCGAGTACATACTCGAATATCATCGGGAAAACTTTGATAAACTGCTAGTCAATAAGCAAACATAACATTACTTGGGTAGTGCATAAAGTAAACAAAATTTCAAACCTTTGGAAATACCTGTTTGTTCGGGTACTTACTCGTGTATGGAACCCTTTTCTTCATAGGTTACTCGAGTAGCAACTCGAGTAATCTTTCAAATAAACTTTAGGTTACTCGATGCTTTAACCCAGTAATGTTGGCAGGATTTCAAGGTCAAGAGCACTTCAAGTTTGATTACCTTGGTACTCGAGTGCTTACTCGAGTAAACATATATTTTCTACATAGCTTACTCGGGTAATGACTTGAAGTTTTCTTCCAACTAACTCTGTATACTCGAGTAGTGATTTGAAGTTTTTCTTCTTAATAACTGTGCATACTCGAGTAGTGACTTGAAGTGAAGTGTGAGAAAAGCATTTTATGTTATTCGAGTAATACCTTCAGGTTTTGCTTACCACAGTGAGTTACTCGAGTAGCTCCTCGAGTAACATTGGCAGGGTTGAAAATACCGAGAGCAACACATTTCTTGAAACAGAGTAACTCGAGTACAGACTCGAGTATCATTGGCAGGGTTGAAAATGCCGAGAGCAACTGGAAGTCTTTAACATGGTTACTCGAGTACTTTCTCGAGTAACATTGGTAGGCCGAGATCAACTGCCAGTGATTTACCTGGTTACTCGAGTAACGTTGGCAAGTCGAGAGCAACTTGGAGTCATTTACCTTCTTACTCGAGTACTTACTCGAGTAACTTTAGCAGGTTACTTAAAGGTTGCTCTGGTTACTTCAAGTTTCTGTCCCATTACTCGAGTACTTACTCGAGTAACCCTTTAGAAAACTTGCCAGTGATGAAGTTTCTCATCTTTTTCTCTTTGGCCTATCTTCATTACTCCAATGCTTACTTTAAGTGATGATTTTGCCCTGTTATTACTTTATTCAAACTTATTTGTTTATCAAATTCTTTTTCATACCATTATTTGTTATCATCAAAACATGAGATCTAACAAAATCCACCGATAACTTCAGCAACAATAATCACAATAATAAGAATTTGAGGGTTTTGAAGTTACCTTTATGTTTCTTCTTCCTTTGATCTTGCCAAAACTTCACCATTATCAAATCTTGAAATTTTGCTTGCTAAACACATGAATCCATGGAGAAGGGAAGCTTAGAGAAAATATTACACAAACTAGAAGCTAAATCACAAAGGAAATCAAGCTTACCTTGTGATTTTTCCTCCTCCTTCTCTCTAACCTTCAAGAACTCTCTCTCTTTCTCTTGCTTTCTTGTGTAGTGAAAATGGAGTGAAAAAGATGAATGAAGGGTTTTTAAAAATATCTCTCTTTTCCCTAATTAACTTAATTACAAAATTCCCCAAAATTTTGACTGTTGTGACAACTTGGACTTAAGCCTTATCTTGACCCAATTGGTGTCATAAAGTTCATTTAGAATGAAACCACTCCTCCTCCCCCTAACCAGTCCATATTTACATCACTTAAGGGCCCAAATTAGAGCAAAATAGGCTGATGTAAGGGCGAAAATTAGAGAAAAATAGGCTGATGGTAGTTGGCTCCATAATTACAATGTTGCCATCACTTTTTTTTTCATTTTTGGATTAGTGGCAAATTTTGGCAGATTTTCTATCCAAACTTTGAAAAATCATATCTTTATTAGTAGATATCAGATTGGAGTGATTCTAAAGGCTATATAATCCTTATTGAGTCTAGGTTTAAAGAAAAATATAGCCTATAGCTAAACGGAAGCTTACAATTCCCAAAATTTAATTCTTTGGACGTTGTTCTAGGAAATAGCCAATTTTTCTAGACTAACTTTAACAATTCATAACGTTTTGCATACAGCTCCAAAAAATTACCCATTACCTATCAAATTAAAGTTTAGGATGTCTACTTTTATCCTGTAAAATTTCATAATTTTTGGTCATCATTTGGTCATCCAAAAACCACATGACAAACTCATTGCCTCACAAAAAAATTCACTGGCAGCATAATCACATTTCAATTTTTCAATATATAATTCCTATAGTCTTGAATATTCACCATTTCACTTTATTGAATATTTCAAATAATTACAATGCATTTTGGTGAATAAAATTTGGGGTGTTACATGGGATGTCTGTCCCTAAGGGAAGGTGTTGCCCAAATTTTGATTAATCATGTATAAGAGGTGTTTAAATGGTTAACCATGTGATTAGAATTGTAAGGACGAAGTTTACTTTTTTGTAAAGTGAAAATCAGATTTTCCCTAAATTTTCCATGATTTTTGTCTAGCTGTTGTTCACGGTGTTTAGGCTGGAATTTGGTTGATTTGATGATTTCATTGTGTTTAAAGTGGAAAATTGTGTAGGAAATATGTATAATATGAAATGTGAAGGCTTTAAGGTGTGAAATGACAATTTTACCCCTAAAACCTTAATATAGTGGCTGCCAAGGGTAAATCTGTAATTTGGGCATGAATTTGATAATTTGAGGTGAAAAATGGATTTTACACACAAAATTGTGTAAGATGAGCCTGGGTCATAATTTTTGGAAAAGTATAGTTAGACTGGGTACAAAGGGACTTGGACCGGATCCCTAAGGGCGTTTTGATAATTTTGTAGCTTTAAGCTAAGATAATCAACAAAGTGTGTTTAGAACAATACATGAATGAGTAATAACTCAATTCTTGTACATTTGAAATTTTAGGACATATCAATAGCCCTAGCCGGATCAAAGGTATTAAACAGATAGTAGAGTAGGAATGGGAAATTCCAGGTAATAACTCTATCTTTCATAAAATATGTGATTATTTGTATGCTTTGTGTATGTCATCTTCTGTGATATGTATAATAGGTATAATGTACTCTCTAACTGGGGCGGGAAAAGCACAAGTACCGTTTAGGGGGAAAAGTACAAGTACCCCAACAGCCCCAAAATGGGATCCATTTATGAGATACAGTACCAAGAGGGTACATTGCCCGGTATGTGGTCTTGAGCCTAGCTAAGGTACAGACAAGTAGGGGTTCTAACAGTTGTTGGCCCTGAATGCATGTGCACATTCCGATGATTATGAGTTTTATAGTGTTATTATTCTATTGCATTATATGGTATTTGGCATATTTGTTTATCATATTTTATATGATTGATAGCTTATTACTACTAAGATTCTCTCGAATCTCACCCTTTCCATAAATATATAAAGTTTTTAGCAGCAGGCAGTGTCTCAAAGGGCAAAAGTGTAATTACCAGCAACTAGAGTTCCAGACCAGTCCAGGCAGGACAGTTGGCTATCTGAAGGCCTTTTTATTATTTTAAGGTATGCAATTATTATGAATACACCATGTTGGGATTTCTGTAATATAATCATGTACATTTTATCAGTATATTTATGCTATTCCTGTGTGCCCGCTAAACTATGCGCAAACACTGAGAAATATGGAAATAAGATAAGGACTTTACAAAGACCGCCACTTCTAGACCTCTCTAGGCAAAGATGGTTTAAGGACTATGATCGGTGGCATTTTTATAAATATTGATACAACTTAAGACTGGCCGCACTTCCACGTGCTCTAAATAGCATTTTATAGACAGGCTATAGTTTAATGCATTGTTGATAATATTAAGTATTATGAAAATTTAAAAATTTAAATTCTTTTTAACTGATCGCTAATACATCTAGTTTAAATATCCTATTAGAGATTGTCTTTTCTTTACATCTGGTCTTAAATATTTCAAAGTTTCTTCAGCTTTCAATAAATGTACCTTCAACCATCATGCTTATTTAAACTCCTCCAATCATTACGTTACTTGAAAATTGTCCTCCAAGATCCTTCTTTTGTCCTCTGAATCAATGTTAAGTGAGACACATCAAAACTTCATCAGTTTGTCCTCCATTTCCTCCTCCATGTTCGTTGCCTCCATCACTACCTTTAATGAGGGAGGTGTTGGAAATTGTGCCATAGGGGCCAATCATTGTACTTTAAACATTATTATTCCATGAACTTCTCCATTTTGTTATCATATTATTTACATATTCACTATAATAACTATCCTTGGATAAAGCATAATAATTGTCCTAAATGTTCGTGGTCGGTCATCTATGCAAAAGCAAAGATGAAATAAGACCAGTATGACTTTGAAGAGGTATGGAGATACAAATCAACATCCTTGGCACTTGTAAGAGTACAAGGTGCTAGACCGACCCGCTATGAGAAAGCTACATGGATCAAGTCATAAGCTTGTCTCATGTTTAACCATGTCACTATGCCCCTTCAACCTGAGATCATCGTGGATTCCTATATAAGAGTCACTCAGTTTGACTTGGTTAAAAATCTCCTTTGACCGAGTGACAATAAAAGCCTATGTTTGGGCTTAGTGGTTTTCATGCAAAGGAATGTGAATGGTCTGTTAGATATGATTAGTTTTGATGATGTCAAATATAGATGTCAAGTATTAAGAGCAAAAAGTTTGCATAATATACTTATCTTCTACATTTAGTAACTACTATATTTAATGTTGCATATCTTATAGATTAGTCAAGAAAAGAAAGGAGAAGATTGAAGATATTCAATAAGATATGAAGTTGCATAATGGAGAAAGATTGAGAAGATATTGAAGATAGAAGTTATTAAATATGAGGAAAAATCAAGAAAAGAAAAGAGTTATTGAGTTTGATTATTGGGAATGATAAAGAAGGAAATTAAAGAAAGAAGAACTTACAAGATCTAATGAGAACATCAAGATCAAGCTCTTAGAAGTGATAAGTTGGGTTATGAAGAATGGTCATCAAGAGGAAAAATAAGAAGAAAGAAGAAGGTGCAAGATCTAATGAGAATATAAAGATTCAAGCTCTTAGAAGTGATACTGGAGGTTTCTATGATCATATAGAGGTTAGAATGGGTCAATTTGAAGCTAAGATAACTTATATGGAAGTTATAGAACTTCCCTAAGGTGTTCCCTTAAGTCTTGGTTCTCTACCAAGCTTTGGAAGGCATCACTCGAGTGATCACTGGAGTGATGAGCATTCTGACGTGCTCTGTTTTCATGCAGTATGACAAAGCTTTAGTATTTTGGCTATATCTCTCAAACTACACATCGGATTAAATTGAAACTAGTAGCATATGAAACTAGACTCCTAATGCGTCATTTTGACCAAATGTCACATTCAAATGAGTTCAGATGAGAGAGATATCAGCTTTGAAATTTGACACTAAAATCACCATCATACTACAAGGCAGGTTCGGTATTTTAGACATAACTCTCAAACTACACATTGGATTGATACAAAAATAGTGCCATATAAAACTAGACTTAAAGAGCTTTCCATGGATAGGTAATTTGGATATTTGAAGCTATATCCTAAGATCTATGCCTTTTGGAATTTGATGCTGATGATTTCAGACATTGTCTAAGTGTAGTAGATACTCTTTGGATCATAACTTTCTGTATACAACGAGTTTGGAGGTGATTCTTGTTGCATTGGATTATAGATGATGATAGCTTTTCGATGACATATCATTTGCCATATTTTGAATCAAAATGAAGAGATCACTTGAGTGATCACTCGAGTGATGTTCAAGGATTACTCGAGTGACCCCTTGATTAATGAGGTTAGAAATGCTCTCGGTCAGATTTTGAAAAGGATTACTCGAGTGATCACTCGAGTAATGACCTAGAACTACTTGAGTAACCACTCGAGTAATACGATAGATAACGTATCTGAAGCTTCTAAAAATCAATGAAATGATTATGTAATTCATCCATCTTGCTTCTTATCACTCTAACACTTCATTGTATTAGTGTTTAATGTATTTCTCCATGAATGCAATTAAGAGATGGTGTGAAAAGATAAAAGTTGACTTTAGGAAGTAGAGCATCCAACGTTCTAACGGCTAGTTTTTCAAACTCAAGCAAATGAATAAAAGAAGCAGCTGTACTCCAATGGATATGTTGAAATGCTCAAACGGTCATCAATCTTCATCAACTATAAATAGAAGAGCATTTAGAGTTTAGAAACATCAACGAGAACACACAACGCTAACGTTAACATGCTCATATCATAAGCTATCCAACTTAACCCAAACACTCTCTATTATTCTCTAGCTTCTATATCATTTATATTTAAGAGAGTGATGATTTGTATTGTACTTCAATGTTTATTTTATTCACTTCTGAGAAAGAAGATTGATTGTAATCCTTCATCAACAAAGTTGTATCCTTACAAGTGCCTAGTTAAACTTATGGGTTGTAAAGACTTTTCTTGTGTTCAGATTAAACAAGAAGATAGTGGATTTAAAAATCTCAGGAGGAGCCTGGGGACTGGGCGTAGGCCATTACGGATTGGACGGAATCAGGATAAATCACAGTTTGCATATTTTCTTCCTTAAGCTCTTATATTTCCAACATATATTATTTAATCTAATTGTTGATTTATGATTCATTACTTTCATACTTATTACTTTTACTAAGATGCAAAAAGGTTTTCAAAGTTCATAAGTTTTTTATCTTACACCCAATTCAACCCTCCTCTTGGGTGTCAGCCAAGATGGAATTTATCCCTCACATTAGTAGAGAGATATTACTGGGTCCCTTGATAAGTGAGTCTGAGAAATGTATGGCCATAATACGATGGAAAGGAGTTTCCATTTTTATAGTCAGAATACTCAGGCATCGAGAAAATAATGGTTTGGAATAATAGGATGACATTCTCTATGCCTTATCTTTGATTGAAATATCGTGTGACAAAAGGGATGTGATATTGTTGTATGATAGGTTGCATCAGTTTATCAATCCTCATATGAATTGGGTAGTCATAATGTCTTGCTAGAGGCCGCTTACGACTGATGGATTAGTATATTCATTGGCCTATTGCCAACTTTATATGGGCTTACAGGATCACACATAAAAATAGCCCAACATGAGCTATAATGTCCCAATTCATTGAATCTAAGATATGTTTACATTTAATGAATATAATGGTTAATTTATGATGGACGAATATATATATATATATATATATTCAAAAAGAAAATTAATAATATTATATATACATATATGTATTTTCGATATAAATATATATATTATATGATAATATTATTATATTGTGTTAGTTTTATCTGATAAATTAAATTTAATAACTAACATGATAAGGATATAATATCTCGGATTTAATTTATAAAGATAAATTAAATTTGTCAAACCCCTTAAAGGCATAGTTCCACATACATGCAGAAATAATACAAATAAACTGATAAAAAATACTTGTCTATATACAGGAGTCTCCCCACAAGGTTTGAAAATATATACATAATTTGACAAAAAATGACAAAATAAACTAATAATATAACCAACACCTTCGCTTTCTTGACCCGCACATCTCACTTGGTAAAATTTGTGGCTTTACCCTTGGAGCCGCTAGCTTCTGCTAAAACATTCTAATTTAAAAAAAAAAGGTGAGATTCAAACAAATCTCAGTAGTAACATACAATCAATCATATAAAATGTGAAAGTTTAATATGCAATGCACCATGTAATGTAAAATGAAAATCCATACCGTATCATGTTGCGCACAATGCTTAGGGCAAATGATTGTTTGGATCCCTACTTGTCCGTGTACCTAAGCTGAGTCTCAGACCATAACTAGGTAATTTGCCCCGAGAACTGTGTTCATATCACAAAACATAGCAACATACAGCATACAAACAATCACATAGTATATGAGGAATAAAGTTACTACCTTAAACCTCTTTTGTTTAAAAACTGTTCCTTGAATTTCGTTCCGACAGCTCGACTATCAATCAGGTCCTAAAATTCCAAATGTACAAGAATTAGGTTAATACCCATTCATGTACCGCTCTAGATTCTTCCAAAGTGTTTTTGTTAGTTATATTAGTCTAATTTTGCAAAATTACTAAAATGCCCCTAAGGACCCGGTCTAGATCCCTCCGTACCCGGCCCGATTGTACTTTTTTAGAAATTTTGACCCAGGCTATTCCTACACATTTTTGTGTTTAGAATCCATTTTTTACCTAGGTTTTCTCAAAATCACTGCCAAACGACTGTTTTACCCTTGACAGCCCCTAATTTGGGTTTTAAGGCTATTTTTAAAATTTCACATTCTAGGGCTTTTCTCACAAAGTGATCAACATCAACCCTACACAATTTTTTTTTCTGAACACTATGGAACCATCATATTAATGAAATTCTAGCCATAACTGCTCTAACTCATGCTGGCTAAAACATATACCAAAGAAAGGGAAAATGTTATTTTTGAAATTCAACACCTAAAGCTTACTCTTTTTCACTCCTAACCACTTGTTAAACCATTTAAACACTTAATAGACATGATTTGAAGAAATTTAGACAGCATAACCCCTTAGGGTTTCTACTTTCCAAATTTACAAAATCAACAAACAATTCACAAATCATGGCAAAAACCACCATAACAACAACAATATACCAAAGTATTTTGAAGTTCTTGAGGTTACCTTCGATTCTTGGACTTTCTCTCTCTAAAATCGTCCTCCCTCTCTTTCCTGACCTCAAGATTTTGCTTGTCTATACTTGATTTCCTTAAAGAACAAGAGGTTAAAAGAGAGATTACACAAGTTAGAAGACCTAACACTTGAAATCACAAAATTTTACCTTTGATTTTGCTCATCCTTCTCTCTAAGACTCGATCCAAATTTCTTAAGACTCTTCTCTCTCTCTCTCTCTTTTTTTGCTTGGCGTGAAAATGGAATGAGAAAGATGAAGATGAGGTGTCTTCATAATATCTCATCATCTTTTCTTTTTGATTTATTTTTAAGTTAGATTTATGACAAGGCTTGTACTTGGGCTTATCATTTGTTAATTGAGTCCTAACCTTCCATTGACATTGAACTAATTTCTCTCCCTCTTCCCTCGGCCCATGACGCCAATTAAGGGTCTTTTATGACCCAAATTGGGCTTCATTACATTAAGGCAACTACATGTACAAGGGATATTATTTTAATCCAATTAAGCATGTGCTCAAATTTAATCAATATTATTTAATTCTCTTGCCTTAAGATAATGACACTTGGCACATGTAGCTTCTTAATAATTATTTTTCCCTCCTATTCCCTCTTAATAGGCAAAGTTAACAAAAGAAAGCGGAATAAATAATTACTCCAACATTTTCCACAACCTCTATAATTCATTTATGCACAGGTTCAACCTTGACTTTTCAAACCTTGATTTATTTGACCAAGAACATTGCAAATATATATATTTCCCTTTTATTTTCCTTAATTAATTGAAATTAACTTCAATTAATTGGAAAATAATTATTCTTGTGCTTTATTAGCAAATTTATGATTTTATCGTTATATTTTTGGATTTTATTTTGGAGCTGTTTCCTTTTCTTCATCTATGGCCAAAATTCATCTTAACATTGAGACAAATATTGTGCTTTACTATTCTTTTTATTTTGGGCTTTAATATTGGGTTTGGTGAAACACCCAAAAATTAATTTCATAACTTGTTCTAGCCCAATTTTCATCCTCTAGAGTATTTCCCCATCGTTGGCATATTGATCATTGATCTTAAATGTGCTATCTAATGCTTGAACTCTTTAGTCTTTATTCTCTAACACATTAGACCTTACGTCTAACAAGTTAACTATCTATATAAGGTTCAAGTGTATTTCTCACAAAAGAATTCAATATGTGAATGCCCTATGACTAATGTCTAGAGTCTTATTTGGCTTAGTTATTCCAAGATTTACAGATGTTCATTAACGTATTAAATGCATTAACCATTATAGTGGAATAACTTTATAAGATAGCACTTCGGAACTCTAGTCATCTGGACCAACAAGCCTGAACTTCATAGTTTATAAATCTACATACTTGCTCTTATTGGTCGAATGCCTTAACAATTGACATTACCTATCTTTGAGCAACTAAAGTATTCAAATCCTTGACTTGGTGGTAGTCTTACTCTTTAAAGTCAAGAATGTCTCTTGGTCAATAATAAAGTCATTATCCTTAATCACTTATGCTAAGTTTGTTTGGGTAAGCTTTATTTTTATGACTTTTGCTCTTGTGAAAATACTCTAACATGGTAACTTCAAATATTTGACAGATTCTCCAAAATTGAAGCTTTCTGATATATGTAAACATATATTGATTTCTACTACTTTTAGCATGAGCATTGATATTTTACAAACTTCATAAATAAGTTTTTCATGCATTCAAAATCTTAATATCATAATGCATATTCACGATTCGAAAGAACATGAGATTATGAAACAATATGCATATTTCATTCTTGGAAAACTTGATTCCATTTATAATTTATCATTTCACAAAATTTTGTCATTTTGAATAGATTTTCTACTCCCTTTGATCCAACTTACATGGATTACATCAAAATATTATCAATGTCATATTTTCTATATAAAGTATATTTGCAAATTGTCATTGCGAATCATCATTCTTAGTATCATTTGTTTGTTACCCTTTATAATTCAATTGCTTGAATTTATTTGATTGAGTAAAATTAGATTTTTGTCTTTGTTGGTTTATTATACTTTTTGCTCAAATATCATATGATTCAATTATAAAAGAGCAAAAGGTTATAATGCCACCCAAGAAAAGTTGGGTACTAAAGAGCATGTATTTATACTTTTGCAGGAGTTAACCAAGATGCTCTACTTTCAGGTACAAATAACAAAGCCTAATAGAGTATGTTTAACTGGTAGTATTGCAGTATGAGCAGAAGCTGAATCTATGGTATCACTCAAGTGATGACTCAATGACACCCCATTATTAGTAAGTAACTAGCTAGTAGTGGAGTCAGAGAAAGAAAAAGAGAAAGAGAAAGAGGAGGAAGACCTCTTAGTGGGCCCATCAGAGTTTATTTTAAAGAAGCTCAGGGCCAAGAACAAGTCTAGCCATTATGAGTCTTGTTTGTCTATCTATCTCCTCTACTGCCTAAAGGAAGATTAAGCATTATTGTGACATGGAGCTAGCTAAGATATGCTCTAAGGAAAGTGTTGTGAATAAAGATACCTTGGAGACAACAAGCAGAAATTAGAAGGTCATCATCTAAGCTAGAAGGATCAATGAATGGATAAGGATCAAGAAGCACCCCCACTAGGCCTTTTAAAGAAAATGATAAACAAAAAATATATAGAATCATCAAGCTTGGTTAGCCTATGGGGATTCTTAACAATAATCCTCGCTTTATGTTTAATCTTCACAAATTATATGGTACATCTAAACTAGAGCTATTGTAAACAAAGCCAATAACTTCACTCGCTTAATCGAGAAGAATTATCACACAATGGCCTATATTATTAGCAACGAGGAGAGAAATACTAGAAAGATCATGACTTTCAAAGAATAAGAAGTACATATACTTCTATAAGGCATACTCTAATGCCATACCCTCATTTGGAATCTCTATTCCTCAACGCCAACAAGATATGGTACCTAGAACCAATGAGCCCCTTGTGAGGACTCTTATGGTTGAGAAGATGCACATCTAAAGGATGAATATACACTTTCACTAGTGGGTGGTACTAGCTAGAGACATAGAGCAAAACATAAGGCATCTAGAGATGATGAAGAACAATCTTCAGCTAAAGCTAGATCACCTGGAGTGTCCTTCATTGGATCCACCATTCAAACAGGTTGAGCTTTACTTGATGAGAAGCTCATTAATGTTGTGGATGATAGAGTCAGGAATTTATGTGCTGTAGTGAATTAGAACTTCCAATTATTGTTTACTTAACATAAGAGACATAAAGGATGGGAGCTAAAACTTCAAGGATAGATGAGATACAACACTTTGCTAGAGCTGGTCCCCCTTATACTTCATTTTTTAGTCCAATTTTCTAGGGCTATCTAAAAGAAGAGCTTCAACAATCACACTAAGCTTACTACAAACAATATTGAGTTCATCACTTCTGTGAATGGCAAGATTATATAACTATGACTTGATCAACCAGAACTTCAAGGCCATATTCCGAGCTTATCTTGGTATATTTAAATGCTCATAGAGATGACATTTCAGAGATCATCACTACCTATTACATCACTAGATAATGAGCAACCAACGATGTATCAATAAACTTTAGAGGACTATGACTCGAGTGATGTATTGCATTCTTAATTCAAATTCACTGAGCTCAATCACTTGAGTGAGCACTTGAGTGATGGTCAAGTAGGATCACTAGATTGATGACTTGAGTGATACACGGTTACAACCTTAAAACCCTGAATAGTATCGTCTTTTTCAAAACTTGATTGTTCTCCAAATTTTCATATTTTCATACTCATTTTTCTATGAAATTTCTAATGGTTTTTACAAATCCATGAGAGTTATTAACTATATTACTCACAACAATTTTCTTTTAAGCCATGTATTCATTAAGGGGGAGCTGCACATTCACATGTGTTTTATATCTTAAAAAGCTCATTTCCTTTATTTAAAGAAAATCATTCTAGCATACTCATCTGCATTCCTTATCTCTTGATTAGTTGTGATGATAAGTTACTCTTATATTCTTCCTTTCATGATCTTAATTTTAATATATCTTATAGAAAGGATAATTTTAATACTTGATAGCACTAATAATTCTCTTTGCAAGAAAGATTTAAATTTTGTGACGGGAGAATTTGTTTTGTGCAATAACTTTCCTTAACGCACTACAAGAAGATTCTATCAATTTTGAGGAAATATGCTTTAATGTTCAATCAAGGAAAATATATTGGCTGCAACATTTAAAGCAACAAATACCTTGAAGAGAATAGGAATATATATCAAAGTTGTGCAGTATAAGTGTGGTGAATACAACATCATGGAACCAGTGTTGCAAGGAAAAGGACTTTATGAATCAATCGTCAGCTTGCATAATCCAAATGAACATTTCTAAACTCTCTCTCTTTATATTTTACAAATACCCTACACATTTTTTTATTTCAATTTGCATTGATTCCAAAAGTTTTCTGGAAAATCTCTTCGAATTGTTTCAAATTTTTTTCATGAAAACCTTCGTTTATTTGCATCACCCTAAGAGTGAAGGATGATTCATTCCTTTTGATTGAGGATTTCTAATTTGGTTTCATATTTGCTTCTTTAAAAGCCTTCTTATTTATCCTTTAAACTTTTTGCTGATGTCAAATAGGGGGAGATAAAGACAAGAAAAATATTTTACATTATGTTACATTTAAATTGACCCATATTCACTCATATTTTTCTTAAAGGATTTGCCATCATCAAAAAGGGGGAGAATGTTTGTAACACCCTAAATTTTATTACCTAATATGCCTTGTAAACACTTGTGGCTTTTAACAAAATAGAAGGGTGAATTTTGAAGAATATGATTATATTGCTAGTGAAATTTCTTGTGAGGAAGTGAGTTTGTTATGTGGTTTTGGATTACCAAACAATAAGTAAAAATTATGAAATTTTATAGGATGAAAGTAGACATCATAAGCTTTAATTTGATATGTTTGGGTAATTTTTGGAGCTGTATGTAAAAAGTTATGAATTTTTAAAGATAGCCCAAAAAAACTGCCTCTTCCTCGAAACAGCATCCAAAGAAATTAATTCTGGGAATTTTGTGCTTTCAAATGGCAAAAGGCTATATTTTTTTCTTGAAATTAGATTCAATAAGGGTTCCATAGCCTTTGAAATTGCTCCAATACATTGTCTACAAATTTAGGTATGATTTTTCAAAATTTTGGCAGAAAATCTCCTAGAATTGCCAAATAATCTGAAAATGGAAAAAAAAGTGGTGGCAATCTTGTAATTATGGGGAATTTTATTAAAGCCATTTCTCTTCTTCAAAGCCCATTTCACATTAGTTTTTGTTGCAACAAGAGAGAGAGAGATATGTGTGGATTTTAGAGAGAGAAGAAGAAGAAAACTCATAAGCTAGGTCAATTTCTTCGCTGAATTCATACTTAACATGTATAATCCTTCTCCTAAGCTCTTCTATATAATTTAAGGTTTGGGATTTGGGAAGCACAAATTCAGTTCTTAGGAAGCTGGGTTTTCGGTCACATCAAAGAAGAGCCAAAGGAAGCACAAGGTAACTTCCAAAACTTTGAATAGTGATTGTTCTGGCTGCTGTGAGTAGTGTAATCGGTGGAATTTTGATTGATTTGCTCTGAATTTGAATTTGGGAAATATGGTGCCTTAGGTGTTATGCTACCAAAATTGAGTCTAGATGTTAGTTTTAAGATCCGGATTCATTATTTATTCAATGGAAGCTATTGTTGGATATTCTCCAGATAAAAGTCAAAATATGGTTCTTATGGTCGGTTTAAGAAAACATATGCTAACTACAAAAACTGCCTTTTTAGTGGGTACACTTTCTCTTTGTGGTGGACTTGTTTTTGGTCTAAAGATGAGATTCTTAATGATAGTTGGTTGTATTCACCAATTTTTGCAATAATAGCTTGTTCCACAGTAGAATTAACTACATTTATATGTTTGGGATCTATTTACTTGTTTTTGAAGGATATTTAAACGTTAATTGCAAAAATTTCAATGGAAAAAAAAATAGCTCATTTCATTCAATATCTTTATGGGGTAAAGAAAAAGAAGCAAAAAAAGAGATGCATATATTATCTTTATTAACAATCAATAATAATGGAAGGACTTGCTTTTTTGGAAGAATACTGATTCACATCGAATTGATAGAAATCAAAAAAGCATAACATGGCCTTTTATTGATATTAGCTATTTTGAAATCATCAAAAAAGCATAATATAATGTAATTAAATAGTTAATAAGGTGGTTAAGAGTAGAAGGAGCAAATCTGCGAAGTCAAAACTCAAAAGCCCTAATTTTCCCCTCAGAATTTTAGGTTTTAGAAAGTGCTATTTGGAGGGGTTAGGGATGGATTTTTGATAATTTGATGATTCCATTATGTTTGGGAGGGAAAATTAGGTAGGGTTATAGTTGAACACTTTTCCAGAAAAACCCTAAAAAGCATAATTATGAAAACACCCTTGAAACCCTAAAATAGGGCCTGCCAAGGGCATTCTTATTTTTTGGTAGTGAATTTGGTAATTCTGAGTCTGGAAATGGATTTCTTGGGCAAAAATATTTTAGAATAGCCCAGGTCAAAATTTCGAGAAATGTACTGTCGGATCGAGTACGGCGAGATCAGGCTAGGTCCCCGGGGGCATATTGGTAAATTTTTACTATAGACTCATATAACCCTTAGAAACACTATGGAAGTGCCTAAACTAGTACGTGAATGGGTTTTAACCTAATTCTTGTATATTTGATGATTTAGGACCGAGTTAAGAGCTAAGTTGATGGCACGCATATCAAGGCGCACATTTCGAGGTGCAAAAAGGCTTAAGGTAGGGAACTTACCTTATTTTCATTTATTTGATATCTCTGCTTGTATAGTGATGTATGTGATTGTTTTACTTGATTGTGTATAGCATATTTGAATAAATGAAGCTCTGTTTTTGTTTTTGCTATGGCTATAGTTTTGTTACATGAAATATTGATCATGCAGAAATGTCATTATAGGGCATACATATAGTTAAAGCTAACATGTCATACCATAGCATCTATCATGCATGCATTATGGTATCTATTTCCTACTAAGATTCTCTCGAATCTAACCCTCCCCTACCGACAAATTTAGACAAGCCATATAAAAGGTACTCAGAGATTAGAGAAGAGAACTACATAACAGGATTGGAGTAGTGGAACAAAGTTGGGAAGGTGTTTGCATCTTACTGGGATGGGTTTAGATACCTTAGTACCCCTGTGCGGCTACATTATTTGAAATTATTATGTACAAACCCCTATGGGAAATTTCTATAATCATGTACATATTATCAGTATATTTATGCCATTTCTGTGTTGCCCACCGAACTGTGTATCATTTTCTGTGAAGACTCTGAGAAAGTTGAAAATAAGATAAGGGTGTGACATTTTGGTATTAGAGCCCAAGCAGTTCTGGAAGAGTGCTAGTGGTTTTGGCAACATAATAGTATACTGATAAGGTCTTGATTACATGGCAAAAGGAGATGTACCCAGAATGGGGCACAAGGGAAGTGAACTACCCCTTTTCTGTGAATCAGCCTTAAAAGATTTGGGAAAACCCGACGGCAGAGAGTGGTGCAATACTAGACAGAGGATGGTTTGAGGAATTGCGGACACCGAGGGAGCAGGTTTGAAGGACAACTTAGTAGACTTCAGGAAGTATATCATCTGGTACGTGTTCAAGTACATGTATCAGCACTGATATACTATCCATACACGGTATCTAGTCGGCCGGAGGTAGCTAGCACGATGGTTGAGACAAGGGAAGTCTCGGGCTACCGGTGGTAAGGAGCAGATAGAGCCGGTATTTGCGTTTTGGCACAAGCACATAAAAGTTAAGCGTGCTTAACTCAGGGAAATCTTAGGATGGGTGAACCCCTAGGAAGTTAAGTTGGCAAGGTCATAGAGACTTGAGGAATAGTAATTGTCTTAAGGTTTCTTTATTGCTAATAATTATTTGAATTATATGACTTAAAGGATGCTTAGAAGCATGGAGATGATGATATAAGTATTAATTTTAATTTGAACCATTTCTGGTGCAGCAATTACTGAGTAGAAAAGTTCATTAGATAAAGTATGGGAAACTCAAGGTGTAGTACATGTTTTGAGGTATCTCCATACTAAGCAATGATTCCTAGTAATCCTGTGGTGATAAAGGGATGTAGATATGACGTACGGTGTTACATGATGTGTGGTGATTATGCCGTATGTCAATCCTAGAGGATTCATCTGATGATGCTAAAGGTTAAGGATAAGTTTGAATTAGGTCTAAGCTGAAATAGTGCTTAGGTCGAAATGTGAATTGGTTGCACTATGGTTCTGTACCATGATAGAGTTTGAACCCTGTGAACCTTGTGGATAGTGTTGAACCTTCAGTAACGATTTGAGGACAATACCCAAATACCGTGGAGATTAGAATAAGCACTATTGATTCTGATTCCTAGTGAACCTATTGGGTATACTTAAGGAACATGATTTTCAATCTGTGTGATGTTGAGGTTCTAGATTTTATGATAAACCTAAAAGTTGGGTTAGAGACCCTAGGCTGTAAAATTCTACATGCCAATGATGTTGTAGTGGACATGTATGTCTAGAGGCCCTATGACCTAGTGGACCAGTGTATCTTTAGGCTGGAGATGTATTCAAAGTTGTGTAGGGCAGTGACCCGAGGAGTAGGGGTAGAGGCAGAGTACTCCCAATGTTATACCTTGCCTATGGGTACATTGAGGTGCCTATGGGTATACTAATATATAGTGCCTATGAGTATATTGATATGCCTAGATAGAGGACTGCAGTATAGAATAAGTAAGGGTTGCAACAGTGGTTAGCCCTAAACACATTTCTGACTGAATGAGATTATGTATTAACATATTCTCTATAAATAATTATGTGTTATTATGGAGGTCAAGTGAGATCCAACTGAGGAAGTAAGACAAGTGTAGGCAGATAGTGAAGCCTCACCTATATTATATTTGATAGTATGAAAAATCAGAGGGGCCAGCGGAAGCATAGTGAATTTTTGTGCAATATTTTAGGACAACAGGAGAGGTTAACAGTCCGTACAAGTGAATCTAACTAAGTAGGATGGTGAGTCTGTATGGTTTGTAATGGTGTGCTCTGTGTGATTGATAATGAAGTAATCTGTGTGGTTTGTAGTGATATAAGCTATATAGTCTGCTGTGTGGTGACCTTTGTGGTCTGTAATGAGGGAATCTATATGGTGTGACCTGTGTGGTCTATAATGACGAATATCTATGGTGTGACCTGTGTGGTTTGTAATTAGGGAATCTATGTGGTGTGACCTGTGTGGTCTGTATTGAGGGAATCTGTGTGGTGTTATTTGTGTGGTTTGTAATGAGGTGACCTGTGTGGTACGACCTATATGTTATGCTATAGGGTAACTTATATGCTCTTTATAGGGTATAATATGAGTTCTCTGCAACTTTTGGGTGGTATGCAATTTGTGTGTGGTGCAATCTGTGTAGTATGTGATCTTTGCATGCTATAATTTGTGTGTTATGTAATCTCTATGTGGTATGCGATCTGTGAGGTACAAATTGTGGGGTAGATAATCTATGTGGTTTATAGTAAAATATGTACGCATAATGGGAATGAGCCCTTGTGCGGTAGCAGGGGAGCTGTATATGTGGATTCTCATTACATGCTTCGTGGACATCATATTGAGTATATTGAATACTAAGGGATGGATTGAATGATAAGAAGTAGTTCCCAAATTATAAACGTTCAAATTTTGGGCACAAAATTTATTTAAGTGGGGGAAAACTATAACACCCCAAATTTTATTCCCAAATATGCCTTGTAAACACTTATGGCATTTAACGAAATAGAAAGGTGAATTTTGGAGGATGTGATTATGCTGCCAGTGAAATTTTGTGTGAGGTAGTGAGTTTGCCATGTGGTTTGGATGCCCCAATAATGAGCAAAAATTATGAAATTTTATAGGATAAAAGTAGACATCCTAAGCTTTAATTTGATAGGTCATGGGAAATTTTTGTAGCTATATGTAAAAAGTTATGAATTTTTGAAGATAGCCAAGGAAAACTGCCTGTTCTCCCGAATAACATCCAAAGAAATTAATTCTGGGAATTTTGTGCTATCAAATGGAAAATGGTTATTTTTTTTCTTGAAACTAGACTCAATAATGGTTCCATAGCCTTTGGAATAACACCAATACGATGTCTACAAATTTAGTTATGATTTTTCAAAGTTTGGGCAGAAAATCTGCTAGAATTGCCAAATAATCCAAAACTGAAAAAAAAGTGGTGCCAATCTTGTAATTATGGGGAATTTTATTAAAGCCATTTCCCATCTTCTTGCAAGTCCATTTCACGTCAGTAAAAGAGAGAGAGAGAGAGAGTTGTGTGGATTTTAGAGAGAGAAAGAGAAGAAAACTAATAAGGTAGGTCAATTTCTTTGGTGAATTCGTACCTAGCATGTATAATCCTTCTCCTAAGCTATTCTTCTATGTAATTTAAGGTTTGGGAAGCACAAATTTATCTCTTCGAAAGCTAGGGTTTTCGGTCATATTAAAGGTAAGCAAAAGGAAGCACAAGGTAACTTTTGAAACTCTGAATGTTGATTGTTTTGGCTGCTATGAGTAGTTTATTCAGTGAAATTCTGATTGATTTGCTTTGAATTTGAATTTAGGAAATGTGGTGTCATAGGCGTTATGCTACCAAAATTGAGTCTAAATGGTGGTTTTAACATAATTAAATAGTTAATAAGGTGGTTAAGAATAGAAAGGAGTAAGTCTGTGAAGTGAAAACTCAAAAGCCCCAATTTTCCCCTTAGAATTTTAGGTTTTAGCCAGTACTGTTTGGAGGAGTTAGGGCTGGATTTCAAATAATTTGATGACTCCATTATGTTCAGAAGGGAAAATTAGGTAGGGTTACAGTTGAATACTTTTCCAGAAAAGCCCTAAAAAGCATAATTATGAAAACACCCCTACCTGAAATAGGGGCTGCTAAGGGCATTCTTGTCTTTTGGCAGTGAATTTGGTAATTCCGAGTCCTGAAATATATTCCTTGGGTGAAAATATGTTAGAATAGCCCAAGTCAAAATTCCAGGCAAAGTACAGTTGGACCAGGTATAACGGGGTCGGGCTGGGTCCCCGTGGCCATTTTGGTAAATTTTTATCATAGACTCATGTAACCCCTAGAAACACTATGGAAGTACCTAAAGTTGTACATGAATGATTTTTAACCTAATTGTTATATATTTAACATTTTAGGACCGAGTTCAAAGCTAAGTTGACTGCACGTATATCAAGGCACGCATTTTGAGGTAAAAAAGGCTTAAGGTAGGCAACTTACCTTATTTGCATGTATTTAATATCTCTGCTTGTCTAGTGATGTATGTGATTGCTTTATTTGATTGTGTGGAGCATATTTGAATAAATGAAGCTATGTTTCTATTTTCGCTATGGCTATAGTTTTGTTGCATGAAACATTGAGCATGCAGAAATGTCTGCGTCTTACTGGGATGGGTTTAGACACCCTAGTAGTCCTGTACGACTACATTATTTGAAATTAGTGTATGAAACCCTATGGGAAATTTCTGTAATCATGTACATATTATTAGTATATTTATGCTATTCCTGTGTTCCCCACCAAACTAAATATTGTTTTCTGTGAAGACTCTGAGAAAGGTGACAATGTTAGATATGATTAGTTTTGATGATGTCAAATATTGATGCCAAATTTTATGTGCACAAAGTTTGTATAAAGCTTGTACAACGTATTTATCTTCTACATTGACTAACTACTATATTTAATGTGAAATATCTTGTAGATTGGTCAAGCAAAGAAATAAGATATCTAGTTGGGTTATAAAGAATGATCATCAATAGGAAAAACAAGAAGAAAGAGATTGAAGAAAGAAGAACTTGCAAGATCAAATGAGAATATTAAGATTCAAGCTCTTAGAAATAATATTGAAGGTTTCTATGATTATATCGAGGTTGGAATGGGTCAATTCAAAGCTAAGATAACTTATATGGAAGTTATAGAACTTCCATAAGGTAATATCTTGAGCAATGGTTCTTTGCCAAGTTATAGAAGGCATCACTTGAGTGATGAGCACCCTATTGTGCTCTATTTTCATTATGCATGATAGAACTTTGGTATTTTGGCCATATCTCTCTAACTATACATTTGATTGAGCTAAAACCAATTTCATATGAAACTAGACTTCCAATGCATCAAATACATAGCAAGATCACATCCAGAGGAGTTTAGATAAAAATGAAAGAGATATGAGCTTTGGAAGTTGACATTCAAATCACTGTCATATTCCAAAGCAGGTTCGGTATTTTTGACATAACTCTTATACTACACTTTTGATTAAGATAAAACTAGTGGCATATGAAACTAGACTTTAAGCGCTTTCTATGGATAGGTCATAAGTCATATTTGGAGTTATATTAGAAGAGTTATTCCTTTTGGATTTTGGCACTTGTGAATTCAGACACTGTCTATTACAGTAGTAACTATTTAGATCATAACTTTCAAAATACAATGATTTTGGAGCTAATTCTATTTTGCATTGGAATGTATATGGCAAGAGCTTTCTGGTGATAGGTCATTTGCCATATTTGGATTCAAAATGAACATATCACTCCAGTGATGATGTTGGCAAAAACCTGCAATACACGCACGCTGCTAGATTTTGAAGGGGATTAAACAAGTGATGACCCAAGATTACTAGAATGACCACTTGAGTGATGCGACAGACAACGTTTTGTAACTTTAGAAAACTATAAGAATGATTGTGTAACTCACTCTTCTTGCTTCTAATTACTCTTACACTTCATTGTATTAGTGTTTAAAGTATTTCTCCAGTAAAACAATGAGAAAATCATGCGAAGAGAAGAAAAGCTATTTTACGGGAGAGGAGCATCCACCGAACGTAATGGCTAGTTTTTCAAATACAAAGAGCGGTCAAAAGAAATAGCGGGACTCTAATGGACGAATGCTTACAACAGCCATTGATCTTCATCAACTATAAATAGAAGAGCATTCATAGTCGATGAGTGAGTGAGCAACAATGCCAAAATGCTAAGATCATGAAGCATCCACTCCTACACAAATACTCTCTATTTATCTACCTTCGATATCATTTACCTTAGAGAGAGAGAGATTATTTGTATTGTACTTCAGTATTCATCTTATTCACTTCTAAGAGATAAGATTGATTGTAATCCTTCATTATCAAGATTGTATCCTTACGGTGTGTAAGAGGGAGTAAATTGATGAGAGATTTGTAAAAGGATTTGTAAGTGCTCGACTAAACTTGTGAGATTGTACAGGAGGCTTCACTTGTGCCTGGATTAAACAAGAAGATAGTGGATTGAAAATCTTAGTAGGAGCTTGGGGACTGGATGTAGGTCATCGTAGATTAGACCGAATCAGGATAAATCACAATTTACATATTCTCTTCCATAAGCTCTTATATTTCCATAATATATTATTTAAATATCTAACTATGATATATGATTCATTACTTTCATATTTACTGCTTCCACTAAGATGCGAAAATATTTTTAAAGTTCTTAAGTTTTTATCTTACACCCAATTCACCCCATCTTGAGTGTCAACCGGTTCTAACATATTTTGTTTTCCATCTCATCCAGAACCTGATCACGACATCAAGTTCACTCATATAAAATCTAATTCTCATATTTGTATATTAAATCTATTATACTCAGGTTCATTAAATAAGAATTTTCTCCTTTATCACTTGAGATTAGAGTAGGGCAGAGCCATGTTTCATATTTAAGGTCTAGAAGAATCAAAATGCATAAGTATGGTAACCTAGCACCTAATCATGGGTTGTAGCATTCAACTTTAAGGATTCTCATAATATGAATTATGCCTTAACAACATGCAGATGCCATGCTTAAAATTACAACCACTATATCCAATACTCATAAATAATCTAACTCCTTTGAAGGTAGGGAAAAATGCAAACGAAAAAAGTAAACCTTGAAAAAATAAATGCCGGAATTAAGATTCAATTATCTAATAATATTGATAAGATTCATGATTAGTTATAATTATTTTTTATATTGATTTTATTTTTATTTTTAGGGTTCTCTATTGAATTTATATTGCATAATATAACTTTTAGATATAATAATCCAATCGGGCTTCTATGAAACAAAATAAAGATTTTTTTTAAAAAAAATTGCCTACTTTTTTAGACCGGGTATGAAATTACCTGGCCTAAAAGTTGGCATTTTGTATTATAAATTGAAACCTTTTAAAATATGTCACTAAAACAACCAGTCTTAAAAAGTAACTTTTAAGACCGGTTGTAGGATCGGTCTTCATAAAAACATACGTTTAAAATCGGTTGATATAAGATCAGACTTAAACTTAGTCTAAAAAGCCAATTTCAACTAGTCTAAAATACCTTTTTTGTGATTGGAGTGTTGATAATTTTACAAAATTGCCCTCACATATTTTTTTAAAAAAATGGAAAAGCCCCTTTACCTGCAAGTCAATATTGGAGGTCTAGCGAGGAGTTTTAGGGACAAAGAGTGTTGATTGGGGATTTGACCCCTTATACAAAAGCTTGGTGACCATTAAGCCACTAAAAACATTATATATTAGACCGGATGTGTTTAAAACTGTTAGATCCCATGTTTTGATTATAACAAAGTTTAAGAAAGTGTTTCAAAGAAGATACATTGGTTGAAAAAGGTTTTGAAACACATTACTAAGAAACTCATTGTATTACTCGTGTAATGTGGCAAAACTTGGGTATTCTATGTAACACCTTATGTCCAATAAACTTATATGAGTGCAAAAGAGTAGTGAAATGAGTTATGGAACCAGAATTTGGTCCCGGATTAAACATACTTTGGAAAAATGTTCATAATTCACAAAGCTATATCAGGAGGTGAACATGGGATTGGAAGGGAGTTTTGAGTGGAATAAAATTTTTCAAAATAGTTTCATAAACATTCACTATCTCACTAAGTCCTATTGGTGCTTAAATCCATTTTATCAGAGTGTGAGAGCATGTCACTACTTAAGTGTCATGATGTGTTCATTAGTTCATGTTTCTTCGTTAAATGGAAGCGTTATCTATATATATAGTCACCGTTCACTTACTAAGCTATCGGTACTACTGGTGCTACTACTGTACTGCCGTTAGGTTTATATAATTATGTACATTATATATAGTTCCAAAAATATCCAAAATACTTAAAACAAACAACTAACAGTAAACTAAAGTCTTTCTGCTCCCTTCTCTAGCTATTCGTATTTACCTTCTTACCCTGCGAGCTACTAGCCTATACAGTAGAATTTTTATAGAAAAGAGTGAGATTCAAAAGAATCTTAATAGTAACATATATTCAATCATATAGATATCAAATCACAAAGCATGCCACATAGTCATCATGTAACAGAATTATCACAACAAAATTCAATACACAACATGTAGTTCAACACATCACCATAGCACTAGGTATATCACATGGCCCAGAGTGTAACCCGTGCAATAGACCCTGGGCATCCACTCGTGCATCACAAAACATTACATTGGCCTGAGTGTCCACCCGTGCAATAGGCCACAGGTGACTACCCCATAGAATCAGAGTGTGCCAGAAAATTCATGATGAATCCACAAAGCATGCAGTGTATCTTATAGCATATGATAGATAAGGTTACTACTTGGTCATTTCCCTTGAATAATATCCAACCATTTCTCTGAGTTCAGGCAAGTCTTAAGCTCCAGACAGCTGTTAGGTCCTATAATTAGAATTTACGGACGACAAGTTATTATTTCATCCAATACTTGATAATCTAATTAGTTAAGTTGGTTGTCATTAAGGCTAACATACTAGGCCAAAAGCAAAGTCAAAGTGGCCCAACGATCCCAATTTGGTTAACTTCACCCTTAAAGTTCTGCTTAATTACCTAGTGCTATTACATTTTGCATTTTCACACTTGTACTCAAATCTGCCAGAATTTTCTATAATCTTTGAACATTCATAACTAATTGTAAAGATGTTCAATTATGATCATTTTAAAGGCTATGTGACCCCTAATCAGTCTTGTTTTATGAAAAAATATAGCCATTACATATCTAAAAGTATATTAATACAGTTTCTCACTTAATTGATCACTGCCCTTAGAATTCACCAGTTTTCCAGACCAAAATTTGAAAATGAAAAACTCCCAACACACATATCAAAATGACACAAGATATATATCAATTTAATGCTTGGCATGTCTACTTTTAGACTAGAAAGTTTTACAATTTTTTAACATCATTTACTTATCTAAAAATGTCTTACAAATAGACTGCCTTGCACATAACACACACTGGCTGCATTTTTCAGTTTAACAATATATATTTCCAATGGTCCAGAATTACATCCAGGAGTTATTCTTTGCAAAATTTTGCATTCTAAACATAATGGTAATATCAAATCATCAAACTCACAAAGCTTTAGCCCCTTATAGCATTGACCGAATAGACCTCTTTCAAGCTAAAATCCAAAATAGAATTTTGTCCAACAATTTGGTCCAATATCATCATAAATCATCATCTAACCATAAATCCATGATTAATTCATGATCAAACCTTAAAAACACCCCTGTCCAAAAATAAACAGTACCTAAACCCTCATGAAGACTCATCTAAATAACAAACCAATCGGTTCAAAATGAAGCTTACACCTAACTCTACTCGTTTCCGTAATCGGTTCGGAAATTTGGCAGTATTCTGGCAAGTGAGACGACACCAAACACCTCCAAATGAAAATCTAAAACCATAAAAATGAAGCTTGTGATGATAAGAAGAAGGTTTGTGAAGAGTATTTTGAGAGGAAACGTCGATTCGATAGTTTTTCAGTGGATTGAAGTTAGGAAAAGTTACTATTTATGCTCTTTCTTTCTCTCTTCTAACAATTTTGTGGTACGTTTTCAACTTTTTTGATTTATTTAGGTAGCTGATCAAACTTATAAGGCTAGGAAGTATCTTAAAAATTTTATGCCACGTGTTGATTTCCCATGGTACCATTTATCTGGTGATCCAATGGTTTGGTGACACGTGTCACTTAGATTAATAAAGTGGGTCCTGCCTCTTCTCTCAGGCTTTTAATCATCCAACTAGTCAGGAAACCTGAAGGTTTGATGGTTCCCCCGGCTCTCGACCTCAGTGTTCGGGAAAGTTAGTTGAGTGACAGGATCAGAGACCGGTGGATTTCCCCGCTCGAGATGAGGTGGCACCCTCTAGTGATGACAACTCAAAAGGTAAAGTGACTTTATCGTCATAAAGGGACAAGTGTCATGCTCTCATTTAACCAACACATATAGTAAAAAGTAATTTCATCATTAGAAGACATAAGTCCTTCAGAGATTGCACCAACACAAGAGTCAAAAGCACCTTTTTGTCCTTCCACCATAAGATGGCGCCATGTATCCACTTTATCAGGGGAAGGAAGTTAGGGGATTTCTCTGGGTCCACATATGAGGTGTCATTTTTCATGGTCCTTACAAAATTTGAAATTAATTTATTTAATTATTTAATTATTCCTTTATGAATTACTAATAGAATTTTGCCAAATGTCCATTTTATTAGAAAATGGCACCACATACATATATACTTGGCACCGGTAAGCTTCTTCCAACTAATTATATTTACAAGCAATACTGTTACAACTCCCTCCCCCTTGTACAATAAATTTCATCTTCAAAATTTGTTAAATGTTTTAAAACATAAATTTTGGGTAGCACTTTCCAAGTCGTCTTCTACTTCCCAGGTTGCCTCTTTGGTGATAACCCCTTCCAGACCACTTTCACAAATGGAATGCCTTTATGCTTGAGTTGTCTTTCTTGTCACTTGATGACTTGTTCTGGCTCAACCTCATATATGACATTATCTTGCATCTCCACATCCTCATACGATACAACATGTTCATAGTCAAGTTGATACTTCTTCAGCTGCCAAACATGGAAGATGCCATACAATATGCTCAAGTTCGGGGGTAAAGCAATACGATATGTTATTGGCCCAATTCTTGACAAGATCTCAAGTGGCCCAATGTATCGAGGGCTCAACTTCTTCCTCTTTATTGCTCTGCCAATTCTAGCGGTCTTCTTTGCTTATTGGCATAGCTCTTTTGATTACTCTGGACTGCAAGCAGTCTCTGCTTGATGAGTTTGATCTGCTCAATTGTTTGATCCACTATATCTTGCTATATAACCTTCTTTTTGATAACTCTGTCCAATATAGAGGGGACTGACACTTCTTTCCGTAAAATGCTTCATATGAAGCCATCTGAATGCTCGCATGATAGCTATTATTATAGGCAAATTCTGCAAGTAGAAGGTAGTGATCCCAATTTCCCTTGAAGTCTTTCGCATACACTCTCAACAAATCTTCCAGCATCTATATGCTTTTCTCTATTTGTCCATCCGTTTGGGGATGATAAGCCATATTGAATTTAAGTTTAGTGCCCAGAGCTTTATGCAGACCGTGTGTAACTAGGACTAGTCAAGAAAATTTTGCCCTAGTATTTATACTCATTTTCATGCTCAAACTTCATCTCTTAAATCATAGAGTTGCACAGTCGCTCTTCCTCTCTCCATTGCCTTTGGTTGGCTTGCTCTCTCTCTCTCTCTCTCTCTCTCTCTCTCTCTCTCTATCTCTATCTCTATCTCTATCTCTATCTATCTATCTATCTATGCATCATTGGGTTGGCTTGGTATTCCTTTCGGGTCATAGCATTCAACTTTAATGAGCCTCACAATATGAATCATACATAAACAACATATAGATGTCGGACCTAAAATTTTATCCACTATATCCAATATTCAAAAATCATATAACTTATTTGGAGGTGGGAAAAATGCAAGCAAGAAAAAAGTAAGTAAACCTTGAAAAGAAAATTCTAGAATTAAGATTTAATTAATAATATTGTTAAGATTCACATGTTAGTTATAATATCGCTTGTATTTGTATTTTTAGAGCTATCTGTGTTGAATTATGTTGTAAAATATAACTTTTAAATATAATAATCTAACAAGGCTTTTGTGAAAAAAATAAAACATATATTTTAAAAAAAAAAAAATTGCCTACTTTTTATACTAGGTATGAAATTACCACATTTAAAAGGTAGGCATTTTTTATTATAAATTGATATGTTTTTAAGACTGGTTAATAAAACAACTAGTCTTAAAAAGTAACTTTTTAGACTAGTTGCACTACTACACAAATCATGATATAGGATGGCTATTATCGCCCATAAATCACAGTCGCTCTTCCTCTCTTCACTTTGAGCCCTCGTGTTCCCTTACTTGTAACCTTTTCATGACGAGATTGGGCCTTTGACCTTGATAGATATTCTTTGCAAAAGTCCATAGCTTCTTCAACGACATATCTTTTCATAATTGAGGCTTCAAGTTGATAAGGATTTTTAGAATACCCTTTTAAGTTCTTCATGTATCACTCGAAAGGGTATATCCACCTTAGATAAACTGGGCCGCATAGTCTTACCTACCTTACCAGATGAACTATTAAATGCACCATTATATCAAAGAATGCGGGAGAAAAATGCATCTCTAGTTAGGATAGAATAGTATAACCCTCATTTTCCAATTTGTCTGACCATCCAATATCAATAACTTTGCTACAAATAGAATTAAAGAAACTACACAACCTTGTTATCGTGCTTCACACATCATCTTTTATAATGTCTTTAATACCTACTGGTAATAGTTGTTGCATCAAGACATGACAATCATGAGACTTTATTCCAACTAACTTCAAATCTTCCATTGACACAAGCTAGCTCACGTTAGAAGAATACCCTTGTGGCACCTTATTGCAGTGTAAACACCCACACAAACTTCTTCTCTTGGCTTTTGACAATATATGCGCTGCTGGCTCCATATATGCTCTCTTACCATCATCTCTTAGTTGTGGATGTAATTGTTCTCTTATTCCCATTTCAACCAAGTCTAGTCTTGCACTAATTCCATCTTTAGCTTTCCCTGTTATGTGTAAAAGCGTACCAACAAGGCTATCACATACATTTTTTTCCACATGCATCACATCAATACTATGTCTCACATCAAGACTACGCCAATATGGAATATTAAAGAAAATTGACCTCTTCTTCCATATGTTCTTCTCACCCGTAGTCTTTTGATTTTTACCAAAAGTGACATTAATTCTTTCTACCCGACTATAAACCTCACCTCCAGTTAATGCCTTCGGAGCCATTCCATTCTCTGGAAACCATTAAAAGCCTTCTTTAGCCTATGGTACAGGTGGAACCAAGGAAGGAATTGTCTATGACTAAGGTAGACCATTTTTCTACCGTGCTTAAGTTGATGGAAGTGTGTGCTTGCTTCACATATCAGACATACTTTATAACCCTTCACACTATAACCTAACAAATTCCCGTATGCAGGGAAGTCATTAATCATGGTGAAGATCATTACACGTAGCTTAAAGGACTGTTGGTTATATGCATCAAATACATCTAAGCTATTCTCCCACAACTTCTTTAAGTCCTCTATCAAAGGTGCTAAATAGCCATCGTTAATGTTCCCCGGCTATTTTGGTCCCGAAATCATCATAAAAAGCATCATATACTTGCGTTTCATACACAACCAGGGAGGTAAGTTGTAATCACCAGCAGAACCGGCCATACACTATATGTACTACTAAAAATACCATAAGGTTTGATTCCATCTGTGCAAAGCCCAAGCTGAAGGTTTCTTGGTTCGCTGCCAAATCTGGGATACATTTCATCTATTTTCTTCCATTATGGAGAGTCAGCCGGGTCCTGAAGGTATTTTCGATCGCATATTCTATCATCACAATGCCATCTCAACTTCTTCGCTTCTTTTGCATTAGCAAACATTCATTTAAACCGCGAAATGATTGGAAGAAACCAAAAAACCTTTAAAGGTTGCTTTTTTACTTATCTCATCACTGCACCCAATACTTTTTTTCACTTTGTATCTTGAAGTTTTACATTTTGGATACTCTCTTAATCCTTCATACTCATTTTTGTACAATACACAATCATTAAGGCAAGCATGTATCTTTTTATACTCCATACCCATCGCAAACAAGATTTTCTTGGCCTCATACATACGATTTGGAAGTACGTTATCCTTTACACAACAATTCAAGTAACAATGTGAACTACTATCGATCCACCCACAAGTTACCTTTAAGTTGACCAAGTGCAAAATACCTGAAAAGCGTGTATACTTCATACATCCAGAGTACAAAGGTGTCTCTGCATCACTCCGCATGTTATCATATACAGGTGATTGTGAAAAATATTCTACCTCAACATCATGAATCATTTTCTCCATTCCATCATCATCTCTAACCTCTAAGACTTCCTTCTCATGGGACGCACAAGCATTTACATCCTCACCATGCCATATCCACCTTATGTACCAAAGATTTATTCCATCACAAACTATGTGATCTCTTATATCATCAATATCCCATCAACTCTCATTTAAACACTTCACACATGGACAAAAATACTTCCCATTTTTACTAGGCGCATACATTTTAGCAAATTCAATAAACTATTCCACTCCTTTCTCATATTCTTCGCTAGTTCTCAATGCATTCATCCAACTGTGATTCATTTTATTACCACCTAATCCATTTTCAACAACACTCAACTTTACCATTATGCTAATTAAAAAATTGACAAAATTTAAAGATAAAGAAAATTGAAAATTCTATTCAGGAGCCTACAAATATTGGAAAATTTAAAGACACAAGATAGATACTATATACAAAATATGGAACTAAAAAATAGAAACATTATGAAGTTCACCAATAACTAGATTTCAAACTATTCACATTTTCCAATCCCTAGAAAATAAATCACTAGCAAAAGTTTAACATTCTGCTAATTAAAAAAATTAACAAAAACTTATCAATACAAGGTCCTGCTTCTTGGTTTAGGGAGAAGTCTGTTGCAAAAGGCTACTGTTGTTGGACTTTAATATGGGAATAGAAGGAAAATGTTTAGCACTTGTTTCCCAATTTACTTGGCTTAAAAAATTCCCAATTTTACGTATGCATTACATTTGTTTAAATTAATCAATTTCTTTGATTAAGTAGATCTTATTGTAGGGACTAGAGGGGGGTGGTGGTCACTAATCTTTGGATTCGAAGATGTTCTGACACTTGCAAAAACAAAGCTGTATATATAAAGAAATGACTTGAATTGATTCTATACTTTGATTTGAATTACTCAAGTTTACCTAATTAAAGTATGAAACTAAAACCTGTGCTTGAGGTACGTTGAAACTTGAAATACCAATTTCCAGAGATAATTTGAAAGATGGTAAAATTGGAGAAGATTTAATTCACGTTAAAGCCAAGTCATTACACGTACAGAGGAAAAATAGATGAGATTCCATCTAATATTTGCTACATGGAAGTACAAATAATTTTATGGCTTAAGCATAATGATATTAGAACCAATGATTTTGATAGAAAAACTATGCATGAAGGTGAAATTTGTGAGAGAAACTAGTACAATGCATATTTTTTTGAGGTTAGTCAAGGGCTAGTGTACAATGGGTATAGGGTAATTACACATGACAAAATGAAATGGGAGTAGGGGAACTAACCTCACATACTCCTCTCCCTCTCTCTTTGCTTATCCATATCTGTCACTCTCTTTTCTCTCTCTCTCTACTCTTTCAACATCTATATCCATCGGACTCTCAATATTAACTTCCAGAACAAAACAAATTGACTTTCGTGGACTTAATAATTCAACTAGCAACTCATGATTATCATTGTTTAAGCCATCAATAACAATTCAACCATACCCATTCTGGTAACTAATGTATCTCGATAGCATGATACAGATTTACAAAAACTGAAAAAGTGTGAAAGAAAGACCTAGAAAATAATGTCCATCAAATCATAAAGTTGTTAACTTGGGCAGTTTTTAGAAACGATAAACCAGCAATCAAAGTTTAGAGGCCGACATGTAGCACCCAACCAAATAAAAGAAAGCTTCCATGCCTTACAATATCCTGAGGGAGAAGAACAAAAAAGGGATGAAAGATAGAGCTATACGACCCACAGCAATGGAGGACTGAGAAGAGGAAATAGAATGAAGCAATGTTTGAGCAAGAGTCATCGATAGAGGCAGAGGTCCCGTCCTATGGTCACAGACAGAGGCGCAACACCAGTTTGAGCAAGAGAACCCTCGGCAATGGAGAAATTGAGACTTGAAACTCTGAATGTCCAGAAGTTGTTACATCTACTGACCAAGACGAGTTGCTATTCTGACAGGTTTGACTGGGCCGCTGTTTCAATGACTAATTTTTACAAACTAGTCGCTGAATATAGATGATTCAATGACTGATTTTAAACCAGTCGTTGAATAAACAGATTCAACGATTGGTTTAATAACCAGTTATTGAAACAGTAAGTTTCAACGACTGGTTATTAAACAAGTCATTTGATATTATCTTCAACGACTGTTTTGATAAACAATCATTGAAGATGCCCAGTGAGAACAGTTAGCAATAGGGATCGATGACGAGGATGAAGATGAAGATAAAGAAAGAGATATAGGAGGCTTGTTGGGGTGATAATGATTATCATAGAAGAAGAGGAAGACATGATGATTAAGAATCTCTCTTACACATACTTATTGATGCTTACCTCTATACCTCTATCTCTATATCTGGAAGGAACAAGTGTTAAAAGTAAACTTACATGAGCCCTCATGGGGTAGTAATTATCAGCTGCGACGTGAGACAGCATGCAGGAGTTTAGTTGGGCCTTCTTAATTAATTAATCATATCTAAAGATAGAGTAGAGGGCTAAGTTTCAATGACTGTTATCAATAACAGTCGTTGAAACCTGTATTTCAACGACTGTTATTGGAAATGGTTGTTGAAAATCTTGGCTTATTTACCATCCTTGCCACTGCTTTGTTTTCACTACTATTTTCTAAAAATAGACATGAATTCCAATCTTTAAATCACCTAATTGTAGTAGTGTGACTATGCAATTCGGGATGGATCAAAACATTCCAATCTTTGTGGGAAGAATCAATGGTAACTGTTGACATATATATGTGATAATGTAAATGTTGACCTATAATTGTATCTCTACACAGGAATTAACCTTGGAAAGCTAAGGCTAAGGGAAAAATGAACAACTATTTATTTTAGAAAGGACGCACAGGGTATGCAAATTCTGGAGCTGCTCAAGGGTTTGCTTACCCTGCGACCTTTCCTATATAGATATTCATGTTTTTTTCACCCAGTCGGGTCTTTCTTGGCTTAATTGCTGAAGAGACATAAGGTATAGGTGATGAACACTTATGTTATGAGATATATAGGTTAGGAGTGTAATTCATTTTAGTCATAAAGCCTAGAAAATCTTGATTCATCCCAAATTGAATGGCTACTTGATGTGGGAAGTACTACTCTATTAGATAGAGCCGAGACCAAGTTGCTCAAAAACTCTCACATTGAAAAGTCATACTGATCACAATATTGAATTTTAGAGCTTTTAACTTAGTGCCACTGCTCAATACCAAAACAGGAGAGGAACCTTCAATTAGAGCAATAATGGATTTTAAAAAAAACATAATTTTACAAATGCAATTTAATATGTCACCTTCAATACTTTATCACGTCGTGACTTCACAAATTTTGTAGGTATTCGTGTTTATATATAACTCTCAGTAGAACTGAACTAGTTTATTCATCACATCCCTATTGATCTTTTTGAAGTAACTTTCAGAGTTATTGATACTTCCAAGAAAGGATGTATTGGTACTACTACAGAATATATATTCTACTACCCCAAAGGACGTCCATTTTTTAAAAAAAGGGAAGTTAAAACTAAAGGCAGTGGCATTTTTACAAATATAGGCTCGCAGTAGGTAGTTTTAGGCATCCCAAATATAAATTAGGACGTCAAAAGTGTCATTCTAGGCGTCCCAAGTCAAATTTAGGATGCCAAAACCTTCCCTGGGCCCCAAACAAAGGCTTTAGGCATCCTAAAAATATAATTGGGACATCTAAAGTCCTACTTTAGACATCCCAAAATAGGACTTTAGATGTCCCAAATATATTTTTGGGACGCCTAAAGTCCCAAAAATATTTGGAACGCATAAAGTTGAACATAAGAGGGATTTGGCGTCCCTTTTTTAAAAAATGGATGCCAAGAGCCTTTTAAATTTGCATACTCCAAAAGCCTGACACTCTCTCACCTTTTTCTTCATCACCTTTTTCTTCCTCTTTCATATCTCTCACTTTCTTCATTACACCATCACCTTTTTCTCCTTTTTTCAGCTCAAGCACCTCTGTGGTCTATGTTTTAGATCCAGATGAGCAATGCCCAGACCTTGGTTAGCATTGCTATAACCAACGATAACACCTATCTCGACGGTGGTATGATTTCCAACTATGGATGCTATTCAGGTGGTATGATAATTATTGTTGTTGCTACTAGTTATGAAGTGGAAATGTGAAATCGCTATATATATGTCATACTTCTTTTTTTTTTTGCCAAATATATGTTAGAATTCTTCTTCTTCTTCTTCTTCTTCTTTTCCAAATAATTATTATTGTGTAGATTTTGGATTTGGAGTTTAGATACTAGATTCATAATTTTGTTGACTATGATCTATAATTTCTGGTTTCAAAAAGTGTTTAGTCCAAATCTGTAATATAAACGATTTTTTTTAAAAAAAAGAAGCTTTAGACGTTCCTATTTTAGAAAAGGGACATCTAAAGTGTTACCTAAAGTCACTTATGGCATCTTTTTTTTAATAAACGTTGTATCCTTACTTTACTACATCCCCCGCATAAACGTCCCCAAATTTTCAGATGTTAAAAGGGCTAGAAAATGTACGTTAAAAGCATTGTCTATAGTAGTGTGGTTTAGCCATACATATCTCCTAAAGTCACATAAAAAAAGATCAATAGAGTAAGAACCGTGAATCAAAGCAATAGGTTGAAAACTTCATATAACAGGAAAGGAACCTTCAATAAGAGCAATACTAGGATTTTCAAAAAAGTATAACTTCACATAAGAAATATAAGGAACCTTTGATCAAAGTAATACTAGGTTTTCTGAAAAAAGATAACTTTGCAAAAGCAATTTAATGTCACATTACATGCTTTCTCATGTCATGACTTCACAAGAGCAGCCTAATAGCTTGGGTTGAACATTGCAAGGATCAAGTATATACCTAGCTAGGCTCACAAATGAAAATACGAGTTAGGGTAAATGAAACCAACTCACACAATGTCACTAAGATAAGGGTCAAGTGTATTCACTAGCATGGCTATTACTGAGAAGTTGAATAAAGGTGTTTTATAGTGGGGTTTGACCAAAAATGACTATTAATAACTAAATACCAAGTGTATTATATTTCAGACGTTTAAATAGAAGAGGAATAGTAGGGTTTTTTGGGTAATTGTAACATCCTAGTTTTTAGCACTAATATTCCCATTATGTAATAGGATATTTAGTGGAATAAAAATGGTGAATTATGATGCATATAAAGTGACAAAACAAAGTAACTAGTGGTCACACACAATTTGCAAAGCTATAATGTGCTACCAATGTGATTTCCAGTGAGGCAATGATATTATCTTATGGTTTTGGATGACTAAATGATGTCCTATAAATGTAAAATTTTCTAGAATGAAAGTAGACATTAGAAGCTTTAATTTGATAGGTATATGAGTTATTTGGACCTGTACACTAAGAGTTATGTATTTTAAAAGTTATCCCAGTGAAACTGGCAAGATTCTGTGATAGTGTCTAATAAATTATAATTCTGAGAATGATGTGCGACCAGTTGGCTAAGGAACATATTTTTCCTTAAAACTAGACTTAATAAGGGTCAAGTAGCCTTTAGAACCATATCAATTAGACATCAATAAAAAAAGATATGAATTTTCAAAGTTTGATGAAAATTCTGGCAGTTTTTAACCAAGGTGCAAAAATGGTAAAAATGTATGGGCAAAATAGTCATTTGGCTAGATAAAATTGAAAACCCATATTTTCCCTTATTATTATGTGTGTGCACGTCCAAAAAGGTGAGGTTAAGAGGAAATTGAAGTTTGAAAAATATACAACAAGAGTTGAAGCATTTTAGACCAAGTAAAAACAAAAGTTGAAAAGTCAACAATTGTAGGTAGATGGAAGAGATTATGGGAAATGCATGAAAATTTGCCAGTTTCTAGAAACTATGAAACTACACTGTGCAAAATTGTACTATACAGAAATTATTATAACTGCAGTAGATAACCAGCAGAATTTGATTTTGAGGCAGTAATAGTACAAGTAATAATCAGTTACTTGTAACTCTAATTTTTATAGGAACTGGAAATTTCCTGAGCCGAAACCAAAGTCTAAGATAGACCAAGGAACTAAAAAAGGATTTAGGTAGTAACTTTTCTTGCATATACTATGTGATTATTGTATGTTTGTATATGACATCTTCTATAACATGAGCATAGTGTCTCGGACACGCATATTAGCTTAGTTGTGGTTTGTGACCCCAACGAAGGTGCAGGGTTAAGCCAAGATTGGCGTAGGGTTCAGCTAGGGTTAAACAATCGTTTGGCTTTGGATAGTGTGCACACAACAGTCTATTATTTTACATAATATGGTATATGACATTTATTTTCATATTTTATATGTCTGAAATGCATGTTACTACTGAAGGGCAACATAGTGTATGGCTAACAAGATTGGTAGGTGATATAGTGCTAAAGATAGCATGGAAGCCGGTACGAGTCAAACCCGTATACGGGCCACAGCCACAGCCAGAGCTAGTACTCGAGGCATCAGTGAGGGAGTCAGGATATCCACTATCGAATGGACCTGAAGAGGACCCGAGTATCGTCGATAGCTCCCGAGCAGCAAATGTACATGTGCCCAATGATCTACAAACAAACGAGAAGCTGTGGGGATACATGCATGGCAGGTACAAATAAGTTGTATATGCCTATGATACTCTAGTTGACTAGTACCTTGCCTACCTGGATGTAGTGGACCTGGCCTTTCAGAACTAGAAGGAGAATGCGATTGTGAGCGATGGCCAAACAATCACTTGGGGAGTTCATGAAGCATATGAAGGATTACATACAGAGATATATGTACCGTAAGTGATCCATGGTTCTGACACATTATTTTAGGTGACCAGAGGTAGCTGGCACACTTTTTGAGGCGAGGGTAGTAACAAGGAACTGGTGGACAGTGTTAGATTCCAAATTTTAATGATAACAAAAGGTAATTGTGTGCAAAGTATGTTTTTACAAGTCTAGACAATGATTGCAAAGTTACCAAATGCATATGGTAAAGTTTAGAGATGTCTGCTATCAGTTTTGCTGATGCACTTGAGCATGAAGCTGTTTTGCACTCGAGCATATGAAAGTGTTGGACAGAAAGTGTTTGACAGAGAGCAAAGTCAGAAACAAGATATCAATACTTTACTCGAGCACAGTTTCTGTACTCGAGTGATGGTCTTATCTGCACCCAAGTCCTAGCGAGTGAGGGACTGCGAGTGTAGCGCCAGGAATTTTGAAAACATGGAGCCGCCACCAAAATTTTTGAAAAAAGGATAATTTTGGAAACCTTTTTAAAAATGGAAACTGGTCTACAAAAACCATTTAGGGTTCGGGAGTCGATTGCGTATGGGGAAGGTGTTAGGCACCCCACAACACCCATTCCTAAGAATGGTTACCTTAAGTTAATTATTTAAAAATATTATGGCCTTTAACTTTATTATATTTACCCAAATAAAAAAGAATATTTACAAAACTAAATGAAATGAAAACTAAAGAAAAAAAACACTTATTTACAATAAGAAAAAATGCATTTATAAAAAAAACATTTATTTACAACAAGGAAATAAGAAAAAATATATTTATTTATAAAATTGGACTTGACCTAGGATGAAAACCTAGGGCCTACGTACCCTTTAGAGGGATCAAAGCCCATGTAGTTCGGGGGGTAGAAAAGCGTGTCACTTGGTTGGTGATTTTTAGAAAAATGTTTATTTAATTTATTTGAGAAAAATATCTTTTTTTTGTTGGGTTTGTGTTTTTTACTTTTTTTTCAAAAAACGTTTTTTTTATTTTCTTGTAAAAGAGAGTTTTTCCATTTTATTTCCATTTATCAAAATGTGTCAAAATATTTTTTTTTTCATTTTTTTTTTGAAAGAGGACCTAAGAAAGGGATTAAGAAAAAAAGAAAAGTAACACAAGTTAAACAAAAAAGAAGTCAAAAGTCAGGAGATTTATGCGTACCTTTTATTCTTTGAACCTGCTACAATAAGAGATAGGGTGATAGAACTACATAATAAACAAGAGGCAAGTACAATTATATTATCTATATTTATTAAGCATAACACCTAATATCATAAGAAAATAAGACAGCACATACCTCTTGCCTATGTATGAGATAATTCAGTTGGACAATAAAATGCAAATCCACAAGACCACAATGAGCTAAAACACGTCCAGCAACATCATAATACAAAGTAAAGCAATGTAATGCATATTGGATAAAGTCATAGTGCATGAATGATGAAGTAAGCATGAACCAAGGGATATTAGATGAGAGAGAAAAAAACGAGATGTAAAAGTGAAATCAAAGAAAATGATGAGAACTCAACCACAGACCTTATCTCCTTGCTCTCCCAAAATTCTTGTCTCCCTTGCTTCAACCCTTACACTCCTATTTATAGTCTCAATGTAGGGTTTTCTTCATAAATGCTCCTTTTTTTTATTTTCGCTTTTTGATTTTTTTTGTATTTTATGTTAAGAACTACCTAACTTGACCTAATTACTATTTATGGAGATTTTTTTTTTTAATTTTTTTTTAATTTTCGTTTTTTATTTTTTTGTATTTTCTATTGATAAAACTTCCTAACTTGACCTAATTACCATTAGTGGAGATTTTTCATTTTAAATTTTTTTTTATTATTCTTCCCACAAGTAACTTCCTAATTTAAACCTATCAACATAAATGAGATTTTTTTTATTTTTTATTTTTCATTTTTTTATTTATTATTTTCCCTTAATGAATGACAATGCCAATCATATCAATGAGGGCATTCTTTTTTCCCTTTCAATGATGATTGCCTATTTTGACACCGATCATCATCAATAGGAGGATTTCCTTATTTTTCTTATTTTCATTTTTTTTATTTTTTCTTTCAATGATGATTGCCAATTTGGACAACAATCATTATCAATTATTTTTGTATTTTTTAGTGGGGCCCGGACAAAATAGGGTGTTCACAGTTGCCCCTCTTTACTTGTTTCGTAGCTGAGAAAAGTGAGATTCTCGTCTATGAAGCAAGTAAAGATAAGAACACGTATTTTGTCCGGCCAGAGAACAAGGTGCCCCCTTTGGAACCAAAGAGGGTTTGGACAAAATACAGTGCCTATGCCCCTCTTTACTTGGTTCATAGGGGAGAAGAACGCAAGTGGAGATAGATGATTACCTGGCTTTGAAAGAATAGTGCCTGCCGTTACAGGGCTTTAAAAGAATTGTGCTAGCCGTTACTGGGCCTTGAGGGTGCCTGTTGGTACAGGACTTTGAAAGAAAAGTGCCTGCTAGTACAGGGCTTTAAAAGAATTGTTCCAGCTATTACTGGGCTTTGAGGGTGCCTGTTGGTACAAGGCTTTGAAAGAATAGTGCCTGCCGGTACAGGGCTTTAAAAGAATTATGCCAAGCATTATTGGGCTTTAAAAGAATTGTGCCAGCCGTTACTGGGCTTTGAGGGTGCCTGCCGGTATAGGGCTTTGAAAGGGTGCCAGCCGTTACTGGGCTTTGAGGGTGCCTGCCGGTACAGGGCTTTGAAAGGGTGCCAGCCGTTACTGGGCTTTGAGGGTGCCTGCCGGTACAGGGCTTTGAAAGGGTGCCAGCCGTTACTGGGCTTTGAGGGTGCCTACCGGTACAGGGCTTTGAAAGGGTACCAGCCGTTACTGGGCTTTGAGGGTGCCTGCCGGTACAGGGCTTTGAATGGGTGCCAGCTGTTACTGGGCTTTGAGGGTGCCTGCCTGTATAGGGCTTTGAAAGGGTACCAGCCGTTACTGGGCTTTGAGGGTGCCTGCTGGTACAGGGCTTTGAGGGGTGCCAGCCGTTACTGGGCTTTTAGGGGTGCCTGCCGGTACAGGCCTTTAAAAAGGGTGCTATGAACATGTGATGCCCCTTGGAGTAGTGCTTATGAAGATGATGACATTGATAATAATGATGACAGTGATGATGACAACGATGATGATGAAGAGGATGATAATGGCCATGATAATGAAGGGAATATCAGAATAGTGATGTCATGATGGAGGTGATGACACTAATAATGATGATGACAGTGATGATGGAATCCTAATGAGGATGATGAATACAATGATAATGCTAATAATGATGATGATGATGATAGTAGTGATGATGATGATGTTAATGGTGGTGTTGATGATGGAGGTGATGACATGCTAATAAGAATGAGTGTAATAATTTAAAGAATAGCCTGGCAGGTGATATTGCTCCTTCTTCGTTTAGGTGCCTAACCAGTACCCCGTTACTTGCGCAGTCTTGTCGGAGGTATGAGGATGTGTATAATGAGATTCACATAGATGCCACAGCCTAGAACCCTAAGTTTAGAGTGTGTCCCTTTGTCAACTGTTTAACCCCACAACAAAAACTCCAGTTGGGACCTTCGCTAATGATCCTGAAATTGCACAAGTTGAATGGGAGTAGAGGACACCATGTATATCAACGTGAGTGTTTATCTAGACAAAAGTTGTGCTTTCATTAAAAAGAGTTACCCTTATACAAATCATGACACAAAGTTTGACATGTGATTTAATAGAAGGGAAAGATATACTAAGGATGAAGATTCATTTAAAAGAAATGATCTTCCAATATTCAAGTGGATGCATGATGATGATCATATATTGGTGTATACGTGATGTTATTAGGAGGTCCTTCGCTTTTAGTTCCGTGTAGTCCCCCTGATGGTGCCTTGCTTAATTGCCAGAGATATGCACTTTTCGATGAATGATTACGGAGTCTTCCAAATAGACAAAGTAAAGAGAGTCATGGGGCTAGGACTGATAACCTTCTTCGATATTTGTTTAACCCACCCTTTCAGGTTTTTGACTTAACAGCTCCCAATTTTGCCTAAGCCGCCCTTTCGGGTTTTCAACTTAGCGATTTTTTTTTGTGCTCTAACTTTTGCCTAAGCCGCCCTTTCGGGTTTTCAACTTAACAAGCTTCTTCTTCTTCTTGTTTTTTTTTGCTCTAACTTTTGCCTAAGCCGCCCTTTCAGGTTTTCAACTTAGCGAGCTTTTTTTTTTCTTGCTCTAACTTTTGCCTAAGCCGCCCTTTCGGGTTTTCAACTTAGCGAGCCTCTTTTTTTTTCTCTAACTTTTGCCTAAGTCGCCCTTTCGGGTTTTCAACTTAGCGAGCCCCCTTTTTTTTTGCTCAAACTTTTGCCTAAGCTGCCCTTTCGGATTTTCAACTTAGCGAGCTTTTTTTTTTCTTTACGCATAGCATTTCTTTACAGCATCTGAATTGATTGGCCTTGGTAAATCTTGGCCATTCATGTTTGTCAATATCAATGCCTCACCAGAGAAAGCTTGCTTAACAACATATGGGTCTTCATAATTCGGAGCCCATTTACCTCTGTCATCTTCTTGATTTGGCAGGATCTTCTTGAGGACTAGGTCTCCTACTTTAAACCACTTGGGTTGTAGTTTCTTATTAAAGGCCCTTGCCACTCGTGACTGATATAACTGCCCTTGACATATTACTGTGAGCCTCTTTTCTTCAATCATATTTAATTGTTCAAATTGAGAACGTATCCATTCGCTTTCATCTAGGTCTAATTCAGCCAAGATTCTCAGGGATGGTATTTCCACCTCAATTGGAGAATAGCCTCAATGCCATAAACTAAAGAGTAAGGGGTTGCCCCAGTTGAAGTACGCATTATGGTACGGTATCCGCGTAATACATATGGAAGCATTTCATGCCAGTCCTTATAGGTCACTGTCATTTTGATGATGATCTTCTTAATGTTTTTATTGGCTGCCTCAACTACACCATTTACCTGTGGCCTATATGGTGCAGAATTATGATGTTTGATCTTGAACTGATCACATAATTCTTTAACTGCTGCCCCATTGAGGTTTGGTGCATTGTCAGTTATGATCCTCTCTGGTAACCCATATCTACAGATGACATTGGCCTTTAAGAATTTGATGAAGGCCTTCTGAGTAATACTAGCAAAGGAATTGGCTTCTACCCACTTAGTGAAATAGTCAATAGCAACGAGGATGAAACGATGACCATTCGAAGCTTTTGGGTTAATTGGCCTAATGACTTCTATTCCCCACATGGAGAATGGCCATGGAGATACGAGACTATGCATTATAGTCGAAGGGGTGTTAGCTTTGTTGGCATATATCTGGCACTTATGACACTTTCTAACATAATTGATACAATCCTTCTCCATAGTTATCCAGTAGTAACCAGATCTTTGAGCTTGTTTAGTTAATGAGTGGCCATTTGCATGTGTACCGCATACGCCTTCATGGATCTCTACCATAATCTTGTGCGCCTCCCTCATGTCTACACAGCATAGCAATGTCCCATCAAAGCTTCTCTTATATAGGACGTTATTACTAATAAAAAAGCCCATGGCCAATCGCTGGATGGTTTTCTTTTCATTATGTGTTGCGTTTAGAGGGTAAGTACCATGCTCCATATACATCTTGATACTATGATACCAAGGTTGCTCGTCGTGTTCTCGTCCAATATTGAAGAAAAATGCTGGCGATCTTCTAGTCTCAATTTGTATTGGCTGAACTTGGACCCCACAATCAAGTTGGATCTTAACTGCTAAAGTAGCTAACGCATTAGCGAAGCAATTCTTTTCTCTAGCCATGTGATGAAAATTGATTACTTCAAAATTTTTTATCAACTCTATCAAATACTCTTGATAAGGGATCAACTTTGGGTCTTTAGTATGTCATTCGCCAGTTACCTGATAAATTATGAGAGCTGAGTCACCATAGACTTTTAGGTTTTTTATCCCAAGATCTATGGCAACCTGGAGACCATTAATACAAGCTTCATATTCTATCATGTTATTGGTGCAGTCAAATCCTAACTTTATAGCAATCGGAAATTGCTTTCCGTCCGGGGATATGATTACTGCCCCTATACCATTGCCATGCATGTTTGCTGCCCCATCAAAATACATTTCCCACCCCTTCGATTTGCTTTCCTCAATCGGGTCTTCTGTAGCACATATGTCTTCATCTGGAAATTTGAAATCTAGTGGCTGGCATTCATCTATGGGGTTTTCCGCTAAGTGATCTGCTATCGTACCACCCTTGATAGATTTTTGAATGACGTATCTTATATCATATTCAGATAATATTACTTGCCACTTAGAGACTCTTCCAGCTACATGCGTGCTTTCAAAAATGTACTTGAGTGGGTCTACTCTTGAAATTAACCAAGTGGTGTAGTAAAGCATGTATTGCCTCAACCTCCTTGTAGCCCAGACTAAACCACAACAAGTTCGCTCGATCATCTGGTAACGTGACTCACAATCATTAAACTTCTTGCTCAAGTAATAGATCGCTTGTTCTCTTCGCTTAGATGCATCTTGTTGCCCCAGCATGGCTCTCATGGAATTTGGTCGTATTGTTATATACAAAATTAAAGGTCGTCCTGGTACAGGAGGAACCAAAATTGGGGGATTTAGCAAATAATCCTTGATTCTATCAAATGCCTGTTGGCAATCTTCATCCCACTTCCTGGTGTAGTTCTTCTTTAAAAGCTTAAATATCGGCTCACAAGTTGCAGTCAGGTTGGCAATGAATCGTGCAATGTAATTCAGTCACCCCAAAAAGCTTCGAACTTCCTTTTCTGTTTGAGGAGGGGGCATTTCCCGTATTGCTTTTACTTTGTCTGGATCTACTGTAATCCCTTTTTGGCTTATAATGAAGCCCAACAATTTTCTAGATAAAGCTCCAAAGACGCATTTGTTAGGATTTAGTCGTAGCTTGTACTTGCGTAGCCTTTCAAACAGCTTTCTTAACACCATAACATGGCTTTCTCCCTCAGAAGATTTAGCTACCATATCATCCACGTATACTTCAAGTTCTTTATGCATCATATCATGGAAGAGTGCCACCATGGCACGCTGATAAGTTGCCCCAGCATTCTTTAGCCTGAATGGCATGACGCGGTAACAATAAGTGCCCCATTGTGTAATAAATGTGGTTTTTTCTTTGTCTTCTCTATCCATAGGGATTTGGTTATACCCTGAGTACCCATCCATGAACGAGTACCTATAGCTACGGGCTGTATTATCAACCAGGACATCAATATGAGGCAATGGAAAATCATCTTTTTGGCTAGCTTTGTTTAGATCTCGATAATCCACACATATTTGAATTCTGCCGTCCTTCTTTGGGACAAGAACGACATTTGCTATCCATTGTGGGTATTTAGCTACTTCTAGGAAACCCGCTCCTAATTGCTTCATCACCTCTTCTCGAACCACTAAGGACATATCGGAAGTGAGCCTCCTCAATTTCTGCTTTTTAGCCTTAGTGTCTGGGAATAAGGGGATCTTGTGAGAGGCAATCCCTGGATCAAGGCCTGGCATGTCCTGATAAGACCATGCGAATACATCTATGAATTCTTTGAAGAGTTCAACCATTTGCTCTCTTTCGGGGTTATCTACTATCTTTAGTTCTCTCTTTTCTTCCTCTGTACCCATATTTATTACTTCAATTACATCTTCATATGGGCATATTCTATTGTCATCAGATTCGAGGATTTTTTTGTATGCTTGAATGATCTCATCATCATCATACTCATAATCATGCATATCAATGGCAACAAGCGAATAATCATTCAGGGATTCAGGAACCTTTGCGTTGGACAAGAGTTCTGAGGAAATCGATTTCCTAGAGGGCGAAAAATGAACAACGAATGAATAGAAGGAAAAAGAAAGGAATGGATATAAATAAGTGAATTTTATTCGCATATCATTCTTTATTCATGGTTCATATAAGAGCTCGCCTAAAGGCGTATACAAAGTATAAAAAGACAACTTTTAGCTAGGCATGTTACTCTAAAATAATAGAATTGAAGGTGTCCTCGAACTCCTAATTTTCCAGAGCCCTTCCAGAATCATCAGCTGAAATCCACGTGCAAGTCTTTTTGCTTATTGTTGAAACCATTGTAACAATTGGCTTGTTTAGCACTTCAGAGGATGTCGGGAATGTCTTCCTTATATGGGGATTTCAGAGTGCTAATCTTCCCTCCCTATCAAATGATTTATATTATATTCGGCTTTATTTCCACTGCTGGCTGCCATTTGACGACTACGTGAGTGCGTGTTGTATGAATGCTTAGGGGGTAGCTGGTTAGGACATTTAGATGGAGCAATATTGTATCACCTACCTATAAAGGAACAAAATATCATTAGTTTATTTGAACTCACAATTTCAAGCGGGCATAGCGAGTTATCTATGGTGTATTGGCATAAAGGTATTCTGGCACAAGCATCCTCTAGCTTCCTCAGGGAATCCATTATTCCACAGGGAGAACTAGAGTTGATCATTAGATAGGAGGGACCCTGAGTCCCATCCTAGCCAAGATCTTATCATTGACCATAGTGATAAGCATGCAATACACCTTTCCTATAGGAACTTGATTTAAACCTGGTTCTTTTGCCATTTAACCTTTGTGCCAAATTTTTAGCTGTTAGATAACTTGCTTGTCCTTTATTAAAGGAAATAAAAGGAAGAGTCAGAAAGTATTTCCGAATCCATGCTATGCAGATGATTACATGTGCTTTCTAGCCTTGATATGGGTGATGGACATTGAGAAAAAGAATTTCACCTCCTCAAGAGATCCAATACCCCATAGGGAGGATGAAGTGCCCATTAACCTACGAACGACCCAAGCTATTACGTAGTTAAGGGTTTTGTTAAATGTTTATTATGTCCAAGGCTCATATCAAATGAAGCTAAATGTCAATAGACGAAGCAAGGATACCTCATAAGACATGAAAGAGTGATGACTTATACTCCAAATTTTGATATGGGTGATGGACATTAAGAAAAAGAACTTCACCTCCTCAAGAGATCCAATACCCCATAGGGAGGATGAAGTGCCCATTAACCTGTGAATAGCCCAAGCTATTACGCGTTTAAGGGTTTTGTTAAATATTTATTATGTCCAAGGCCCATATCAAATGAAGCTAAATGCTAATGGATGATGCAAGGATATCTCATGAGACATGAAAGAGTGATGACTTATACTTCAAGTTTTGATATGGGTGATGGACATTAAGAGAAAGAACTTCACCTCCTCAAGAGATCTATTACCTCATAGGGAGAATGAAGTGCCTATTAACCTGCGAATGGCCTAAACCATCACGTGGCTAAGGGTTTTTTTAAAATGATGATTATGTCCAAGGCCCATATAAAATGAAGTTAAAATACTAATGGATGATGCAAGGATACCTCATGAGACGTGAAAGATTGACGACTTATACTTCAAGTTTTGATATGGGTGATGGACATTAAGAAAAAGAACTTCACCTCCTCAAGAGATCTATTACCTCATAGGGAGAATGAAGTGCCTATTAACCTGTAATGGCCCAAACCATCACTCGGCTAAGGGTTTTTTTTTTAAATGATGATTATGTCCAAGGCCCATATCAAATGAAGTTAAAATGCTAATGGATGATATAATGATACCTTATGAGTCCTAAAGGGTTATCTCTCATCGAGATGTTTTCTAACATGATTGATGTGATGAGATCATGGTCTTTTAGGGTCATAGACCCTTAGACTAAGGTTAGCTATCTAATGCATACACCGTCCTTGTGGTGATCTTTATGCGGAAAGATGCTAGATACATACTCAGGTGAAGCGACGGTTAGTCACTTGATCCTAGGGGTTCCATTGATTATACATGGATGACAATAAAGATTATCAATAATAAATAAATATATGCCCTCCAGTGTCCTATTTTTGGAATGACCCTAGGTTAGTAGTATCTATCCTAAGAAAGGCAGGTACTAATTAATTGGGTAGGTCTATAATTTCTACTAATAGGTGCAATGGTTTCAAGGTGGTTCTAATTCTCATAGATAAAGGTCTCCTAACTGCCCCCATCGTAAAGATGAAGACCCCATTTGATGAAGTTGACCTTCTGGGGGTTCTGAAAACCCCACACGGATCAACCTCACCAAATGAGTAACAGCTAGGATGAAGTCTTCACAGTAACCTTAGGGGGTTCTTAAAACCCCCACAGGGAGACCGCTAGAAACTTCCACTCACCTGAGGAACTCACAGACTCAGGTATGGGGCCCAAAATGTGTGTGAGGAGAATAGTGTATGTGTTCAGTGTGTGTCGAGAGCATACCAACCTATGGGCCTAGGTTCTACCCAACCCTCATCTGCTAAGCAGATCACAAGATAGATAGGAAAAAAAAAGAATAAACAAATAGATGAATAAAGAATTAAAAAAATAAAACAAATATTTACAAAAAAGAAAAAGGGTAATTAAGATAAAATTAAGGACATATTATTTTTAAATACTTTACTTAAATGGGCTTGACTCTCAAACCATCCCCAGTGGAGTCGCCAAGCTGTAGCGCCTGGAATTTGGAAAACATGGAGCCGCCACCAAAATTTTTGAAAAAGGATAATTTTGGAAACCTTTTTAAAAATGGAAACTGGTCTACAAAAACCATTTAGGGTTCGGGAGTCGATTGCGTATGGGGAAGGTGTTAGGCACCCCACAACACCCATTCCTAAGAATGGTTACCCTAAGTTAATTATTTAAAAATATTATGGCCTTTAACTTTATTATATTTACCCAAATAAAAAAGAATATTTACAAAACTAAATGAAATGAAAACTAAAGAAAAAAAACACTTATTTACAATAAGAAAAAATGCATTTATAAAAAAAACATTTATTTACAACAAGGAAATAAGAAAAAATATATTTATTTATAAAATTGGACTTGACCTAGGATGAAAACCTAGGGCCTACGTACCCTTTAGAGGGATCAAAGCCCATGTAGTTCGGGGGGTAGAAAAGCGTGTCACTTGGTTGGTGATTTTTAGAAAAATGTTTATTTAATTTATTTGAGAAAAATATCTTTTTTTTGTTGGGTTTGTATTTTTTACTTTTTTTTTTCAAAAAATGTTTTTTTTTATTTTCTTGTAAAAGAGAGTTTTTCCATTTTATTTCCATTTATCAAAATGTGTCAAAATATTTTTTTTCTTTTTTTTTTTGAAAGAGGACCTAAGAAAGGGATTAAGAAAAAAAGAAAAGTAACACAAGTTAAACAAAAAAGAAGTCAAAAGTCAGGAGATTTATGCGTACCTTTTATTCTTTGAACCTGCTACAATAAGAGATAGGGTGATAGAACTACATAATAAACAAGAGGCAAGTACAATTATATTATCTATATTTATTAAGCATAACACCTAATATCATAAGAAAATAAGACAGCACATACCTCTTGCCTATGTATGAGATAATTCAGTTGGACAATAAAATGCAAATCCACAAGACCACAATGAGCTAAAACACGTCCAGCAACATCATAATACAAAGTAAAGCAATGTAATGCATATTGGATAAAGTCATAGTGCATGAATGATGAAGTAAGCATGAACCAAGGGATATTAGATGAGAGAGAAAAAAACGAGATGTAAAAGTGAAATCAAAGAAAATGATGAGAACTCAACCACAGACCTTATCTCCTTGCTCTCCCAAAATTCTTGTCTCCCTTGCTTCAACCCTTACACTCCTATTTATAGTCTCAAGGTAGGGTTTTCTTCATAAATGCTCCTTTTTTTTATTTTCGCTTTTTGATTTTTTTTGTATTTTATGTTAAGAACTACCTAACTTGACCTAATTACTATTAATGGAGATTTTTTTTTTAATTTTTTCTTAATTTTCGTTTTTTATTTTTTTGTATTTTCTATTGATAAAACTTCCTAACTTGACCTAATTACCATTAGTGGAGATTTTTCGTTTTTAATTTTTTTTATTATTCTCCCCACAAGTAACTTCCTAATTTAAACCTATCAACATAAATGAGATTTTTTTATTTTTTATTTTTCGTTTTTTTATTTATTATTTTCCCTTAATGAATGACAATGCCAATCATATCAATGAGGGGATTTTTTTTCCCTTTCAATGATGATTGCCTATTTAGACACCGATCATCATCAATAGGAGGATTTCCTTATTTTTCTTGTTTTCATTTTTTTTATTTTTTCTTTCAATGATGATTGCCAATTTGAACAACAATCATTATCAATTATTTTTGTATTTTTTAGTGGGGCCCGGACAAAATAGGGTGTTCACAGCGAGTGTTTAACCGAGAGTCATGCAGAACAGAGAATCATAAGCATGCTTGAGTGAGAGTTCATGTACCCGAGTGATACATCAGCACCCGCGAGTGAGAAATCTAACTCTCTCAATTTTGATGCAAGTGTTGAAGATAAAGAGTATATTATAGAAGAATATTCTTCTCACTCGAGTAAGAGTATGTATGCTCGAGTAAGAGCCCACATCACGTGCAAGTGCAAAATCACACTCTTGATAAAACAGGGTGTGAGTGTTGTCCAGAGACGTGGCTCATAGTGTAAAATGAAGCAGAACTCGAGTGAGACATCACAGTGCTTGAGTGATACTCGGCCAAAAGCCAAAACACACCAGTCTTACAGCGTTCAATCCGAATATGGTTTAATGATATTTATTCATTTTATTATTATTATATAACATCATTTAACATATATTATAAGTGTGAAACAGGAGTTTGAGCATTTGAATTAGAAAGACATAGAGGAAGTCAAACATCGGCAGACAGCATCATTATGACCATCCAAGCACGTACCTACCGCGTTCAAAGATTTCAAACGTACGCATGCCGTTCCACAGTAACATGCCCTGCTCCATAATGATTGTCATTCAAACAGGCAAAAACAAATGTCTATAAATACAGAGCTCCAGAGACCATCAAATACAACGAAGCGGAAGAATTCACACAAGCAAATTCACGAGTCTCTATTATTCATATTTCCTCTGTATTCATATCGTTCTTCTGTGTTTATCATATTTGCTCTATAAGAGAGTCTGTATACACTTCAAATTCTATTTTCATTTGATCTCAAGGTACTGGGACCTTGAGAGGGGAGATTTCCTTACGAGATAAGTAGTGAGAGAATTTCTAGTAGGACTTTCTGCTCATAAGACTTACAAGATACAAGCAGTAGAGAACGTTGCTGCTCGTAAGACTTACAGTGGTGTAAGCAGGAGAGAACATTGCTGCTCATAAGACTTGTATACGTAAGCAAGAGAGAAAGGTCATAGGTTTGTTTTTCTGCACGTAAGACTTGTCGGAAGGAGGAGAGAAATTTCTAGTATTTCTACTCGTAGTCCTTTCAAGGATGGTTGTTGTCTTGCGGCATTCTGAGAGCCCACTGAATCTTGGAAGAATAGTGAAAATCTCAGTAGGTCTTGATCTCTGAGGACTGGATGTAGGCCTGGGTTTTGGGTCAAACTAGTATAACTCTCTGTGTGCTTATCTTCTCAACTCTACTCTATCTACAGCTATTACTATATCACCATATCAACCGAAAAATTTATCACATCACCCAATTCACCCCCTCTTAGGTGAAGCTTGCCTCTTTTAGACAGAAGCAGAAAGAGCAGGTATATGTGTTTTATATTGGTACAGGAAAAGTTAAGCGTGCTTAGCTAAAGGAAATGTCGGGATGAGTAACCCCTTGGGAAGTTACCTATACATGTAAAGATAGGATGTGCAATATATTATGCAGTGGTTTATAAGTTATGTATTGCTACCAACTTTCCCTAAACTATTGTAGTTGTCTATTGTATGTCAAATTTGAACCACTTAGGTATCAGATTTTTATGAAATGACAAATATGCCCTTATGCCTATGAGAAATTTACACATTCCTTATTTTAATATAATGAAACATAAAGATGGTAAGAACAAGAGGTATACCATGAGGTGGAGGTGTTGGGCAGGGTTAGGAAGATAGACATGATCCAATATAGCAACAATGGGGGCATGATGACAGTTCAACAAACTATGCTAAATGAATTAAAGGATGAGTTGTGAGAGGTACAATGGAAACAGAATGCAGATAGAGAAATGCAGGATAATCCTAGTGGACAGGAATAAGAATGTGAGGATATATTGAACAGTTGGAATCCTTCCCAGAAACACAAGAATTGAGAAATTTCCTCCAAGAGGAATAATATCAAGCCGTAATAAGTCGATATCTATAGCAAGAAAATATTTTTTGAGGAACAGAACATGTTGGCACTGAGGCTAATCATATGATGACAAACAGGAGCCTATGCTTAGACTTGTTCCTGTAAGAGATAGATTGCAAACATGAGCAACGCAGTTCAGTCAACAAGGGTTGCTATTAACAGAGGTCGATGCCCTTTTTCCTAAGGAAAGTTTGATCCTCAGCTGACAGAGGATTAGTTTCCTCCTACCTTACTAAGTAGTGATTTTTCACAGCGTGAAATTATTTCTGTGTTTAAACTAGCCGTGAAAAACTCACTGTTAACATTCTGATCTACTTAAGGAGTATAAGAGAATACAAGAAGTGCCTTTAAGTGCTTTTAAGACATGTTGACTCACATAATAGGGACCAGTAGATCTTAATAAAGTTGGAACAGTATTGAGCCAAAAGAGGCTAAGAATTTGTCATCGAGGTACACAGTTTTGGGTTTAGTCAAATGTTAAAGGAGGTTCCTATGGAACTCTTATTGGGTTATCTTGACATTGATAGCTCTTATGAGGGCATAAAATATCATAGTGGCGTAGTAGAAGCGTGGTGATCAATAGTCACACAACCTATATGGCTGTTACGACACATGTAAATAGAGATTGGGATGAACCCTAGTATAGTATAGCATAATGGTGGTGAATACTTCTTGATAAATGTAGCCTCACAGAATCAAATACCCCTACTTATAGTGGTAGAGTTAGCAACAGATGGATTTGATGTGATAACATGAAACAAGTACGGTCAGGTTGATGCCTGCTCTGGAACATTTATATGACAAGTAGGGATATCATGATGTGACAAGCAAGATAAAGCAATCATTTTGGTTTGAAACAAAATTATCGCTTTAATCCTGAACAATGCACATTGTATAGGTAGTAAGGGTCAAATAGAGAGTTGATCCTGAACCCCAAATAGACAGACATATTTGCGGATAAAACTGGTTATAAACAATTATGGGTACTTACAGACAGATTGGCAGGGAGTCTCGATGTACATGTTTGTATAAGGCAGTAAGACTGAAATATTCAAAGATGTAAGAATAGAATGACATAAGCCGTAAGGCTAAATATGCCAGGCAATGTTTTGACAAGGCAATAAGGCCTAGAATTACTAGCGGATAGTGTGTCTATAGATTGTAAGATCTGTTGGACTAGTATGTCCTCAAGCCAGTAGATTGCTATACAATCAGAGTTATGCCGAACAGGGAACAAAGGCAATAAGACCCAAGGTTCATGTTTGTATGGGGCAGTGTCCCTCAACAGTAAGACCTGACAAGTACCCTGTGCTATATGAAACAGTATTGAACACATTAAGGGATAAGCAACTCCATGCCAAGCTAAGCAGGTATGAGTTTTGTCTTTCAAAAGTTAAATTTCTGAGCCATGTAGTCTCACAACAAGGGTTCTCGGTAGATCTAAACAAGGTAGAAGCTGTACTAAACTAGAAGAGGCCAAAAACTTTTCTAAAAGATGCAATTTTCTTGATCTTACCAGGTATTATCGGCAGTTAATACAAAATTTCTCCAGAATAGTTTTGCTGCTGGCAAAGTGAACACGAGAAAACTCAACATGTTGTGTGGGACAATAGTTGTGAGAGAAACTTCAAAGAGTTGAAATAGAAATTAGCAACAGTATGAATGTTAATAATCCCATATCCACAGTTAATCCTCGTGGTCTACATAGATGCCAGTAGGCATGGATTGGGAAGTATTTTAATACAGTATGGCCATATATTGGCTTATACATCTAGACAATTAAAGCAGCATAGAAAAAAAAATTTACCACATATGATCTTAAGTTAGCAGCAAGTATGTTGCACTGAAAATCTGGAGACCTTATCTCTATGGTGTGACTGTAGAGTTGTATTGCGACCACAGGAGCTTCAAATATCTGTACGATCAGGAAGAGTTCAACATGAAATGACATAGATAGATGGAGTTGCTCAAAGATTTCAACCTGGAGATCAAATATAATGTAGGCATGGCTAATGTAGTAGTAGATGCATTGAGCTGCAAAACCAGTATGGGCGGCAGCAAGGTTAGAAGAACAATCTAAGAGCAGTTATAGAGGAAGCTCAGATGCAGGATAGACGAGCACAATCTATCAAAGATATAGTTGAAAGGGGAAAAAGTCAGGAACATGACTTGTCACCAAGTGGACTAGTTAGATACCAAAAGAGGATATAGTTCCACCGTGAATGGAGTAGGAACAGTAAATCCTAGAAGAAGCACACAAGAGTAAATATACTCTACAGACAGGAGCAACCACAATGTATCACAATTTAAGGTCCACATATTGGTGGCCTAGGATGAAAAGAGATGTGACAAAAGTTTATTGTTCGTTGTCTTACTTGTCACGGAGTAGAAGTCAATCATCAACGATCATCTGAGCTTCTACAAAACCCTAAAATTCCTAAGTAGAAATGGGAGAGTATCACTATGGATTTTATGATAGAGATCCCTGATTTACTTCCAAGTTTTGGAAGGCGATGCATGAGGTTTTGATCACTGAACTCAGGATCAGTATGGCTTATTATCCTCAGATAGACGGACAAACAGAAAGAACAATACAGATGTTGGAGGATATGCTAAGGGCATGCATACTACATTTTAAAGGCAGTTGTGATCAATTCCTTCCACTTACGAAATTCTCATAAAACTATAGTTATCACTCAAGCATTCAAATGGCTCCATATAAAGCATTGAATGGAAGGAAGTGTCAGTCACCCTTTTATTGAACAGAGCTGTTTGAGAGGTAGATGCATGGATTAGATACGTTAATCAGACAGCAGAGCAGATTAAGTTGATAAAGCAAAGACTATTAGCTGCTCAAAGCAGGCAAAAGAGTTATGCTAACAAGAGGCACAAACCTCTAGAGTTTGATGTTGGAGATCATGTATTTATGAAGGTTTCACCTATTTCAGGCATTGGTAGGGAATTAAAGGTGAAGAATCTGAGCCCTAGGTATATTGGTCCCTTTAAGATTCTATCAAAGATTGAGCCAGTAGCGTACCAAATAACTTTACCCCCAAGCTTGAGCAGGCTGCATGATGTCTTCTATGTCTCACAGTTGAAGAAATATAAACCTGACCTAGAACATGTGATCGAATACAAAGAGCTAGACATGCGGGACGATTTGACTTGTGAAGTCATACCTAACCGAGTTATTGATCGGTAGGGAAATAGCTTGACCAGAGGAGTATCCCGTTCATCAAATTTGTGTGGAAGGGACTATCTCCTAGAGAAGCAACATAGGAAATAAAAGAAGATTTGTGAAAATGTTACCCTTAATCTATGGCTATATATATGTAGCAAATTTCGGGGATGAAATTTATTTAGGGGGACAGTTGTAACATCCCATTTTTTATCACCAATATTCCCTTATGTAATGGGATATTTAATGGAATAAAAATGGTTAATTATGGTCCAAATAAAGTGAAAAAACAAAGTAACTAATGGTCACAGAAAATTTGCAAAGCTACAATGCGCTGCCAATGTGATTTCCTTTGAGGTAATGATATTGTCTTGTAGTTTTGGATAATCAAATGATGTCCAATGAATGTGAAATTTTTCAAAATGAAAGTAGACATTCCAAGACTTAATTTGATAGATCATATGAGTTATTTGGACCTACACACTAAGAGTTATGTATTTTTAAAGCTAGCCTAGTGCAACTAGCAGGATTCTATGACAATGTCTAATAAATGATAATTCTGGATATGATGTGCGACCAGTTGGCTAAGGAACATATGTTTCCTTAAAACTAGACTTAATAAGGGGCAAATAGCCTTTGGAACTACATCAATTGGACATCTATACATAAAGATATGAATTTTCAAAGTTTAATGAAAATTCTGGCAATTTTCAACCAAAGTGCGAAAATGTCAAAAATGTATCAGAAAAATAGTCTTTTGGCTAAATAAAATTGAAAGCCCATATTTTCCCTTATTATTTTGAGTGTGGACGTCAGAAGTTTAAAAAATATATGACAAGAGTTGAAACATTTTAGACCAAGTAAAAACAAAAGTTGAAAAGTCAACAATTATAGGTAAATTGAAGAGATTATGGGAAATGCATGAAACAAATATTATTGCCCTTTCCTCTTGTGATTTTCGTTCATAAAGAGAAAATAGGAGGAAATAATACTACTTGATAGCTCATGGTTACATGTATCATTATCTTAAGCCAAGTAAAAAGATAAAGCAAAAAGGGGAGTTTGAAAAGTCAAAGACAAGTGGTAATTAAAAAGGCCAAATTGGTTCATTTGGAACCCCTTATTGGCGTCATTTTGGGCTAAAGAAAGGGAGGGAATTTTGTCAAGTTAATTGAGGATAAGCCCAAAGCAAAACACATGTCATAACTTTAATAAAATATTATATCTTAAAGGAGGTGTAAGAGATATTTTAAACCATCATCATCCATTTTCCCAACACCTCATTTTCATCTAAACAAAGAAGAGAGAGAGAGAGAGCGCTTCAAGAATAAGAGAGTTCAAGAGGGTTCAAAAAGGCAAAAATTCAAGGCAAGATTATGAAATCCTTGTGTTTAAGCCTTCTAATTCATGTAGAACCTCTTCTTCATCTTGGAAATCATGTTTAGCAAGAAAAATCAAAAGGGAAGAGAGAGTGAACATTGGCATCCTAGATAGAGAAAGCCAAGAAATCAAGAGGTGATCTCATAAACTTGATCCTCTTATGCTATAAGATATTATTGTGGTTGTGGAATTTGGCTTGGTTTTTCCTTGGTTTGTAAATTTGGGATGATGAACCCTAGAATGTTATGCTGCCAAAATTTCTATGGATCATGTTTTTTTAATGTTTAAGTAGTTAATCTTGTGATTATAAATGAAAAGGAAGTGATTAACCAAGAGAAATCAAGAAAACGTACTTTCCCTCCTAAGAACCTAAATTTTGGTCTGATGCAGAACATAAAGGAGGACCTAGAATTTTGAAATTTTGATGATTCTATTGGATTTATAAGGGAAAATTGTGTAAGTATACATGAGTTCATGATTTTTGGATGTTGGTACGCAAATCTGGAATTTATTGAAGTTCAAAGTTAATACTGTTTAATTGTTTCACTAGAGGCAGTGTTAATGTGCAGTGAATTTTATTGATCAAACCTAGTCCAAATGTTATGAAACTTTTCAGGATTAAAGTAAAAATCTAGAACTTTAATTTGATAGGTGACTCATTATTTTTAGACTTGTATACTAAAAGATAAGGATTTTTTAAGTTATGCCCTATTTCTGGAATGTAATCTGGAACAAGGGAAGTTTTACGAATTTCTAGGAATATTGTGATAATAGTTACTAGCTTTAGGTATTTTTCCATGAAAGTACACTTAGAGACTTTCACACAGGCTTTGGAATCAATCAATTTGGAATTTCCTAGAAATAGTTATGATTTTTTAAAATTGACTGAAATCTGCCTGTTTCTGGAAACTATCAAACTGCACTGTACAGAACTATACCATACAGAAATTGTTATAACTGCACTAGATAACCAGCAGAATTTGATTTAGAGGTAGTAATAGTAAAAGTAATAATCATTTATTGATAACTCTAATTTTTATAGGAACTAGAAATTTCCCGAGCCGGAACCAAAGTTTAAGACAAACCAAGGAATAGAAAAAGGAGTTAGGTAGTAACTTTTCTCTTATATACTATGTGATGTTTGTGTATGACATCTTCTGTAATATGAGCATAGTCTCTCGGACATGCATATTAGCTTAGTTGTAGTCTGTGACCCAACAGTGGATCAGGGTTAAACATTTGTTTGGCCTTAGATAGTGTACACACAGTAATTTAACATTTTACATACTATAGTTTATGACATTTATTTTCACATTTCATATGTCTAAAATGCATGTTACTTTTGAGATTCACTCTAATCTCACCATTTTTCAAATTGAAAAACCTTATAGTTGAGGCTAGCGGCTTGAAGGGCAAGACAATAGCTATCGGTGAATAAAGTCCCGGTGCATACCGAAGCTGCTATATTTATCTGATATTGTAATTTAGTTTCTTTTGGAAAACTTGTACAATATTTGTAAATCATTTTCAAATCCCACATGAAATTCTTGCATTGTGTACAAGTACTTGATGTCAATATGTTTCCGCTATCTCTATATGTCTTACAGAACTACACGTTTAATACTCTACAAATATTGAAATGTTAAGGGGTTTAACAGTTATTGTGCCTAAGACTTTACATCACGGTTCATTTATAAGAATTGTTATTTATTGGTTACAATTATAATAATTCTTTGTTAATAACTATAAGGTTTGTTATATATATTTTCTAAGTTTCTTTGGGCTTATAGTGCCCATATAACTACATTTTCATTTTTATAAAAATAAAACAAAAAAATATGACCCTCTGATAGATGAAAAAATAGTACAAAAAACATAAAGAAATTGGAAGTTTAAATAGTTTGGAAGTGATGGGTTTGAACCATTATTTCACATGTTAGAAGTTGAAAAGGAGTAGCATGTTAAGTGGTAAGTAAGGAATGGGTACAAAAGCAAACAAGAATGCTAAGTTCCTTCAAGCACTAGTCCATGGGTCCTTCTCTCGCAGGTAAACTTGGACCATATGTTAGAGCTTGTAGGTCACATGAATGAGCCCTTCAATGATTATTGGCGGAGAGAGTTCATCTTTTGCTTTGTCACAAGATGATGAAGCAGAAGTTCTCTTACGTTTGTCCATAAGTTTGGTGAATAATAATAAAAGCTTGTAGTTGGCTATGAGAAGTTGAAATGGAAATGGAGAAATGGAGTTCAGTTTTCAGACATTCATATAGAGAGGAATTCGTGGATTATTGAGCCATCACATCCTTTAGATTTACAAATCATTATATTTTATAAATGGTGACAGTTGGTTTTTAATAATAGTTAGGAATTTGAAGTTGCATTCTAATAAGTGACGATTTTTACTTAATAACCATTATGTATTTCTTTTTTTAAAATTTAGTGTTTGATTATGCAACCACTATTTACAAAAAAAATAAAAAAGACGAAGTATGTAAAAAACTAAAACCAACAAGTTATGGAGATTTTTTAAGAATATGATGCATTATCATATTCTTCCTCCTCCAGTAACTTGTCAAACTTCTCATTCAAAAGCGAACAAGAATGCTAAGTTCCTTCAAGCACTAGTCCATGGGTCCTTCTCTCGCAGGTAAACTTGGACCATATGATAGAGCTTATAGGTCACATGAATGAGCCCTTCAATGATTATTGGCGGAGAGAGTTCATCTTTTGCTTTGTCACGAGATGATGAAGCAGAAGTTCTCTTACGTTTGTCCATAAGTTTAGTGAATAATAATAAAAGCTTGTAGTTGGCTATGAGAAGTTGAAATGGAAATGGAGAAATGGAGTTCAGTTTTCAGACATTCATATAGAGAAGAATTCATGGATTATCGAGCCATCACATCCTTTAGATTTACATATCATTATATTTTATAAATGGTGACAATTGGTTTTTAATAACAGTTAGGAATTTGAAGTTGCATTCTAATAAGTGACGATTTTTTCTTAATAACCATTATGTATTTGACATTTTTCTTATTTTAATGCATGCATTGTTCCATATATCAACCACCATATTACATAAACTAAAAAAATTAAAATAGGTGAAATCAATTAGAGATTTATGAAAACTGTCATTTTTTTCACACACAATGAGTTACATGACGGTTCTTTCAAGGGAGCCATTATTTATTTTTGAATTCATGATGGTCGTTTAGAAAGAACAATTATTTATTTTACTTTATGATGGTTTTTTTAAAAGAATCATTAGATATGTTTTTAAAAAACATATGTTTAAAATGAAAAAATAATAAAACAAAAAAATAGTGGAAGTAGCCTAATGAACTGATGAGATCACCAAGCTACTCATCACCAAAGGAGTGACCAGGATTGTTGTTAGGATCATGGCCAATTCCATACTCATCAAGTATGAGATTGGCCTTTCTGTTCATACTGAACAGGTATCTAAAAAGCCTCCACATGGCATGGTTAGTTTGTTCTGTATGACGCAACATTGCCTCCAGTTGAAGAGGCATAAGATGTGGAGGCAGAGAAGGAGGAGGAGTTGGCGTTGGCGAAGGTAGATGTTGGGAAGGGGAAGCAGGAGGTGGAGGTGGCAAAGGAGGAGAAGTAGGAGGTAAGGAAGATTCCGAGACTTTTCTGACAAGTCTCCTGTAACATCCCAAATTTTATCAACCAAAATTCCTTGTACCTTTGTGACGCAAGGTGAATTTTAGGACACTTGGAAGAATGGCACAATATTGCTAGAAGTGGCCACACGAAATTTAGGCCGACATAAGACATAAAATTCAATTTTTTTTCTTTTTAGAAGCTCTTTTGTAACGCCCCAAATTTTGATTAAGGGCTAATAACGATTATTGTGGATAATTTGGTAAATTAAAGTGGATTTAAGATTCGACTTTGTTATTGGGAATGCACAACACTCTGTATTTTAGCACAATTATGTGATGAAATAATTATTTGGGCTAAAATAGGGGTAAATGGTGCATAAAGAAGAGGAAAATAATTAATTATGTGTTATGTGGCAATTTAAGTAAATATGCCATAATCAGTGGAAAATTTGGAAAGAATGGAAAATCGTCAGGTAATTAGTTAGTGATTAATGGAGAAATTAATTACTCACTAAGTGAAAAATGAGAAATGTAATTAGAATGGCTAATGGAGGGATTAAGGTGATTAATTGGATGAATTACTTATGAGAACCAATAAAATTCTGACATGTGGCAAGTGGATTGGATGAGAGAGAGTGTAAGAAAGTAAAAAACCCATTAGTTAATTATTTTTCCTCTATGTTCTTCCCTTGTTTTTGACTATAGAGGCATGGGGAAGGATTAGCCATCATTTCACCTTCTTCTTCAAGCTTCATCTCTCTCTTCTCTCTCTCCAACTCGAGTTGCCTTTGCTAAAAGAAAGAAGAAGAAGTTCTTGGTAAAAGGTGAGCCTTTTGACCCTCTTAATGGCCTCTAATGGAAAACTCTCTTCTACAAGCTTGTTCCTTGTGTTGAGAGCTTTAATTTCGTGGTTTTAGGTTTGTCATTTGGTGTTGTTTGAGTTCTCAAGAAATTTTGAAGTTGGGAGAATCAAGGAACTCCTTTGGGGAAAGTTGTAGAGGTGAGTAAGACAAACCTTTTCATATAGGTTCTGTAGCCATTGGTTGAGTTTGAATTTTTCTGGAAATTTTGCCTTGAATTTCAAAAATAAGGGTCATTGTGTTGTTGGCATGTTGTTGTCATGGAATTAGTGCCTTGTTTAGTGTTTTGAATGAATAGAATTGAATTGAAGCTTAAAAGTGAAGTTTGGCAACTTTGTATTTGGTTTTGTGTATTGGGCAAAACAGGGCATGGTGATAGGTTGGGATTTTGGTTATTTTGAGGTTTCTATTGTGTTCCTTGTGAGAAATTGTATGGGAATAGGTTTGGTTATTGATTTTGGAGTCATTGGACACTTTGTAGAAAATTGGAAATCTGTCAAGTGTGAACTCTATTCTAAGTAGTCAGTTTGAACGAAAGTTTTGAATGCCCAAATGGTGTTGGAAAATTATGAAACTTTCTCATCTTAAAGTTCACATACCAAGCTTCAAAATGGACATATAATTCATGTCATTTCATTTTGTGAACTGAAATTTATGCTTTGCCAAAGTTTGGGACTAAAACTGGACTCTATTTTGGAGCAGTGTTGAGTTTTGTGTAATTATGAAATTGTGTGGTGATTTCTAGTAATGGTCCATATTTTTTCCAGTAAATAGGACTTAAACAGCTTTCATTTGGCTTTGGAATCACCTTATTTCGATTTTTCTAGAATTAGTTATGATTTTTGAAAGTTCAGCCAAGAAACAGGATTTTTATTTGCAGCGGCCCAAATGTTTCGGACCTATTTTTGGCTGCGGACAATGGATTTGTAGGCCACGGCTAACCTCCAAAAATGACATTTTGGACTTCCAAAGATGGTTTTTGGTATAGTTGTTTCCCAACCCTTTAAGTATATGTTTAGGCTTCTTATAGCCACCTAAAGGACATAAATGATAACCAAATCTAAGTGTTTGAAGTTAATTGAGTATTGGAATAGAGTATAACTCTTCATCCTTAATCATGATTCTAGGATTCAAATTTACCCTACTCGGGAGAGACCTGCAAAAGAGTACGCACGGAATGAACCAGGTAGTGACTCTTCTCTCATGTTGTGTATGATGTTTTGGTATGCATGACTTGTCATTGAGTTTTGTGAACTGTATGTGCCATGGTTCATTATAGCGTGAGCACTTTAGCTTGAGCCGTTTAGGGATTGACGCTGGTCATCTCTAGCTTGGCCATTGAACTATCATTGTAATCGACATGGATCTTTGTGAATCTGACCTATTGGGCGGCGTGTTGTGAATCTAGCCATGGGCTGTGTGTTATATATCTTGCCTGTATGGCTTACGTATGAAATGCTTTATATGAATCCCAGCTGTAGTGAAATATATTGTTGTGAACTGTGTTGTGGTGCAATACAGTGTGAGCACTTCAGCATGAGAAAACGTAAGGGTGACGTAAGTCATACCTGCCCTTGTCGTTATAACTGCCATTGTAGTTGCAATGTGTGTGTGATGATTTGCTTTCATGCCTTAATGTTATGCATACTATGAGTGACTTGACACTACGTGGATTCCTTAGAATCTCACTCTCCCAAAACAATTTTAGACATGGTCGAAGGATCAAAGGGGAAGCAGGTGACGAAAAGTGGTTAGAGCTTCAGATAGGAGTTTCATTTTGGAAAATTTGGTTATCATATGTGTAATTGGTATTTTGGATTTTTTATTGGGAAAAAATTGTTTATAATGGATATATGATGTAGTTTTGTGTAATCCCCAAGAAAAAGGGGAAAAATTTATGGGCTTTGTACCTCTGTAGAACCCTTATTTATTAATGGAACCCGAGGGTGTCGGGAATTTACATTGCACTCTGATATGTATAAATGGAATCGAATTGTACAGGCCATTTGTGTGTTGATTGTTGATGTGAAACCATTGTTGAATATATTTTTGAAAAGTTTTTGCAAGCCCAGTTTTGGGAAAATGAATACTATGTTAAGTCCCAAAATGTATTATGGTCTCTAATTAATCACATTTTATGAATGTAAATCTCGGCCTATGTCGTGAAATGGGTTACAACTTTCTTGAAGCCCAAATTGGAGAATGGAAGAGCATAATTTTTGGGCACAATATATTGTAAATTTTGGCCAAACAAAAAGAAAAGGAAGAAGGCCCAATTTAAATACAAAAATGTAAGGGCAAAATCGTCATTTAACCAACAAAGCAAGAGGCCTTTATTTTCTTTAAGTTAAGGGCTATATTTTGTCCAAAAAGGGGAATAAAAGTGGAAATAAATATAGATGGATAAATATGCCAAAGGATGGAGAAATTATGGCCAAGTAAAATAAGTAGAAAAGTAAAAAAAAAAAGTAAACACATGGTAATTAGCAATTAAATATTATTATGTAAGGAGGTGGAAGAGGATATTTTTGAGATCATTTTCCCTTCCCAAATGCCCTTAATTTCATCAAAAATGAGGAAGGAAATAGAAAGTAAATGTTTGAACATAAATGGTACCTTTTGGAAGCCATTAGATGCAAGTTTAAAAAGATGAAGTTAAAAGTCAACAAGAACATGATAATTTAAAATTAAATAATATTGTTTAAGGAGGTGAAAGATGATATTTTTGTTGAGCAATTCGTCCAAGGCACAAGGGAGAAAGAGGGAGAGTTGAATTAATGTCATTCCTTACCTTTTATACAAGAAAAGGTGACCCATCACAAAAGAGAAGGGGAGAGACAAGTCAACAAGTCTCAAACTTTTTCTACGTTGAAAAGTTTGAACAAAAGGTAATAATTTGATAACAATTTGGTCAACAAATTTTCTCCATTTGGGGAGCCCAATTCGTCCAAAAGTAAGAGGGAAAAAGAAGGAAAAGTCCAACTAGATTAAGTAAACCATACATGGTTAAAGAGACTAAAGCTTGTGCAAGTGGAATTATTTTGACCACACATTTTTCTTCATTTTTCTTGGCCAATTTTGGCCAAGTATTAGTGGATAAAGGGAAGTGGAATTTCATACCATCTCACTCTCTATCTCTCTCACTTTTCAAAGTCAGCCAAGCTAGCTCCAAGGAAAGAGAAAGGAAGACATCTTCAAGGTAAGGGTTTCTACTTGAGATTTGACCTTGTAAATCACTTATGTGGCTCAAATACTCTTCATAAACATTGTTTCCCTTGATGAGAGCTTCATTTTTACGGTTTTATAATTTCAATGGGAGGTGTTTTGAGTTTTCTGGCAAGAGCCAAAGGTAGAGAATCAAAGAAAGAGCTAAAGATAAGTAAGAGCTTCATTTTGAGCTACGGATTATGTTGATTGGTTGAGGATTTTGGCATGTGAATTTCTACCCTAATTTTTGGTTATACTAGGGTTTGGAGGTTTTATGATGTTTTGATTATGTATTTGTGATTCAATGGTGATTTATGATGATATTGGACTAATTTGATAGTTGAAATTGTATTTTGGTTAGTGGTGGTTTTAAGGGTATGTTCGGCTAGACCTGGTAGAAAGGGAAGGAGTATGATTTTGGTTTTTTTGAGGCCTCTATTGTGTTCTACACGAAAAACTATATTGGAATAAACCCTATTTATAAATTTTAATCAGTAGGAACGAAAAACCAAAATTAGGACTTAAAGTACTTGTGGTTAGTTGCTGCCAATCTGGAACCAGATTGCTTGTGGTAAGAATTTGGTTAGTCAAATGTGGTATGATGGTTGTGATATTTTCTAAAACAATACTAGACATTATAAGCTTTAATTTGATACATATATGCTCAATTTGGGTATATACTTTGGGAGATATTAATTGTTAAAGTTTGAGGTTTGAAACTGGATTGGATTCTAGAATAGTGTGGCAACTAGTGGTATTTTGTATTACTATGGTTACAAGTGGTAGTGGGTAATATTTTTCCTTTTCAGATGACTTAGAAAGCTTCAAATAGGACTTTGAACCACTCCATTTGGAATTTTGTAGATTAAATTATGATATTTCAAAGTTGACTAATCAAAACTGGCAGATTAGGTTTGACTTGCGAATTTATTGAATTTGACTTAAGTTGAGATAAAAGGGATCATATGAAATAGAGAGATAGCTTAGGGGGCTATTGGGTCACCTTGGACACCCAAGTTCTAGGAGTCAAGAGACACATAATGTGTCTTAGAATAGACACTGTGTGGTTCAATACAAGAGTCTTATAGATAACCGACATGACTAAATTAAGGACAAGGTTAAATGCGGGTCAAGAGCAATATATAGTTCATTAAACTAATAACTTGAAACTAAGTAATAACCTAATCTTTGTCAACTCTGCATTATAGGACTTGATAGCTATCCTAGATCTAAGGCCTTCTTGAGCTTAGAGAAACAGTTAGACACCCTTTAAGGAAAGCAACCTGGTAGTAACTCTTTCTTTCATATGTTATGAGATACATTGCATGTTTGTGGTTTCATCATGAGTATTGGAAGAATTCATAATTTGTGGGGTAGTCGTCGGGCCTGATATGAGGGTAGACGCCTAGGCCATAAAAATTACTATTATGTACGAGTGGAATCCCGAGGCCTGTTATACGGGTGAACACTCAGAGCCAAGTGATTTATATACCTAGCACTATGGTAATGTGATATGTTGCATGATGTGTTTTGAATGCTTATTGGTATTTTATTGTTATATGATGACTATGTGACATGCTCTGTGTTCTTATATAAATGTGATTGAATGCCTGTTACTATTGAGATTCTTTTAGATCTCACTCATTTTCTTTTACAACTATAGCATAAGCTAGCAGCTCAAGGGGCAAGAAGTTAAACCGAGACAACTAGAGGACAAAGCTGAGAGATTTTATTTCCTATTGGTTGTCTAGTTTGGTTTTGTATATATAGGTAGTCTATTTTGGTACTATATATGTTGTGTATAACTTAAGATCATAACTATAGTACTAGTAGTAGTGATGATGACAGTAGCCTCACATACATATGGTAAATGAACAGTTGACTACTAACTTGGTAAATAAAATAGAATAGGGCATCTATACACCAAAAGGCCCATAACCAAATGATGACATAAGACTAATAAGTACAGAGACGCTTGAATACTCTAATAAAAGGGAATTAAGAAATGATGAGTTCCGAAGAGGTTACAAACCACTTTATGATAATTTTAAAAAAATTTTAAATTATTCAAAAAAACCCACTCAACTATAGGTTCGAGTCCTATCTTGACATTGGGATTTGAAAGAGTCTTGAAAAGAATATCGCTTAGTGGTTCAAATTTGCTACATAAAACTCATCAGAGCAATTACAGAAATAAGGTATTACATCTTTCACAAGGTGTTTCATCTTGATGATTGAGAGAACAAAGATGAGGATGATGAAGAAAACATAGGAAAAACAAGTAACAATAGGAAATTTAAATAGAGATCTGGAAGGAACATGAAAAAACTTCCATTACTTGCATTGGAAGTTGAACAGTGCTTAATGAAGGTTACTTGGTTCTCCTGACGATCATCAGATAATAAGGAGGCTCCTAGAGTCAGCATGGGGAAAAGGAAAGGTTTTGAAAGCTTTAATTAAAATTTATTAAATTAGAACCATTAAGTATGTTAGTGTTATTAGAATACTTTAAGGTTTCTAATTAATAACAATGAATTATTAAGTGTTCTTTTGTTAACAATTTTTTTATATTTAAAAATAGTAGTGTTTAGTCATCACCACCATTGTCATCCTCCTCATTCGTATCATCGGAGATAAGAGATGAAGGGTCTAACTACAAGTCATATTCAATGTCATTGTGATAAAGTATCATATTCAAGTTCTGTTCAACTTGTTGGCATATACCGCGAGACACCTTGTGTTGCAGTCAATGCTTGCCAACATCTACATCAGAGCCTCTATTACAGGAGGAGGGGGTGGCAATGGCAGAGGAGCTCCCTGGAATCTTAACATAATGAAGGAGAGAAGAAGGAGCCCGATAAAGGAAAGTACAAAAAGAATCACAAGGAATAAGTGAGTTTAAATAGAGGTTTAATGGATGTTATAAAGGGTTATGACTTATGAAGGTCTGATGATGTTACAAAGGGTTATGAAGTTGTTAAATGAAGGTTGTTTCTTAAGACCGTTATATTTTGTCTTCGTTGATATTAGAGGTTGGAAGATGAATCTTTTGTTAGTGTTATATGACAGTTGTTTTAAAGGAACCACATTTTTGTCACTACATAAATTATAGTAATTAACTACAAATGTTATTTTTGTATTTTTGTAAATTCCACCTCATAATACATGATGGTGTGCATAGTTAATCATTACTTTTAAGTGTTATATATTCTTACACGACTTCTACCTTAACATATATGATGTTTATTTTCTCTGACAGTTATATATTAAGCATTATATATGCCCGAATTTGTAGTAGGATTGTAGGACTGGTCTAAAAAAGACCATGCTTTTTAAACCAGTCGATATAAGACCTAACCTAAACATAGTCTAAAAAGCTAATTTCATGATCTTAAAGCTCTTTTTCTAGTTGCGTGTCATGCTGAAAATCATTAATTACACTTGTAATGCAAATGACACCATTGGTAAAAGTATTTACCATTTCAGTTAAGGTACTTAAAATATTACACTCTTATTTGTAAATTAACAAGTATAGACAATTTCCCACAGCCCTCACCCAATTACTTGAATTTCCTCAAATGCAAAACTTGCTAAAAATAATACTAAATGGAGTAAATGAAATACTAAATACCTTTATATATGTTGTCAATCATAGTACAAGTGTAGTATTATTTATTTTTGTTATTACATTATGTTAATTATTTTTAAATTTTTTATTAATTTTATAATTCCAAAATTTGAATTATAATAATAATAATTTCTAAATTTTGGAACAAGTCTACTTCTCCTCTGATAATCTGTCGTATTCAGATATTCTTTTAGGTCTTCAAGATCTATCACTTCCTACCATTTCTGGTGAGGATTTTAATTTTCTCTTAAAACCTTTCTCTTTGGATGAGCTAAAGATTTCTGTCTTCTCTCTTCCAAAAAATAGTTCTCCTGGACCAGATAGTATCCATGAAAACTTTTATCATAAATATTGGGATTTAGTTAAAGATGATCTTTTCTTGATGGTTAAATCTTTTTGGGATTCTGAGTTCATTCTCAAGTCTTTCAATGCTACCAATATTATTCTCATCCCCAAGTCTGATAGTATTCAATCCTTCAAAGATCTAAGACCCATTAGTCTCTATAATATGGCATATAAAATCATTTCTAAGGTGTTTTGCTTGAGAATGAAATCTATTCTTTGCAAATATATTGCACCCTTTCAATGTGCTTTTTTGAAAGGTCGAGTAATTACAGACAACATTCTTCTAGCCTTGGATTTGATGAATCAGATTCATTCTACCAATTCTGGTAGGAAGAAATTAATGGCTCTCAAAGTTGACTTCACCAAAGCCTTCGATTCTCTTTCCTGGAATTTCATACATGCATTTTTGAAAGTTATGAATGTCCCTGATAAATGGATTGCCTTGTTAATGCAATGTATCACAACTGTTAGATATCGGTGATTGTAAATGGTCAGATTACTGGTAGCATTACTCCAACAAGAGGCATTTGTCAGGGAGATCCTCTTTCTCCTTACAAATACATTCTTGCAGCAACGTGCTCTCATGCATTCTGAATAAATTTGAACATGCAGGCTAGCTAAAAGGAATTAGAATTTCAACTAATGCACAACCCGTGTCTCACCTACTTTATGCCGATGATTCTGTATTTTTCTTTGAGGGAGAGAATCAAAGTATAAACTCTATTAAAGCTTCCTTGGATTTGTATAGCTTATGGTCTGGACAAGTGGTAAATATATCTAAATCATCTATTGTTTTCAGTCAAAATAGAGCTCATTCTCAGAAAATAAATTACTCTCAATTCTTCGGTATAAGATTCACAGGAAGATTAGGGAAATATCTAGGTACATGGATTGACCCTGGTAGGAGTAAATCAGTTTTATACTCCCAAGTGCTTGATTCTATAGATCAAAGAACTTCTTCTTGGAAGGAAAAACTCCTATCTCAAGCCTCTCGCCTTACCTTGATTAAGTCAGTCCTTTCTAGAGTGAATCTTCATGTTCTTTCTTGTATAAAGCTATTGAACCATATCTGTGCTAAAATTGATGCAAGATATGCAAATTTTTTCTGGGGAACTAATGGTGATGCAAATAAGATTCACCTCAAGAGTAGGGATTTCATCTTCATACCAACACAAGAAGGAGGCCTAGGTCTCAGGCCTATTTCACAAGACAATGACTCCCTGCTTGCAAAACAAATTTGGTGAATTCTTACTTCAGCATCTGGGGATCTGTTGGCTGAAACAATAAAGCCTAAGTATATTGACATGAATAGCTCAAGTTTGCTTAAGAAGCCTTACAAATCATCATGGATTTGGAAGGGTATCTATAAATGTGCTTCAATTATCTATGAACATTTACAATGGCAAGTGGGTACTAGTTATAATATCCCTTTAAACCACCCTTTATGGTGGCCAATGCAGTCCGAGTCTCTAATGGATGTCAATGTTACAACAGTTAGCGACTTGTTAAAGCATCTTCTATCTTCTTGGAATCCAATTAGATGGAATACTTCCTTGGTATGATCTTTATATCCTATGCAGACAGCTAATTTAATCACTAGTATCCCTCTTTCCATTTCTAATGCAGATGATAAACTTCTCTGGAATGTTAGTCACACAAGCACCTATTCCTCAAAATATGGTTTCAAGCTAATCTCAAGATCAAACACTAATTCTTCCATTGATTCTTTCTGGCAGTTTTTATGGACTATGTCACTTCCAATGAAAGACATTTTGTTCATCTGTAGTATATTAAATGATGCCTTACCCTCCTTAGATGTCCTCGTTGGTCATCATTAATGGTATGTGCATATCCAGATATAATGAGTCTGAAACATTGGATCACTTGTTTTTAAATTGCCCTTTCACTAAGGCTGTATGGTATGGTTGCTTATCTGTAAGATTTCAGTTCTCCTCCTTTCATCAGTTGAAAACTTGGTTAAACTCCTCTTTACATCATCAGGGTTTCTCATATGAAATTGTGAAATTGGTTAAGTTGCTTTCTATCATTTGGCTAAAAAGGAATCAGCTTCTCCATAACTCTATCCAGACTACTTCTCCTTCTGACGTGATTAGAGAAATCACTCTTGCTGCATCTCTAACTGCTTTTGCATATAACTCCAAGGAGGCCCCTATTCAGCATTCTTTTCCATTGGATTTTGAGTATCAAATGATTGACAACTTTCCATCTTGTGTCTGGACTGTACTCCTCCGTAAATTGAAATGAGAGCCCACACAATTTGTCAATCTTGGATATGCTTTCAGGGTCAACCTATTCAATCTTTCATTTGGAGGAATGTCTCTCACCAATCCTTTGTTTCTTTATATTGCCTACGGGGGGCTTTGCTTTGGATGACACATTCTTCTTTTTTTTCTTGATTATGATGATAGATCTCTTACAATCTATTGTTCCAGGAGACAAATTCTTCCTACTATCCTAGATTTAGCTAGATCTCACAATGTTTTGTATAGAGATATTTCTTTGCTCTTACGTCCTTTAAAGATTGGTCAAGTAGGTAGGGTCTTAAATTTTAGTGAACGCATCATGCAAACTCTACAATCCTGTTCAACAGTGATTGTAGACATCTGATGTATTATCTTTTTCTTTATTGAATGATAATTGCTTTTTAACAAAAAAAAAATTCTAAAGAAATAGAATACAATTTTAATTAATTATTTTTTATTTGTATAATTATGAATGTTGTGAACTACGATACAAGTGTGGTAAATATATATTGAAGTGTAGTAAATTACGTTACAAAAAGCAATAAATCCCTATAAGGATTCATTTATTTCAACCTTGTGAATGGGAAAAAGTGGTTATCAATTGCATTCTTGTTATGATAAATATTTATTGAAATGGGATCAATTGTATTGCAAAAGTATTAAATTGCATGTGGCCAAAGATTAAGAGTTAACTTATATTTGGTTTTGCTTATATTTACATATATCAAATGTCTTTAGTGGCTCAATCGTTAACAATCTTTTGGGTATCCAAAGGGTTGGGGACCAAATCCCCCCTCAATACTCCATGGCCACAAAATACCTAGCTAGAGCCTCCCAAAAGGGTTTTTGTTTTCCTTTTTTTTTTAAAATATATGTGAGTGGCAATTTTGTAAAATTACACAAAATCCTTAATTCATGCCTTTTTCCCTATTTGTCATTTTGCTTATTCACATGACTTTTTGGAGATTTTGAAGTTAGGAGGTATTTTCTTGGGACTTTCACAAAATTTTGTTAGTAATTATAAATGCTTAAGGTATGGCAATAAAGAATGTATTATATAAGTTATTAAAATACAATTAAGGTATGCAAGAGTACCAGAAAGTCATATTTGAAAGAATTGAGTTTGAGTTCACAAGGTTTAGGATTCTAAATGGCTTATAAGTACACTACTACAAAAAGTTAGATTTATAGCACACATTTTGTAGCACTTTGTCAACACCTGTTTCTATTTCGATATTCGAAGAGTAATAAAGACTAAGTTCCACAGACATACAAAAAGTATATGTACATACTGATAAAAGTATTCGTTTACAATCCAGAGTCGTCCATAGACAAAATGTAGAATACGACAGTATTTACAATATTTACAGGATTGCCCCAAAATGTCTTAAGCATGAACTAACTATAACCACGAACTTTGACTTTACCTTGAGACACATGCCAATCACTTCTCTGTGTCTATGCCTTGGCCTTTCGATCCATTAGTACTCGCTGAGATGTTTGTTTAGAAAAAAGGGTGAGATTCCAAGGAATCCCAGTAGAAATATGCTATCGTTCATATAAAATGCGATATGTAAATATGATATGCGTCATGTATGCACCAATTAATGAACAATATAAACACATCATCGTCATATATACATGAGTAGGGCCCAGCCCCACTATTCATACACCGGTTGGATTCTCACCGACTCCCAATGTATAAGTGCACCTCTAGCACTAACTGCCCCTCTCTAGGCAAACCATGTGGATTAATAAAGCACATTTACAAACAATGGAATCCTCACAATCATATAACTATGGCATGATGTATGAAGGATAATGTTCCTATCTCAAAGCTCTATTGATCCCTTTTTTATGTGCCTCGTAAAACGTATCACTTCCGGCTTCCAACTCGGTCCTAAAAATTACATGTAAAAGAAATAGATCATAACCTATCCAAGTATCATTTTAGACACTTCCATAGTGTTTTTTGTGGTTATATTAGTATATGGCAAAAATTTACCAAAATACCCCCGGGTCCCCTGTCCGGCCCTGCCGTACCCGGCTCGACTGCACGTTTTCCCAAAATTTTGACTATGGCTATCCTAACATATTTTTGCCAAGGAATCCATTTTTTGGTTTGAAATTACCAAATTCAATGTCAAATTATGAAATTGCCCTTGACATCCCCGCTTTAGAGTTTTAGGGGCGTTTTCGTATATATGTTTTTTCAGGCTTTTCCGAAAAAGTGACCAGCTGTAACCCCACCTAGTTTTGCCTCCTGAATCTAATGGAACCCTCAAATAATTATAAATCCAACTCCTTTCCCCTGTTCTAGACTTGGCCAAAACATGTCTTAAGAAAAAAGGAAAATGCACTTTTGAAATTTAACCTCCCAAGCTTAGGTCTTTCCACTTCTAACCCATTATTAAGTCATTTAAACACAATCTAACCATGATTTTAAGAAATTTGGGTAGTATAACCCGTTAGGGTTAGAACTTTCCAAATTTACAAACTCAACAAAAATCACCAAATCCAACCATACACTTCAACAATAACAACATACAAGCACTAGTGGAAAAATCACTTTTAAGACCAGTTAAAAACGACATTTTAGACCGGTTTTGAATCCAGTCTTGAAATAGCCGATCTTAAAAGCCTGCAATTTTTTAGACCGGTTAACGAAAATGGTCTTAAAAATCACTTTTTTAGACTAGTTACTCGAAGACCAGGTCTAAAAAGTTTAAACTTTTTAGATCGGTTATTTAAAAACCGGTCTAAAAACTTTTTTTTCAAGACTTTTAAGACCGATTATTAAAATAACCCGTCTTAAACTTTTAACACCGGTTATTTTAATAACCGGTCTTCAAAGTGATATTTTTTAAAAAAATAAGTGGGGCCTTTTTTTGTAGTCAAACGTATAGATAAGTAGAAGGGATTACAGTGAAAAATCGATTGCGCATACTTCCAAGCAAATTACCACCATCAGATTTCACAAAAACACCTTCCCTATGAATCCCGCTACTAAAATATCTGAAAACCTGAATTCCTATATCGTTCACTAAGAACATCAAACAACACAGAAAGACAATGAACAGCTCCTATAACAAAATTCAGGCACACCCATAAGTTTAACTTTGTATTCATATTCAGTTTCTTAGTTGAAACTATGAAACTATTTTGGCACAACCATAAGGAAGAAGAAAACCAGAGACAAAATTAAAAAAAGTAAATCTCTCTTCTCTTTGTGACCCTTGTTCCTCTAGTTAAGAAAGTAAACGAGGAACTGTTTTAAGCGAGGCGCTTTGCTCTGCACCTTTTCCTTCCTCTTTCATCTACGCCACCTTGCAGTAGATACTCAAAAATTAGTTTACAAATTAATTAAGCGTTTAAAAGGAAAGTTTATTCAAACCTCATAACATCAATTGCATCTTCTTCACGCATCTCTAGGTTAAAGCAAAGGAGTAAGCAGCTCATGGCAGCAAAGAAGTGAGGCTGCCAAGGTAGGTTGCGATGAAGGATGGATGTCACAGAGAAAGAGAAAAGTCACGATGAAGAATATCAGAGCAAGCGAGGTTGTGGCGGCGACAAACTCATTCATTGCAAGGGTGAGAGCACCGCAGCAACAAACTTGAGAATGAGATCGAGCGAAGATGACTGAGCTCACAGAGTAATCGAACCAAGAAGAGAGGTTTCAGATATAGAGAACAAAATTTAGGCGCGATAAAGAAGAGATTCAAAAAATTAGGGTCAATTTTTTACACCGGGTATATATAAAACCAGTCTTAAAAGGGTGGAAAAAATCAATTTTTAAATTTTTCATATTTAAGACCGGTTTTTATTAAAACCAGTCTTAAATGTTTGATATTTAAGACGGTTATTATTAATAACCGGTCTTAAAAGTTTAAAATTTTTAATTTTTTAAATATTTTGATATTTTTAGACCGGTTTTATTTATAACCAGTCTAAATAATTTTTTTAAAACTGGTATTTTTGTGAACCTGTCTTAGAAGTTCTATATAATTATAAAACTACCATCGGTCAAATGTTTTAGACCTTATCCGCTATAACCGGTCTAAATATGGCTGTCTAAAAATGAAATTTTGTACTAATGTAGTATGGATTAGATTTGAGATTTGTGAAGTTACCTCTTGAGTTCTTGAGCTTTCTCTCTCTAGGTGTCCTCCTCTCTCTCTCCTTGAGCTCAAAATGTGCTTTCTAAACCATTGATTCCATAGAGAAGAAGAGTTTATAGAAGGTTTCATGTAATGTTACAATAAACTTTGAAGAAATCAACACTTACCTTAAGCTTTTTCTTCTTCCTTCTCTCTAGAACTTGATATCTCCAAAGCTCTCTACCTCCCTTCTTTTCTCTAGTCTTGCCCGAAAATGACAAGGGAAAGAGGAAGGAAGAGTTTTATAAAATATCTCCCATTTCCCTTAATTACTTTATTCTCCAAAAATCCCTCTTATGATGACCCTTGTATCTAGTTTTATCTCTTCTAAATTGGTGTCATAAAGCTCAATTAGACTTGAACTAATTTTCCTCCCCTTTTGGTTAGCCCAAAACCGTCCACCCTTAAGCCTTCACAAACCAAATGGGCTTCTTCCAACTAATCCAACTATGTACTCAAGTGTTGTACCATAATCATAATTACCATGTACAAGAAGCATTATTTTAACACAATTAGACATGTGCTCATCTTTAACAATTATAAACTAATCCATTTACCATAGAATAATGACACTTTGTATGTTCAATTCCAAAAATCATTTTTCCCTCCCATTTTCTTATGCTAGGCGAAATTTATAAGAAAAGGGAAATAGAAATTGTTTCAACATTTCCATAATTCCTTTAATTAAATTATGCACAAGTCCTTCCAATTCCACAAATCATGATTTATTCCACCAAGAATATTCCAAAGATACATTCTCCGTTATTTTCCTTAATTAATTGAAATTAACTTCAATTAATTGGAAAATAATTAATTTTGAGCTAAATTGGTAAAGTTACGATTTTGCCATTACCTTTGTAATCTAATTTCCTTTCTCAAATTAATTTACCGATTTTCTCATGAATATAAATATTTCTAAAATTCATAAGTTCCAAATTCATGAATATTCACCATTTCATTAAATTTCTTGAATAATTACAATATATTTGGTGAATATAAAATTTGGAGTGTTACACACTTCCTTAAGAAAGTGCTACAACTTATATATATATATATATATATCTATATATATTATTAGTGCAAGTGTTTCACCCAAGAGGGGGTGAATTGGGTGATACCAGAAATTTTGTTGCATATAGGAAAATTAACAGAATATTTAAAGCAGTTAAGAGCATAGAGAAATATCACCGAAGTGTACACCGGGAGTTATACTGGTTCGGTCACAACCACTTTGACCTACGTCTAGTCCTCAGAGCGTCTCTGAGAGTTTCACTATATTCTCCAAGATTCAGTGGGTTTTTGGCACCTCAGTACATAACAAGTTCCTTCACCTAGACACTCGTTACCCCTTACACATTGTAATCAAATCCCCAACTCAAGGTTCCACAACCTTAAGTTGTCTCATAACAAATATTAAGTTTGTAATGAAAACCTCTCTCATAGAGCAAAAATATAATCACTGAAGTACAATGAATGAATATAAGAAAACAAAGCACAAAGAGTATGTTGATCGATGTGTGATTGCTTGTTCTCAGTTGTTGTTGTCTGTTCTTTCAATGCTCCATATATATAGATGTTTTTTAGTGTCCGTTGGAAGCATTTCAAATATGTCCATTAGAGTAGCGTAGCAACAGTTGACCGTTCTTCTAATTTGAAAACTATCCATTTAAGGTAGGTAGTGGTAGGTGAGCATTCAGACCTTTTATTTGACTTTTCACTTCTGGCATGATCTCTTCATTGTTTCTCTGTAAATGTACTTAGCATACTAATACAATGAACGATTAATCGTATATAAAACAATTTAATAAACATTGGATTAAAGACATGTTTTTTGGACTGTCTTACTCGGGTAGCTACTCGAGTGATCATGCTCCTTACTCTAGTAGTTCCTCGAGTAAACCTGATTACTCGAGTGGTTACTCGAGTGAGCCCTCAAGTAAATTTCAAATAAGTTTGCTGATTACTCGATTACTCCCTCGAGTAATAACATCAAATTCTTGGCCGAGAGTAGCTATTCTTTGCTTACCTGATTACTCAAGTGACCCCTTGAGTAATTCTTCAAATAACTTTACAGATTACTCAAGTGCTCCCTCGAGTAATGCCTTTTTCTCACCTGGTTACTCGAGTGGCTACTCAAGTAAATTTTTGCATTTCTTAGCCCAGAGCTACTAGAAGAAATTTGCTCTGGTTACTCGAGTAATGCCTTATGCTCATGTTGTTACTCGAGTGGCTACTCGAGTAATGGTCTATATAACTTTGTAGATTACTCGAGTAGCCCCTCGAGTAAATTCTTCCAAATTTTGGCAGTACTTCTATAGATGATATTCTTCATGATTACTCGAGTGCTTACTTGAGTAATAGCTTCCCTTATTTGAGTAGTCACTCGAGTAAGCCATGACAAAATCTGCTACCGCTCTTTCATTACTCCAGTGCTTACTTCAAGTAATGTTTTCTACCATTTGTTTACTTTGTTCATTTGTTTGTTATCATATCTTCTTTTATCATTAGTCCAATCTTTGTTATCATCAAAACATATGGGATCTAACATTCTCAATCAAATGTTTCTTGAAAACTTTTCATATGAAATCTCTTGTTCAATTTAAACTTGAAAATTCTTTTGAAATAGCTTAGTAAAGATCTTTTCAAAGTTTTTGTTTTTATTTACTTGTTCACCTTGCATACACAATCGAAAACTCCTTAGTCCCTCAATACAATATAACTTTAATGAAATTTAACTTTAATGGCATAAAGAAACAAATTGTATAAAGAAGAATTCATTACATAATCAAACTTAAAATTCAAAGTTAAAATCTCCCTAAAGCCCTGTACACCCATATCCCCTATGCATTTACTCAGTCATTGATCACAAAATCACTCAGGTTCTCCCCTTTTTGTCTTCATCACAAAGGTGGAATCAATCATGAGGAGGAGTAGATGGCTTGGCTGTGGAGATAGGAGTAACAGGAAATGCCAATGATTCATATGAACCATCTGAACTGGAAGAATTTGAAGATGATGGTTCAGGGTCAGGAAGGTTCACTGGAGGTGTCAGAAGATCCTCTGGACGATTCAATGGAGATTATGGGTAAGGAACCAAAGAAGTAATTTCTACTTCTTCTGTAGCAATAGGTGAAGACACAAGCACCTCCTCAATACATGCAAGTGAGGCAATAGGAGTAGATATAGGCTCTGGCTGAACAGTCTGAGATGGTTCATCAGTAGTGATGTGGATTGGCTCAGATGTGTCAAGTCAGGCATAGAGAATAGAAGATTACTAGGTTCAAGCTCAAAGGCTCTATGCTCAGTACGTATAGGATCAGGAGGACTAGGCTTAAAAGGTCCAAGTTCAGAGACAGGTACTGGGTCAGGAATAACAGAAGGACCAGGAATATAGGAGCCAGATGCCATAGTATCAAGTCTGGCAACAATGGATCTCAAAAGCTCACCCTCAGCACATTGTTTAGCTAACAACTCTTCATACCTCTTATCCATTCTCTCCACAAGTTGTCCCATCTTCTCATTCATATGGGTTACCAACTTCGTATTCATATTGGCAATGTCAATATGGAAACCCTTCAGAATATTCTCTATGAATGTTTGCATTGTGACACCAAAGAAAGAAGGAGAAGATGTGTTGGATGGAGCAGAAGACTGTGTGTCATCTATTTGACTAGTTGCAGTATCAGTCTTCTTCTTCTTCTTCTTCTTAGGACTTGCTTCTAGAGGAGTCTTCAGAGGAATCTCAATGTTCAACTTCCTAATTTGATTTCTCCCAACTGGTGTTATCCTCTCAATTGGCTCCTTACTCTCCAAGTACCAAACCTTATTCTTCTTGAGAAACAAAGAAATAAGTTAAGGGTAAGGCATTGGAGTTCTAGGTTTTCCTTCATATCTATATCTCTTGATCTCAGCAAAGATATATTCTCCCAAGTCCTTTTGTTCTTTAAGAATCAATGAGGCAAATTTTCTAAAATCCTTCTCAATGAAATGTGTGTAGTTGTTGGATTATTCATTATGGCTCTAGAATAGATATACCATATGACTCGATGAAAATCACTCATATTACTCGGATTGAAATTTAGAGGTCCCACTATCTCACTAGGTCTTATAATAGAGAATATATTGTTTGAATCATAATTAGGATAATCATCATCAGGAAGGTCCTCTATTCCTAACCAGGTATTGATTTTGGAAGGTGAGATTAGAATTCTTTGTCCTTTAACCTTAGAAGTCATTTCTTCTTCCACAGACTTCCTAATAGGATTATTTATAGGTTCAAGGTTGCAGTAAAAATGCCTCACAACTTTGGTGTAAAATGGGAGTTTAACAAACAGCCAGGGCATATAGGAATCAAGGTAATGACTCAAGTCGAATTTCAATACCTCTTGAAGAACCTTGTAGTCAATGTAGTGCATCTTGCACACATTTCTTCTTGCAAAGTGACTCAGGTACTTCTGAGATTTCTCAAGTTTTCTCACATTGAGTCTCTGAGGAGGGAATGTGATTTCTTCATCCCTTTCTTCTGGTTGCTTTAAAGATTACCCTTTCTTTGCTCCCTTAGACTGAAAAGCTTCTTCAAGCATGCCTACCATGACTTTGGTAATCTTCTCATCAATCTTGGGCTTTTTTAGAGGCTTTGGAGAAAATGTGGGAGTATCGGATGAATCAAAAGGAGGAGGAAAAGGTTCTTTTGTTCCTTTGCCTCTTCCAAGAAGATGCTCTTCTTTGATTGAGCTCTTGTGGCAATGGGCTCCTTAATCACAACCCCTTTCACCTTTGGCTTGGTTTCCGGCTTAGACTTTGCTTTTGGTTTGGGAGATATTTTTCTTTTCTTGGAAGGAGGAGAGGAAAGTAAATCAGATGGTTGATATGGTTCGGAGGACTCAGAAGGAGTGCTAAGATTGGGAGATTTTGTCCTTACCATTGTGATTTGAGAAAGACAAGGATTTCTGGAAAACAGGGTCGACAGTCGTGAGAAATAGGGCACATGATTTTGAGCAATCTAGGAAGTTTTAGAAGACAAAAATTAATGGGTTTTGATGGAAATGACACGAGACAATGATTGTGAAAAGTTTTTGTGAGAGCATTAGGAGAAACACTCGAGGCGATTTTGTGAGAAATGACCGAGTAACGACTGAAATAGACCTAGAGCCTGATATTACTCGAGGGCTTACTCGAGTGATCATAACAAAAATTTCAAAAAGCAGTAATTTCAGGTGCATACCTGGCATGAATAATATTGTAATTACCCATGTATATTTTCTCGATCATATGATGGCTCTTTAGGACAAATTTGAGCTGAAACTTAGCAAATTTGTGATCTGCACCCAGGTTCACTTGAGGCCTTACTCAAGTAACGTTTGAACTTTACTCGAGGCCTCCCTCGGGTAATTTGTTTCTTCACCTTCTGACTGTTCATTTCCAACCGTTGTACCGTTTCCTTTGATTTCATTTTGAATTAATGCTCCACGTCATAATTTTCAAGTCATTACTCGAGTGGCTACTCGAGTAACCTATTCAATTACTTTAAGGTGTCACTGCAGTAATAGTGGTTGCTTGAAGTTGTCCCTCCAATAATGTTGTCCTCTGTTAACCTCTGCTTTTCATACAGCAAAACAGAATATTATGATCCTGCAAAACAAATTGCTAGAGACTCTGATGCTTAAGTTAGTAATCATTAAAACATCAATAAATAACATTATCTAACATTTTGTAAACACTAAATAACTTACAATTCATTGGGATTTAGCATTTCCAATTCTCTTCTAATATACAATAATTGATCTTTTGCAAGAGGTTTTGTGAAGATATCAGCTAGTTGAAGATAAGTTGGAATGAATATCACTTTGGCATCTTTCTTTTGGACATGATCTCTAATGAAGTGATGTCTGACATCAATATGCTTGGTTATAGAATGTTGAACAGGATTCTTTGCCAAGCTTATAGTACTAGTGTTGTCACAGTATATCAGTATCTCCTTCAAATAAATACCAAGATCCTAGAGTTGTTGCTTTAGCCATAATACTTGTGCACAACAACTTGATGATGCAACATATTTAACTTTCGTTGACGAAAGAGATACTGTATTTTGTTTCTTGCTAAACTATGACACAAGTGAGCCTCTAAGAAACTGACTTTATCCATTGGTACTCTTTCTATCTGTCTTATATCCTCTATGATCAGAGTCTGAGTATGCAACTAGATATTCACTTCTTCCTTTGGGATACCAGAGACCTAATTCTGTCATGTCAGCAAGATATCGGAAGATACGTTTGATGGTTTCAGCATGTGACTCTTTTGGTGCTGATTGATATCTTGTACTCATACCCATACTGAATTGAATGTCAGGCCTTCTTGCAGTGAGATAGAGTAATGATCCAATCATTCCCCTATATTTTGTGATGTTGTAATCTTTTCCCTTGAAATCAGCATCAAGCAACGTAGTTGAGCTCATAGGAGTATCCATTCCGTTTGCTTCATCCAATCCATACTTCTTCAATAGCTCTTTCAGATACTTCGTTTAAGTTATGAAAATTCCATTCTTTCTTTGTTTGATTTGCACATGGTTTTGTTAGTAGCACCGAAAACTATATCATCAACATATATTTACACAAATAAGATATCATCACATTTTCGTGTTGTAAAAAGTATTGTATCAACTTTTTCTCATACAAAACTTTGATCAATAAGAAATTTACTGAGCCTTTCGTACCATGCTCTAGGAGCTTGTTTTAAACCGTATAAAGCCTTTTTGAGTTTAAAAACATGGTTAGGTTTGGTTACATCTTTGAAACCTAGAGGTTGATCTACATATACTTCTTCCATGATGTATCCATTTAGAAATGCACTCTTTACATACATTTGATAGAGTTTGAATCCTTTGATGCATGCAAAGGCTAAGAGTACTCGTATAGCTTCCAATCTAGCCACTAGAGCATACATTTCCTTATAATCAATTCCTTCTTCCTGATTACAGCCTTTGGCCACCAATCTTGCCTTGTTTCTGACAATGATTGCAGATTCATCAAGTTTGTTCTTGAATACCCATTTAGTTACAATGATCGGATGATCCTTAGGTCAGGGTACCAACTTCCAAACTTGATTTCTTTCAAATTGATTTAGTTCTTCTTGCATTGATATAACCCGATCATTATCTGATAGGGCTTCGTCAATGTTAGAAGGTTCAATCTCAGAAATAAAAGAAGAAAAACTAACTTCATTGAAAATTCTATTTCTAGTTTTGACTCCTTCATTCACATCTCCTATGACTTGATCTAGGGAATGACTTTTAATGAATTTCCAGGCTCTAGGCTGTCCTAGTGACTGATCTTCTTCCTTGGTTTGATCAACTTCTGGAATAAGAGATTTAGAAATAGATTGACCATTTTCTTGATTTAAAACAACTTCCTGCTCATCATCAATGGTTTTGTTAAAGGATTCAAATTCATCAAATACAACATGAATTGATTCTTCAACAATACATGTTCTTTTATTGAAAATTCTGTATGCTTTACTTCATTTAGAATAGCCTAGGAAAATTTCTTCATCTGTTCTAAAATCAAATTTTCCTAAGTTATCTTTACCATTATTATGAATGAAACACTTATAACCGAAGATGTGTAAATGAGCAAGGTTTGGCTTCCTTCCTTTGTATAGCTCATATGGTGTCTTTCCAAGTTTTTTTCTAATATAGGCTCTATTTGAAATATAGCATGCTGTACTTATTGCATTGGCCCAGAAACCTTGAGACACATTCTTTTCGTTCAACATTGTTCTAGCCATTTCATTGAGCACTCTATTCTTACGTTCCACAACTCTGTTTTGTTGAGGTGTCCTTGGAGCAGAGAAATTGTGATCAATGCCATTAGTATCACAATATTCTTCAAAGGCTTAATTTTCAAACTCTCTACCATGATCTGTACTAATACCTACAATGGACATACCTTTCTCATTTTGCACTTTCTTGGCAAAAACAATAAATTCTCCAAAGGTTTCATCCTTTGATGATAGAAAAATGGTCCATGTAAATCTAGGAAATCATCAACAATGACCAATGAATATAAGTTGCAACCAAATCCATGTGTAATAATTGAAGTGGTCTACTGGTTGATATTTCATTATTCAATTTGAAAGAAGATTTAGTTTGTTTACCCTTTTGACATGCATTATAAATCAAATCATTTTTTAAATTTACTTTGGGTAATCCAATCACTAATCTTTTTTAATTAACTTGCCTAGTTAGTGTATGTTGGCATGAGCTAACCTCTTATGTCATAACCAACTTTCATCGACATTACTTAGAAAACAATTTTCAGAGCCATTTTTACTGATATCAAGAGTATAGCAGTTACCTTCTCTTTTTGCTCTAATCTTTACTTTAAATTCTTCTTATTTAATTGTAAATCTGCCTAAATATTACCCAGTTGTCTTTATCTGCACTTTGACTCACGTTCAGCAAGTTATGACACAGGCCTTCAATGTAATAAACATCTTTGACTTGTATGCCTTTGTCCTTTTTGATTTCACCAACTCCTGCTATCTTTCCAGATTGATTTCCTCCAAATTTTACCTTCCACCTTCCTTAGGTTGCAACGTGGTAAAACTTTCGAAATCACCAGTCATATGTTTGGAGCATCCACTGTCTATGTACCATTTTTTTGTTCTTGGATACTTTAAGACATATCTATAATCAAATATGATTAGTCTTAGGTACCCACATCTTTTTTGGTCCTTTTGGGTTAGTACAAAAGGCTTTCAGAACATATGAACCTTTAGGTACCCATTTATAGGTTCCTATCGTTCCTTTCTTCTTATGAATGCATGATGAAGTATAATGACCTTTTCTATTACAATAATTACAGTATGCAAAAGGATTTGATGTATGCATAGAATGCTGAAAATAGTTCCAGTATGATTTATCTCCAGCTTTCTTTATTCCTTTGCTTCTATCTGATTTTGGATCATATCCAATTCCAGATCGGTCATTCACAAATCGTTGAGCTTTTAAAATTACATTTAGCATCTCACTTCCTTTAGTGAATTTTTCAAGAGTTTTAGTAATATCAGTGTTTTTCTTTTTCAAAGAAGCATAGTTTTCATAATCCTTTTCAAAATTCTCTCTAAGTTCTATTTCAAGAGCTTTGTTTTTCTTTTTGAAAACAACTAGTTCTTTAACTACTTTGATGAATTCAGAATATAAAGCATTATATTTGAAAAGTAATTCATCATAGGTAGGATCAGAATCAGTTACCTCTTCTTCTGTTTCTTCTTGAGCAACTAGACAGATATTGGCTACTTCCTCTTCATCACTTTGTTCGTTAAAAGAACTATCTCCCCATATGGCATATACAAAGGCTTTCTTCTTGTTATAGAATTTTCCTTTTCTCTTTTCTTTATTCTTCTGAATCAGTTCTTGACATTCTGATTTGAAATGTCCTGGCTTTCCACATTCATAGAAGATGATATGTTCTTTATTGCTTGTTCCTCCTTTCTGAAAGTTTTTTAATCCTTGGCCTTTCTTGTAAAACTTTCTGAATCATTTTATGATTAAGCCCATTTCGTCATCGTCAAGCTCTTTATCTTCATTTTGTTCTTCTTCTTTTGCTTTCAGTGCTAGACCTCTTTTCTTCTTGTCACCAATATCATCTAGTTCTCATTTAAACTTTAATTTACTTTCATATTTAGAAAGGCTTCCGGATAGAGAAGCAACTGATCACATTGATTCACCTTTTGCTTCCTCAATTGTAGTGACTTTTGCCTCCCAGTCATTAGAAAGAATATTCAGAATCTTTCGTACTTGGTTAGGTTGATCATAGACTTTTCCAAGTGCTGCAAGTTGATTAACAAGGTGAGTATATCTAAGTTCAAATTCAACTATCGACTCACCTGATTTCATTCCAAGTAAATCAAACTCAGTAACCAGAGTATTGATCTAGTTTTCTTTTATTCCTGAAGTTCCTTCGTGAGCTATTTCCAAGGCTTCCCACATTTATTTAGCAGTTAGGAGTGTATAGATTCTGAAGTACTCATTTTGACTCAAGGCACTTTGAATCATCAAAATTGCCTTGTTGTTGAGTGCGATGAGTTTCTTGTCATTCTCACCATATTCTGCTGCTGTCTTGGGAACTCTCTGTGAATCTATAATCTTTTCAGGTTTGTAGTTTCCACTCTCAATCACATCCTATAGCCTATATTCAATAGCCATTACGAAGACTCTGAATTTTACTTTCCAGAATGAGAAGTGTTCACCATTGAAACCCAGAGGTCTTGTGATAGAAGCTCCGTCGGGAAGAATTCCTTCACCCATGCTTGCCATTAGATCATTCTTAGGATATTATACCTTAATAAGAAGACATACGCTCTGATACCAAATGTTAGTACAAGCGTTTCACCCAAGAGGGGGGTGAATTGGGTGAGACCAAAAATTTCGTTGCGTATAAGAAAATTAACATAATATTTAAAGTAGTTAAGAACAAAGAGAAATATCACCGAAGTGTACACCGGGAGTTATACTAGTTCGGTCACAACCACTTTGACCTACGTCCAGTCCTCATAGCATCTTTGAGAGTTTTACTATATTCTTCAAGATTCAGTAGGTTCTTGGCACCTCAATACACAGCAAGTTCCTTCACCTGGATACTCACTCCCCCTTACACGTTGTAATCAAATCCTCAACTTAAGGTTCCATAACCTTAAGTTGTCTCAATAACAAATATTAAGTTTGTAATGAAAACCTCTCTCACAGAGCAAATATATAATCACTGAAGTACAATGAATGAATATAAGAAAATAGAGCTCAAAGAGTATGTTGATCGATGTGTGATTGCTTGTTCTCAGTTGTTGTTGTCTGTTCTTTGAATGCTCCATATATATAGATGATTTGTAGTATCCGTTGGAAGCATTTCAAATATGTCCGTTAGAGTCGCGCAGCAACAGTTGACCTTTCCTCTAATTTGAAAACTATCCATTTGCGGTAGGTACTGATAGGTGAGCGTTCAGACCTTTTATTTGACTTTTCACTTCTGGCATAATCTCTTCATTATTTCTCTATAAATGTACTTAATATACTATTACAATGAACGGTTAATCATATAGAAAGCAATTCAATAAACATTGGATTAAAGACATGTTTTCTGGACTGCCTTACTCGAGTGGCTACTCGAGTAGTCCCTCAAGTAAACCTGATTACTTGAGTGACCATGCATTTTCTTTAGAAGTTACTCGAGTAAGCCCTCGAGTAAATTTCAAATAAGTTTGCAGATTACTCAATTACTCCCTCGAGTAATAGCATCAAATTCTTGGCCGAGAGTAGCTATTCTTTGCTTACCTGATTACTTGAGTGACCCCTCAAGTAATTCTTCAAATAACTCTGCAGATTACTCGAGTGCTCCCTCGAGTAATGCCTTTTTCTCACCTGGTTACTCGAGTGGCTACTCAAGTAAAATGTTGCATTTCTTGGCCGAGAGCTACTGGAAGAAATTTGCTCTGGTTACTCGAGTGGCTACTCAAGTAATGCCTTATGCTCATGTTGTTACTCGAGTGGCTACTCGAGTAATGGTCTATGTAACTTTGCAGATTACTCGAGTGGCCCCTCGAGTAACTTCTCCCAAATTTTGACAGTGCTTCTCTGGATGATATTCTTCATGATTACTCGAGTGCTTACTCGAGTAATAGCTTCCCTTACTCGAGTAGTCACTCGAGTAAACCATGACAAAATATACTACTGCTCTTTCATTACTCCAGTGCTTACTTAAAGTAATGTTTTCTGCCATTTGTTTACTTTGTTCATTTGTTTGTTATCATATCTTCTTTTATCATTAGTCCAATCTTTGTTATCATCAAAACATATGGGATCTAACATATATATATATATATATTTAAAAAATTGAGAAAGTGCTACATAATGTTATAACTTTCTGTACAACATCTCTTTTTTAAATTCTAAAAGGTCAAGGGTAAAAATACCCATAAATTTATCTTAAAGGTGCATCAACCACCATAAAACTTTTTTGATGCAAAAGTAACCATGAATTTTTAAAAAGGGGCCAAAATTGACACTTCTATTAAAACCAACTAACGACCGTTAATTCCGATACAAAAGTACCAAAATACCGCTATCTAAAAAAAAGGTTAAGGTGGTGGATTCACTTTTAAAAAAAGTTTATGTTTATTTTTACACTTTTAAAAAATGTTTATGGGTATTTTTATCCCTTAACCTTTTTTAGATAGGATTATTTTGGTACTTTTACACTAGAGTTAACAGCCATTAGTTAGTTTTAACAGAAGTGTCACTTTTGCTTCCATTTTGAAAGTTCATGGTTACTTTTGTACCTAAAAAATATTTATAGTGGTAAATGCACTTTTGAGAAAAGTTTATGGGTATTTTTGCCCCTTAACCCAATTCTTAAAGACTTATTGTAGCACTTTCCTAAAAAACTTTTTGTATACAACATCTCTTTTGAAATTTTAAAAGAATGAGAAGACTTTTTCATTTTTTGTTTTAAAAATACTTTCTGCAGCAAGTCTTTTTTCTTAAAAAAAATCTAAATTCATTTTCTTCCCTTTACTTTTTATTTTCCTCCATTTTTTGACTCTTTTTCCACTCTTATACTTACGACGCTCTTCTTCTTCGTCAATCTCAACCTACTCTGATCTCTTCTTCGCTCATACTTTTTCTTTATTCACCACCCCACTCAAACCCTACCCCAACAATAGCCCCACTACTCATCCTTATCATAGCCCTTCCTTCTCCTCTCCGATGCATCTGGTTATGACCTCCTCCTTTCTTCAAGTTCTCTCTCCTTCCTTTGCATCATTTTATTAGATCTACTCCCTTTTGGTTCTATTTTATTTTCTAAAAAATTTCTCTCTTTCCCTCAAATTTTGCTTCATCGATCTGTTTTCTTGGCTACTCATTTATTTTGGGTTTTTATTTTCTTCTTAAAATGTTACTTTCCTCTCATTCTTGAGATCTTCAACTAAGTAAGTAAACTAAGATATATAGCTCTACTTCTTTTGAATCATTAGGGATTCAAGGTAACTTCTTTGAAGCCAAACTTTTAGATCTGACATGTCTTTGTTGTTTTTTACTTTCTTGTCATAGATTTTGTGAAGTTTGGATATACTAAGTGTCAACACCCGTTTACATTTCGATATTTACAGAGTAATAAAGGCATAGTTCCACAAGCATATAGTAAAGTACAAATATACTAACAAAAGTATTTGTTTACAAATAGGAATCACAAGTGCAGAGTTTTGATAATATTTACAGATTTATACAGAATTGTCCAAAACTAAACACATATAACCATTAGCTCTTTCTTGGGATCCGCACCATCATTTCTCTGTATCCACCAACTTGCCTTTGGATCCGCATGTTCCCGCTGGCACATTATCATTTTTGAAAAAGAATGAGATTCCAAGAAATCCAAGTAGCAACATACAATCAAACATATAAAATGCGAGAATTAAATATGCAATGCACCATATAATATAAAATGAAAATGCATAGCATAATGTGTGTGTACACAAAACTTAGAGCCAATTCGCAGTTTAGATCCCCTACGTGTACCTCAACTGGGCCCCTGACCACAGCTAAGTAATATACCCCAGCTGGCGTACCTCAGCCGGGTACCTAACTACATCTAGGTAACATACCTCAGGCACCATGTTCATATCACATAACATAGTAACATATAACATATCAATAATCATATAGTGTATGAGAGATTATAGTTACTACCTTAAGCCTTTTTCTTGATAAAACTTGTGCCTCGTAAAGCGTTCTAACAACTAGGCTCTCAACTTAGTCCTAAAATGTCAAATGTACAAAAATTAGGTTAAACCTCAATCATTACTACTTTAGACACTTCCATAGTGTTTCTAGTAGTTATATGAGTCTATAGTAAAAATTTACCAAAATACCCCAGAGACCGGGCCTGGCCTAGCCCGGACCTGATTACCCGGTTCGACTGTACTTTTCCTGAAATTTTGACTTGGGCTATTCTAAAAAATTTTTACCCAAAGAATCCATTTTTGGGCTCAAAATTACCAAATTTACTACCAAAAGGCAAAAATGCCCTTGGCAGCTCCTAATTTATGGTTTCAAGGGCGTTTTGGTCATTAAGCTTTCTAGGGCTTTTCTGAAAAAAGTTTCCAACTACAACCCCACCTAATTTTCCCTCCTGGATACAATGGAACCATCAATTTCATAAAAATCCAACTCCTAGCCCCTCTAACAGCCTTAGCTGAAAGTTACAAGTTCCCTGAGAAAAGTTGAGGTTTTTTAATCCTGACTTCGCAAACTTACTCCTTTATACTCCTAATCATTTTATTAACAGTGTAATTATGTTACAACTACCATTTAGACTCAATTTTGATAGCACAACGCCTAGGACAACACATTTCCCAAATTATACAATCAGAGCAAATCTAATAGAAATTCACCGATTAAATTACTACAGCAGCCAGTACAATCAATATTTGAAGTTTCGGAAGTTAACTTTAGCTCCTTCTTGCTTTTCCTTCCTATGGGCAAAATCCTAACCCTTGTAACACTAAAATGTATGCTTCAAACACCTTCAATAACATAGAAGAGAAGCTTTGAAGGATGATTATATACATTAGGAATGAATTCACTGAAGGAATCGACCTACCTTGTGAGATTTCTTCTCCTTCTATTTCTAGAATTCTCTCAACTCTCTCTCTCCTTTTTCAACTCAAGGATGTTAGTTTTGGCTGATGGAAGGAAGAAGATGATATTTTATAAAATTTCCTATTTTCCTTTAGTTAATTTCCAAATTTCGAATTTAAGCAAATTCTGGCAGATTTTCTACCCAAGTTTTAAAAAATCATAACTAAATTTGTAGACATCGAATTGGAGTGATTCCAAAGGCTATAGAACTATTATTGAGTCTAGTTTCAAGGAAAAATATAGCATTTTGCCAATTGGAAGAACAAAATTCCCAGATTTAAATTCTTTGGATGCTGTTACAGGAAATGGGCAGTTTTTCTAAGCTAATTTCAAAAACTCATAACTGTTTACATACAACGCCATAAATTACCCATTACCTATCAAATTAAAGCTTAGGATGTCTACTTTCATTCTAAAAAATTTCATAAACTTGTGTCATCTAAAATCACATGACAACCCCACTACCTCGCAAACGATTTCACTAAAACACTGTTCAATTTTCAATTTCTAATATTAAATTTCTATGGCTATGAATATTCACCATTTTATTGAATATATTACTATTTATAATACATTCTTGGTGAATAAAAATTAGGGGTGTTACACTAAGCATGTACAATATAGGTATGGGTGCTTTTTTCCATAATTTTATAGTTATATTGTTTCTTTATATTTCTTATTGCTAGCTATGTTGTTTCATTGAGAAATAGATTGATTTCACTAAAAGACAAATTTATTAGAGATTTCTGATAAGTTGATTAAAAGGTTCTTTGATGTTGGCTGTCTATAAATATTTTTTGAATTTTATTAGCGATAAGAAATATTTATAGGTAAAGTTAGGGTTGATTTAGTTATAAAAAATTATATCTCAATTTTTCCAAATAAAAAAACAGGTTCAGTAGTACTTCTTTGAGAAATTGCTACAGCATGTGCCTATTTTTTAAAAAATAAAATACACATGCTGTAGCGCATAGGAATTGCTATATAGCTACAGAAAGTACTCACTTGCTGTAACTCTTTCTTAAGAAAGAGCTACACCAAGTAATATTTTTTTAATATATATATATATATATATATATATAAGTGCTATAACTTCTTTCTATTGTGATAGCATATGTAGCATTTGAAAATGCTACAAAAATTTTTTTAAAAAAATTGCTACGAATCTTTTTTTTTTATAGTAACGGTAGTTCTCATTCTTAAAGTGATAATTCTATATAATTCATCTTTAACATATGAGCTATCGTTCTAGTGAGTAAAAGTTCTATATTTCATAATTATGTCCTCCCTTGGTAATTTTGATAAGACCCTAAAATTTGAATTTGAATTGTCTTGGATTTTTTTTATAAGATATTATTTCGGGTTGTTTGAACATTTAATATCTTTTTACAGTTTATATCCATAATTAATTTATTCTCTACCATAAACTTGTTCCCATATACTAACACTCTCTGTCATACTTTCTCAGATATTAGTCTATTTATTTTACTTTCTCACTTTTAAATAAAGGCATATTTTGAAAAGAATGTTAATTTAACACATTTATTACTTTGAAAATTTTAACTAATTTTCTTAACCACGTCATTCAGTTATTAAGTCCTTAGGTAAATTGTTGGAGCGAGTGAATAGTATTAATAAACATATAAATAGATTAATTATTGCAGAATTGTAGTAAACTTTATAAAAGACAACACGAGAAAAAAAAATTGTCATTTGTCAATGTATCCTGCATTTAGAAGCAACGTATGCTTACTCCCCAATAAAAAGATAATTTATTTTGTCCTTGATCAAATCATTTCACTCTCTCATATACTTCAATGTTGTGAAAAACCTCACCTAGCTAAAAGCGAAAGTTAGAGTTTTTAATCCATACATATATTTAAGGGAAATTACATTTAAAATAGTCGAATCTAAAATCAAGCCACTAAATTCAATAAATCCCAATTCCATATGAATATATGATAGTACATGTATCTGCCAAGCAGAAAAGTTTCATATGAAAACTAAAAGAAAAAAAAAAATCCCATCCCCCACTTCATAGAAGTTTTTTTACGTCCTCCTAAAAAAAATCATGTGTTACTATTTAAATTATTTTAAAATTACATATTTATCTATTTCAAAACATAGTAGTCTTACATTTTAGTCCGAAAAATAAATCCTAAAAATAAATTATAAAACTATATAAAATATTATAAAATGTATTTTACTATAATAGGACTATAATGACAAAATTAGAAGCATAAGAATTATCTTCCAATTTTCTACTGAATATCAATTTCAACGTACCTCTATAATTCAAAAAAACTTGTCCATCCCTTTTTCGACAAGGCTTATTCATTAATATGAGCAAATATGTTTAGACACGTCAATCTTTATTTCTATTTAAGATATCCTAGAGAAATATAAATGTGTTTTAATTCATTCCCGCGGTACTCCTTAGCTTAGGTTTGACATTAAATAATAAATATGCATATATTTCTTGAGAAAATTGAAACAAGAAAGACCAAAGGAAAAATCGGGAAGAAGCAGAGTGATTCAGGTAGAGCAATTTCATATCTGAGATTATTGGGAGCGAAGAGAGAAACGTATCGGGAGAAAGAAAGAGTAAAATAGCAATTCTCATATATTCAATGTTAACTGTACATCACTACTTTATATCAGTCAAAAGCATAACAAATAAATACCAAAAATGACCTTCTGACTAACCAAACTAACAATGCTAACAATACATAACAAATTCCAGCAAGCAACCTAACTACCCATTATCTTTACTATCTGATTTACACTCTGTCAGCCCCCCACAAGCTAGAGCATGGATATCAATCATGCCAAGCTTGGACACAAGTGATTGAAAGGGACCTGGACCAAGTGGCTTGGTAAAAAGGTTAGCAAGTTGATCCTGAGTTCGAATAGGCATAAGACGAACAACACCATCTTGTACTTTATCCCGAACCAAATGGCAATCTAATTCAATATGCTTGGTGCGAGCATGGAAGGTAGGATTAGAAGCAAGTTGAATAGCAGACCGTTTATCACAGTACAACAAGGCAGGTGAAGAATGAGGAACCTTAAGATCATGAAGCAAATATAAAAGCCACTGAATGTCACAGGTAGTCATAGCTAAAGCCTTATACTCAGCTTCACAAGACGAAGTAGAAACTATCCCTTGTTTCTTAGCCTTTCATGACACTAGAGAAGTATCAAGGAAGATACAATAGACTGTAATGGAGAGACGAGAATCAACACAAGAAGCCCAATCACTATCACTAAATGCTTTTAAACATAAATCAGACTTAGCAGGGAAGAAAAGACCCAAAGAAGAGGTAGACTTGAGATACTGAAGCACCCTATATGCTGCTTGCAAATGCATATCAGTTGGGGTAGCCATAAATTGGCTTAATTGTTGAGTGGCAAAAGATATATCTGGTCTTGTAGTAGTTAGATAAAGAAGCCGTCCAACTAGCTGCCGGTAAGCTGTTTGATCCACAAGAGGAACACCAGAAGCAGAACTGAGGCGGCAATGTTTATCCATGGGAGTGGAAGCGGGCTTGCAATCTAAGTAACCGGTGTCAATAAACAAATCAAAAACAAACTTGCGTTGACATAAAGACATGCCATCACTGTTAGAACAAGCGTTTCACCCAAGAGGGGGGTGAATTGGGTGATACTAAAATTTCGTCGGAAATGTAAAGCTTTAACAGTGGAATTAAAACAGTAAGGAGTAAGGAGAAATATCACCGAAGTGTACACCGGAAGTTATACTGGTTCGGTCACAACCACTTTGACCTACGTCCAATCCTCAGAGCTTCTATGAGAGTTCCACTATAACTTCCAAGATTCAGTGGGTTCTTGGCACCTCAGTACAAGCAAGTTCCTTCACCTGACACTCGCTCCCCCTTACAAGTTGTAATCCAATCCCAACTCAAGGTTCCACAACCTTAAGTTATCTCAATAACAAATATTGAGTTTGAATGAAATATCTCTCTTACAGAGTGAATAAGAATCACTGAAGCATAGAAATATAATTTCAACGTGAAGACAGAGCAATGAACTTGATAATTCGTTTGTGTGTGTTCTTGTTGTTGTTTCTCTGTTTGGATGTTCCCATATATATAGATATGTTGGTGAAGACCGTTGGAACACTTTCTTTCGTCCGTTGGAGAGTGCGCAGCTACTATTGACTTTTCAAGTTTTTGAAAAATATCCGTTGGTGGTGGTTGGCATTTGAACGTTTCATTTGACTTCCATTACTTGATATGATTTCTCCATTGTTCATTTGTAAATAGGCTAAGAATACTAATACAATGAAAGATTAATCATATAGGAAACAAATCAATGAATGTTTGAATGATTTCTGGATTTCTGGATTTGCCTACTCGAGTAGCTACTCGAGTATTACTTGAAGTTTACTCGAGTACTTACTCGAGTATCATCGGGAAATCTTTGATCAACTGCAAGTCAATGAATAAATACAAGATTACTTGGGTAGTGCATGGAATAACCAATTTTCAAACCTTTGGAAATATATGTTTACTCGGGTACCTACTCGAGTAATGCACTCACAACTTTATGAGTTACTCGGGTACCAACTCGAGTAAACCTTCAAATAAACTTTTGGTTACTCGATGCTTTACTCCAGTAATGTTGGCAGGATTTCAAGGCCGAGAGCAATTACCTTGTTACTTGAGTGCTTACTCGAGTAAACTTACTCTTTGGGCACCACTTACTCGGGTAATGACTTGAGGTTTTCCTTGAAAAGATTTCTGCATACTCAGGTACCTACTTGAGGAATCCACTTAAAATAGAACATTAAATACTTGCATACTAGAGGAATGACTCGAGGAAAATAAGATAAAATTATATCACGTTAATCGGGTACCACCTTCAAGTTTTCACTTACTTCAGTGCGTTACTCGAGTAGCTACTCGAGTAACATTGGCAGTAGTACAAAGTGCTGGGAGCTCCACAATTTCAGAAACAGAGTTACTCGAGTAGGTCCTCGAGTAACATTGGCAGGCCGAGAGTAACTTGAAAATACTTACAGTATTACTCGAGTACCTACTCGAGTAACGTTGGCAGGTTACTGGAAGGTGCCTTTGGTTACTTCAAGTTTTGTCTCATTACTCGAGTACGTACTCGAATAATGCTTTAGAAAACTTGCTTCTGATCAAGTTTCTCAACATTTTCTCTTGGCCTTTCTTCATTATTCCAATGCTTACCTCAAGTGATGCTTATCCCTGTTATTCCTTTGTTCAAACTTGTTTATTAATTATTTCCTTTTCAAACCATTCTTTTGTTATCATCAAAATATGAGATCTAACATTCTCCCCCTTTTTGATGATGACAAAACTTGGTGATTTTGAACATGGTTTTTCAAATTAGATTCTTAATTAAATATGTCTTATTAAGTTTGAATTCATAGCATACACCTTGTATACACAAAAACTTCATTAGTCCAACCATGTATCATAATTCAAAGCTTAAATGAACTTAAAATGAAATCATAACTTAAACACACTTGCATTAAACTTAAAATTTTCAAATTACAAGATAAAGTTCAAAAGAATTCAAAATGCTCCCTAAAAACCCATATACAACCAAATACCCCAAAATAAGCTCAGACACTTCCACAAAATCCACCCTCAAGCTCTTCTCCCCCTTTTTGGCATCATCAATCAAGTGGAGGACTAGAAGGCTTGACCATAGAGATAGGCTTCACAGGAAGCACTAAACCATCATCTGAACTGGATGAATCAAAGGAGCTGGAAGAGGCTGGTTCAGGTAAATTTACTGGAGGTATATGGATGTCATCACTGGGAGGAATAGGAGAAGGTTGGAAGACAACCATAGTGGTCTCAGCCTCTGGAGGGGTATCCATCACAGGAGTGAGATGTTCAGAGGAGGAAAAGGGAGATATTTCCTCAGTTTGGGTAGGTGATAGATTCGGTTTAGGAGCGATTTCTGGCTGAGGTTTTGGAGGGGAATCATCAATGGTGATGTGTATGGTCTCGTTGGTTTCTGGGTTATCCACTGAGTAAAGGATGTCTTTGGCTTGAAGCTCAGGTGTACTAGAAACCAGAGGAGTAGATGGTTCATCCTCAGTAATAGGAGTATCAGTAGGAGGGTTCTCTGGTGGTGGTGGTGCAGAAGAGGAGGGACCGGCAGAAGGTCCAGGACCCAATGAGTCCAAACATGCCAGAATCAATCTCAGAGTCTCGCCCTGGGCACATTGCTCTGCTAGCAACTCCTCATGCCTCCTGTCAATTCTCTCAACCAACTCTCCCATCTTGGTATTCATGTGGGTTATCAGTTCAGCATTTGTATTGGCGATATCCACATGAAATCCTCTCAGCATATTTTCCATGAAATGCTGGAGAGTGGCATTGAGGAAGGATGGCGATGATGTGGTAGCAGCTGGAGCCGATGACTGAGTGTCATCTATCTTGCTGGTTTCTGCCTTTGTGGTCTTCCTCTTCTTCTTTGACCCAGACTCCAGAGGGCCTTTGAGAGGATTGTCAATGTTCAATTTCCCTATCTGGTTTCTCCCAATCGGAGTCAACCTCTCAATGGGCTCCTTGCTATCCAAATACCATATCTTATTCTCTTTGAAGATCAGTGACACAATCTGAGGATATGGCATTGGTGTTGTAGCCTTCCCATCCACCTTATACCTCTTCATCTCAGAGAAGATATACTCCCCTAGATCTTTTTGTTCTTTCAAGAGTAGTAAAGCAAACCACCTAAAGTCCCTATCAGAGAAGTGGGTGTAATTGTTGGCTTTGTTCACTAGGGACCTAGAGTAGATTACCATAGGACCCTGTGATGATCACACATATCACTCGGTTTAAAATTTAGGGGGCCAACTAGCTCACCGGGTTTAAGAACAGAAAAGATTTGATTTGGCTCAAGTTGGGAGTAAACATCATCCGGGGGATTTTCTATTCCTAACCACAAGTTAATCCTAGAGGGTGATATAAGAATCTTTTGACCTCTAACTGTGGTGGTCATTTCTTCCTCGGCTGAGGTTCTGTTTGGCTCATCTATAATTTCTAGATTACAATAAAAATGTGTGATCACTTTAGTACAAAAAGGTAATCTAATTGAAAGCCAAGGCATAGAGGGATCTAAATAAGGACTTAGGTCATGCTTCACTACCTCTTAAAGTAGCTTAAGATCCACATAGTGTGTCTTGCACACTTTCCTCCTTGAGAATTGAGATAGGTACTTTGGGGATTCCACTAATTTGTTGATGTTGAACCCTTTTGGAGGGTTGGTGATCTCCTCTTCTATCAATTTGGATTTCTTGGAAGTTTGACCCTTCTCCATTTGATCTAAGATTCCAGCCATAGCTTTAGCCACATTCTTGTCATACTTTGGCTTTTTGGTAGGCTTTGGAGTGAAAGAGGGAGTAGAGGAATCAGAGGGAGTAGGTGTGGAGGTTCTGGTACTCTTGCCTTTCTCAGTTGAAATACTCTTTTTGGATTGAGCCCTTGTAGCAATAGGCTCTTTAATCACAACTCCTTTAGGTTTTGGTTGAGATTGAGGTTGAGTATGAATTTTGGCTTTTGATCTCGGAGTTAATTTTCTTCTCTTTGTGGGAGGAGAAGAAAGAGGATCAGGGTTTTGTTGTGATTCAGAGGAATCTATGGGAGTAAGGTTTTTGGTTCTCATCTTTCTGAAGGATTGAAAACTGAAATTCTCAGAAAAAGAAAAGAGACAGTCGTAAGTTAGGGCACTGAGAATCTGGCCAAAATAGGAGGTTTTTGGAACTGAAATCTCTTGGGTTTTGACGGAAATGAAGCAAGGAATCACTTGTGAAAAGTTTTTGTGAGAGAGAATAGTGATTTACTCGAGGAGATTTTGTGGAAATGACCGAGTTTGCGACAGATAAAGACCTAGAACCCGACGTTACTCGAGGCCTTACTCGAGTAATGTTCAAGTTTACTCGAGGCCTTCCTCGGGTGTTCATACGGAAAAATTCTAAAATAATTCATTTAGATTGCATACCTGGCATGAATAATATAGTAATTATCCATGGATGTTCCCTCGATCATTTATAACCAATTTTGAGCAGATTTGAGTCATTTTGCATCAATTTGAAAATCTGGATTCCGACATTACTCGAGGCCTTCCTCGAGTAAGCTTCAATTTTACTCGAGGCCCGCCTCGGGTAACCTGCTTTTCAACTTCTGCCTCTTCATTTCTTTGAAAACTGAACCGTTAGATTTAAAATTTCAAGTAACTTGATCCATTACTTCCAGTTTTGAGGTCCATTACTCGAGTACATACTCGAGTAAAGTGTTACTTTACTTCAAGTTGTTCCTCGGGTATTGCTTCTCTGTTAGCCATAACTTCAAGTTGGCACTCCAGTAAAGGTATCCTCTGATTATCTCTGTTTTTGTTTCTCAAAATAGAGTTTCAAACTTCCTGCAAAACAAGTTTCTATATACTCCGATGCTTAAGTTAGTGATCATTAAAACATTATCAGGTGACTTCATCTAATATTATAAAAAGCTTAAATAACTTATAACTCATTGGGATTTACCATTCTCAATTCTCTTTTAATGTATAGAAATTGATCTTTTGCCAGGGGTTTTGTAAAGATATCAGCTAATTGGAGATGAGTAGGGATGAATATTACTTTTACATCCTTCTTTTGAACATGATCTCTGATGAAGTGATGTCTGACATCGATATGCTTGGTTCTAGAGTGTTGAACTGGATTCTTTGCCAAGCTTATCGTACTAGTATTGTCACAATAGATTGGTATTTCTTTGAGATAAATACCAAGATCTTATAGTTGTTTTAACCAAATCACTTGTGCACAACAACTTGAGACTGCAACATACTCGGCTTCTGTTGACGAGAGAGACACAGTATTTTGTTTCTTGCTAAACCATGATACAAGTGATCCTCCAAGAAATTGTCCTTGTCCACTGGTACTCTTTCTGTCTGTTTTGTATCCTCCATGATCAGAATCAGAATATGCAACTAGATATTCACTTCTTCCTTTGGGATACCATAGACCCAAATCAGGTGTGTCAGCAAGGTATCTAAAGATTCGTTTGACCGTTTCAGCATGTGATTCCTTTGGTGCTGATTGATATCTTGCACATATGCCAACACTAAATTGGATGTCGGGTCTGCTTGTCGTGAGATAGAGTAATGATCCAATCATTCCTCTATATTTTGTGATGTTGTAGTCTTTGCCTTTGACATCAGCATCAAGTAATGTAGTTGAGCTCATAGGCATGTCTGTGCCATTTGCTTCATCCATTCCATACTTCTTCAATAACTCTTTCAAATACTTTGTTTGAGATATAAAGATTCCATTCTTTCTTTGTTTGATTTGCAAACCAAGAAAGAAATTCAATTCTCCCATCATTGACATCTCAAATTCTCCCTGCATTATCTCAGAAAATTCCTTACACAGAGATTCATTAGTAGCACCGAAAACAATGTCATCAACATATATTTGAACAATTAAAATATCATTGTGTTTTCGTTTTATGAAGAGTGTTGTATCAACCTTTCCCCGTACAAAACCTTGATCAATAAGAAACTTACTGAGCCTTTCATACCAGGCTCTAGGAGCTTGTTTTAAACCATATAAAGCCTTTTTGAGTTTGAAAACATGGTCTGGTTTAGTAACATCCTCAAAACCTGGAGGTTGTTCTACATACACCTCTTCCATGATGTAACCATTTAGAAATGCACTCTTTACATCCATTTGATAGAGTTTGAATCCTTTGATGCATGCAAAGGCTAAGAGTACACGTATAGGTTCCAATCTAACCACTGGAGCATACGTTTCCTCATAATCAATCCCTTCTTCTTGATTATAGCCTTTGGCCACCAACCTTGCCTTGTTTCTAACAATAATTGCAGATTCATCGAGTTTGTTCTTGAATACCCATTTAGTTCAAATGATCGGATGATCCTTGGGTCGGGGTACCAAATCCCAAACTTGATTTCTCTCAAATTGATTTAGTTCTTATTGCATTGCTATAACCCAATCATTGTCTGATAGGGCTTCATCAATGTTAGAAGGTTCAATCTCATAAATGAATGCAGAAAAACTTACTTCATTGAAAATTCTATTTCTAGTTTTGATCCCTTCATTCACATCTCCTATGACTTGATCTAAGGGATGACTTCTATTGTATTTCCAGGCTGTAGGTTGACCTAGTGGTTGCTCTTCTTCCTTAGTTTCATCAACTTCTGGAATAAGAGACTTAGAAATATATTGACCATTTTCTTGATTTAAAACAACTTCTTGTTCTTCATCAATGGTTTTGTCAGAGGATTCAAATTCATCAAATACAATATGAATTGATTCTTCAATAACACATGTTCTTTTATTAAAAACTCTATATGCTTTACTTTGGTTAGAATATCCTAGGAAAATTGCTTCATCAGTTTTAGAATCAAACTTTCCTAAGTTATCTTTACCATTATTATGAATGAAACACTTACAACCGAAGATGTGTAGATGAGCGATGTTTGGCTTTCTTCCTTTGTATAGTTCGTATGGTGTCTTTCCAAGTTTTGTTCTGATATATGCTCTATTTGAAATGTAGCATGTTGTACTTATAGCATCAGCCCAGAACACTTGGGATACGTTCTTTTCATTCAACATTGCTCTAGCCATTTCTGTGAGCACTCTATTCTTTCGTTCCACAACCCCATTTTGTTGAGGTGTTCTTGGAGCAGAAAAATTGTGATCAATTCCATTAGTATCACAATATTCTTCAAAGGCTTGATTTTCAAATTCTCCACCATGATCGGTCCTAATACCTGCAATGGACATACCTTTCTCATTTTTCACCTTCTTGGCATAAATAATAAATTCTTCAAAGGTCTCATCCTTTGATGATAGAAAAATAACCCATGTAAATCTAGAGAAATCATCAACAATGACCAATGAATATAGGTTGCCACCAAGACTCTTTACTCTTGCTGGACCAACTAAATCCATATGCAGAATTGTAATGGTCTATTTGTTGAAATCTCATTTTTTCAATTTGAAAGACGATTTAGTTTGTTTACCCTTTTGACATGCATCACAAATCAAGTCATTTTTGAAATTAACTTTGGGTAATCTAAGGACTAGATCCTTTTTAAGTAATTTGCCTAGTTGATGCATATTGACATGAGCCAATCTCTTATGCCATAGCCAACTTTCATCGGCATTACTCAGAAAACAATTTTCAGATTCATTTCTACTAATATCTAGAGTATAACAGTTACCTTCCCTTTTTGCTCTGAGCTTAGCCTTGATATTCTTCTTATCAAGCTGTAAGTCATTCTTGTTGATAATTAAGCATTCTTCTGAGTAAAAAATTACCCAGTTGTTTTTATCTGCACTTTGACTTACGCTCAGCAAATTGTGACACAAGCCTTCAACATAATACACGTCTTTGACTTGTATTCCTTTGTCATTTTTGATTTCACCAATTCCTGCTATCCTTCCAGATTGATTTCCTCCAAATTTTACCTTTCCACCTTCCTTAGGTTGTAATGTGGTAAAACTTTCAAAATCTCCGGTCATATGTCTAGAGCATCCACTATCTATGTACCACTTGCTATTTTTGGATGCTTTGAGACACACCTACAATCAAATGACTAAATCTTAGGTACCCACATCTTTTTGGGTCCTTTTGGGTTAGTACAAATAATTTTCTGAATATATAAACCTTTAGGTACCCATTTGTAGGTTCCTATTGTTCTTTTCTTCTTATGAATGCATGAAGAGGTATAATGTCCTTTTCTATTACAGTAGTTACAAAATGCAAAAGGATTTGATGTATGCACAGAATGTTGGAAATAATTCAAATATGACTTACTTCCTGCTTTCTTTTTTCCTTTCCTTCTATCTGATTTTGGATCATATCCAATTCCAGATCGATCGTTTACAAATCGTTGAGCTTTTAAAATAACATTTAGCATCTCACTTCCTTATGTAAATTTTTCAAGAGTTTTTGTGAGATCAATGTTTTTCTTTTTCAAACATGAACAATTTTCATAATCCTTTCCTTTAAGTTCAGTTTCAAGAGCTTTGTTTTTCTTTTTGAAAACAATCAATTCTTTAACTACTTTGATGAATTCAGAATGTAAAGCATTATATTCGGAAAGTAATTCATCATAGGTAGGTTCAGAATCATTTACCTCTTCTTCTGTTTCTTCTTGAGCAACAAGACATATATTAGCTACTTCTTCCTCATCACTTTCTTCGTCTGAGGAGCTGTCACCCCATATAGCAGATACGAAGGCCTTCTTTTTGTTGAAGAATTTGCCTTTTCTCTTTTCTTTGCTCTTTTGGTTCAAATCTGGACATTCTGACTTGATATGTCCTGGTTTCCCACATTCATAGCAAATAATATGATCTTTGCTACTATTTCCTCCTTTCTGAAAATGTTTGAATCCTTGACCTTTCTTGTAGAATTTTCTGAATCGTTTTATGATTAGGCCCATTTCATCATCGTCAAACTCCTCATCCTCATCCTGATTCTCTTCTTTCATTTTTAGTGCTAGACCTTTCTTTTTCTTGTCACCAATGTCATCTAGTTCTCTTTTGAACTTTAGTTTGCTTTCATATTCAGAAAGACTTCCAAATAGAGAAGCAACTGATCTCATTGATTCTCCTTTTGCTTCTTCTATTGTAGTAACTTTTGCTTCCCACTCTTTAGAAAGAATATTCAAAATCTTTCGTACTTGGGTGTGCTGATCATAGACTTTCCCAAGAGCTGCAAGTTGGTTAACAAGGTGAGTATATCTAAGTTCGAATTCAGAAATCGACTCACCTGATTTCATTCGAAGTAGATCGAATTCAGTAACCAAAGTATTTATTTGATTCTCCTTTATTCCCGAAGTTCCTTCATGAGCTATTTCCAAAGCTTCCCACATTTGTTTTGCTGTTGAAAGTGTGCAAATTCTGAAATATTCACTTTGACTCAAAGTGCTTTGTAACATCAGAATTGCTTTGCTGTTGAGAGTGATAAGTTTCTTGTCATTCTCATCATATTCCGCTGGCATCTTTGGAATTTTCTGAGAATCTACAATCTTTGTAGGTTGATAGTTTCCACTCTCAATTACATCCCATAGCCCATATTCAGTAGCCATCACGAACACTCTGAACTTAGCTTTCCAGAAAGAGAAGTGTTCTCCATTGAAACCAGGGGGTCTAGTGATGGATGCTCCGTCGGGAAGAATTCCTTCACCCATGCTTGCCATTGGATCCTTCTTAGGCTGTTAAACCTTAACAAGAAGACCTACACTCTGATACCAAATGTTAAAACAAGCGTTTCACCTAAGAGGGGGTGAATTAGGTGATACTAAAATTTCGTCGGAAATGTAAAGCTTTAACAATGGAATTAAAACAGTAAGGAGTAAGGAGAAATATCACCGAAGTGTACACCGGAAGTTATACTGGTTCGGTCACAACCACTTTGACCTACGTCCAATCCTCAGAGCTTCTCTGAGAGTTCCACTATAACTTCCAAGATTCAGTGGGTTCTTGGCACCTCAGTACAAGCAAGTTCCTTCACCTGGACACTCGCTCCCCCTTACAAGTTGTAATCCAATCCCAACTCAAGGTTCCACAACCTTAAGTTATCTCAATAACAAATATTGAGTTTGAATGAAATATCTCTCTTACAGAGTGAATAAGAATCACTGAAGCATAGAAATATAATTTCAACGTGAAGACAGAGCAATGAACTTGATAATTCATTTGTGTGTGTTCTTGTTGTTGTTTCTTTGTTTGGATGTTCCCATATATATAGATATGTTGGTGAAGACCGTTGGAACACTTTCTTTCGTTCGTTGGAGAGTGCGCAGCCACTATTGACTTTTCAAGTTTTTGAAAAATATCCGTTGGCGGTGGTTGGCATTTGAACGTTTCATTTGACTTCCATTACTTGATATGATTTCTTCATTGTTCATCTGTAAATAGGCTAAGAATACTAATACAATGAAAGATTAATCATATAGAAAACAAATCAATAAACGTTTGAATGATTTCTGGATTTCTGGATTTGCCTACTCGAGTAGCTACTCGAGTATTACTTGAAGTTTACTCGAGTACTTAATCAAGTATCATCGGGAAATCTTTGATCAACTGCAAGTCAATGAATAAATACAAGATTACTCGGGTAGTGCATGGAATAACCAATTTTCAAACCTTTGGAAATATATGTTTACTCGGGTACCTACTCGAGTAATGCACTCACAACTTTATGAGTTACTCGGGTACCAACTCGAGTAAACCTTCAAATAAAATTTTGGTTACTCGATGCTTTACTCCAGTAATGTTGGCAGGATTTCAAGGCCGAGAGCAATTACCTTGTTACTCGAGTGCTTACTCGAGTAAACTTACTCTTTGGGCACTACTTACTCGGGTAATGACTTAAGGTTTTCCTTGAAAAGATTTCTGCATACTCGGGTAACTACTCGAGGAATCCACTTAAAATAGAACATTAAATACTTCCATACTAGAGGAATGACTCGAGGAAAATAAGATAAAATTATATCACGTTAATCGGGTACCACCTTCAAGTTTTCACTTACTTCAGTGCGTTACTCGAGTAGCTACTCGAGTAACATTGGCAGTAGTACAAAGTGCCGAGAGCTCCACAATTTCAGAAACAGAGTTACTCGAGTAGGTCCTCGAGTAACATTGGCAGGCCGAGAGTAACTTGAAAATACTTACACTATTACTCGAGTAACGTTGGCAGGTTACTGGAAGGTGCCTTTGGTTACTTCAAGTTTTGTCTCATTACTCGAGTACGTACTCAAGTAATGCTTTAGAAAACTTGCTTCTGATCAAGTTTCTCAGCATTTTCTCTTGGCCTTTCTTCATTATTCCAATGCTTACCTAAAGTGATGCTTATCCCTGTTATTCCTTTGTTCAAACTTGTTTATTAATTATTTCCTTTTCAAACCATTCTTTTGTTATCATCAAAACATGAGATCTAACAGTCACGACTCCTTGCGACCTCTATGCCAAGAAAATACTTAACAAGACCAAGATTCTTAATCTTGAATTGAAAATCCAACTGCTGTTTGACAGACTCAATTTCAGGAAAATTATTACCAGTGAGAAGAATATCATCAACATATACCAAGATAGCAGTGAAACTAGAACTAGAGGCTTTGATAAACAGAGAGTAATCAGCCTTTGATTCAATAAATCCAAGAGAAAGAAGTGCAAAAGATAATTTCTGAAACCATTGTCTACTTGCTTGCTTGAGACCATAAAGAGACTTTTGAAGTTTGCAAACCAATGTAGAATCATGAGAGTAAAATCCTGGAGGTAAAACCATATATACCTCTTCATGTAAATCACCATGCAAAAATGCATTATTAACATCTAACTACTGAATGTGCCATTCATTGGCAGAAGCTAAGGCAAGAAGCAACCTTACTGTCGTCATTTTGGCAACCAGAGAGAACATATTAAAGTAATCAACTCCCTCCATTTGGGTGAAGCCCTTGGCCACCAACCGAGCTTTATACCTATCAAGTGTGCCATTTGATTTATATTTCTTGGTAAATACCATTTGCAACCAATAGGATGTTTCCCATTAGGCAAATGTGTAAGGATCCATGTGTTATTCTATTCCAAGGCTTTTATTTCAGCATCCATGGCATCTCTCCAAGGTTTGTATTTTGATGCTTGGCAATATGCGGTAGGAACATCATCAAAAGCAATAGTTAAACAAAAATGACTGTATAAAGGTGAAAGAGAAGGAGAAAGTGTAGGGGAAAAGGAGTACTTATCACCAAAAGAAAAAGAGGCAGCTGAAGTAATAAAGGAAGAATAATAGTAATCCTACAAATATGTGGGAGGTTTGTGAGGAATAGTAGAAACCTGGGTAGAAGGATGAATAGTAGGAGAAAGAGAAGGTGAAGAAGGAGAGGAAGATGCAAAGGAGGGTGCATGAGAGACAGGATTAAGAGGAGAACAAGTAGCAGCAGGAGGCATAGTGGAGGGGCTAGGTAAAAGTGTATAATCAAGAGGAGGAACATTAGCAGGTAAAGGGATAGAAGAATATGGATCAACATGTGATGTATGAGTATGATAAGGGAAAAATGATTCATAAAAGATGACATCTCAAGAAATAAGAATCTTGTTAGAATGAAGATCCAAAAGAATATAACCCTTAGTAGTAGCAGAAAAACCCAAAAAAACACATTTGGATGCCCAAGCATCAAATTTTGACCTATGGGCAGAAATGGTAGAAGCAAAACACAAACAACCAAACACTTTTAAATCAGAATAGGAGGGAGTTGACTGATATAGTAAAGAAAAAGGGTTAGAATGATTAAGAAGAGGAGAGGGCAACCTATTTATGAGAAAAATAGCATGAGTGATAGCAAAACACCAATAAGCCTTAGGAAGTTTGGCTTGAAAAAGAAGTGCACGGGCAACATTAAGGATATGCTGATGTTTCCTCTCAACAATACCATTTTTGTTGAGGGGTTTCAATACAAGAAGTTTGATGAACAATGCCTTTAAATTATAAAATGAGTGCATTGAAAATTCAAGGCCATTATCCGATCGAATAATCTGTATTTTGGTGTTATGCTGTGTCTCAACAAAATGAACAAAGGATTGTAAGTGAACCCGAACCTCAGATTTAGTTTTCATAGGATATATCCAAGTAAAACGACTAAAATAATCAACAATCATTAAAAAAATACCTAAAACCACGTACCGATGTAACATCAAATGGGCCCCAAATATCAGTATGGATCAGAGAAAACACTTTATTACTTGATGAAAAACTTATAGGGAAAGATAATCATTTTTGCCTTGCCATATGGCATACATCACAAGGAACAGAGTTCATACTAAAAGGTATAGAAGGAAATTGTTGATGTAAAGTTTTTAAAGTGTAAGAAGATGTATGACCTAGGCGATTATGCCAAAGATCAGCTGAGGTTGCAGATGGTTGAGGAGAGGAGACAGAAATGGCCAAAGTGTGGTGAGGTGTTGCAAGATTAAGAAAATACAATTCTTCAAAAATTTCAGCTGTACTAATCGTCTTCCAAGGCAAAAGTACCTGTATGAAACACAGAGAAGGTAAGAAAATGAAGTAACATGGAGTAGAGGCAGTAAGTTTAGTGACAGAAAAGATACTAAAGGTAAAATCAGGAACATAGAAGACATTACGAAGAATCAAAGAATCAGATAAGTGAATTGTTCCTGAGATTGTAGCATTAACAACACTATGATTGGGAAGCTTAATTGGAATAGGACTAATATGTCTATAATCAGAAAAACAGGACAAAGTATGGTACACATAGTCAGTAGCACCTGTATCAATTATCCATGAGGTGCGAGGGGAAAAAGAAGGAGAAGGAAACTGATTACCTATATCCTAGTGGGAAGAAGAAAGGGAATGTAAATTGTGTACAAAAGGGACAATGTTTGGTGGTGTGGAAGATAATGATATAAAAGGCTGAACCAAGGCAAGAAGCTTCTGATATTGATCAGGTGTAAACTGAGCTACAGGTGTTGGTAAAATGCCATTGGAGCTGGGTGTAGCATCTGTCGTAGAAGAACCAGGATCCACTGACTGAAGTTGATTAGTAGTGGTAGAACCTTGATTACGAAATTTAAAATCCAGTGGGACACCATGTTTCCTATAGCATGTATCCACGGTATGATGTGGTTTATTACAATAGGTGCAAAATTTATTATGTCCTGAACCAGAGTTAGCAGAATTCTTGGAATCAAAACCTGGAGAACCAGTAAAAGATCATGAAGGTCCTTTAGAAAATAGAATGTTTGACTTAGAGACAGGATGCATTTCCCTTTCTTGTTGCAACAACAATGAAAAAACTTTATTAACAGAAGGTAAGGGATCCAATAGCATAATCTAAGATTTCACAAACAAGAAATGATCATTAAGACCTTTCAAGAACTGAAGTGTATAATCTTGTGCACGGTATCTAATGCAAGAATAGGTAAAGTTGCAAGCACACCGTGTAATTGGACGCAAAATAGTATACTCGTCCCAAAAAATTTTTAGTTTCATAAAATATTCACTAATAGAAAGATCACCTTTCCTGAAATTGTAAATTTCATCCTGTAATTCAGCCACTTGGAACACATCGCTCTGTGAAAATTGGTCCTTCAAGTCGGACCAAATCTCATATGCCTTATCAAAGCCACAAGATGCTCTAAGCTATGGTAGGAGAAAGCAATTTTGTGAGCCACGTACAAACCATTGTGTTGCATTGTAACCATGCTGAGTATATCGGATCTGACATTAACGGAGCTAAAACTGAGCCATTAACAAAGATGAGCTTGTTCTTCGATTGCAAGGCCATTCTCATGGCACGTGATCAAGTATGATAGTTTGGACCGGTCAAAACTGGAGTCACAAGCACCAAGGTTGGGTTCTCATTCGGATGAAGGTAGTATAGGCTTGAAATGTTGTGTGAAGGATCAGATATGGTGCCGGCATTAGAATCACCAAAGGTAAACGAAGAGTTAGGCATGGTGAACCTGTCTCTGATACCATGAAACAAGAAAGACCAGAGGAAAAATCGGGAAGAAGCAGAGTGATTCAGGTAGAGCAATTTCATATATGAGATTATTAGGAGCGAAGAGAGAAACATATCGGGAGAAAGAAAGAGTAAAATAGCAATTCTCATATATTCAATGTTAACTGTACATCACTACTTTATATCAATCAAAAGCAGTCAAAAGCATAGCAAATAAATACCGAAAATGACCTTCTGACTAGCCAAACTAACAATGCTAACAATACATAACAAATTCCAGCTAAGCAACCTAACTACCCATTATTTTTACTCTCTGATTTACACTCTGTCAAAAATTGACATACCTCCATTATGTAACATATAATTTTGTAAATAAGAAATTGAATTTAAATTACATTAAATGAAAATGCTTCAATGTAATATTGAAACATTGCAATACTTCCCATTCTAATAGCCAATATGCATATTTTAAAATAAATTTTAAAAACAAATTAAGCAAGTTCAAGAAAAAAAATTAAATGGGGTAAATTTTAATGGCAAATCATCTAATTCTATCCAAAATCTTACCCCCTAATGATATTTCATTTCACCCCTTCAAGAATTGTTATTTTTAAATCTAACTAATATCAAAGTAAGCGTAAAAAACTTGTATAATTATAGTCAAACATATTTTGCTATAAAAGTAGGAGAAGCATAATAACACAGAAAGGCAAATGAAGCCCTTCAAATGACGACATCATCATGATGCCAATAACACATCTAAGCGCTTCATAATCATTTATGTGTCTCAGGTGAAAAGATAGATACATGTGGTCGGGGAAGAGGTTTGCGCCAAGGGAATCCACTCTCTCCTTATTTATTCATCATTGTAGCTGAAGTGTTGAGCAACATGATTAAAAAGAGTATACTGCAAGGAGAATTGAAGGGCAGTAAATTGAGTAATTCAAGTCCAAACTCTCTCATATTTTCTTTGTAGATGATACCTTGTTCTTCATGAATACTAGTGAGGCTAATTGTGTCAAATTAGCATCTATCTTGAACTTGTATTGTGTTACATCAGGCCAGGCAGCTAAACTCGATAAATCCAGTGTTTTCTTCTTTGAAAATGCTCCTGTTGATGTTAAGGAAAGAGTGGGGCAGATTCTCAGCACTAAAGACACTGTGGATTCAAGTAGATACTTGGGTATCCCTAGTAATTAGGGAAAAACTAAGCTTAAGGCTCTTTCATATTTTCAAGAGTGAGTTAGACAGAGAATTCAAAGTTAGAACAAGAATACTCTCTCATATGTGGGCCAGGAGGTTATGATTAAATTAGTGATAAATGACATTCCAATCTATCCTAGGCATTGTTTCAAGTTCCCCATCAAGACATGTAATTAAGTTCAATGGAGGGATGAAATTTAGAGATTTTGTCACTACGAATGAAGCTCTATTAGCCAAAACTGCGTGGCGGCTGTTTAATAAACCAGATGAATTATGGGCACGTGTATTAAAGAGTATTTACTTCCCCTAGGATGAGTTCATGGGTGCTGAAAAAGGCTATAAAGCCTCTTGGTGTTGGTCCAGCATAATTGATGGGAAAATTTTTCTGAAAAAAGACCTCTTCTGGGACATTGGTACAAGTTCTTCCATAAGAATATGGGGCGATAATTGGGTCCCTAATGCAACATTCCCAGTAAAACATGTTAATTCTCAAAACTACTTTATTAAGCATGGGAAGGTGAGTGATCTAATCATAGATGGTGCCTGGAATCCCTCTCTAATTACAGACCTCGTACCTCAAAATGTTATCGCTGCAATCTTGAAAATTCCCATTCCATCTAATGGGACCCAAGATAAACTTGTATGGACTAGTGCTCCAAATGGAGAATACAAAGTTAAACTGGGTTATATTAAAGCTAAAGAAGATAGTATGGTGAAGAGGAATGCAGCCAGCTCATCTTGTATTATGTCATCAGCAGATTGGAAATTTATTTGGAAGCTCCCCATAATTCCTCGAGTTCAGCATTTTATATGGAGAATTTTAAGCAAAGCTATAGCGACGAATGAGGCGCTATGTAAAGGAAGCGAGCTACATCCCCATATTGCCCAGTTTGCGAGTCGGAAGTAAAAACTATTGAGCATTTTTTCTTCTTGTGCCTGTGGACCTGATGCATATGGTTTGGAAGCAATTTCGGCTTTAAACTTGATAATTTTCAAATCTCGAGTTTTACCTCTTGGTGGCTGATATTAACGAACAATACACAAGGAATTGGTGATCATGATATATCCCAGGTTTGTTGGTTGTTATGGCTTATATGGAAATAAAGAAATAACAAGATTTTCAATCAAGTAGAACCTAATCCTGTTATTGTGCAGAACTGGCTGTAAAATCCAATAATGAATATTGGAGCTCATGTAAAAACTTCTCCCATGCACCTGATAGAACTACGGAACCACGGATTGCTTGGTTTCCATCACCACCCGATGCCCTAAAGATCAATTGCGATGGAGATTTCTCTCCATTCCAGGGCCCAGCTTCGATTGGTATTGTATGCAGGGATCATCTTGGAGGTTTCACTTGGGGCTTTGTGGACAAAACCAAATCTATCTCTGCCTTCATGACTGAAGCTTTAGTGTTAAAGCGGGCAATGATGTTAGCCACATACCTAGGCCATGACAAAGTAATTTTTGAAATGGATTCCCAACTACTGCATAAATGCATCATTACTTTCAGATTCTTGTTCATTTTGTAACTCTTCCTCCTCACCTTCATATTCTTTAATTAGTGACCCTTCCTCCTCACCCTCAGCTCCTTCATCTACTAATATAATGGATAAATTTAGAGAACATAAAATATATAAGTTTGATATGAAACAATAACAAGATTCAAACCAAGTCATTATGCCCCAACAATTCAACAAGAAAAACATAATAAACAAGATCTATGTGAAAGGCATGTACTGATTGTTAAAATGCTTAGTATTAAAGAAAGTGACTATAATTCCTCAGATGATGCATTGTGAATTAGTCTGAATAGGGGAATGGCCAAAAAAGATAAGAAAATGTCTGAATAGGGAAGTTGGAATTATATGTGTGTGTGTGTGCGCCAGATTTTATGCATTATTGATATATATATATATATATATATATATATTATAGAGGTCCTATAAAAAAACAAGTTGGAATTTTGAAAATCACTAGTGACGCTACTCTTCTTCATCCCAATCTGGGTTGGCAGCTCCACGTCACCTTCGTCCACTTCCATGTCATCTTAACCCAAATCCACATCATCTCCCAAATTCACATCTACCACCATTCTCTATTTAAAAAAAACCCCTCTATGGTAAAACCCACTCTCAATTGAGGGCTTCCATGAGATTTCACTATAACAAAGAACAAAAAAACAAAATCAATAAAGGAATTTACCTGACAATCGACACTTTTTCTCACACACACACCACCGTATTTGTCGATGGAGTTCTCCCCCGTTGCCTAGTGTTTAGTGTCAGGTTTTCTATAAGTTGCACAGGGTTTCATTCATATATACAAACCCTAAACTTTGGGCTCTTCGATTCATTTAGAGGTGTGCGTTTTGTTCCTATTTTTTTTTTTATTAAGTAACACAGGTGTCAAACAAAATAATGATGTGGCAAGGGAGTAAACGGACGTCTGCTCTCTTTCATTAAAAGTCCACAATTGCTCCAATTTAATTACTTTAGGGTCAAAATTACACCACAAAATACTTTAGGGTGCTAATTACACACTAAAAAATAGTTTGGGGTGCTAGATGCACCTTTACCCTTATTTTTAGAATCTTATCTTCTTATAAATGACGGTTTTCATTAAATAATAATAGTATATTAAATCTTACTTTTAAATTAAAAAAGAAGAAGAATACTTCTCATTGTACAAAAGAAAGGAAAAGTCATGTATTGCCACAATCAAGTGACCCCTTCCAAGGGCAAAATCCCACCTAGGTGTGCCCTACATGATTTATCCAACTACAAGTCTAACTGAAAATGACATATATATTTGCATGTATATGTGAATGTATACACATCCACATTTAGGATTTCGTTAAAAGAAAATAAGAAACAATCTTTAACCAATAATAAGTCAATAAATTATACATCAATAAGTAATTTAAGGTGAAGAATTATCTATTAATATGGAATTTAACAAATTTTTTAATTTTTATAATATTAAATTTTAAATTACTCAATATAAATTACTGACAACATTTCATAGCCATCTCATGTACCACTACTTATCATATATTATACATATGCCATCTCTCCTACCTCACACTGACTTTAAAGTTTCTACCGACACTTGGGTCGCTTCAACTATAATTTGTTATTACGCTCAATTTGCTAGGACCACATAAGTTAAGGAAATGAAACCAAAACAAAAACAGGGACAGAGCTTTATAGTTGATGCATATCATTTGTTGATTTGAGAGTCAATCTCAAGACTTTGAAGCATCTCCACTACGTGGCTCATTGAAGGCCTTGCATCCCTGTCATCCACAACACACTGTAATGCCACTGTAACCAGAACCTCCATCTTCTTCATGTCAAAGCTTCCCTCAACCGTCGGATCAATGATTTGTTCCACCCACGATGATGTCTCCTTCTCTTTTCCTTTCTTCTTCTTCTTCTCATTCACCCATGTCACTAGCCTCCCATGATGCGATTCATCTGGTCCATCCACCCTCAATCTTTTTCCTGTTATCATCTCCAACACCACGATTCCCTAGCTGTAAACATCAACCTTGGATGTTATTGGTAAGTTGAAAACCCATTCTGGTGCCATGTATCCTCTTGTTCCTCTGATCCTTGAGAAGCTTGGATTCTTGAGATCGTTTCTGTTCTGCAGCTTCGACAATCCAAAATCTGCAACCTTGGGCTGATAATCTGAATCCAAAAGTATGTTTTGAGGTTTTATGTCGCAATGCAAAACCCACTCCAAGCATTCTTCGTGAAGATATGCAAGTCCTCTTGCTGTTCCAAGAGCAATTTCGTACCTCTTTCTCCAATCAAGTGACTTGTTGGATTCTAAGTTTGTCGCTAAAGAACCGTTTTCCATGTACTCATACACCAACATTTTGTATTTTCCTTCTGCACAATACCCCCACATGTCAATCAAGTTCATGTGGTTAAGCCTTCCTATTAAGTTGACCTCTGCAAGAAACTCACTTTCTATTTGGTTTGCCTCATTGAGTCTCTTAATTGCAGCTACTCGCCCATCTTTTAGCATACCCTTGTATACGATTCCTCCAGCACCTCTCCCAACCTCTTCGCTAAAACCTCTTGTTGCTTCCTTCAACTCAGAGTAGCTATATTTTCTAAACCCAGATCCAGTTAGATGATGATAATTTTGCTCCTTACTGGACTTTTTCAATGTAAGACACCAGAAGAGAAGGATGCATGCAAGTTCAAAGCCTCCAATTGCTACCACTAACCATAGTAACACCTTCACTAAAATACTTCCTTGTCTTGACAAATAGACTCTCGTCTGCTTTACAGACTTAACATGTTCACACTTGGTATTGGGTTCTTGAAGTGTGAATGTACTGGAATTAGGGACTCTCAAGTGAAAACCTCCCTGGAAAGCGGGAGAAAGATTGCCATTGACCAAAAGGGTCTTTGGGTAACATTTAAATTGGTCATTTTCATATGAATATTGAAAACCTTTGCAACATATCTCCAAACATTTCTTCTTGCATTCATCAAATGTTAAGTCCACATAACTCCCTTGGTCGTAACCATAAAAGTCGCCATTAGGTATACGTAGAAAACTAGAGTCTTGTGGGTTGCAAGACAAATTGAACTCCGGTTGACACCCAAGTGATGAGTCGCTTTCATCCTTGAACTTGTAACCTGGAAGACATAAGCATGTTCGACCATTATAAGGTTCATATTTACAGAAACTATTTTCTCCACAAACACCATGAATGTTGCAACCTGCAGAAATAACTTGCCATGAAACATACCATTTCTCCTCCCAATTTCTTCGACTATAGACCCTGACATTGCCATCACTATCAATGGTTAATCGTCTCTCAAGCACAAAGCCATAGTCTGATGTCTCGCTAGTAAAATTATCAGTTGAAATGATGCCACCATACAAATTGAGAAATATAAAGCGACTTGCATTGAAGGTGGACCTACCAATTTGCGCCGGTAGATTCCAAGGATGTGGCCAGTAAATACTCGAAAGCTCAGGGCCATCATAGAGAAGACGAAGAACATTATCATTGTCAAAAAATAACTTATGAAAACCAGAAGAGGGGTCAGTTTGACTTTTAGAGGATACAAGGCTAGTGTTTCTGGTAAGCCTTTGTCCTGGGACAAGCGTGTTTGTCGGAAAACCAAAACTTTCCCACACAGTAATATTGGGGTGTTCAAGAAGAACGAGATTGCCATCATCTTTCAGAATCAATTCTGGAGATTTCAACCAAGTTGTGTTGGTGGCCCAAACATCGACCTGACCTGCATCGTTCAACACCAGATTCCCATTTCTGCGAAGGGTAAGCGTTGAGCCGTTTCCGTTCACCAAAACGTCACGATTTGCCATCCAGACGACAGTCAAGTTTTGCTGACGAGGTTCGGTGAACCAGATAGCGAATGCATAGGCATTCTCACCAATGCCATAGAACCCGGCAGTGAAATTATTGTTTGTTGATTTGATGACATGTTCTGGATTCTCCACAGACAAAGATAACCAATTACTTGAGGATGATAATGAACACCGGAGAAGCCAAGCCCAGACGAAGAGGATTATTGACATGGAAGAACCCAGAAAAGCCATAGTATCAAGATAGAGAGCTATCATGAGCTGTGCATAATTTTCCACTGAATTAAAGCATAACAAGTCGACAAAAAAAAAAAAAAAAAAAGAGGCGGCCCAGAAAAGCCATAGTATCAAGATAGAGAGCTATCATGAGCCGTGCATAATTTTCCACTGAATTAAAGCATATCAAGTGGACAAAAAAAAAAGGAGGAGGCCTCTCAAGCCAGTCAATGTCGCCAAAGTTGTGAGATTTTTATTAACCAAAAGAAAAGATGTCAGGTATTTGGTGGCGTTTCGTTTAATGCCAATATGTCATGGCCCCACATTAATTAGACTTATCAAAACTCAAAACAGTGTGACCATTATCTCATTAAGCATGTCATATCATGTTGAAATTGATTATTTTAGGAGGAAAAAAAGGTATTTTTTAAAATATGTTGTTTTATTTACTAGTCATAAAAAAGTTTCAATTGATAATAAAAAAATATTCATTTTTTAAATCAAATAATTTCTTAATCAAATTGAAAAGTGGACATTATTTTAAAAAAATATATGTTTTATTTTGATTCACAGGAACCCTATTGAATTGTTATATCTAAAAGATATATTATACAATATAAATTCAATAGATAAGCCTAAAAACACAAGTGCAATTGATATGAAAAATAATTATAACTAACAAGTAAATCTTACCAATATTATTATATAATTGAATCTTAATTTCGGCATTTATTTTTTTAAGGTTTACATTTTTTCCTTGTATTTTTTCTACCTTCAAAGGAGTTAAATTTTTTTTTAGTGTTGGATATAGTGGGTGCAATTTTAGGCTCAGTATGCATATGTTGTTGACACATGATTCATATTATGAGCATAAGTTAAATGCAGCTAGCTATCCATGGATTGAGTGATAGGTTACCATACTTATGCATTTTGATTTTTCTAGACCTCGAATATGAAACATGACTCCATCCTATCAGTCTCAGGTGATAAAGAAGAAGATTCTTGTAATCTATTTTGTTTGGGCCCAACCCAAAAATAAAAAACATAAAAAAAATTATAATAAAAGCTCTCCTTGATCCTTATACTAATGACTGGAAAAATTTCCTTTCAAAGCCAAATAATGTCATTTATGATTTATGATGATTGGCTTGTGATTGAGATTAGACAAGTAAATGGTTATACGTTTTGGAAAGTCTACACCTCCATAAAATTGTGAGAAAAAAAAAGATATCTCATTGAAACTTAGGGGTGGCATTATTATGTTTTGAAACTTTCACAACAATATTGAGACAAAAAAAGCTTCTAGGGCTACATTGAGATTTCACAAACACTTTCAAGACGGATTTGCACCTTAGTCCCTTTTTGAATTCTAAAAGAAAATATATTAAAAAATTCTACAATATTCTCCAATGCCTTTGTTATAGATTGTCGATAACGTATCAGTACTTCAAAGTTCTAGTAATTGCAAAAAGATAATATAAATATGAAAATAAGAATATATATAGTATAAAAAACTAAAAGTTGGCAAATATTTGATAAGTATATATTTTATAATTAAATAAGTGTAGATTCTGAGATATATTTGATTAAATTTATTGATATTTTATTCTTATTTAATTATTTTTTATATAGTTTTCTATCCCTTAATTAATGATAGGATAAAAGGATATTTTTTATATAAAATCTACCCATATCCTAATTTATTTTGCAGGAGATATTATAAGATTTAAGTGAGAATAAAATATCAATATAATATATCTATATTATATGATAATCAATAAAAAAAAAAGAGATAAACCAAGATATTGTAACAGAGACGCACGGAGGAAGGCAATATTTATCTATATATATCCTAGGCATAGTAAGAAAGAGGTGTGTTCTATTTTCCTGGTTGGTAACAGCAAGGCAAGAGCTTTAATGGGGAAATATTACAGTTTGGAGATGCAGAAGGGACAGTACGGATATAAATTCAACATTGAGTTTTTGTTTCTCCTTTCCTTTCTCTTCGTTATTTTGTATTTGATTAGCTATTATTTCGGTTATGACAATGTTCAGTTTATGTAGTTAAACCCTTAGTTTTGGATTATTTAGTTTGATTATGAATTAGTGGATGAAAATTTTTGTCATTAATTGCGTTAATATTATATTTGTTGATATAATCGTGTGCTCGATTGTCCTGAAACAAGAGGAATTTGATTGAGATTATTTTTGTGTTCTAAAAGAACCTAGACATAGGGAATTTAGAATAGACTTTTAATTGAATCGTGTAGGATTAGGTTTTCGGACTTAATTTGATTGTAGGATAGATATATACCTATCAACCCTACATAGTCTCATTAGGCTTGGACTTAAATTAATCCAATCAAGTACTAATCGCCTAAGATATTAGGGATTAACATAGTTGGAATGCCTTTTAGTGAATTGAAAGACACGCTTAGGTAAATAAGAGTCCTAGACTAGTAAATATGACTTTAAATACAATAAATGGGAGAAATTAGACACTAAGAAGTAATCAAGGCTATAATAATCCAAGTCACCACTTAAGATCTAGAATCACCTTTAGCCTTAATATTAGTTAGATTTGTTTTTTTTTCTTTCTTTTTTTTTATCTAGCTTTTATTCATAATTTGAATTGTGTTGACTCAAATTAAGGAAAAATGTAAAGTCATTGCTCAACTGCATTGTTGGAATCAAGTCCTCATGGGAACGATATCTTATTCATTCTTTATTACTTGATACGGCACGTGCACTTGCAAAATCTTAGGCTCTATATTTTGCCCCTATCAATTTAAAGCTTGAGCAAATTTCATATCTAATTTCAACATATCTGCTAAAGTTTAGGAATGTGAGAGGGTGAACGTTCAAGTAGATCGTGGTTTAACAAGTGACTAAAAATTAGGAGAAAAAACTAGATTTATTTTAGTCTATATGATCTAGTGGAATAAAAATTATTTTCACTGCAATAAAACAACAATAAAAGATTTGGCATTTTACATCATCATTTTCTCGTGCTCTCTACTTTTCTCTAGTGTTTTTCTCTGTTTTTATCTTCAAACCAACGACTATCATCAGAAATTAGATATTGCTTTTTGTTCATGATTCTTTTTCCTAGATGATTTGGCGACTTAAAGCCTCAACTAGTAAGCTCTCGTTATATAAAAAAATAAATGAAAGCTTACCGGAAGAAGAGTCACGAGAGGAAGGAGTTGCAGCTTAGAGAGTGAAGATTCATATTAGTGGTAAAGGACGGAACCCGCAATAGCAGAGCAAAACCCATGGAAAGAAAAGTATGAGACCCACTAGAGAAGCTAAAAAACGTCTAAGAAGGAGTTAAAAGAGTTACGTCAAAAAAAAAAATTTTCCAGAATCTCGTATCCTTATATTTGATATTTTTTTTTTTCAGAATCTCATCTTTTTAGATGAAAGAATACTTAATGATTCTTTGTAAAGAACCGTAAGGTATTGTTCATAATATTAATTAATATATCAATAAAGAATAATTAATATATTGTCAAATTACTTAATGGTTATTTATGAAGAAGCATAATGTATTGTCAAATAAATTTTTTTATATTACAAGATAATTAACCGTTCTTTATAAAAACCATAATGTATTGTTAAATAATTTTTTTTTTCAGAATCTCACCTTTTTAAATTAAATAATACTTAACGTTTTTTTTTTGTGAAGAATCAAAATATATTGTCAAATAACTTTTTTATGGAATCCCACCTTATATATGACAGTTAACATTTTTAACTATTAAGTAATCTTAAAAAATATATAATGGTTCCTTGAGAAAAACTATCCAGTATTGTGAAATAAATTTTTTTTAGAATCTTGCCTTCTTATATATGATGGTTTTCATTGATAATTGTTATGTATTCTTAAAGAATACATGACGATTCTTTATGAAAAACTGTCAAATATTATCAAATAAATTTTTTTTAGAATCCCACATTTGCCCCTTCCTTAAGGATATTAATAGATATTATATATTAAATTAACATCTTAACATATTATATTTATTTTAAAAGTATAAATTTGATATGTTATTAGATATAACAAGTATTGCTACCTGTCCTTTGCACGTGAGAGTTCATATATAGTATTTTGAACTTCAAAAGCTTTTCAAGCACACAAGGACAATTTATGATTCTAAAACATTATTCAATGATGTGTGTAATATTTATTATATAATTTAGTCTTTATGATTGGATAATTTTTTTACTGTATGCACAATAAGTAATATTTATTTGTAATCATAATAAATCATGTAATTATTTTACAATCATATATTTTAAATGACATATATATATATATATATATATATTGAAAGTGCCAAATGTATTGCTTGTAGATAAATATTTATGACACCAATATTGAAGACCCTCATCACAAAAGTGAAATAGGGAAAACGTCAATCCTTCAAAAAAAGAATCAATAAATATAATTTATTGATGATTTTTTATAATCTATTTTTTATATTTCTTCAAATTTGATTGATTATATAATCATGTTCAAAAATGATTTGATTATTCTTAAATTTCATTTATTATTGATGCAAATTATTAATTTGATGATTTGATTTCGAAATAGGGATATCATCTGCCCACATTACAGATGATTATTTCCTAATTTCCGTTTTTATATTTCTTCATAATTGATTCATCAAGTAATCTTATTTGATAATGATTTGATTATTTCTTAAATTTCATTTATTATTTATGCAAATATGGATATTGATTTGATTTAGTTTAGAAATAGTGACATCATGATCCCATGTTATAATTTATAGATGATTATTTCCTTTATTTATATTTTTTTGAAAAAATTTATATTTTTTCATATTAGATGAATTAAGCAATTATATTATTTCACGCCCCCTCTTTTTATTGATAATCTACTTAATTATATAGAAAATTCATCCCCCTCTTTACTTTTTTTTTCTATGAAGTGCTAACTTTAACATTTTGACTATGGTTAGCTTTTGTTTTTACATTACATTTTTTTGTTGATTTTAGTAATTCTCTTTTGTTTAACGGATCTGGTTTCTTATTTCACAAGTCAAGAAAAGAGCCACACACGTCCTCATATTTGACTAAAATCAATTTTCATTAAATATTCACATAATTGCATTTTAATTAACATCTTGTATACTTTTTTTTATAAAGGTCAAAATTCATTAACATATTGTATATACTTAAAATTATTAAGCAATATAACTTCAACCAAAAAAGAATTATTCATCAATATGATATAGCTAACGGTAGCTCAATGTATATATTTTGACCAAAAGATATTCATAAGTGGCAAAAAAGTATAAGTGTACAGCTTAATATAATGTGAAAATGCTTAACACGATTAAAAGTAAAGTGGACTTAAAACCTTGACTACTAAAATGAAGCATTCGAAAACTCAAAACAAGACATGATAACTCATTTTTCTATTTTTATGACATTGATGATTGCTCTATTGTCCTTGAAGTTAGGGGGTGGACATATCATATAAATACCACGTCCCCATTATTAGCCAATGGAGTGTTGTCTATCAGCCAATCGAGTGTCGTATATCTTCTTTCTCTTTAAAGGAGTGATTGAAGATCATGACGATTGAACTATTAGAAGGTAATCATTGTGTTGAACTTTTTCTGCTAACATCAATGTCATCAAAGAGCTTGAGGCATGTGTTTCTACTTTGGAGGGCTGAAAAAATATCTCAAGGAATAAATGGAATGGCAAATAGATGAATATATAATCAAGTACTCAATCACAATATATGCTACTATTAACTAAATTATTTTCTTACTGTTAATTATGAGTATGCAAACTGTTGCGAAATATCTCCCTCCTTAGAAAATTGCAAAACACCAAAACTATTGAATGGATATTTGATGTTACTCCACTTGACTTAAAGCCTAACAATAATTTCTCTTCCAATACAATGCTCTAATTGTGTTGGGAAAGTTCCAAGCTCTCATTCCTACAGTAAAAGATGAATCTTAAGAAAGTCAAGTATGGGGGAATATAGAAAAAAGAAATTTAAATGCAAAACACAAAAGATCAAACAAAAGGAGGTAAAGAAAGGATTGAGGTAAGTGAAGATACTAACTTTTCATCAAAAGATGACATCTTTTTAGTCATCGTACACTTCTTGATAACCTGAGCAACGATAGCCTAGGTATCCTTACAGTCACCGATATCCCTAATGAGTTCATAAGGTCGACCTGTTATGATATTGGGATGAAGAATTGAGCTTACTAACAATGAAGAACGTAGAACACAAAATGGAACACATTGACAACGTAAAGAAAGGATTGAGGTAAGTGCAACCACTAACTTTTCATCAAAAGGTGACGTCTTTTTAGTCATCGTACACTTCTTGATAAACTGAGCGATGAAAGCCTAGGTATCCTAGGTATTCTTGCAGTCATCAATATCCTTAATGAGTTTATAAGGCCGACCTGCCATGATATTGGGATGAAAAATTGAGCTCACTAATAGTGAAGAATGTGGAACACAAAATGGAACAAATTGACGACATTAATATATATAAGCATTACTATAATCATGGGGCCAACTATATTTCTTGAAAATTAAGCTTCTTACATATTTAGTTTGCATTATGATTATGATAACTCATTGATTTATGGACTAAATATTATTATGATAACTCCTTAATCATGGGCTAATAATTTATGGATATAAAATATAAATTATTGATATTTATTGATGTCAAAGTAAACAGAATTTACTAACGGCAATAATAAAAACACAACTATTTTCTCAAAAAATAATTGCTCATGAAATGGTTTTTAATGGCGTTACTACAAATATTATATTAAGATATATATTATATAAATATATCTTAACATATTTGATTTATCTTAGAAGTATAATTATGAGATTACTTAGATTTATAATCATACTTTACAATTAATTATTATAACTGCTATGTATTTGTTTTTACTAATATAATGTTGGAAGATGAATTGTATGTAAGTGTTACATGACGGTTGTTTCATAAGAACTGTCATATTTGTAACTAAATATATGGGGGTTATTAACTACAATAGTTATTTTTGTGTTTTCGTGAATTCTGCCTCTCAATCCATGATGATGCACATATTTACCATTTTGTTTTAGTATTATATATTCTTGTACGACCTCCGCTTCGACATACATAAAGTTTAGTAGCTGTAACCATTATTTATTAAGTGTTATATATGCACAAATCTATAATAGTAAATACTTATTGTATTTATAAGTATTCGTTAATTTTTTTTAAAAAATCATATCTGTTATTATGAATCAATAATTATCAACTAAATATGTAAAACATGATAACAAAATTACTCAAGACACCGTCCAAGCTATAAAAAGTTGCATGAGAGCTGTTGACTCAAGTTTACCCCTTACAGTCCTTTTGAGATTTATTCTCCAGTAGATGAAGATTTACGCATACTATAATTGACTGCTTTATTATAATAATAAAGAGAGGAAGGGCGATCAAGGGTCCCTTCATCTATTACTTTAATTTCTTATCAGTACAATTACATAAAAATACATTACTATAAAATATGAATTTAATGACGTTAATCTTATAACACTTCTTCAAAAAAACGTTGGAGGAGACTTCTTATTTTTTTTAAAAAAATTATATGTGACAGCTATGATGTTTGAATTGGAAAGTGCCATAGTTGCTTGATACATTATATGGCGTTTGCCTAAAAAAGTGCTATATAAGGGGTTATTTCTTTTTTTTTTAAAAAAATTACTCCCTTTGTATGTCGCTTGCCCAACAAGCGCCATACAAAGGGATATTAAATATATTGCCTTGCCTTGAATGGCGTTTGACACTAATCTTATGACACTTCTTCAAACAAATGTAGAAGAAGACTTATTAATTTTTTTTAAAAAAATTATATATGACAACTATAACGCTTGACTAGAAAAGTGTCATAGTTGCCTGATATTATTGTATGACGTTTGCTTGAGAAAGCACTATACAAGGAGTTATTTCTTTTTTTTAAAAAAAAATTACTCCCTTTATATCGCGCTTGCCCAATAAGCGCCATACAAGGAAATATTAAATATATTGCCTTGAATGGCGCTTAGCCACCAAGCGCCATTCAAGGCAATGGTGCAATTTTTTAAAAATAAATTCCTTATATAAAAAATTTTATTTTTTTAAAAATAAAATTTTTTAAAAATAAATTCCTTATGTAAGAGGCCATTATTTTTAAAAAAAATAAATCCTTTATACATATAAGTGTCGAATGAGATTTCTATTTAAAAAAAAATGCATGCCTTGTATGGTGTTTTACATACAATCACCATACAAGGTGGTAGAAACTATGACACTTTTTGTTAAAGCGACGTAACTTCCTAATTGAAGAAAAAAAAAATACTTATGCCTTGGCCGATGTTTGATTATCAAGCGCTGACGAAGACCCTTATTTCTTCCAACTGCACTTAATAAATCAAGTGTGGGTGGAGGCTTCCCCAAGGCCATATATATTTAAGGCGGCCTTGAATATTCAAGGTGCCCTTGAATATAATACAAGGCACGTGGTGCCTTCTAAGGCACCACATGGGTGTCTTGAATGATTCAAGGCCACCTTGAATATAATACAAGGCACGTGGTGCCTTGGGTGCCTTGAATGAATGCGTTGGGCATCACATGATGCCTTAAAATATATAAGGCTATATGTAGTGTCTTGAATATATTTAAGGTTATTTTTATATCTGATGTTTGGTTTTTGTTTTAAAATTAGGAAGCTACGACGTTTTTTGTACTATTTAATTTTCACCACCCGCCGTTTTTATTTTCATTTTTATCTTCCCGCGTTCCCTTTAGATCCCCCATTTCTCAGAACTCTGTTGCAGTAAAAGCTTTCTCTCCAATGTGTTTTTTTTCTTGTTTTAGCCTCCTTCAGAATCTCTCTATCGTGTAAGTTTTTTTTCTCAACATTTAGTTCACGTTTTCTTTTTTAGTTAAAATCTATCATGAGTCTTATATTTGTGCTCATAATTTTTTTTCAGTTATTTATTTGAAGTGTTAATTCTGTCTTCTTGAACTTCCTATACATTGTAAGTTTTTTTATTTTGATTTTACAAATATAATAATATTTAGTTTAATTCATTCTGTGTATGATTTTTATGTAGTATTATGAAGATCAACATTGTGCCCAATTGACTAACCAACAAGTAGATGAAATCATTGAGGAATAGTGTGAATATATGTTCAGCCAATTAGTTAATATTTATGTACATAGGTTAGGTTGTTTCTTAGCCTATTCTCATATTGTTTATTCTTTTAAAATTAGTTGTACAATTACATTAATTGTAATTGCATACATCTAGTACTAATTTTATAAATTATTTATGTGTTATTTTATTCTAATTTGGTTTACTTTTTTCCTATTCGTATTATAAATTGTTGTGGATTTTAATTGGTTGGGTTCAAGAAAACAATTATATAAAATAATAATAATTATTATTATTATTTATTACAGCGTGTCTGGGGAGAAGCGCCGTAGGAGCTATATATAACTCCTAACTTCTCCTACGGCGTTTCTGGAGAGAAGGGCCGTAGGAGGTTATTTAAAAAAAATAACACAAACTGCGGCGCTTTTAGAAATTCAAGAAGTGTTGTAGCTTACTTTTATGGCGTTGGAAGTTATGACACTTCCCAAAAGTCATAGTATTCATAAAAATAAGTGTTGTTTATTATGTTTTTTATAGTAGTGATAACTAAAAATTTTATAGTAAAAATAAGTAATTGAATAATATTAGCATATTAAATCTTACTTTTAAACTAAAAAAGAAGAATACTTCTCATTATACAAATTAAAAGAAAGGAAAAGTCATGTATTGCTTCACTCAAGTGAACCCTTCCAAGAAAAAAAATCCCACGTAGGTGTCCCCTACATGACTTATCCAGCTACAAGTCTATTTGAAAATGACATCTATATATACATGTATATATGAATATATACACATCCACATATAGGATTACTCTAAAAGAAAATAAGAAACAATCATTAACCAATAATAAGTCAATAAATTATAAATCAATAAGTAATTTAAGTTAAGAATGATCTATAAATATGGAATTTAACAACAACTTTTTTAATTTTATAATATTAAATTTTAAATTAGACAAAATATAAAATATTAAAAACATTTCATAACCATCTCATGTACTACTACTTATTTTACATTATACATATGCCATCTCTCCTACCCACGCTGACATTAAAGTTTCTAGCGACACTGGGGTCGCTTCAACTACTCCCTCCGGTCCTAATTATAGGACATAATTACCTAACTTTGGAGAAATTAAGAATAGTAGTTAAATTAGTTAATCTTATTCATTTTCCTAAAATGCCCTTATTTAATAAAGGTGATTTAGGAATACTTTATGAATTTACCTTAAGCAATGAAAAAGCGTGTTGGCGGCAACTAACAATACTGTGTTGCTTAAAGTAGGAGTATGAAGCAAATATACTCACATGAAGCGTGAAAAAACATAGGTGTATTATAAAATTATTATTGTGTTTCATTATTATTGAGAAAGTATTAATTGGGGTATTTTGGGAAGAAATTGACAAAAATTAAAACTTTATCCTATAATTAGGACCAAAATCAACTCCCAAATGTTGTCCTATAATTAGGACCGGAGGGATTATAATTTATTACTACGCTCAATTTGCTAGGACCACATAATTGAAGGAAACGAAACACAAAAAAAAAAAGAGCTTTATAGTTTTTTGGGAAAATGACAGCTAGGTCCCAAGATACACAAAAAATCCTAACAAACTCCTTTTAAAAAGTCAAAGGTCAGAAAGGGACTTTTGTGACATGAATTCACCATGTCCAATTATAAAAATAACCCCCACTCAAATAACAAAAGAAAATGCACAGAGGAGAGGAGGGAAGCACGTTTTTGTGATCAAGCCATTAAGGAAAAAGAGAAAAATGCATGGAAGAAGGGCATAGGAGATGCAACATTGAAGGGATTCAAAATGGTGTTAATGTGGTTGGGGACATCGTCTTCATCATCGTTCAGGTACGGGTAGCAACGTACAGAAGCGAACTGGAAATTTTTTTTTTCTATGTGAAAGTTGGTTAGATTGAGATTGAGGGGTTGGTGAAAGATTGGATCTTGGGCTAAAAAATGAAGTAAGTGGTAGGTGGTAGACAAGAAATGCTAAGAATTTGGTAGACAAATGAGCTTGATCATTGAAGTTGGAGTTTCACCTTGGGTGGGTTGTGTTTATGTTAGAGTGCTCTGTTTTTGTGGCATGGTAACAGAGGAGCTGCTGTGTTTAAAGTGAGAATGGTGAATGTAATTGGTATTCTTTGCTGGAAAAACGCTGAAATGAACATAAAAAATTGTTGTAAATTTGTGCATATGAAGTTGTAAATATTGTTGTGGAAGTGGTTAATATGTACCACACCTATGCTCTGTTTTTGGGGAAGCAAACATAGGTTTGGCCTTGTTTTTAGGGTGTTTAGTGTTATTAGAAAAAGCACATGTGTAGGAATAAAACGTGTAGTTAACGTGTTGTTAATATATGCATATAAAGTTATAAATATTGCTTTGGAAGTTGTTAATACGTACCGAACATATGCTCTGTTTTTGGGGAAGCAAACATAGGTTTGGCCTTGTTTTTAGTGTATTTGGTGTTATTAGAAATAGCACATGTGTAGGAATAAAACGTGTAGTTAACTTGTTGTTAATATGTGCATATGAAGTTGTAAATATTGCTTTGGAAGTTGTTAATATGTACCGAACCTGTGCTCTACTTTTGGGGAAGCAAACAGAGGTTTGACCTTGTTTTAAGTGGGTATGGTTGAATGTTAGTGTGTTTTGTGTTATTAGAAAAAGCACATGTGTAGGAAAAAAATTATGTAGTTAACGTGTTGTTAATATGTCCATATGAAATTGTAAATATTGCTTTGGAAGTTGTTAATACCAAGGTTCAAAAAACCAGACCGAACACTAAACCGGTTGAAGTAGTGGTTCAAGGGTTAATGGGTCAGATCGGGGTCAACCCGGGATCAGACTGGTCATAATTAAAATAATATTATTTAATTAAAATGTGTAAATATTTTTTATATTTTACTATAAAAAATATTTTTTAAATAAAAATATTTAGTAAATTATCATATCAAACTAAATATGATACTGTAATGGCTCAGTCTTTACTCCTCGAGATATGTAATGTCAGCTCTGAAGAAAAAATTGCAACCTAATACATTTTTTTTAAAAGAAAATAAAGAACAGTAAAAGACTTTTTTTTCTTGAGAACAGGAACATTTATTATCTCATCGTAAACTGCGTTCAATCCTCAATTTCCCATGCCTTTTCTTCTTCCCTTCCCTTCAGTTTTCTTTCTCATGTATGGGACATCTGACGCTTTTTACTCTCATCTCTCTCTCTCTCTCTCTAATATGATGTAGAGCTCTTTTACAAGTAGAATTTCACATTCTCCTCTTTTACCTTTGCAAGTTGTCTTCTCAGTTTGAAGATTGGAAGTTGCTGGGCCTAAGATATGCGTGGTTGAAGCTGTAGGTGACTCATGGTCAAAACTTCTTGTTTCTAAATAAATGGTCTTGGAGATACTTTTTGTTACTCTGTTCTGTTATCTCTCTGTTTATTTTCATTTTTGATATTTTTAAAAAGGAAACTTAGCAAAGGAAGCTAGATTTCTTCTTGCTTTTTAATACAAGATGCTAGATTCCTCCTCCTTCTTCGTCATTCTTTCTTCTTCGTTGAGTTTTTTTTTTTGATAGGGCTGTCTTCTTCTCAACCTGTTGAGACCGTTTAACTCGTCGGTTCACCCCGGTTTCCTCCGGTTCACAACGAGTCACATTTTTCCCGGTTCAAGGTGCAAACCAGACTGGACTAGCATCCGGTTCGCCGGTTTTTGGCCTGAACCGGCTGGTCCGGTCCGATTTTTTATACCATGGTTAATACGAAGTTGTGTTGAAGATTGTCATGAAAGATGGGAAGTTGTTCGGGGAAGAATCTATTTTGTTTCTTTCATGTGGGGGGAAGTTTTTAAATGGTAGAGAAGATGAAATGCAATATGTTGGTGGTTTAGTAAGAACAAGATGCGTAAAGGAAGACACAACATATGAGGAGTTGCAAAGAATCATATCATCCATAACGAAAAAAGAAAGAAATGAAATGCAAATGAAGTTCAAAGTTGCCCTTGATACATCAACATTTGTGGATCTTGTAGATGATGAAGGGGTGGATCATTTAATCAAATTTAATGAATAATATGGTCATGTGTATATTGAAGAGGATGGTGATAATGACAGTACAGAACCAGCAATGAACGGTCAAATGGAAGAGCAAGAAGTGTACGTTTATTTGTCTTAAGAAAAGTAATTTTTTCCAACATTAATATGTGTAAGAGCACTCAAACTTGTAATTTCTTGCAGGATTGATCATTTTTTTGGAGGTGAAGGAGGAATGTGTACATCCCCACATGGTTTGTTATATGAAAGTCAAGTGAACCCATCATTGACTTGTGCTACGCAAATAGTGCCAACCCCAATACCAGAAATGAATCATGGAAAATGGAAGGATTTGATTATTGGAGCAGGACAAATTTTTCCGAATTCTGTGAGCCTTCGTCAAATGTTATACAAATATAGCATTGCTCACAAGTTTTCATACTAATTTGTCAAGAACAATCAACACAAGATAATTGTGAAGTGTAAGGTTGATGGTTGTCCTTGATACATGGGTGCATATTCATCAGGAGAACATCAAGATACAGAGTTTATAACCATTAGAACACTCAAAGTGAATACATTCACCAAGCATAAGATAGCCTAATAGTTTGGCATCCACACAGGTCGAGCTTGACATTATCAATCATAATGGATGATTTGAGGTGCAATATTGACAAGACTGCTAATGTAATTTGATCAGACATGTACAGAGAGTATGGGGTGTAGCTAAACTACCGTAAACCATATAGGGCAAAAGAAAGAGCGTTAAGGGAATTACATGGTCGAGTAGAAGACTCTTACATGGTAATTCCTTGGATATGTGATAGACTAATCGATAGTGATCCGGACACAGTTGCAAAATGGGAAGCCTCATCTAACAATAGATTTTAGAGGGTATTTATTGCTTATGGTTGTTCGGTTAAAGGGTTTTTAGGAGGTTGTCGACCCATACTTTATGTAGATGGTTGTCATCTAAGTGGCCCTTATAAGAGAACAATGTTGTCAGCTAGTGCATACGATGCAGACAACCAGATATTTCCCCTAGCATATGCCATTATTAGCAGTTAGACATATGATGAATGGTCTTAGTTTCTATCGAATGTGAAAGACATCACAGGCTCAATGTTGATAACAATTGTCTCATATCGCAATAATGTGATTATTGGTGCTGTAAAAGAAATATTTGGCAGCGAGAGACATGCTTTTAGCTACCGGCATTTGAAGGAAAATTATAGTGCCAAATTCCTACGAATCAATGGAGGTCAGACATGAATATCGGGGAATAGCAAGAAGAATGCACTCCTTCTTCTTGATGCAATTGCATATGCAAGGTTGGATGAAGACTTCACTAATGCAATGGGTAAATTAAGATTGTTCAATCCACAATTGGCAGATTGGGTGGAAAATCATGGGGATGTTGACAAATGGGCTCTAAGAAAGTTTTCTTTCAAAAGGTGGGATAACATAACCAATAATCTTGCAGAGTCGTTTAATGCATGGATGTTGAAAGAAAGGAAGCACACCGTGTCAGTTTTAATTCATGAACATTGAGAGAAATTGGCTCAAAAATTGATTGCAAGCAAGATGGTCATGGATAGTTGGAAAAATGCAGTGGGACCTAATATTGAAGAAAAATTTCTGCAACAATTAACTATGCTGAAAATATGGAAGCAGCATATTATGGAGACAATTAATTCTCGGTTTGAAGTAGATATGGAGATGCCATCATTTTTGTGAATGTAGATCTTGGTGAAAAAAAATGCACGTGTCTAGTATGGCAAATGAGTGGAGTACCTTACGCCATATATGTGCAGTTATTAAGGTACTTAGCGGTAATGTGTACACATTTATAGATGACTGGTTCAAACTGGAAGCACAGGGAAAAATATATGAAATTTCCATGAGGCCAGTCACAACTCATGATTGTCCACGAGTTGAGTCTCCGACGGTGACACATATTCTTACATAGACATTCTTAGACCCTCCAATAACTTCAAGGCCGCTAGGGAGACCCAAAAGGAAAAGAAGGGAATCTCATTTTCAAAACAAGAAGATGTATCATTGTGGGAGATGCAATGAGGCTGTGCACATAGTCAAAACTTATAGAAATGCAAATCCATATTAAAAACAAGGAGTACATAAATGTAGATGCTTTCGATAGTAACTTTTTGGTGATGTATATATTGACTATGAACTAGTCGCATTCCCTGACCCCTTTTGCTTGTTGAATGCGTTCCCAACTTGGTGTATCTATGTAATTAGCATATCATATTAAGTGGAATGAGTAAGTGAAAAAAGGTACTTACTCATAGTACTTAATATTTTATTGTCTTAGTATATATGGAAATGATAAGCTATTCAATTGTGACAGTACATGTATTATGTTAGTTAAATTTATGCTATGTTGTTGTAATAAGGGCCACATGAAATTGTACAACCATCAGAGGGTTGGCCAATTACCTAATGAAAACAACTTTTATTTTGTTGTGAAAACATACATAATGGCTTGTGAACAATGCCTCATGATGTTGCTAGTATTGCCTCAGGAATTTTATGCACATTGAAGCATCACTGGGTTCAGCTGATGGTAAGACCCTGTGAAAGTGTCAAAAATTAAACCGTTCAGAGGAAGTTGTTAATATCACTGATGATGTTGTAAATATAGCATAACATATTGCCAACAATCATAGAAGTACCACCAAAGTGTTGTGTATGTTGTAAACAATGAGAGATTAAATTAGTCTTAGGAAACGGATTTTAATTGGACCATGAGATTGAGTAACATAGGATTAGAATTTATTCTAATTAACCAAGAGGATATGAATATATCTATTAGACCTATATAATCATATTAGAGCGTGAAATTGGATATTATTTCCTCTTGAGTATTTTTGTTTGGAATAACAATTTTAACTTGAGAGAGGGGCATAAGTTATAGGGAGATACTTATACTATTAATGCTCTAGATTAACAAAATTGACATTAAAACTAATTAATTAAGTAGAGACAAAGTTTATAAAGCAAGTAAGTGATTACTGACTCTAAGTTTCTTTTTTAATATTTGTGGTAGTTAGTTTGTTTTAATTTGATTTTAATTTCTTTTCATTCATTTAATTCAAATTGTGTTGACTCAAAGCAAAAATGCAAAGTCATTACTCAACTACATTATTGGTATCAAGTTCTCGTGGGAACGATATCTTATTCACTTTTTATTACTTGATACCGCCCTTACACTTGCGGACTCTCATGCTATAATTTTTCCCTATCAATTGCTTTTACAAACTAAAAAATAAAAATAGATTTTAGTTGTTTTTTTGTTTTTGTTTTTCTATTTTTCATTTTTTGAGGTTGCTATCTATTCACTATTGACATCACACTACTGGTGACAATCACCACCATGTCACCAGCGGTGACGGATGCGCCACACGTCACTACAAAAACAGATTTTTTAAAACAACTGTCTAAACACATTTTCTATTTTTTTGTTTTCAAAAACTATTTTGAGGAAAAAAACAAAGAATATAATAAAACAAGATCTATATATCTTAAGCATTCATTGCTTTTAACTAATTTTAATCACTAGTTCCTTTTATGTGATTTGGGTGGTTGTTGCTTATAACAAGGATAGAAGGGAGTAACTCAAACTCACTTTTCAATAATTGTATGGGACATTTAAGTATATGTCTATCATAATTACAAATAAGATCAAAGCCTAATCTCATGTTACTTAATTTTGGAGCTTAATTAAAATCCCTTTCCTAAAAGTAAATCTTAAAGCTCAAATTCATGTTCAATGGTCAACAATGATTAAAGAGACATAATTAAACAACATTAAGTAACTAAAATTAACCTTAATTATAACCTGTAGGTGAAAACAAAGTTTAATCCACTTGCAAGTTCATAGTTCCTCTCGATTATTTAGACAAACTAGCCACATATAATTATAATCAAATATATATCAGCACAATAAACCATTCCAGAATTAAAAAAGAAAAGGAAGCATAGCACTTATACAGAACTTTCTCTTCAAGCTCTAGCTCTCCTCAACGTCCTTTGGTCCAACCTTCTTTCAAATCGTGTTGTCCACTTCCGTTCACTTCTCTGTTTCTATAGTGACGAATACCCAAGCCTTGCGTCTCGCTGAAGAAGAAGAACAACTCAGAGCAACACATCGAGCTCGCCTCCTATGATCCAGTCGACTAAAGAAGAAGGTTCAGATGATGAACCTGCAGCCTCTGAACTTGCATTTACTACTGTGTTTCCTCCTTGACATGAAGATGACACTAATGCTATGTTTGGATGGAGAGAAAAGTGAGGAGAAAATAGGGTTGAAAACTTCCATGATTGGTAAATAAATTTACTATTTTAGGTGTTTTCCCCTCTAGTTTTCTTTCCCTTCTAAATTTTCTTTCTATCCGAACATAGGGTAAAGCAGATGTAGATGGTGTCGTCCAGCCTCCTCAAGCTCTTCATTCAATCACAAAGAAGAACTAGAACAGTTCTCTCCTCTACAGCTCGTGTCTCCCAGTCTGAAGAAGATGATGGCTTGATTCCTGACAAAACGATGTGCCTCTCACTTGATGAAGATGATAAATGAACAGTGCGACCTCCTCTCAGAGTCTTCGAACTTGGGGCTTACACTACTATAAAAAACCAAAGCTGTGGCGCTTATAATTGAGTAGCTGTGGCACTAGAGAAGTGTTACATATCTGGACGCCACTAAAAGAAGCTGTGGCACTTGGAAGCGCCACAGAATTTTAATTTTTTTTAAGGAAGGCCCTCCTGTGGCGCTTGGTGAGGCAAGTGCCACAGGAGGGGGGGTTTCCTGTGGCGCTTGGCTCACCAAGCGCCACAGAAGGGTCCCAATTTTTTTTCTTTTTATTTTTTTTCACGTTTTTTTGTACTTCCTATGACCCTTGTTTAAAGAAGCGCTACAAAAACTCTTTATTTTTTTTCTATTTTTTTCATATCTCCCATAATTACAGTATTGCACATTGCATGGTCTAATAAAATTTTTTTATCTATATACGCAGTATAGCAGAATGAATTGAAGTAAAGCAAACAACAATGATAGATAACTTTAAAATGAAACAAAAAGATGATTAATTAGTTAAAGTAGTACGTAAAATAATTATACAATATATTGTACATGAATGAATTATACAACAAATTCAACTTGAATACATGCATGCATGACACAACAATTACCAAGAAACAACATAACAAAGGCAGCAGCTAGTGATGAATTAAATAGTATAGCTACCCAGAGATTTACCTAAACACATATTCACACCATTCCTCGATCACTTCATTAAGCTGATGGTCAGTCAAAGTGTCGCAACGTTGATCTTCATAATACTACACATATATACAATCAGCCAAAAATTAAAAAGAATTATAATCAGCAAAACGTAATTATCAGGCACTAATTAAATTTAATTAAAACATAATATGAAGTGCAACTAAATGACTTACTTTTTGAGGAATAAATGCCTGATAATGCGTAATTACATCCTTCATAAATTTCATTATGTAATACCCACAATCATTGTCATTAGGTTGGAAAGGGTACTGCAAAAATATAATGCAATATTATATCTAACTCTGTTTATGAATAAAAATTGTTTACTAACAAAATTTGAGTAAATTCATATATCAATACCAGTATCTTCTTCCAAGGATAGCTAAAGTGAGGGTCAGCAGCTTTAGAATAGCTTAAAGAGACAGAGGCCCGATACGCAGTCAATGTGCTAACAAAACAAATAAAAATTGATGACTTTTGGTTATTCAATCACATATGCAAATATTTACACATACACACGTACGCTTACCTATTGAATAATATTAACATATCAGAACGGTTTTGTGGAAGACCATCTCTTAGAGGATCCACATAGTAAATGTGAGGACCTGAAGGTTCCGCTAGATTGATAACTATCAATATCCAATTGTGCCTAAAATATTTTAAAATATTAGTTTCAACAATCATGTTATGATAAAAGTTAAACAATAAAAACAAAAATTGTACCACTAATAACTTACCCTGCATTGTATGGCACTAAAAATAACGTAGATGGTGTCGCTCTCTTTTTAAAGTAATCTTTTAGCTCATTAGACTGCACATGTATATCTACTTTACCCCCATGGTAGCCAATGAGATAAGGGTTGACAAATACGAATTGGACCCTATTTGTATCCATTAAGCAGTCATTGTATAAATGCCTGGTATAAAACAAACAGTGTCATGAAAAAAAATGAAATGGAACAAGAAATATTAATAACAGTGATAAACGATAATGGTCAAGTACCTTATCCAGAAGTTGATAGGTAAACCACTTACCCAATCACGACTATATATGTCGTGCACAACCTCAGCAGTAACATAATCAACTAGACCGCCAACATTGTAGATATGTCTTTCAAGACATATTTCTCGTCCTCCTGCACCAATCAATTGTGCTGTAATCGATACTAATTGATCACGATATGAGGTCGGTCTCCTTTTGCTCTATTGGCTAGCCGAAGCTTTAGACTTGGGTTGTGTTGTCGAATACTTTGACATCTTGCCCTGTGAAAATAAAAAAAGTAAATCACAGTTTTATATGGAAGTACGAAGGACAAATGCAGGGAATTGTAAATGAATGACCTTTTCATATGGCTCTATAAGACCTATTGGTCAAGCAACATAGCCACCTACAACATCTTTCACCATTATTTGCTTATCCCAAGACGGGATCGATAAGAGGGCGTCTTCATTCGTGCAGACGTCAACCCTTACTCGGAGTGTGTTATCAGGCAATGGTGAATTGTATAGTGTGTCCTTATCAGTGTTATATGTAGCACCCACTGCAACCGCGTGCTTGGAAACTTGCTCGACATATAACCTACATTGAAATTTGCCCTATAGAAAATAGACTAATATGTCATAGTTCGCTAAATTATAATGTAACATAAAGTTAAGTAGAGAAGAAATTAATTACCAAAGGAAAAGGGACTTTAGGCATGAAAGAGCAACTATCTCTGACACTTGGACTATCACAGAAGGGAATATTTTGTGTTGGCCTACACTGCACAAACTGTTGTATTTGTGTTGTTAACAACGCATTCTATTCTTGCATCAAACGCATTTGTTCTAAGAATTGTTCTTCTTGTTGTTCCTTATGGCGCATTTGTTCTTGAAGTTCTTGAATTTGATGCTTGAAACTAGTCATTTCGTCACACAGCTGGAAAACGTCACCTCTACTGGAGCGCTTCTGATGTCCGAAGTATGCTGATGGGGTGACAGTAAAACCAGTACCCCGAACATGACCATCATGCTCGGGTACTCCAAGCGCTCTGCTCAACAAATCGTCCTATCCAACATAGCCCGCCAACGTAGGATCCTCCTGTGACACTTGTCGCTATCACAAAAAGAATTACAACAATATTAGTTATTATAAATCAAGTTCATTTAAGTCAAGCCAATTATTTATTGTACATATAATTCAATACTTACACAATATTCAGCTACTCTTCTTACTTCCTCACTATGAATTTCACCTTTCTTATTTGTGACACCGGCTATCCAAAGATCATGTAGTGGAACCTATGTAATACCTAAACTTGATTCTTCTATCTGCACAGCAAATTTAGTTGAAGTTAAATGATATTCATATAATTATCTACAAATGAAATAATAATTAGTTCGTACCATTTTTCTTTCTAACTGTGCATATGAAACAGGTCCTTGTGTGTACCGGTATGACATATTGAGCGCGTTAGCTCGATTTTTCTCGCTCAACTCTTGTTTAGATCAAAATGATTCAAATCAATGTATAAATGTTAATTACAAGTACGTACATTACAAGTAATAGGGAAAGTAAAACAAATTATATTACCAAAAATTCCTGAGTTGTATGTGTTTTGATAAACTCATCCCACATTTATTGAGTAATGGTTCCTTCGTACAATAGATAAGGCGGTGTATCAATGATATTGTCATCATCATCCCTCAAGTAGTATTTGACAAGATTAGAATGAAACTTTCTCATAAGTTTTTCGGCTTTTCTTAGTACGAAGTTCTTCCGATCATCATCAATAATAAAAATGCTCTGTAACAATAAAGAAACATATATAATGTGTAAGATTGAAATTAAGTGAAACATAGCAAACCGAACAATAATATAATTAATGTGTTACCTGAACTTCATCCCATATATCATCCTCATAATCTTTTTTTACCATTTTCCAGTTTTGAACTGTAATAGGGACTCTGTCTCGAACTGTAGTCCCAATCAAGTTATTTAATAACTTACCATTCTCGCCGAACGAGTTTCCTTTTTCATGCCTACTCAAGTTGTAACTTGATTCCCTTACTTCTCAATTTAATCAATCTTGCCATAACTATCCTACCACGTCTTACGTTCGCCTCAAATCTTTGTCTACCAATGTGCTGAGGAACATCATCAGTTTCATCGTGTGGTGAGTCCATACTCCTGGAAGTGAAATACACCAAAATAAAACATCAGTGTATAATGTCAACCATGTCAACGAAAGAAAATTATTTTGAAATTTATAAAAACATACGTATAAGTAAACAAGTCAAGGCATTCATTATCTTTTCCTTTTTCTGGTTTGATTTAAAATTTTATTCTTCAGAATTCGTGTTGGATTGAGACTTGTGTTTCTATTGACCCAAGTTCCCTCTTCATGATCATGTCTCACGTATACAGGTCCATCTCTATCTGCATCTCCATCTATATCAATCTCTACTGACCATAAATTCTCAAACGAAGGATCATCATTATTGATGTTCAAATTTTCATTACTTTCAAAATCAACTTGTTCTTGACGATTCTTGTTGGATGGGAGTACAATAGACCAATTCTTTTTGGCATGATCCGGAATGAAAAACTCTTGTTCTGCTTGTGCTGCTAAAATAAAAGGATCATCTTCATACCAAACTTTAGAAAGGTCCACTTGAACAAAGCCTAAGTCATCTATCCTCAATCCATTATTGTTGTTAACCCACTTATATTTAAAGACAGGGACCCTTAATATAGAGTAATCTAACTCCCATATGCGTTCAATGACACCAAAGTATGACATTGATGTATAGATAGGGTGTATGTCTTTAGCACTAGATCTATGCCAAGAATCAGCAACAAGTGTTACCCCACTATTCTGCATCGTGCTCTGTGTATAATGGTCTTGTGTATAGAATGTGTAACCATTGATTGCATAACCATTGTAAGATAATACATTTAAGCATGGTCCCTTAGACAACCACTTTAATCTTTCAGAAACTGAATTAGGATTCCGCTCCATCTCATCATTAATGCGATTTTTCAACCAGCCTGAAAATTCTTTATTGTGTTATTTTGTTAACAAATTTTCATTCCTATCACCATGTGTAACCATTGTTCACATATAGGGCATGCACTATATCCTTTGACGCTGTATCCCGACAAATTACCATAAGCAGGGAAATCATTAATTGTGCCAAACAACATGGCTTTCAAAGTGAAACTTTCTTCCCTGTACCCATCATACTCACTGACGACTTCTTCCCAAAGCAGCTTCAAGTCATCAATTAAAGGACCCAAGTATACATCTATATCATTCCCAGGTTGCCTTGGCCCATAAATTAACATGGACAGCATCATAAACTTACGTTTCATGATCAAGTATGGAGGAAGGTTATAAATCATCAATATCACTGGCCACATGCTATGTGTACTACTTTGAATACCGTGTGGGTTAATTCCATCAGTTGACAGTGCAAGGCAAAGGTTCCTTGCTTCATCCACAAAGTCAGTGTACTCATGATCAATTTTTTTCCATTAAGGAGCATCTTCAGGGTGCCTAAGCTTCGTGTCTTTAATTCTTTCATCTGCATGCCATGTTAACTGCTTAGCAATCTCTGCATTACTGTACAATCGCTTGAATCTTGGAATAATGGGAAAATACCATAGGACCTTCAAAGGACTCTTTCCTTTCTTCTTCCTATAGCGAGATGCGTTGCATTTAGGGCACTTCTCCAATGTTGCATACTGATTTTGAAATAATACACAATCGTTAGGACATGCATGTATCTTCTCATATCCCATACCGATTGTAGAGCAAAGAATTCACTTTGCCTCGTATGTCTTGGTAGGAAGTACATTTTCTTTTGGAAGCATATCTTGCAACAGTTCAAGCAGTGCGGCGAAACCCGAATCACTCAATCCATTACGAGCTTTAAAGTTGTACAACTTCAACACTGCTAGCAATCTTGTGTATTTAGTACTACCGGCATATAATGGTTTCTTTGCATCACCTTTCAACTTCTCAAATTTATTGGGGCAGTTATGATGCACCCTTCAACCACATTTAGCATTTCTTTAAGACCATCATCTTCATCAAACATGCTTTGATCAAATTCATCTGAAGCACCACTCGTGGTATGCACCCGATCACTACATGCATCGTTTGTCTCACCATGACTTGTCCATCGTATATATGTTTGATCAATACCGTAACATACTAAATGATCTAGTAAATCAAGTGGACTAATCCGCTTTCCAAAACAACAAGATAAGCAAGGACACAAGATTTTGTCAGGATCTTTTGTGTGCTCGATTGCAAATGTAATAAAATCTTTCACCCCATGTATATATTCCCTTGAACACTGATTAGATGACATCCATTTATGATCCATCTATGCCTTCAATCTATTTTTTAAAAAAGTACGTGGTTAGTTGTATGACTATTGCATTTACTAATTACTTTTATATTCGCTTACCAATTTTAAAATAAATTCCCAATATGAAATCGTCAAAATTGAAGCTTTCTAAGTCCTAAACCCTATGCTTTAATTGACAAATAATCCATTCATTATTCTCAGGCATTATAATAATTTTTCACAACTCATAACGACAGAAACCATATTTGCAACAACATATCATAGGTAAATTTGAAAACATTACAAGTCAACAAATAAAATACAAGTGTTAAGAATATATAAATAATTATTTTACTTATGCAACTAATCTATAACAATCATTAGAACACCTATAAATTATAACTAACTATTATTATAAATTCAACTAAAATCACATTTGTAAGATCAAAATTTAAAAAACATACCTTAAATAGAAGCTTCAATAGACTGATGAGCTGAAACTGCAAACACAAATTACACATAAAAAAAGTCAATAAAAATTGTTAACGTGCTATTAAAGTTTAAGACATAGTTTAAAAAAATAAAAATAGTGACATGCTTTTGAAGTAAAAATAGTGACATGCTTTTTTTTTTTTTGACATGCTTTCAGGAAGTGGATGATGAAAGACAGGAATGATTTTACTTCCCTTATATCTAAAATATAAAATACAAAAAAAATAAAGATATAGAAAACTGAAATTTTTTTGTTATTTGATTTGACAACTTCCATGAGAAAGTAAATGGATAATAATTGGCCGAACAATGGGAGGAAGTTAAAGCATTTGTGATATAAAAGGATGAGCATGTGTTGGTGTCTGCATTCTTGATTCCGATACTCTACAAGGTCAAAAAAAAGGTAATCTAGAAATATAATCTCATTCTCATTATTGAAGCAAGGAATGGATTCCAAGATTAATCTTTCCTATTATTTGTATTTCTCTTCTTTACTATTTTAATTTAATTGTTCATCAATATATTACAATTAGTCTTTATAGAATGATAATATATTAGTAAAATATTCAAACTTTTTATATCACTCAAATTGGAATAATGGGTGCACAAATATATATTACATATATATATATATATATACACGTGCATGTCATAAAAATGGAACACAATCATTATTTTAGTTAATTATTTATATATTAATCATGAGAAAATTTATAAATCCCTAACAAGTTGCATTTTCATGCTATATTACCTCTATAAAATGGAACACAAATATATATAACATATATATATACGTGCGTGTCATAAAAAGAAAAAAAAGCACATCATAGAATATAATCAACACACACACACACACACACACACACACACACACACACGTGGGTGTGATAACAAAAATAAGCAAATCAAACAACCTGAAAAAAAAAGAAGCACGTTGAACTTACAGCTTAATTGTTTAGTGCAGTGCAGTGGGGGACCACGTTGCCTGTTAGTGATGCAATCTTGAGTAAGGAGGAGGAGGAAATTTGAGCCAACTCGATGGAGTGGGGACCAAAAGTGGAAGACAATACAAAGACAAGGGAAGGGACAGGAGTGGGCATGGCAGTTGGAACAAATTAAAACAAAGATGTAGATTCGCTGATGAAGACGTGTGAGCGTGTGGGTGTGTTTTTTAGTGTGAAGATAGAAATGGAGGGATGGGGGGCAACAGATGAGAAAGGGAAAGTAGCTAGTTTAGTGGAGGAGAGAAGTACTTGAATTATTAAAGTGGTAAAAAAGAGAAGGAATAGCACGCGGGAAGTGAAATAATTGAGAGATAAGGTTGGGCGGGGAGAATTGCTATTAGTGGAGATAGATTACATCACTATCCACTTGAAATTTTTTTTTAATTAATGGTCAAGTGTGGCAGGCGCCACACTTGCTTCATCAGCTATGGCGCCTGGGCATGCCAGGCGCCACAGCTGGTATTTAGGTGCCATGTGTGGGGCCTACATAGGGAGGCGCCACACATGGCCCAAGCTCAGCTGTGCGCCTGGTGGTCCAGGCGCCACAACTGCTGGCGTGTGGGCCTAGTGTGGTGCTTGCTTAGGCAAGCGCCACACTTGGCCTCCCCATCTGTAGCACCTAACCTATTAGGCGCCACAGCTGGTCCCAAAATTAAAAAAAAATTATAGAGGAAAAAAAATAAAAAAGGGCAGCTGTGGCACTTGTTTAAAGAAGGGTCACAAAATGTGTGCCACCTTTCACCCTTTTTGTAGTAGTGTTAGGTTTGAAACTGATCAACTTCTCCAGCTGCAAAAGGTGTCATCTCTTGGCTCTGAAAAAAAGAAAATAATGAAATCTCCTAAATAATGCATCAAATTGATTTTTTTTCTTTTAAACTCAGAAATCTCTCAAAATTATATTGATAACAATCCAAACATACCAAAATTATATTTCAAATATATCAAATATGGATAGTGGAGCATACTGAAATTTCAATATCCCTGTCCAAATATATTAGATCTGTAACCCCCTCTGTAATTATATCCGAAATACGCGATTAAAATGAAATAGAGACCAATAATAATCAAATAACATTTACTAACCCATCACTTGATGGGGTTTTCAAAAAATACCTTTCAAAATCATTTATAAACTTGGTCTCATATTCACATTTCGAATACAATTACTATGCGAAGATAAATCATATTCATATAAATATCAGAGTGCACAACATAATCATCCCGGTAATCTCGGGTACATACCTTCGCTAAAGATATACAGGGCACAATTGCCCATTACAATTCTTCAAATGAGGATTACACAATCTCATCTCGAATGAGTCCTGCGGCTCCCTCCATGAGCCACTTGCCCTGTCTAAATTGTTGGTAAGGGAGGGTGAGATTCGAGAGAATCTCAGTAGGGAAACATTATCAATATGCAGGCAAGATAAGTATTTAATGCATAACATGCTTGCATCACATAACTCATGCACACATACAATGACAAATCTATAAGCTCAATGCTTCGAACGATACACATATGGCCATAGCATATATTGAAACATAGCTTCAAATCATTCATACATGTTCCACATAATCAAGCAAAGCAATAACATGCATCAACACATTAATACAGTTATCAGAGCATGCAGGAGAGATAAGTTCCCCACCTCCAGTCTTTTTCTCCTCGATTTACGTGCCAACAACTCGGGGTTTCACATTCGATCCTACAATGTCAAATGTACTATTTAGATACTTCCATAGTGTTTCTCGGGGTTATATGAAGCTATATTGAAAAATTACTAAAATACCCTCGGGGATCCGGCCCGGCCCCGCCGTACCCGGTCCGGCTGTACTTTTCTTGAAACTTTGACATGGGCTATTCTGACATATTTTCACCCAAGGAATCCATTTCCGGACTCAGAATTATCAAATTCAATGTCAATTTACAAATTTACCCTTGGCAGCCCCACTTTAAGGGTTTCAGGGGCGTTTTCGTAATTATGCTTTTTCAGCATGTTCCGAAAAAGTGACCAACTGTAACCCCACCTAATTTTCGTTCCTGAACTCAATGGAACCATAAAATCATTGAAAATCTAACTCTAAGACCCATTTATAGCCATAACCGAAATATACAAGTACTCCGGGGAAAATTGGGGTTTTTCGGTTTCGGCTCCGTAAACGTGTTTCTTTCTACTCCTAACCACTTTATTAACCATTACATTAGGTTACAACTAACATTAAGACCCAATTTGGGCAGCATAACCCCTAGACCATGTCATTTCCAAACTTTAAAACCAATGGCAATCCGGCGAAATTTCACCGATTAAATTGCCCACAACAGCCAGAATAAGCAATATACGAAAGTTTGGAAGTTACCTCAAGCTCCCTCTGGCTTTTACTCAATATGGCTGAACCCTAGCCCCTTTTAAACAGCAAAATTAAGCTTCAAGTACCTTAATCCATGTAGAAGAGAAGCTTAGGAGAAGGATTATACGCGTTAGGTACGAATTCACCGAAGAAATCGACCTACCTCCCGAGTTTTCTCCTTCCTTCTCCCTATTTTCTCCAAGGTCTCTCTCACGTTTTTGTATCTGAAATGGCGTCAGGAAATGGCTGATGAAGATGGAGGAATTGCTTTTAATTCCATGCTGATGTCATATGTTATTTTGATGATGTCATAATTCCCATTTTCGGATTTTCTGGCAGATTTTCTGCCCAAACTTTGAAAAATCATAACTAATTGTAGAAAATTCTAAATGAGGTGATTCCAAAGCCAAATGAAAGATATTTAAGTCCTTTTTATAGGACAAATATTTACCAATACTAGAAATCACCACACAATTCTAGAATTACACAAATGTCATCACTGCCCCAAAACAGAGTCCATTTTCGACCTCAAAAGTTGGACAGTCATATCTCCCAATTCCCAACATGAAAGGGAACAAATTATATGTCCATTTTGAATCTTGGGATGTGATCGTTAAGACTGGAAAGTTCCATAATTTTCTGACATCATTTGCCTAGTAAAAATGTCCACACGAGAAGACTGCCTAGACAGAATTCACACTGGACAGTATTTCCAGTTTTGCAACCAATGTGTCCAATCCAATTTAAATCAATTCCAATGATTAAATACAACAACATGACACCATTTCCATCACAATACCCCATTCAATTCTTCCCTCTATTCTAAGTTAATTTGGATGTTAATCCACAATTGAACTCAAATACAGGGTTTTGGCGTTGCTCATAACACAAGCGACTACAATCCACTTTATATTCTCTAAAAGAGTTCATTAATCACTAACCATGTCTACTTTTGTAGTCATTAACCCCTAATAACAATTTGGGATCTTGCTAAATCAGGGCTTAGCAATCCACTAATCTCAGGCTTATTCTCTAACCTCGAGTCTCAAAATTCGGGGTATTACTCTATAACTTTTTTGATCTCTGACCTGGGTGGTTAACACCTCTGTTTTCATAATTGATTTAAGTTTGAGGACTTCATTGCATATTTGGGCTTGTTAGATCTCTTAATTTGTGTAAGTTTTAACGAGTTCAATAGGCATAATGAAAAACATGTTACTGGGATTGGCTAAGTTCTCGAGTTGGGCAAATATTGAATTGTTGGATCTCTAATTATCTATGTTTGGGTTAGAACATCAAACTTATTAGAACTAATCATGTTTATGTTTAGATCAATGGAGCTGACATTAACAAGTGTATTTGTAAATCAATATATTTGGTAGAGTTCTTTTATTAGCTCGATTAGAATTACACTTCCTTGTACATTGGGTTAGCTAAATTTTCATTTTTTTTTCAATCAAATCTTTTAGTCTAATATAATTTACTTCCCCTAGCCTTAAATAATTGAAATTGATAGGATCGGAAAGCCAAACCTTATTTACCTGCTCCCTAACAAAATTGAATTGATAAACCTTTTTAATTTCAAAATTAATAGTTAACTTTATTTTTAATTAGTTTAATTTATTTAATTTCCAATTTAATTTTCTTGCAACAAAATTCACTGATATGTATTTGCATTATGATCTTAGAATTGCATTTATTATATTGTAGTTCACTTAGTTAATCATTTGGTAGAACAATTAGATCATAATTTCGATTTTTTTGCCAACATAGATCATAATTTCATTTAGACATTAATGTTTCACATTTTAGTGTAGGTCCATTTCTTCACATTTTTAATCACTTATAAATTGAACATAACAAAGCTCACAATTTACTCTAAGCTCACATTGTGTGTGCTTCATAGAATTTTTAGCTTGTATAAATAAATATTGAAGTGACGAATCCCGAACCGGATACAAGATGATAATATAAAAAAATGAATATTAAACACCCTTAGCAATTAATTAAAGCCTTGGCCTCATTTTTTAGGCCCAATGATCTCAACTATTTCTTTACCCAGAAGAGAATATAAAGAAGATTATTCCTATATTCAAATATTTTAATCTTGCCTAATTAAATTATCAAATACCAAGAGAGAATTCAAAATTCTTCTAGCATCAGAGTATATCCACACTTCTTGATGTTGATGCAGTTGATCGCTTTTTAACCGATCATTCATATCCTCATCATATATTTATCAACTTTCCTTTATTGGAATGCAATTGACTTTTCTAATTAATTATTCATCATGTCATATCCTTCTTGTGTAACTATTGCTAATCCTATCACAAATTAGATGCTTTTTAATTTTCACAACACTTGGTCGCCTTTCATTCAAATATGCATACAAAGGACAACAATTTTTAATACTCTTAGGACTTGTTTGGTTCAAAGGGAGGGGATGGAAGGGGACGGGTTCATTTTCCATCCCCTCCAAAACCCTCCAATTTGGAGGGAACAAAAATGAGGGGATGAGAGAAATTTAGAGCCCGCTTTTTGAGACTCCTCCCCTCCAATTTTTCATACCAAACAAGGGGATAGACTCATTTTTTATCCCCTCTCCTCCAACCAAACAAGCCCTTAAGATCATTATTTAAGCAAATTCTAAAAAGTTTTTCACCCCATTTCCCCAACAGCACCACTTTGATAAACCTGTCATTTGTCTACCAAAAATTAACTAAGCTAGAATATAGCAGTAAGAGTAAAATCTAACCTAGGTTGAGTCTCTAAGGAGCTTAAATGGATGCTAAGTTTCCTAACAAATCAATTGAGCAAAAGCTTAACATATTAATCACAGCAGAACAATGAAGAATTATTTGGTTTATTTTGTCTTAAAGTCCTGTTTATAATTTTATTTTTTTTAATATGCAGAATGACGATGGTGAAGAGGAGTGAAGAGTGATAATAGAGTTAATAGTGCTCCCCTAGAGATAACCTCCAACATCCTAGTCCTCTAAATATTTAGGAGTAAATAGACGAAATAGAGAAGAAACTAACTACCAACTTGGCAGTTCATTCACTGCTAATTCCTAAACTTTAGAAATCAACAGCAAGTGTGAATCATTTGGCTCAGGAAGAACAATCAACAAGCTAATTCTTCTACCAATAGCCAACTCGGTCTGTTATAAAATCAACCGAATCAATCATGTATAACAACCAACTCGGTCCAAAATCCATAACACAAAACAGTTTCGAAATAAACTCAATTCAAGCTTACACATCATTCATCAATCATTCAGCCTAACAATCTCAAAATCTCTAGATAACAGAAAACATTACAACTCTTTAAAATTACAAGCTCAACCATATACAACATCTGATCAAGGAAATAATTCCAGTCCCGAGAAGATGAGAAGAAGAAACTCCCTTCAGGAAGTTCAGAGACTCAGGTGCGGTCCATCCCTAGGTGAACACACTCGATTTAGCCACACATCTCTGGAACAAACTCTGAAACGAAGGAAGGAATCGGGAAATGGAAGCCATGAAGGATCTGATGGTAAGGACGAATCTGGATGAACGGAGATGGAGAGCTTGTAATTTTAAAAGTTGAGTATGAAGTACAATTGATGTGCAAATTTGCCTCATAAATTTTTATTGAGGAACAATGTTACCCTTAAAGATTTTTTAGTTTTAATATTATCCTGAAAGTTTTAAAATGTAGGACTGTTGCCCTATACCATTAAAATAACTGATGTTGACCATTAAATTTAAATTTTAAATAGTAAAGGGAACATTGCTTTATTTAATTACTTTCGTGGCAACATTAATAAATTAAAAAAATTTTAAGGTAATATTGCTCCTTAACGAAAACTTTTGGATAAATTTGCACCTTAACCCTATGAAGTATTCAATCTCAAAGATGGAGAATTTGGGTGATCCACATAGTATGTGGATTGGGTCTTCGGGTTTGCTGCTTTAACACGTGCAATTTGCCCACTTGGTCCTTCATTATTGCTATTTTATAAATCGGTCCCTCATCATCCACAATGTCTTCTGGTCCCTAATTGCTATTTCTCCAATTCTGCAAAACTTGTGCCCTTTCCTCCTAATTAAACCCCAAATAAAATGTAATATCTTGTAATAAAAATAATAGACACTTATGGTGCATTTGGTTTGAATTTTTTAGTGGGAGAGAAGCCAAAATTTTGGTTCTCATTCCTTTTCCTCCCTTTATTTTTTGCTCTTATTACAAAAAATCCCCTCTCCGCCCTTCTAACAAACCAAATAAGGTAACAAACCCCCCGCCCTCCCCTACCCTCCCCTCAAACCAAACTAAAACAATGATAAAATATGCCAAATTAACAATTAATCCATATGCTCACTCCCAAGTACAATTATCTTCAAATTAACATACTAGTGCAAAAATCGCTTTTTAGACTAGTTTTGGATTAGATCTTGATACATCTGGTCTAAAAAGTCATAAAAAACACTTTTTAGACCTATTGCTCAAATATCAACTTTTGAGACCTGACTTAGCTTATATCATATCTAAAATGTGTTACTTTTGAGACTAGTTATTTTGAAATCATGTCTAAAAAGTGTTTTTCAGACTTAATCTTTTATAAAATCAGTCTTAAAAGTTAAACTTTTTAAACCCCATATTATACATCACGTCTTAAAATATATACTTTATAGACATCATATTTTTAACATCCAGTCTAAATTTTTCATGTTTTTTTACATATCCACCCTATTTCTTCTTCTACCCCACCATCCAAGCTAGCACCTAAAAGAACTCGTGTCTTAACAACTCAATATGAGTTACAAATTAAATTCTCACAATTCAAAAGCTTCAAAATGAATATAATACCAACAATCTTCCAATTTAAGTGGGAACAAAATCTAACAACTATTATTTATCATTCACCGGTACATGAACTACACATGTACATTGAAAGTAGAAGACACTTCACTAAATACAACAACTATTAGATATATGGATCCACAAAAAGTGTTCTGCATGACTGGAGGAAGTGGCAATACCAGCTACGCTAGAAACTCCTCACTTCACTTCAGGTTCTCTAATTTTTTTGTTTCTTTCTTTTTCCTTTTTGTAGCTTTTATTAATTCCTTTAAGAGTTCTCAGCTTCACTTTGAAATTTAAATTTGATAGAAGAAGGCATCTAATAAGGTGAAGGATATAATCATGGATACAGATGAAAGTCTTTATCTGACAACCGCTACTAACAGCTTTGGAATCGCTAACTTAGGTTGTTCCTTTGGACCCAACACCCTTTCATTCATCAAAGATATTTCCATAGCCATCCAAGGAATCATCATAGACCACAACATTTCACAGCCTTCAAATGAATACATACATGAAATACACAAGACCTAAACTCATTATTGTTGTAAAAGCTCATAAATGAATTTAACACAACATTTGCGGATGAAGTCAATATATTCTTTAGGAAAGGGATCAGTAAGATCAAATATATGTAACATCAAAGGCAGAAAAATCATTAACTTGCTAACGTGAAAAAAAGTAAAAGTAGTACAAATTTTTTGAAATATACATTTACCTCCTAAGTAAATTCAGTTATGCTTAATGTAATAATATTAAATATGTTTCTCAACAAATAAAAGCCACATAAGTTGGACCCTAGTGGTTGCTTACGTCTCTAAAAAAGAATATGACATCATTAAAACTGTATAGAGCATAACTTATTGAACAAGTTCATAAAGCAAACAAATAGAAGTGTTGTTGTTTTTATGTTTATCCTTTTGTTGTTGGATATAGGGTGCTAGAAGTGTTGAGATATATATGGATCATAGTTGGATAAACGCTAAATGAACGAGTATTGAATATGATAATGGGGTGAGGGGTTTTTTAGACTTCGCTAGTAGAAATGCCGATGATGGTAGTGGGAAGTTTTATTGTCCTTATGTAGTATGTTTGAATGAGAAGCGACTAAGTACTGCAGATATACATACACATTTAATTTGTGAAGGATTTTGTAAAAGTTATACAATGTGGGTATGGCATAGTGAAGAATTAGAAATGCCAAGTTCATCTCAACAGGGGGAGTGAACTTTGATGATAATGACACGGATACGGATGATCGGATAGAGGATATTATTCGTGATGTAGGAGAAGAGACTTTTGAGCAATCACATGTATATGGTAATATGTGTAGTGATGTTGAGACGCCATTGTACCCGGGGTGTAAAAGGTACCAATTGTTGAAAGCAGTATTAAAATTGGTAAGCTTGAAAGCACGGAATGGATGGAGTGACAAGAGTTTTTCAGAAATGCTTGAGGCTTTTAAGGACATGCTTCTAAATGATAATGTGTTGCCTTCTCGATACTATGATGCTAAGAAAATATTGTGTCCACTAGGGATGAAGTATAAAAAGATCCATACATGCCCTATTGATTGTATATTGTATAGAAAAGAACATGAAGAGGAATAATAGTGTCTGATATGTGAAACCCCAAGGTACAAATCAAATAACGCTCCTGCAAAAGTATTATGGTACCTTCCAATCATACCAAGGTTCAAGCACTTGTTTGCTAATGAAAACGATGCAAGAAATTTGAGATGGCATGTGGATGAGAGGATATCCAATGGAAAGCTTCGACATCCGGCTGATTCTTCTTAATGGAAGAAAATCGATCAATTATTTCTTGCCTTTGGTGAAGAGCCTAGGACCTTAGGCTTGGGCTTAGCACGGATGGCATGAATCCTTTTAGTAGCCTGATCAATATACATAGTTCATGGCCTGTTCTGTTGGTAATTTACAACTTATCTCCTCTGTTATGCATGAAATAAAAGTACATCATGTTATCTATGTTGATTTTGGGACCAAATCAATCCGAAAATGACATAGATGTTTATCTGGAACCCTTGATCGAAGACTTGAAAGAGTTGTGGGATGAAGATGTTGATGGTTTTTACGCTAACAAGAAGAAGGTTTTTAAAATGCGAGCTATGATCTTTTGTACTATAAATGACTTCCCTGCATATGGAAACTTGTCAAGCTATTATGTTAAAGTCATAAAGCATGTCCGATTTGTGAAGAAGGAACATGCTACCATCAACTTTAATATGGAAGAAAGATAGTTTATCTTGGCCATAAGAGATTTCTTAGACGAGGCCACCCATATCACATATTAAAGAAAGCTTTTTTTGGTGGACAAGAGTTTGAAGATGCTCCAAAGGCATTGACTGGGGAGCAAGTTTATGAAAAGGTGAAAAATATGAATGTTATATTTGGTAAGACTACAAAGAATAGTAATGAGAAAAGTAAATAGAAAAAGAGGTCTATCTTCTTCAATCTTCCATATTGGCCAAAGCTTGATGTGAGACACTGTATTGATTTCATGCATATGGAGAAAAACGTTTGTGATAGTATTGTTGGAACACTACTTAACATACAAGGTAGTTCTAAGGATGGCGTGAAGGCAAGATTAGATTTGCAAGAAATGGGGATACGAGAAGACTTGCATCTAAAGGCATATGGTAAGAGAACTTTTTGTCCTCCAGCTGCTCATACTTTGTCTAAGGATGAGTAAAGAAGCTTTTGTGACTGGTTACAATGCATCAAAGTTCCTTTAGGGTATTCTTCAAATGTTAGGAAGCTTGTGTCGATGAAAGACTTGAAGTTAGTGGGGCTAAAGTCTCATGAGTGTCATATCTTAATGCAACAACTACTCCCAGTAGCTATTCGAGGCATTGCCGAATATGATCTTCAATATATTTTGACTAGACTTTGTTTCTTCTTTAATGCTATTTGTAGTAAAGTCATTGAGACAGAAAAATTGGATGAACTAGAAAATGAAGGATATCTGATCTTGTGCTAGCTTGAGAAGCTTTTTCTTCCTTCTTTTTTTGACATCATAGTACATCTAATTGTTCATCTAGTCAGGGAGATCAAGTTGTGTGGCCTTATCTATTTACGATGGATGTACCAAATTGAAAGAACTATGAAAATCCTAAAAGGGTATATGAAGAACCCTAACCGACCTGAAGCATCTATTGTTCAGAAATATGTTTCTGAAGAAGCCATGGAGTTTTGTCAAGATTACTTGTCAAATGAAGGACACATTGGATTTTCTGAACGTCATAACGAAGAAGGCGGTAGACGCAGGGCTTCAGTAAAGAGTATGTATCTTGATGAATTGTAATAAGTCCACTTGTACATCTTGAATAATGTTGATGAAGTTCAAAATTACATTAATGCTCATAAAAAAATTGTACGGAAAGGAAATAGTCGAATGACTGAACAAAGGTTAATTAGAGAGCATAACAAAACTTTTGCACATTGGTTCAAACAAAAGGTTGACAGTGAAGAATGTGTTTTTGATACAATTAAATGGTTAGCACGTGATCCTAAGGTTGATATCATAAGTTGGACTTCATTTGTGATCAATGGTTATACATTTTACACGAAGTCCCTTGATAGGAGCACCATCCAGAACAGTGGGGTTATATTAGTAACTGAATCTATGCACTTCTCTAGTTCAAAAGATAAGAATCCTAGATTGGCAGCAATACCTTATTATGGGGTGATTGAAGAGATTTGGGTAGTTGATTATGTTAAAGTTAAACTTTCCATTTTCAAATACAAGTGAGTTGATGTCAACAATGGTGTGATGATTGATCAGTTAAGATTTACATTATTTGATTTAAATAGTAGAAGTTTTAGAGATGAACCTTTTATTATGGTATATCAAGCAAAACAAATGTTCTATGTTACTGATCAGGAAAATAAAATGTGGTCTGTAGCTCTCCAAGGAAAAAGGGTCATTGATATTAATCAGGAAAGTCATTTAATGAATGATATGCTTGAGACTCCTTCTTTTTCTAGGGGTTTACCGAAATTGAACGAAGAAGATGAAGTAGAGAATGAACACAGCACAAGAAATGATAATCATGAAGGTATATGGGAGGATATCCCTTTATAAAACTACATTGAAGGTTAGTTAGCTAAAATAATTATCATGAACTATATTTGAATTATGTATATTGTTATTGGTGTATATATATAACTACTTTTTTTGTTGTCGTCACAGGAAAATGAAGGATATGAGGTGTACGTCTTAGTGTAGATTCTCCGAAGCCAAGCCCGCTAGTGATCATCAACCTGAGAAGAGTGTGTATAAAGTATTTTGGCCCTAATGAATAACAGCATTGTCATTAACGTAATTTAATCTTTGATGTATGTATGTAAGTGAAAAGATAAGAAACTTGGTCAAAACAGCATTGTCATGGTTGTATGATTTCCTTGCATTATGATTCTATCTATGATTGTGAGTTTATTATTCATGGTTGTTTTCCTTGCTTCTGTTTCGGCCAGCACTGTTTAAGCATAAGGGAGTTGAGTTTTAATATGTTCCAATGAGTTTTGAGTCTCTCACATGTCATTAAGATGTTAGTTATATAATCTGTAAGAAAAGAAGATTTATTTGAATGTCGTTGAACTGGCTGCTGCTTGCTGAGTGAAATGTTTTAACAGGGGAAATGGCTTACTAGGTATATCTTTTAAACCAAAATTTAAAAATAAATTCAACTTTTAAGACCGGTTCTCTGCAAAACCGGTCTGAAAAGCACATTTAAGAATGGCTTTGGATAGAAGCGGTCTAAAATTGCAACTTTTTAGACCGGTTTTTCAGAAAACCGGTCTAAATTTTGAACCTGTTAGACCGGTTCCTCTGATAACCAGTCTAAAAATATTTATTTTTAAACCGGCTTTATAATAATCGGTCTTAAAATTTTTTTAGGACCGGTTCTATAACTAGTCTAAAAAGCAGCAAACTTTTTAGACCGATTGTATCAAGACCGGATCAGGAATTGATCTAAAATGTCTTTTTTAACCGGTCTTAAAAGTGATTTTTCTAGTAGTGAATGCATAATAAAATGGATTAGAAACTGGATGATTTAAAACTCATTTAGAATTCCCTCCTTTTAGTAAGGATTTCACTAAATTTTCAAAACTTCTTTTCCATCCTGATCTCAAGTTCAAATATCGAATATAATTACCTGTGCAGTTATATCACATTTAAACATATCAGAGTGTATAACTTAATTCCCGGCAACCCACGGGATTCATCTATGTATAGATCTATAGGGTTTCAGTTCCCAATTAGGGGATTACAACACCATGTATTCAAAAACCATTTACAACTCAAAAACATCATACAGTAATCCTTATCCAAAATGAATAACCAACATAACCCAAATCAAATGTCCTTACAGGGTCCTAACCGCTCCTGGTCATTCTCTTTTCCTTGGAGCAACTTGCTCTATCTGAAATGTTAGTTAATGGAAAGAATGAGATTCAAGAGAATCCCAGTAGTAACAAACTATTCATACCACACGTAATCACATAGCACGTAAGCAACTCACCACTCAGCAGCAGCAACACAAATCACACTCCACCCTCATCCCCTTTTACCGCCGGGAAGGCACATCGTCCTAACCTAAATCGTTGTTAGTGACTCAGGGACTGTTGGTATGGCAGTGCATATAAATAGCCTTACGGCTCACATATATCCTTTTGGCCTACGAATAGCCTTTCTGCCCACATAATCACAAATATCACACCCCATCCTTATACCCTTTTACCGTCGGGAAGGTACGTGGCCCTTACCGAACCGTTGTTAGTGACTCAGGGACTATTGGCATGGCGGCGCAAACACAATTTCACAAATATTGCAGCATTCGAATTCGTCACAAATCAATGATATAACACACATACAATGCATCACATATGGTATAAGAGAAAGAGTCACTACCTTGTTCTTTCTTGAAGTTCTTCGGCACCGAGGGCTTGCGTAGGCGGCAAATATCAAATCCTATAAACCAAATTAGGGACAACCGATCAATCTCTTTTCCAAGTTCTTAATTCCATATTACTTTAAGTTGGTATTCATATAAACTCTTTAGGTGGCTATTAATGCCTAAACATATGCCTAAAGGGTTGGGAGAAACTACCTCAAAGATGCCTTTTTAAGAAGCAAAACGACTGATTTTTGAATGGCTCACTCGAGTGATGATGGACTTACACTCAGGTAAAGGTGGCTCTCACTCGCGAGTGTTTGACAGAGAACACCACCAACGACTTGAAAGTACTCACAATACTCGAGCGTGACGGCCTACACTAGAGTGATGTCCTTAAATTCACTCGAGTTCCTAAAAGTGAAGCTCTTGACACTATGAACATGATTAATGAAGAACACTTGAGCATTTAAAGGCATTTTGCAAGACAAAATCTCAACTTTGCACTTTCTCTTTCTACCTTCAATCCACCAAAAATGGAGGCTAAGGAAAGAGAATGAGATAAGAATAATGATGACATATTTTTTTCCTTTTTTCTATGCTTCTTCACCGACTTGAAGGGAGAGAGGGAAGAGAAAATTGAACTTTGAAGTTTGACCTCATCCAATGGTTCACAACTTGCCACATGTCATAATCCCATTCTTTCTTCCATAAACTCATATAAACTCATCTACACTAGATTCTGCCCCATTGGTCATTCAAGAGTCAATCCTAGCCATTGATCTTGAGTTACCTATGAGTTTCCTCTTCGGTAACTAACCAACTGGTTGGTAAATTTACTATTTTGCCCCTGATTATACTAAGACATATTGAACTATCATCAAACACATTTTACATCACAAAACACCTCATATACTTCAAAAATGTTTAACTAACATTAATTACATCACTTGTGAGGTCATAGCCCTTAATTACAATTTAGGATATTTTAATTCTCCCCCCGAAAAGTAAATTTCGTCCTCAAAATTTGTTACACCACTTGAGTCATAAACTCCAGATAACGTCGTCGCATATCTTCTTCTGCTTCCTAAGTTGCCTCTCTTTGAGTCATTCCCTTCCAGATTACTTTCACATATGGAATGCTTTGGTGACTGAGCTGTCGATTCTCTTCGTCAATGATCTGCTTCGGCACTGCCGCATATGTGAAATTATCTTGCAACTCGATTTCCTCATACTCAATGACATGACACAGATCCGGTTGGTATTTCTTTAGTTGGGAAATGTGAAACACATCAAGGAGTTTGCTCAAGTTCGAGGGTAGGGCCACTCGATATGCAATAGGCCCAATCCTCTCAAGGATTTCAAAAGGACCTATATATCTCGGGCTCAGCTTCTTTCGCTTGATAGCTCTCCCGACACCCGTGACTGGTGATATTCTCAAAAAGATATAGTCACCAATATCAAATTCTAGAGGCCTTCTTATAACGTAGCCTTTCTATCTACTCTGTGCCACAAGAAGCCTCTTACAAAAAACACGAATCTGTGCTGAGGTTTGGTCAACAAGCTCCGGTCCATAAAGCTTCCTCTCAGACAATTCATTCCAATACAAGGGTGACTGGCACTTCATTCCGTACAACGCTTTATACGGCACCATCTGAATTCTCGCATGATAGATGTTGTAGGCGAATTTAGCAAGTGGAAGAAAGCGATCCCAATTCCCTTTGAAGTCGAGGACACAAGCTCGTAGCATATCTTCCAGTGTCTGAATTGTCCTCTCTAACTGTCCATTCGTCTGGGGATGATAGGCCATGCTGAATCTCAATTAAGTTCTAGGGCTTCATGCAACACCCTCCAAAATCTTGAAGTAAATCGGGGATCTCGGTCAGAAATGATATTCTTTGGTATGCCATGGAGCTTCACAATTTCTTGAATCTAACTCTTTGCTAGCTTATCCGGAGAGTAACTAGTATTAATTAGTATGAAGTATGCTGACTTCGTTAACCGGTCCACAATACCCAGATCACATTGTAATTCTTGATCCTGGGCAATCCCACAATGAGATCCATGGTTACACTTTCCCATTTCCATTCTAAAATCTCAGGACTCTGTAGCAAGCCAAGCAGTTTCTGGTGCTCGATCTTTACCTTCTGGCAAGTAAGACATCACGTCACATATTTTGTCACATCACTCTTCAAGCCCGGCCAGCAATACACAGATTTCATATTATGATACATTTTGGTCATACCAGGATGAAGAGTATATCGGCTCTTATGTGTTCATCCAGAATCTTCTGTCTCAACTCCGCCTTAAGTGGAACACAAATCCTCTTTTGATAACGAACTAGTCCACTAGGCGATAGATCATAGCTTTGAACTTCTCCCCGTTCAATTCTAGCTAGGTTACGCTGTATCCAACCATCTTGCCTCTGAGCTTTTTCAATCTCAGCCTTCAAGTCACTTTCCCCTTGGGAAACAGTGTAGTTGGCACAGATGATTTAGTTAGACAAATTCAAATCTTGGAAATCTGCAATCATCTTCCCCTCCTGTATCATCACTGCTGCCACAAGCACTGTCTTTGGACTAAGAGCATCCCCAACTACATTTGCTTTACCCGGATGATATTTAATTTCCAGGTTGTAGTCCTTCAACAACTCCATCCAATGACGCTATCTCATATTCAGTTCTTTATGATCATACAAATACTTGAGACTCCTGTGGTCGAAGTATAGTTCTACCGTTACACCATACAGATAATACCGCCAAATCTTTAAAGCAAATACAATGGCCACAAGCTCCAGATCATGAGTAGGATAGTTTATTTCATGAAGTTTGAGCTGTCAAGAGGCATAGGCAACCACATGTCCCTGCTACATCAGGACACGCCCTAACCCCTGCTTACTCGTATCACTGTACATGACGTAAGCCTCACTGGGATCAGGTATAATCAACACAGGTGCCGAAGTCAACCTATCTTTCAACTCCATAAAGCAATTTTCACATTTCTCATCCCACACAAATGGCTGATCCTTTCTCGTGAGCTTAGTCATTGGCAAGGCAATACGGAAGAAATTATGGATGAATCTTCGGTAATAACTAGCAAGACCCAGAAAACTGCATATCTCGACAACAATTTCTGGCCTTTTCCAGTCCAGTACTGCTTCCACTTTATTGGGATCCACAAAAACCCCTTCTTACGAGATAACAAGGCCTAGGAATTTTACTTCTGAAAGATAGAACTTGCATTTACTCAGTTTGGCATAGAGCTTCTTCTCGCGCAATATATTCAACACAATTCTCAAATGATGCTCATGGTCTTCTCTACTCTTAGAATAAATCAAGATGTCATCGATAAACACAACAACAAACTAATCTAGATATTGTCAAAAGACACAGTTCATGTAGTCCATGAATACCGCAGGTACATTGGTTAGGCCAAATGGCATCACCAAGAACTCATAATGATCATACCTATTCCAGAAAGTAATCTTCAGAACATCTTCTGGTTTCACTCACAACTGATAGTACCCCGACCTTAGATCAATCTTTGATAACACACATGAACCAGACAGTTGATCTAACAGGTTGTCAATTCTGAGGAGAGGGTACTTATTCTTAACAGTAATCTTATTTAATTCTCTATAGTTGATACACAGACGAAGACTCCCGTCTTTCTTCTTGACAAACAAAACTGGAGCTCCCCAAGGTGACATACTAGGTCTAATGAACCCTTTCTCAAGCAAGTCTTCTATTTGTTTCTTTAACTCCACAATTTCATTTAGGGCCATACGATATGAGGCTTTAGATATCGAACCAGCTCCAGGCACAATTTCTATTGGGAACTGAACTTCCCTCTCAGGAGGCAATCCACTAAGGTCATATGAAAATACCTGAGGGAATTCATTTACTATGGGTATACCACTCAAAGTTTCACTGATCTCCCCTTGCACAGAGAAGAACACCATATACCCCTGACAACCCTTCTTCAAACACTTCTCAGCTTTGACTGTTGAGAAGAAGTTCAATCTAGCATTCATATTCTCAACATTCCGAGATATAGAGTACATAATCCTCTTATTCCTACAATCAAGTAGTACATTGTTTGCTGTTAACCAATCAAAACCCAAAATGACTTCCAATTGATAAAGCGGCAGACAAATCAAATCAATAACAAAATCATGTCCCTCTACAGTTACTATACAATTTAGGCAAGCTTTTGTAGATAGAGCTTTGACACTCATTGGTGTTGACATAACCAGATCGAATGGCAATTTATGCATATGCATACCCAGGCGTTTCACACAATCATACGCAATAAAGGAATAACTGGCACCCGAGTCGAACAATGCTTGTAATGCATTACCATTAAGAAAAATATTACCTTGAATAAGATCAAGGGACTTCCGGGCTTCCTCGTGAGTCATTACAAATACCCTACCCTGAGTCCTTGGTCTCTGTTCGGCTTTTGGTCGCTGACAATCTCTGGAAAGATGTCCCGGTTGCTTACAATTAAAACAGATCACTTCACCCCGACAATTCTTGCCATAATGTGGTTAGTTACAGCAAGGACATTTCCACTCAGTCACAAATCTCTAAGGTTCATGATCTCTGGGCTGGTAGGGCTTCTTACAACTGCCCTTAAATGAAAAGGATCCTTGGTATTTCTTCTTCTAAGAAATGTTACCCTTACTGGGTTCACTGTGGCTACTAGCACCCTTGGCCGGATACAGATCTTTCAAGTTATTCTCAGTGATTCTGCATTGCTCTACCGCCTTACTGAATACAATAAACTGGTGAATAGCTAGCGGCTTCTTCATCTCCCATCTCAGACCACGGATGAGCATATCAAAACTTCACTCCTTGTCATCCATTTTCCACTTATAAGAGGAGTATCTAGACAACCAGATGAAATGGGACAAATACTCATCGAAAGTCTCTGTGTCCCCTTGCTTTATATTAAAGAATTCAGTTTCCTTCTCCAACCGCACCGACTTAGGAAAATACTTCTTGTTGAACTACTGTTGGAACACCTCCCAGGTCAGTGGCACGTTTCTGATCCGCAGTGTCATAGAAATATTTCTCCACCAGCAATCTGTATCGCCTTCTAACTTATTCACCACCAATCAAGCTTTTACCTCATCCAAGACAAAATCTCACCTTTGCACTTTCTCTTTCCACCTTCAATCCACCGAAAATGGAGGCTAAGGAGAGAGAATGAGATGAGAATAATGATGATAGATTTTTTTCCCTTTTACCATGCTTTTTCACCGACTTGAAGGGAGAGAAGGAAGAGAAAATTGAACTTTAAAGTTTGACCTCATCCAATAGTTCATAACTTGCCATATGTCATAATCCCATTCTTCCTTCTATAAACTCATCTACATTAGATTCCGCCCCATTGGTCATTCAAGAGTCAATCCTAGCCATTGATATTCGGAAGTTACCACAAGCTCCCTTTGGCTTTTCCTCATGTGGCTGAAACCCTAGCTTTTCAACAACCAAATAGGTGCTTTACAAACCTTAAAGAACATGAAAGAGAAGCTTAGGAGCAGAGTTATATGCATTAAGTATGAATTCATCAAAGAAATCAACCTACCTTGTGAGTTTTCTCCTCTCCTTCTCTCTCTAAAATCACACAACTCTCTCTCTCGGCTGCTGAAACACATCAGTTTTGGGGCTGAAGGAAGGGGATAATAATTTATATTATATCCCTTTTTATTTAATTAATTTTCCCAATTTCAGATTTTATAAAATTCTGGCAGATATTTGAAAAATTATAACTAAATTTCTAGACCTCGTATTAGAGTGATTCTAAAGGCTAAAAAACCCTTATTGAGTATAGTTTCAATGAAAAATATAGGCTTTTGCTAATTGGAAGTACATCATTCCCAGAATTTAAATCTTTGGATGCTCTTCCAGAAAATCAATAGTTTTTATGGGCCAACTTCAAACATTCATAACTCCTTATAAATAGCTTCAAATGATTCATATACCTATCAAATTAAAGCTTAGGATGTCTACTTTAACCCTATAAAAGTTCATAATATTTTTCTTATCATTTGATTATTCAAAATCATGACATTCTCGTTGCCTCGCCAAAAATTTCACTGGCAGCATAATCACATTGTCCAAAATTCACCCTTCCATTTTATTAAATGCCATAAATGTTTACAAGGCATATTAGGGAATAAAATTTGGGTGTTATAGTTCTCCCCCTCTTAAATAAATTTCTTCTCTGAAATTTGCTACATATACATAGCTAAAAACTCCAGGTAACTCTTTCTCGTATCAGTTCTTTATGATTATACCAATACTTCAAATCTTGGTGGTCACAGTACAACACTATAGTTGCACTATAACGGTATGTATCCGATTTTCAGTACAACACAATTGCTACTAACTCAAGATTATGTGTGGTATAATAATTAAATTTTTCTTCATGAGGCTTTCATTCTCTAAATGCATAAGCCAATACATGGCTATGCCGCATTAAAACACTTCACAATCCTACCTACTAGCATCAACAAGGACAATAAAGGTCCACAGTGGATCTGGGATTATCAATATCAGTGCTGACATTGATTTTCGTCTCAGCTCAGTAAAGCCCTTTCTCCCAGTTACGGTCCAATAAATACTATTGAGTTTTTAAAACTATTCTGGAGAAATTTGATATAAAATTTTTGTAATATTCAGTAAGATCTAGAAAAATGCTTATTTCAGAAGCAGTCTCTGGCCTTTTTAACTTTTAGTACTGCTTCCACCTTGCAGGATCCCTTGAGACTCCTTGCTGTGAGACTATATGGCCCAAAAGTCTAACTTCTGAAAGCCAAATCACATATTTGCTTACCACCTTAGTTGGATCTCACTTGACCTTCGTAGTAACACACAATCATTCATAGAGAATGCGATAATGTATATGCCTTACACCATATAATGCAATATTATACTAACATATAACTTAGTTCATTCGGAAATGTGTTCAGAGCCAAGTACTATTGCAACCCCTACACATTTCGTACCTCAATCCTCGACTGGGCATATCAGTGTACCCGTAGGCACTGCCCGAAGGCATTATTCATCAGTGTACTCGAAGGCATTGCCTGAAGGCCTTATTCATCAGTGTACCCAGAGGCACTACCGAAGGCATTATTCATCAATATACCCGGTGGCACTGCCCGTGGCATTATTCATCAGTATACCCGAAGGCACTTCTTGAAGGCATATTCATCAGTGTACCCAAAGGCACTGTGTATCATACACATTATAAAAGATGCCATATACAAAGCATATAAACATTCACATAGTGTATGAAGGATAAAGTTACTACATTGATCATTGATCCGTGTTTGATATTCTACTAACATGACAAAAATTTACTATATTAGGTCAGGTTCTAGCTTCTTGACCCGGCCCAACATCTATACCTCCTAGCCTTACCATATTTGTGTTTCATTATGCCAGTTCCTGGTTTATTTCAACTTAAATCATTCTGGGCCATTTCAAATTTTCGTGGAATCAAAGCTTAACAGTTGATTCCTGGGTTATGGATTACGTAGGAACCCTTCTACTCATACCTTTCATCACCTCATTTGTCATCCACCAATCGACTCCTAGTATAGCTCAAGTTAGTGGAATAGCAAACAAATCAATTCTATCTCTCATTCATCAAAGAGCTTTCACCTCAATCAATCCTTTACAGAAATATTTTATGATCATAATCTTTCCCTATACTAGGCTTCACAGCTAGCAACCTTTCAAAATTCTTTTCTGCAAGGATTCATGTCTGTAAGAATCATGTTCCTCAATTCCACAAATCATCACTAGCCCCGCACAACTCTAAATACCTCTGCTAGCCTAAGGACATACCGGTCCCCTAGGTCTTAGGGTCTCTGGACACACATGTCCACTACAACATATCTGGCGTGTAATATCTGTTAGTGCAAGCGTTTCACCCAAGAGGGGGGTGAATTGGGTGATATCAGTAATTTTGTTGCGTATATAAAAAATGACTAAAGTTTAAAGCAGTTAAGAGTTAGGAGAAATATCACAAAAGTGTATGCCGGGAGCTATACTGGTCCAACTACAACCACTTTGACCTACGTCCAGTCCTCAGAGCTTCTCTGAGAGTTTCACTATATCTTTCAAGATTCAGTGGGTTCTTGGCACCTCAGTACATAGCAAGTTTCTTCACTGGACACTTGCTCCCCCTTACACGTTGTAATTAAATCCCCAACTCAAGGTTCCACAACCTTAAATTATCTCAATAACAAATATTGAGTTTGTAATGAAAAACTCTATCAGAGAGCAAATATATAATCACTGAAGTACAATGAATGAGTATTAGAAAACATAGCACAAACAATTTTATAATCGATCTAAGTTTGTATGTTCTCAGTTGTTGTATTCTGTTCTTTGAATGCTCCATATATATAGATGATTTATGGTGTCCGTTGGAAGCATTTCAAACATGTCCGTTAGAGTTGCACAGCTTCATTTGACTATTATTCAAATTTGAAAACTAGTCATTTGTGGTATATAAGCATTTTGAACGTTACAGACAATATGTTTGACTTCTCTCTCAATGCATAATCTCTTCATTATTTTTCTGTAAGTATACTTAGAAAACTACTACAAGGAAGGGTTAATCATATAGATAACAAATCAATGAGCGTTGGATTAAAATCATGCTTTCTGTACTTCATTACTCGAGTGATCATGCTTATTACTCATGTAGTCCCTCGAGTAACTTTATCAAAAATAAGCTAGAGAGTAAGTCAACATGGTCTGACCATAATATACCTTACTTACTCAGGTAATCCATCGAGTAAGTGCCTCTTTTTCTTCTGATTACTCGAGTGGTCTCTTAAGTAATAGTTCTAATAACTTTAGAGATTACTCGAGTGATCCCTTCTAGTGATTACATGAAAATCTTGGCCGAGAGCAAATTTTATTAGACTTTACCTGATTACTCGAGTGGTCACTCAAGTAATGCTTCAAATAAGTTTTGAGATTACTCGAGTGATCCCTTCGAGTAATGACCTCCAATTCTTGGACAAGAGTTACTGCATGGTTTCTACTCTGATTACTCGAGTAGTCACTCGAGTAATGTCTCAAATAACTCTGCAGATTACTCGAGTGATCCCTTCGAGTAATCCTACTCAATTCCTAACAGAGAGCTTACTGGAACAAATTCTCACACATTACCCAAGTAGTCCCTCGAGTAATAAGGTCATTACCCAAGTGCTCACTTGAGTAATGTCTTTAAAAATGTCACAGTGTTCCATTTTCCTGTGCTCTTTCTTTCACTTCATCTTCATTACTTGAGTGGCTACTCGAGGAATGTTTTTCCCTGTCACCAAGAACTTAGTTACTTTATTCAAATAATTTTGTTTAATTATCAAAACTTTTTGTATGATTAATCCAATCTTTGTTATCATCAAAACATATGGTATCTAACAATATCATATAGCCTAAGGTCTCTAACTCAACTGTTAAGTTCCTCATGAAATCTAGAACCTCAACATCACATAAATTGGAAATCATCTCCCTCAAGTATACCCAATAGGTTCGCTAAGAGTCAAGATTAATGGCGCTTATTCTCAACATTCATCATTATCGGTTCGAATCCATTAGGATCGACATACGGTATAATCACCACGTATCATGTATCACCGTATATCATTCCTATATATCTTTAACACTATGGTGTTACTAAGGATCATTACTTAACATTGAGAAACCTCAAAACATTTACTACACCTCAAATTTTTGTAACCCTATCAAATGGACCTTTCTGTCCAGTATTCACCACTACAGAATTGTCCTGATTTAAAAATCAATACTTACATCATCATTATCTCTATGCTTCTAAGCACTCCTTAAATCATCTAACTCAAATGATTATTAGCCATAGAGAAATCTTAAGGCAATTACTATTCCTTAAGTTTCCATGACCTTACCAACTTAACTTCCCAGGGGATCACCCATCCTAAGATTTTTTTAGGTTGAGCACGCTTAACTTTCGTGCACTTTTACTAAAACACAAATACCGACTTCAATTAGTTCTGACCACCGGTACCCTGTGACTGTCATTGTCTCATAGAGTCATGCCAACTATCTCCGGCTAACAAAATACTGTGTGTGGATTGCACACTAGCCTTAGTCATACCTGTTTCCTCGGGTATCCCAATATCCTTGGACCATCCTCAGTCCGGTATTGCACTACTTGCTACCCTCAGATATTCCCTAACCTTTCAGGGTTGATTCACAGAAAAGGGTAAGTTTACTACTCTAGTATCCCATTCGATGCATATATCCTTTTATCATGTAATTAGAACCTTATCAGTATACTATCCTATTGCCAAAACCACCGTATTTACTCGGAGCAGACAATTTTGTGGTCAGAATCCTTTCTCTGATACCAAAATGTCACACCCTCACTTATTTTGACTTGCAGCGAAATATTATTGCGTGGTTCGGTAGGCAACATAAGAATAGCATAAATATATTGATACAAAGTGCTCAATTACAAAAATTCCCCAAAGGGGTTCTTACACGATAATTACAATCAATGTAGCCATACAGGGCTACTAGGGTGTCTAATTCCATCCCAGTGAAATAAAGACATCTTATCATCTTCGTTCTATACTGTAATCCCCTCATGCGGTTCTCTTCTTTGTTCTCAGCATATCTTCTGTCTCCTCATGTCTAAATTGTTAGTAGGGGAGGGTGAGATTCGAGAGAATCTCAGTAGGAAAACAGTAAAAATATGCATGTAGGATAAGTGCTTAATGCATGACATGCTTGTATTACATAAACTCATGCTAACACAATAACATATATATGTGCTCAAGCTTTCACAAAACAGAACTATTGCCACAGTATAAAGAGAAAAAGAACTTCAATCATTCATATATGTTTCATATAATCAAGCAAAGCAATAACATGTATCAATACGGAAGCACAAATATCAAATACACACAGGAGAGTTAAGTTCCCTACCTTAACCCTATCTTGCCTCATGACATGCGCATCATAAAGCGTGCCACCAACTGGCTCTCAACTCGATCCTGAAATGTCAAATGTACAATAATTAGGTTAAAATCCATTCATATACAATTTCAAGAACTTCCATAGTGTTTCTAGTAGTTATATAAGCCTATTGTGAAAATTTATCAAAATGCCCTCGGGGGCCCAGCCCGGCCCGGCCCCGACTTACCCGGTCTGGCTGTACTTTTTTTGAAATTTTGACATAGGCTATTCTAACAAATTTTCGCCCAAGGAATCCATTTCCAGATTCAGAATTACCAAATTCACTACCAAAAGATGAAATTACGCTTGGCTGCCCCTCTTTTAGGGTTTCAGGGGGTTTTCGTAATTTTTCTTTTTCTGGCTTTTTTTGAAAAGTGACCAACTATAACCCCACCTAATTTTCCCTCCTGAACTCAATGAAATCATCAAATCACTGAATATCTAACTCTATGGGCCATTTCTAGCTCTAGCCGAATTGAACAAAACTCTAGGGAAAATTGGGGTTTTTCGATTTCAATTTCGCAGACATGTTCCATTCTACTCAAAAACTACTTTATTAACTATTTAATTAGGTTACAACTACCATTTAGACCAAATTTTGGTAGCATAACCCTTAGGCTACCTTTTTTCCAAAATTTAAAACCAAACACAATCCGGGAAAATTTCATCGATCAAATTGTCCTCAGCAGGCTGAACAATCAAAGATTGAAGTTTCGAAAGTTACCTCAAGCTTCCTCTGGCTTTTCCTCGTGTGGCTAAAACCTTAGCTTTTCAATAACCAAATAGGTGCTTCATAAAACTTAAAGAACATGAAAGAGAAGCTTAGGAGCAGAGTTATATGCTTTAAGTACGAATTCATCGAAGAAATCGACCTACTTGTGAGTTTTCTCCTCTCCTTCTCTCTCTAAAATCAGACAACTCTCTCTCTTGGCTGCTGAAACACATCAGTTTTAGGGCTGAAAGAAAGGGATGATAATTTATATTACATCCCTTTTTAATTAATTAATTTTCCCAATTTCAGATTTTACAAAATTCTAGTAGATTTTCTGCCCAAACTTTTAAAAATCATAATGAAATTTATAGACCTCGTATTATAGTAATTCCAAAGGCTATAGAACTCTTATTGAGTATATTTGCAACAAAAAATATATGCTTTTGCTAATTGGAAGCACATCATTCCTAGAATTTAAATCTTTGGATGCTCTTCTAGAAAATCAACAGTTTTTATGGGCCAACTTCAAAAATTCATAACTCCTTGTAAATACCTTCAAATGATTTATATGGCCTATCAAATTAAAGCTTAGGTTGTATACTTTAACCCTATAAAAGTTCATAATTTTTTGCTCATCATTTGATCGTTCAAAATCATTTGACAATCTCGCTACCTCTCTAAAACTTTTACTAGCAGCATAATCACATTTTCCAAAATTCACCCTTCCATTTTATTAAATGCCACAAATGTTTATAAGGCATATTAGGGAATAAAATTTTGGGTGTTATAGGAATCGTGATGATGGTAGTTACTAACCGCCATATATAACGATTTCTATAGTAGTATAGTCTCTTAAGCACATATCACATATGATTGACTTCACTACAACCTACCCAAGTATCCCAAAGCCTCACCAAAGGCTTTTGGGGATACATGGGTTTATTGTAGAATATGCTAATAGCCTACATTAAGTGATTTCAGGGTACAACAATATGATCTCTTACTAGCTAAATTATAATTTCCATCCAACCCCTATCTCAAACAAAACAATTTTTTTTAAAAAGTACAATTTCACACACACACACACACACAAGTTAATTTATAGGGAAAATTCAAGAAAAATTCGTTTAAAATAGGAAAAAGACAAATGAGGGAGTCCATTATCATAAATCATAAGTCAGACCTAAGGGAGCAATATGGAATTAGCAAAGTAAATTTTTACAAATGACCAATATACCCCTTAAGGTTTCAATATTATTACACATATTACCTTTGATTACTTAGGTATAGAGAATAACAACATAAGATTTGCAACTAACAACTTTAGTATCCACATTGACAACTTAAGCTCCATAAATACCAACAACTTTATAGGTAATATTTTGAATCCACACATGTCAGGCATTATTGACTACTTAGGTATAGAGAATAACAACTTTAGAGTCACAATTAACAACTTCAGTGTCCATATTGTCAACTTGAGCTCTCTAAATGCTATCAGTCGTCATTGACACTTATGTATAGAGAATAACAACTTAAGAATTGTCATTAACAGCTTTAGTATCCATATTGATAAATTGGTCTTCCCAAATGCTGTTAGTCATCATTGAATACTATGTATAGAGAATAACAACTTACCAATCATAATTAACAACTTCAGTATCCATATTGACAACATGAGCTCCTCAAATACTAAGGGGTAAATTGGTCATTTGGAAATATTTGCTAATCACATATTCCTTTCTCAGGTTTGACTTAACATTTGTGATATTCACTACTAGCTAGAAAAAAGGCCTATTAGGCCGCTACTACATCTAGACCTCTTATAGGCAGAGACGGTCTAAGAACTATGACTGATGATATTTTTGTAAATATTGATACAACTTTAGACCAGTCGCGCTTTCGTGTGGTCTAAATAATATGTTCTAGAACTATTGTAATATAATTCATTATTGATAAGTATTAAATATTATGAAAATTTCAATATTTAAATTCTTCTTAAACCGGTCAATCAAATAGCTAGTTTAAACATCCTTTTAGAGATTGTTTTTCCTTCAAATTTAAAGCCACATCAATTAATGTACTCTTTATCTACCATGTGTATTTAAACTCCAGTCATTTCATTTCTTTCAATCATGTCTTTCATACTCTCTCTTCTCTCCTATCAATCAAATTTATGGTGAGATGACATAGAAATTCATCAATCCATCCTCCCTTTTATCCTCCGTATGCATCGCCTCCACCACTGACTTCAATTAGGGAGGTTCTTGTTGAGCTCCATGTAAGGGTCAAACACATAGAGTGAAGCCTTGTAAGAATTGTCACTCAGCTACACACTATCAACAAGAAGTTGAATCTTATACTTGACGATAATAATGTCAAGTATAATCTATCTTCTAACCCCTCTCTCCTTCCTCTTGTCCCTCCCCTGCCTCTAGTGATGATGAGGAAGGATGAGGAGTTTTTTATTATATAAAATGATGTATGCTTTTATGCATGCAAGTCATTTACTACCTGCGACAACTAAAATATTATATTAATGAAAAGATTATATTTTTAATCTTGACCTTGAATGTCTCTTGTTTTTATGTTCAGTTGTTGCTTTTTTGCCTCTGGCTTGACAAGTTAATTTATATGTATGTATAATATATTAGTAAATTATATTATCTAAATATTGTTAATTATATAACTTTTTTATGCTAAGACTAGTTGTAGTGGCACTAGGCCTAAATATGATAATCTGAACCATTATTTAACTCTTCAATGGTCTAAATGTCATTTAATCTTTCAATGTCACTTTTACTTTAGATAGGTTAACATGCATACTAATCTTGTTAATATTATTTGGACTACGTGTTAGAAGACGACAAGTCTTATTAATATTATTTAGACCACCTTTTAAAAGATAGTTTGTCTAAATACGTAATGTTTCAACTTCCAATGAACAAATCATCATGTATAGTCATTAACTGAAGTTTTTGTCCATCAATTTATTTATAAATACTAATGCGAATTTAGTTTCACTATGCCTATACATTGCTATGCCTCTGTATTAGACTCTCTTGCTATGCATTCTCATTTCTTCTATATGATTTTGTTGCATCAAGGATACTGCATCATTCAAGTGTGAGGGAGGGTTACCCTAGACTTATTTAAATTAAGTTTGTTTATTCTTGCATGCTAGTAACATTGTTAACATGAATTAATATTAGTCATCATGTGTTCATTACATATGCATGCAGTGATTCTGTGCAAGACCTGTGACTTGAGGAGGTTATCTTGGAAGTACAAAACCTATTGGAAGGATTGAGCCTAATTATCCAAAATTAATTGAGAACATACTTCTCTAGTTTCAATTTCCTCTAGAACTTATTTTCTTCTAGATTGAGGCTGCATAGTACATGGCATGGTGAAAATGATAAAAGGCATTCATTTCTAAACCTATTAACCTAACTGGAGATGGAAATGCAGGATGGCTCGCACCAACCCGGGGGCCAAACGGTGCGGGCCTATGTGGCCCACACTTTTACGGGCTAGCAAAATGCCAACCCTTACCTACAGTTGTGGGTTGACAGGCCAACTCGAGAACCCACGTTTTTTTTGTTTTGTCAAAAAAAAATTCCCATTTTCTTAAGATGATCGAAAATTTGAAAGACATATATATGAGTCATCAAATTTGTCTTCTAGCATCAACCATTCCACTTATACAAATACAAAAACATAATCCACAATTTAAGAGATAAAGTTATCAAATTTGTCAAAGTTTACAAACAAAAACATTAAATTCCCAAGCAATCAAGATATAATAAGTTGTTTAAAGAAGAAGGAATGAGACAGATTTTTTTCTCTTTGGGATTGGAAGGTATCAAGGTGGGAGTGTCACTACTACAGACAGGGCTTTTAACGTCCCTTTTTTGGCCCATTTAATGTCTAAAAAGTTAGGGACGTCCATGCCAAGGACATAGTAAATTTAGGAAATGACGTCTGTAAAAAAAGAGGACGCCATAAGTATTTCACTTACGGCGTCCCAAATTTAAAATAGAGATACCATAAAGGTCTCTGGCATTTTACCACCAACAACCATCAGAAAGAAGGTAGAAGAAGATCAAAAAAATCACATCGGTAAAAATATTAATGAAGTAGAAACCAGAAATTATCAATATTATAATACATCTTATTCAAAAATTCCTTCCTAATTCACACACAATCATATCATAGTCAATAAAATTATAGATCTAGCATCAGAAATCTAAATCCAAAATCTACACAATAATAACTCCAAAACTAAAATCCGATAGGGAGAGATGAACTCATCTTCTCGAATGGAATGCGGGCCAAGAAGCATGTTTTAGAATCTTGATCTACAAGCCATAGCAACATGAGTTAGAAGATAAAATAGAAGGGAACCCAAAAAAAAGAGAGAAGATAAAATACTAAAAAAAGGGTGAGAAATCAAAATAGATCTAGAGGTGAGAAAAGAAAGAGAAGAGGAAGAAGCAAGAGTTAAAAGAGTAGGAAAAAGAAAAAAGTCTTGGATTATAAGAGAAAGAAGTTAAGAAGAGATATAAATATAAGTGGGTTAAAAACATAGAAAACATTTTCTTAGTAAAATGAAAAGTGAAGCATACAGACAAAGTTGAAAAAACCAACCTTTCTGCAACTCCAATATAAATAAGGACTAGATTTTGACGTCCCTAAATAAATTAGGGATACTAAAGGTGTGCATCTTTGTTGGGGACGCCAAAGGTGGACCTTTGGAACCTTTCAAATTCGTAATTTAATAAGGGATGCCAAAGGCCCACCTTTGGCTTCCCTAATTTATTTACGGACACCAAAGGTGGACTTTTGGCATCCCTTTTTAGTATTGGGACGTCTAATCTTTTAAAACTGGTGCACAGAATTACAAGAATATCACCGCCTTTATTCTTTACTTCCTTTTTTAAAAAGTGGATGCCCTTTGGGGTAGTAAAATCTATATTTTATAGTAGTGTGTGGGACTTATGAGTTTGTGATATTATCATATTAAAAAAATTTGAGGGAAAGCTTGTGGGCCTATGCAGCCCACTCTTATGTGAGCTGGGAAATCCCCAACTCTATCCTTGCTCAAACCTATGGGGGGTTGAGCCCATTTTATCGATTCTAATTCCTAAACACAAACCATATACATATCTTATCCATTGCAAAGCCCTTTGAGCCATATACTTGATTTTGTTTTGTCCACCCAGAATTGATATTGTGCCTAACAAATGTAGACTACTTCATTGAAGGTACATAGAGTAAGGCAGATCTATGCAGACAATAGTGAAATAGTAGAACTTCCATAGTTCATCAAGAAGTTAAAAAAGAGAGCAGTTGAAGAAGAAAAGGAAGAAAAAAAGTGTGCATAAAATGCTGCCAGCATAATGATGAAGCAAGCAAGAAAAAGAGAAAAGAAAAAAAATACAAAACAAAGAGCAGGAGAATATAAAAAAAATAAAGAAAAAAGATGCAATACAAACCAAAAAAAAAAGAGAAGAAAGGAGCCATGAGTCAGTTTTGAAAAAAGGAAGAATGCACAGTTACTCTTCCATAACCCAATAACTTCCAGTGATGTAGGAAGCATAAATGGTACTGAATATGTTTTGGTTAATTTTTCCTTTTCATCATTAAGACTTTACCAACATGCCTTGATTTGTTGGTTCATGAACAATTAAGCGGTGGTGATCTTACAAGGAGTGCAACCCTATGGTAGAGAGTTGAGCTAGTAAAGAGGAATGAAGAATCACCCAAGAGTGTATGTGAGGGAGTGAAATAGCCCAAGTTGCTATCTAAGCATTACCAAATTAAGTAACATTGAATGTATATGGGTTGGAGTGTGTATATGTGATGTGTTATTGGTATTCACTATGGGCCTACATTCTTAAACTATGTTTCTTTGTTTCAAAACATATTATAGTTTGTTCCAACTCATATTGGCATGATATGATTAAACTTTGCTAGAGAGTGCAAAAGAGCTAGTGTAAGGGAATTGATGAACTATGATTTTAGCAGGTTCAAAGACCTAAATTAATATGGTTTGAATGGGTTAATAGATGAATTCATTATGAAAGATGTTACAAAAAGGGATATATAAGGTTTTGGTAACTAGACAATGCTTAATTGATGAATTTGATGGGTTTTAGAAGCTATGGTGTCTTGTGCAGGTGCAAGGACTAAATTGCAAGGACAAATCATTTACTAGGAATTAGTGCAGAAGAGACAGGACCTAAATCCAATTGGTGAAAAGGCAGTAGGGCATGATCATAAGCAAAGTTGAATTTAAACAACAATTAGTGCCCAAGTGCAGAAAGACACCATTTTAAGGTGAAGGAAAGGAAAAAGGTTTCTTGGAAGCTTGATTCTATCAGTAATGGAAAAGTGATTCCATCATACAGGTAAATGCAATCCTATCAGCTGAAAGCTAAATTTCAAGTGGAAAAGAAGCACAGGAAAGGAGGGAAAGTAACTAGTTGTGTCCAAAAATGACATGGCAGATAGAGGCAACCAGTTGCCAGTGAAAGTAGTAGAGAAATGAGTTGGAGTTAGTCAGAATAAAGGAACCAATTCGGTTTTTGGAAGTAAAAGGGAGAGTTGTGTAACACCCATTATTTGTACCTCTTTATTGTGCATACATAAGCATTACGGCTTAGGAAACTCAAAAGTTAAAGCTTCCAAACCCAAAACATACATATTTATTCTCAAAGGGTTCCTTATTCATTTAGCCTTTCCGGTTTCAATCACAAATTGAAAGCTCTTGAATTTCTTTTCATTCTCAACCAGTCTAGCATGCAATCTCGCACTTATTCCTTCTTGTATACATACATACATGCATTATCTATGGCATGTTATTACAATTACTTATAACTCACATTAATTTACACAATACACATTATCAAGTATCAATCTTCAATTCATCGTCACATTTTCTTAAAGCATGTCTTCATGCATTCCCCTTCCGTACTTGTCATACCTATATAGTTGAGTAAGGGAGGGTGAGTTTTAGGAGAATCTCAGTAGCAAACATTACCAAAATGCCTACAAGATAAATGCTTAGTGTATGACATGTATGCCTTACTTCAATTCATACTCACATAATGACATATTTGCATGCTCAATGCTTCACATCTCATACACATGGCCATAGCATCAATAGAAATAGAGCTTCAATTATTCATATATGCTACACATAATCAAGCAAAGCAATCATACACATCAATACACAATCGAACATATCAATACATGCAAGTTAGGTAAGTTTACTACCTTTTATGTTTATGTACTCTTCTTGTTCCCTTTTCTTCCATCCATTGAAGTTGCTTGTAACTCCTTCTATTTCCTCTTCCTTGATCTTCATGGCCCTAGACACAATCATATTATATGGTTAACTCATTAGAGCGATGAGAGTAAGCCATTACTCATGACTTGTTCTCTTACATAATCTTTAATACATCTCTTGTAACTTAGGTGTTAATATTCCATGGAAAAGTAAGAGGTGATGAAATGGGGTCTTGGCCGTAGCTAAGGAATCCTCTAGTTGTAGCCAAAGGCATCTAGAAACTTTTGCACTATAGCCAAGAAATCATCTGGCAGAAGCCAGAAGGTCGTCTAAGGTGTTTGGCTGTAGCTAGAACCTATACTTCCAGATTTCCCATATTTCTTGACTTCACTTCCAAAAATCATAACTTAATCTAAAAACATGTAAATGAGGTGGTTCAAAGTCCTATATGAATCTCTCTAAGTCTTCTTTAAAGGAAAAATATTATTTTGTGCAATTATAGGGTAAAAATCCAAGAATCCTTGACCAATATCACTGCCACAGATTGCATTCCAAATTCAATGCCTAAACTTTGACAAATCATAACTTGCAATCTACTAACCCAAATAACGCATATTATACCTCAATATTAAATATTAAGATGTATGCTAACACCTTGTAAAATATCACAGCCATTGGACGAGATTTGGTCAACTAGAAATAACCCACAAGCAACCTAATACGAATCTGGCAGTATCTATCCTTAGCAATCTTAAGTCCCAAAATTAGGGTTTTATATTTAATCATCCAAAGATCACAACCACAAGTCATTTCCACATAATTTTGCATGAGAAATCCATTCCCAACCTCAAAAACACCAAAATCATAATCTTTCCCTATGAATCAGGTCTGGCCGAATTCAATTATTAAGTTACCACAAACTAACTTTTTGCAATTACAACCATAAGACTTATCAATATCATCATCAAACCTAATTTACCATTATTTTCAAGATCATTAGAACATCAAACCCTAATTCTTATTGATAACTAAATTTCAAGTCGGCACTATTACTCTATGAAACTCAACAAAATATGAAGACAGTATACCCGAATCGAAGCTTACGCTTACCTCTACATGATACTACGATCGGTTCTTAATTTTGGTAGCACTTCTACTGTGGAGGTAGCATGATACTCCTCTAATTAAGAATCCAAAAATGTAAAGATGAAGCTCTTGATGAGTAGAACAAGAATTGTGAAGGCTTAATCGACTGAAAAAGTGAATTCAGAGTTAAAATTTAGCAAGAACACTAAGAACACACTTTCTTCCCTCTTCTTTATTTTTCTTGTGATTTTTCTCTATTTCCCCCTTAATTTCCTAGTCCTACACAAAATTAATAAGGGTGGGATAGTGTTGTGATGCCCTTGTGGTAACACGTGTCAAGTGTTAAAAATCTCAGGGTGTCAAGTGCTCCTTCTTGAAATCCGAGGTGCCAGGCACTCTTTTTGAGACCCGGCCTCCTCACTCTCTCATACACCTAGGCATCCTCAAGGGTCAGGGAAGAGAAAGCCTGATGATTTTCCTCCATTTTCATGCTCAGTACTCTGGAAAGTCAGAAATGTGGCCAGATTGGGGACCAGTGAATTGTCCTGACCTTTTGAACATGCGTCACTTGAGTGCTAGGTAGTGGCATCATATTATGCCAACACAAAAGCAAATTCTAGGTGGAAACTTCTTATTAGTCTACCCCAAAAGCCTCTTTGCATAAAAGCTACTTTAATAAAGCTACTTTATCAGTGTCTCGTTCAAGGATGCGCCACATGTCCTCTTGTCTCCCAAATGTCACCACATGTATGTCAGTATGGCATAGAATAGTGCCACATATTGGTGTCTTCTCTAATAATGCAGGGCATACATGTCTGCCCTGAAAGCACCATGTGCACTCACATACTGGCATATTTTATCCAACTAATTAGTACATTTCCATAAGAGAGCTAGGTGGCATAAGATAGTGCTATACGCCTCAAGAAATCACCAAGTGTTTATATATATGTCCCTAATAGGGTCATATGTCTTTGAGGATCATAGAAGGCGCCAAGTATGCCTAGGTACCGGTATGCTTCCTCTAACAACAACACACAAGGTAGCTCACCATTGCACCAACTCAAAAGCTACTTTATACATGTGGGACCCACATGGCATCATACATGCACTCATATGGCCCAACCAAATGGTGCCATATCTGTATCCTGTGTTCATATGCACTGACATAATTTATTCGACTACTTACACACATTAAGCCCTTATACAATCCTATGAATCATTCTCTACCCTAGGGCTCCATCATATAGTACCTAAAAATCATTTTGTCTCTCAGACATTCTTAGGATTCTTGCTAACTGGGCTTAGTAGTCTGCTTGATTCAGACTTATTCTCAAGCTTTTAGGCCAAGAATTTGGGATATTACAAGCTGAGCTTAAAAACAAGGGTAGGAGCTAAAAGTATAGAGTTAGATATCATAATCATTTTGGAGAGATTTGAGTGTGCGTAGCAAGTCGGAGGGAAAGTCAAGTGTAGATGGAGAACAATGTAGCTATTCTGAAAATGAAAATTCAGCTGAAAGGAAAGCAAGGCTAGATTCTCTTATTCATCTTAGGAGATGAAATCTCTTTGAGCTATTGGAGCTTAGTGAAGAATTCATCAGGAACCCTCTCAAGATCTTTCTCATTCCTAACTAATTCAATGCAATAGTTTGAGCTTGAATTTTGATACTTGTGTTGCATTTTTCAACTAGTGTGTGATCATGTTTTGTAATGGATTTATAGACTTAACTATTGAGATATGATTCATGTTAGTAATTTGAATCTTTATAACAGGTCCTTTTTAGATTCAATTGAATCAATTCTAATGAACTTATGAATGAATTCGTATGAATTAGTAATTCATTAGTGCAAATTATGTGTTTTGTTAGTCTCAACATTCTTTCCATCTAATCCTAATCTATCTAAATTGAATTGAGTAATCCATGGCTAAATGAAGTAGTAGTGTTAACTGAGTCTTGGTAGATCAAATGAACAACTATGAAGAAAGATTGATTTTCCTAGGGTGAAGTGCATTTCTGGTAGGAACTTGCTTATTAGTGAGCTTGAGATCGTTTTGGTGACAATTGTAGGTTCTTAGTTTATCACCACATCTTGTGATTCCTTTAATTTTTTCTAGCTCAATTCAATTAGATGATTGCATAGCTAAACTATTGAGAAATTGACCTAGGGTACTCAACACTTTTTATATGAGAATAGATCTAGAATTTTGATAGCTAAACAACAAGCTAATCACCCTATATTTAACGGGTAAATACTGTTAAATATAAATATTTAGCACTTTAATAGGTAAATATATGTAAAAATAACTGTCAAATATAGACAAATTTGTAGTAGTGTAAGGTGGATCTAATACCCTGAAGTATTTTTTTAGGGACAGCCAATTATTTTTTAGTACAACCAACATGTTGATATATATTTTCAGGTGTATCATGCACCTTAAATCACTTATATTGTTAAATGCAAAATTGGACAAAAAAGTTTTCTAGGTTGATGGACATATATGAAAAAAACTTCAAGATGCTGGATGCACTTGAAAAAATACTTTAGAGTGCTAGATGTACCGTAAATTTTAATATATATATATATATATATATAAAAGCAGACTTCAAGCTATATGTGTTGCTGTAAAAATTTTGAATCCAAACAACTAAATATTTAGGGAAAATGTGCAAATTTAACAACAAAGCTATAGATAAGGGGCACTGGCATCATAAAGGTTTTAAAGGAATAAAAGTACACATAAAGGTTACAATTGGGAGCAATATTGTCATACCATTAATTGAGGATAACTTCTATTAAATTTATATCACTTGTGCCCTACAATATGTCCATATGTCAAACCCTAGCATTTCCCCCCTCTCTCTTCATATACAAATTGGAGATATGACCATATAGGTAAAAATGTGGAGGTGGGATCTTTGTTATCAGGCCAATCTTCCAAGGCAAAGGGATTAGCAAGAGGAGGGAGTGATCAGAACAGATTAAGAGAGATCATTGAGATTACGCTCCAAAACTTTGTCTGGAAGTGGCTTCTTCGATAACTTGATAATGGCAAGAAGTTTGTGTTAAACCGGCTATCACACATGAGGGGGTGAATTGGGTGTAAGATAAAAACTAAGGAACTTTCAAAATCTTTTTGTATCTTAGTGAAAACAACAAGTATGAAGATAATGAATCATAAATTCACAGTTGATTATTCAAATCAAATATGCTAGAATTATAAGAGATAAGGAAAGAGAATATTCAAACTATGATTTATACTGACTTGGTCCAATCCTTAATTACCTACATCAAGTCCCCAATCTCCACTTAAGATTTTCAATCTATATCTACTTATTTTATTTAGGCATAAGAGAAGCCTCTACAATTCCACAAGTTTAGCCAGACACTTGTGAAGCCTTCTACAAATCTCTCACCGAGTTACTATCCTTTACATACCATAAGGACACAACCTTGATGATGAAGAATTACAATGATCTTCACTCTCATATGTGAATTAAGATGAACACTGAAGCTGATGAACCCATGTCGTGTGAGTTCTCAAAATAAACATGGTTTGAAAATATAGCGTAGTAGCTCAACCTAGGTCATTCTTGTGAGGAGATTAATTTCAAAATAGTAGAGTGATGAAGACCTTAAAGTTGTGATAAATCATTTTGAGAAATTGTTTATAAAACTAATAAAGTAATCTAATCTAATTCAATATTTTTGTATTTTTCGGTTTTCAAGGCAAAGAAGCAAATGGAAATGAAATTAACAATAGCAACAAGGTAAATTCAATTAACTAGTATAATGATGAAATGAGATTTCCTTGAGTTGAGGTTTTAGTCTTCCTTGCTTCCTAATGATAAGAATTCAATAATATGAGTCAAGAGGATGGACCTAAGCTACCACTAGATCCATATTTGCAATACTCATTTAATTCATTATACCGAAGCAATTAAATGAATACCACCAAATAATTCAGACTCAAGGAGATGAATAATTAACTTCCAATTCTAAATTGTAATTACCATTATAAAAATTCAAAGTATTCAGTTTAGTCATTTAAAATTCAGTCAACCGAGTCAGAATAAACAACTCAACCTACTTCTAATATGAAGCACACAAAACTTAATTAATCAACTCCTAGCTCAACCACCAAGTTTATTCCCTTGGCATAGAACAATCTAGATCACAACCATATACTTAACCAATCCATATAATTATGAACAAGAAAGAGAGCTTAAAGGAATTCCATTGAAGTTTAGAAACTCAAACCATTACCCAACTCAAAGAAATCACCAAAACTTAGCTACTCATAGAGGAAGAAGATGAAGCTTGATGAATGAAGAAGGAATTAGCCATGGAAATGCAGCAGCCACCGAATAACTTTTTAGTTCAGTCCTTTCCTTTTAATCATTCAGTCATCTCTCCATTTTTCCATTCAGCCGCTACTTCCCATTTTTCTCAAGTCTCCATATCTGTCCAGCTCTCTCCCTATTCGTCAGTCAACTCCCTCTTTTCTTCAATTCAGCTGCTCTCCTTTTTCTCCACCTAGCCGCCTTTCTTCATCCTTTATTATTCAATTCGATTTAGCTACTTTCCTTGCCTTCTATTCGGTGCTCTCTCCAATTGTCGGCTGCATCCCCTTTTCTTCTACACAGCTACCTCCTCCCTTCTTTATTCAATTAAATCCAAACTTATGTCAGCTTGATTCACTCCCTTTAATCCCCCTTTTTGGCCAGCCATCCTTTTCTTTTTCCTTTTGTTAATTCCGGTCCAACCCTCTCCATTTTAATTCATCTCGTGCTGCCTCTTAATAATCACAGCCGCCACTTATCCCACCCTGGTCCCCATTTTTCCTTTGTTTCTTCAATTGTCTTTAGGTTAAAAAGTAAGTTAAGGTATGTTTGAATAAGAGGTAAGAATCTATTTTCGCAATAGGCATAAAATCGCAACCACCAAACAAGGCCCTTACTCATTTAATCTCCTCTTGGAAAAAATGTGAAAATAAATTCTACAATTGTGATGTTCCACTCTTGTCCTTCATTAAGCTTCAAAATGACATCTTTGACCTTGACCACTTCATAAAAATTGTGCCACATCATCACCTACAAAATTAGATTCACAAAGGTAATATCTTTTGCTCACAACTAAGAAATAATGGGAATAACAAATATTAATTAAAAATATAACAATTTAACCACAATAATTCTAAAATTATCCTTTCACTAAAATCTCACATTAACACTTGACTATGCCCAAAATATTCCTCTAAGTCCCACAAAAGCCTAAGATTAATTACTAAAAATATATAAATATTGAGCTCTATCAGAAACACAATACAAATAATATATCTCTCTCTCTAATTAAATGATATCAAAGCTAGAAAATAGAGAGTATTCTGGTTGAAGTGGGTGATTAATGATTTTAGCATTTTAGCATAGTTGCACTCTTTCATAGGCTTTGAGTGCTCTTCTATTTATAGTTGATGTAGCTTGATGACCATTGAGCATGCTTCTTCTTGTTAAGTACAAAACGACTGTTGGAAGTAGCTGTTAGAAGTTTTGACAAGATTTTCCTTTTGGCCGTTGAAGCTTGATCTAAGTTTAATCCCCTATAATCTTCATATAAACTTGATTAGTAATTATTAGGAATGATATAATCAAGATTTATATGAGTTTGGAAGAAAATCATGAAATCCAAGATGTTGATTAAAAAACTAGGTAGAACGTCACCATGGTGATGTAGTAGTGATGAGAACATATCACTTGAGTGGTCACTCAAGTGATCTTCTCTTAAAATATTACACATCACTCGAGTGGTCACCATAGTGATCCTAGGCATCACTTTTACATAACTAGAGTGATCTTTGTTAATGATAAACTCATTTTGATTCCAAATCTGCCAAATTACCTATCATCAGAAAGCTCTTGAAGTCTATGTTCCAATGAAAAAAGAATTAGCTCAAAATTTATTATATTCTTAAAGTTATGATAAAATTCAAAGCAATTGGTCTAGATTAGTGTCTTTATACTGTTAGTGCAAGCGTTTCACCCAAGAAGGGGGGTGAATTAGATGATACCAGAAATTTCGTTGCGTATAAGTAAAATAATTGAATATTTAAAACAGTTGAGAGCAAAGAGAAATATCACCAAAGTGTACAACGGGAGTTATATTGGTTCGGCCACAACTACTTTGACCTACGTTCAGTCCTCAGAACGTCTTTGAGAGTTTCACTATATTCTCCAAGATTCAGTGGGTTCTTGGCACCTCAGTACACAGCAAGTTCCTTCACCTGGACACTCGCTCCCCTTACACGGGTTAATCAAATCCCCAACTTACGGTTCCACAAACTTAAGTTGTCTCAATCACAAATATTGAGTTTGTAATGTAAAACTCTCTCACAGAGCAAATATATAATCACTGAAGTACAATGAATGAATATAAGAAAAATAAAGCACTAAGAGTGTGTTGATCAGTGTATTCTCAGTTCTTGTGTCTTGTTTTCTTCACTTTGAATGCTCCATATATAGATAATTTGTAATATCTGTTGGAAGCAATTCAAACATGTCCGTTAGAGTCACGCAGCAACGGTTGACTATTCTTCAAATTTGAAAACTATCCGTTTGTGGTAGGTAGCGGTAGGTGAACGTTCGGACTTTTATTTGACTTTTTACTTCTGTCATAATCTTTCATTGTTTCTCTACAAATGTACTTAGAATACTGATTACTCGAGTGGCCATGTCTTTCCATCACAAGTTACTCGGGTGCTGACTCTGGTAATCAGATTACTCGAGTGCTTACTTGAGTGACCATGTGTTTTCTTCAGAAGTTACCCGAGTGCTCCCTCAAGTAGAATTCAAATAAGTTTGTAGATTACTCAATTATTCCCTCGAGTAATGTCATTCAGATTTTGGCCAAGAGTTTGCTTACCTGGTTACTTGAGTGATCCCTCGAGTAATGGACCAAATAGCTCCGCAGATTACTAGAGTGCTCGTCGAGTAATGCCTTTTTCTCATATGGTTACTCGAGTGGCTACTCGAGTAACTTGTTGCATTTCTTGGCCGAGAGCTACTGGAAGATTTTTGCCTTAGTTACTCGAGTGGCTACTCGAGTGATGCCTTTATGAATTATGTTACTCGAGTGGCTACTCAAGTAATGGTCTATATAACTTTGCAGATTACTCGAGTGATCCCTCAAGTAACATCTTCTAAATTTTGGCAGTGCTTCTCTGGATGAAATTCTCTGTGATTACTCGAGTGGCTACTTGAGTAATGACTTCCCTTACTCGAGTAAGCCTTAACAAAATTTGTTTATTACTCCAGTGCTTACTTCAAGTAATGCTTTGCCACTTTGTTCAAATTCATTTATTTGTTATCAAATCCTTTCATATCATTGATCCAATCTTTGTTATCATCAAAACATATGGGATCTAACATATACAACTGTATACTTCTAAAATTCATACCACTTTCAGATGACCTTTGTTGAGTTTGATCTTAATGTCGTTGAAATGCTTCTTGAGTCTAGTTTTATATACAGCAAGTTTCAATCCAAAAATAATTGTCTTCTAAAATTTATGATCCAAAGAATTATTGTTGATCTAATCATCATGAAAACATCAAGCATCAAATTCTAAGATCTATATCTCTTTTGTTTGAGACTATTTGAGCTTGATCTTGGATTTTGTGAACATATTTTGAGCTTTGTTTAATATGCAACAAGTTTTCCCTCAAACAGATGTGTAGTTTGGGAGCTACATCTACATTACAGAAATTGTTTTGGAATAGCATGAGAAATTCTAGTGTCAACTTCCAAAACTCATATCTTTTCATTTGAAATCTACTGAGCTTGAGCTTGGTGTTGTGGTGTTGCATTTGGAGTCTAGTTTCATATGAAATAAGTTTCACATCAATTGGATATCTTTTTTGAGAGATAAGTCTAAAACAATAAACCTCTGTCATGCTAAACGAAAGCAAAGCACAAAAGAGTGGTCATCACTATGACATCACCCAAGTGATACTTGTAATACCCCGAATTGTGGGACTTGAGGCTAGAAATAAATCCTGGATTAAGTGGACTGCTAAGCCCTAGTTTAGCAGGATCCTAAATTTAATTAAGGGATTATGACTTCAAAAGTGTTAGATCCCAAGTTTTGATGATAACAAAAGACAATTGTGTGTAAATCATAGTTTTATAAGTCTAAGGAATGTTTACAAAGTTACCAAATGCATATGGCAAAGTTCTGTGATGTTTGCTGTCAAAATTAACTGATGTACTCGAGCACAAGACTAGCACTTGAGCATAGAAGTCTTTTATGCTCGAGCAGATGCGAGTGATAGCCAGAAAGTGTTTGCCCGAGAGCATACTACTATCATTTTTGTTTATGCACTCGAGCACTGGAGATAGCACTCGAGCAGAAGAGTCTTTCTCACTCGAGCACAAGCGAGTGAGGGACTGCGAGTGCTTGGCCGAGAGCAATTCCTGTCATTCTTCTTTAATGCACTCGAGTAGTGACATCAATACTCGAGCATGAAGTTGTTTTGTACTCGAGCACTAGCGAGTGAGGGACTGCAAGTGTTTGGCCGAGAGTCATGAAGGTCAGAGAAGCACAGTATGCCCGAGTAAGACTTCATGTGCCCGAGTGACACATCAGCACTCACGAGTGAGAAATCTAACTCTCTCTAATTTTGATACAAGTGCTGATAACAAGGGTATATTACATGAGAATATTCTTCTCACTCGAGTAGGAGTATGTGTGCTCGAGTGAGGGCCCACATCACCTGCGAGTGTAAAATCTAACTCTTGATAAAATGGTATGCGAGTGCTGTCCATAGACAAGTCTCCTTGTGTAAAATGCAAGGCCACTCGAGCAGAAGGAGTTGTGCTCGAGTGAGGCCCCACATCACTCACGAGTGAGAAAATTATCTCTCTGAAATCCTATGCGAGTGCAAGTACAAAACTGAAGATCAAGGAGAAAAATGGTAAGATCACTCGAGTGAGCCCACCCATGCTCGAGTGATACTCTACCAGAAGACTAAATGCACCAGTATTACAGCGTTCAATCCGAATATGGTTTAATGTTATTTATTTTTCTTATCAACACTTATTATTATTATTTAACATCATTTTGAATGTTTTATAAGTGCGATACAGGAGGATGAACGTTGAAATAAACAGATATGAAGGAAGTCAAATAACGGCAGACAACATCATGACAATCACGTACCTACTACATTCAAAGTTTTCAAACGTGCGCATGCCATTCCACAGTAACATGCCCCGCTCCACATTGATCGTTATTCAAACGGGCAAAAACTAAACGTCTATAAATACTGAGTTTCAGAGATCGTAAAAAACAACGAAACACAAGAATTCACAAGCAAATACACGAGTCTTTGTTATTTATCTTTTCTCTGTATTCATATTGATCTTCTGTGTTTATCATACTTGCTCTGTAAGAGAGTCCATATACATTTCAAATTCTATTTTCATTTGATCTCAAGGTATTGGGACCTTGAGAGGGTAGATATCCTTACGAGAGAAGCAGTTGAGAGAATTCCTAGTTAAACCTTCCACTCATAAGACTTATAAGATACAAGCAGTAGAGAACGTTGCTGCTCATAAGACTTGTATACGTAAGCAAGTGGGAAAGGTCATAGGTTGTTTTTCTGCACGTAAGACTTGTTGTAAGGGGGAGAGAAATTTCTTAGTGTGAGAATATTTCTGCTCGTAGTCCATTCGAGGACAATTGTTGTTTTGTGGTATTCTGAGAGCCCATTGAATCTTGGAAGAATAGTGAAAATCTCAGTAGGTCTTGATCTCTGAGGACTGGACGTAGGCCTGGTTTTTAGGCTGAACCAGTATAACTGTCTGTGTTTCAATCTTCTCAACTCTACTCTGTCTACTACTATTTTCATATCACCACATCAAGCAAAGAATTTATCACATCACCCAATTCAACCCCCTTTTGGGTGAAGCTTGCCTATTTCAAAAAGTGGGTGTGATTAGTAATAAATAAACCCTTTTGGAGAATATGGAGTGGATTGTAGTCGTATATGTTATGAGCAGTACCGAAACCCTGTATTTAAGTTCAATTGTGGATTAACATCTTAATTGACTTAGAATAGAGGGAGGGCACATAATGTGGTGATATGGAATGAGAATAATGTGTTTTGTGGTAATTCAGTGGGAATTGCCATAATCAGGGGCAAAACGGTAAAGTTACTGGCCAATTGATCGATTGCCGAAGAGGAAACTCATTAGTAACTTGAAGATCAATGGTTGTAATTGATTTGTGCAGAGATCAAAGGGTGGAATCCTATGTGCATGTGTGTATATGAGCTCATGAAGATGAAGCAAGATGGTGACAAGTGGCAACTTGTGGACCATTAGATCATGGTCAAAGATTCAACTCTCTTCCCTTTCTCCTCTCTTTGTTAAGTCGGCCAAATGGCCTAAAAATCTGTGGAGCTTCTTCATCATCATCATCTCATCTCTCTCTCTCATTTCTCTATGGATGCCGAGCTCAAGGAGGAAAAAGAAAGGGAAAAGGTGAGTTTTGATGTGGTAGATGATCTCTTTAGCTCAAATCATCTTCATTAAAGTTATTCATAGTGATGAGAGCTTCATTACTATGGTTTTAGATTTGTGAAAGAATGTGTTTTGAGAGCTTGAGGAAATTATAAAGATGAAGAATCAAGGTTTTAGCCTTGGAAAAAGGAAGAGGTGAGTATTTGCTCCCTTTTGATCGATGTTTTGTGATTTTTGGTTGAGTATTATGATTTATAGTTTTTGCCCTAATTTGGTTTAATTGTGGAATGGTGGTGTATTGTGGTTAAAATGATGCTATAGTGTGTTTTTGTGTCATTGGGCTTGATTTGAGTCATTGGGAGTAAAAGTAATTAAATTAGGTCAGGTGTGTAAGGAGTGTGACCAAAAAGGGGAAAATGTCATTGTGGTGTGATTTTGGTTGTTTTGAAGTTTCCAATGTGTTCCTTGTATGAAATTATGTGGGAATAGTCTTGTGTAAAAATTTTAGGACCATTAGAGACATTGATTGAGTGGGGGGAAATTCTGATTACTGTTGTGTTCTGGGTTCTAATACTGCCTCACTCGAGTGACAGGGATCTCAATCGAGTGATGTAGCATATTTTCCCTTTCCCCTTCAGTTTTGGTTGCATTTGCTTATGAAAGAAGTGAGAGTGTGTTTCCTCACCTGCGAGTGAAGTAGATCTTCACTCTAGTGCACCATGGCTCACTTGAGTGAATATGTGTTGTGTGCTAAGAGGTTGCTCTCGGCCAAACACTCGCAGTTGGTTTGTCAAGAGTGTGAATTAGCACTCGCAAGTTTTGGGCTATCACTGAAGTGAGGGTCTTTGTACTCAAGTGCACTTTTGACACTGGGATTTCATTGCTCTCGGGTAAGCACTTTTGAAGCTTCACTCGGTAGGACTCTGTGCTTGAGGAGGTATCACTTGAGTATGGAGGTTATCACTCGAGTGAAGGGCATCCATCACTTGAGTAAGGTCTTCTTCACTCGAGTGCTACAGTTAAAAAGGGGATTTTGAGGATTCAAAAGATGGTTTTTTGTCAAGTATTTCCCAATCCTTTAGGCATGTGTTTAGGCTTTGAGTAGCCATATAAAGGTTGTGAACGATAACCAAATTAAGTGTTTAAAAGTTAAGGAATTGGAAAAAGGGATTAACCCTATGTCCTTGTTTTGGTTATAGGGTTTGATGATCGCCCTGATCGTGAGCAGCCGGAGCTAGAGCTTATATGGAAAGAGTGTAGGGAACATATCTTTCCTGCATGTATTTGATATTTTTGTTAGTGTATTGGTGCATATCTTCGCTTTGCATGATTATGTGTAATTTGAAGCTATGTTTCAATTTATGCTATGACCATCAGTTTGTTGTTTGAAGCATTGAGCTTACAAATTTGTCATTGTGTTAGCATGAGTTATGTGATGCAAGCATTTAATGCATTAAACATTTATCGTACATGCATATTGATATTATCTTCCTATTGGGATTCTCTTGAATCTCACCCTCCCCTACTAACCTTTTAGACAGGGGTAGTGGATCGAGGATGGAGCAAGCAACTAAGGGCAACGAGGACTCCTTCAGGTTGTCGTTTGGTAGTTGGTTATCATAGTTGGGAGTATTGGATTTGGATGTGTATATATGTATGTCGATGAGTATTTGATATGTATATGTGGATGAGATTTGTGTAATCCCCGTATGAGGGCTTGTAATGGGCGAATGTGCCATGTAAAGCTTGAGTTAATGTATGGAACCCGAGATTGGCCGAGAATTATTTTACGTACTCTGATATTTAAATGAATGTGATTTATCTTCATGTAGTAATCATATTCGGAATGTGAATGTAAGACCAGGTTAGAGTGATTTCAAAACGTATTTGAGAAAACCCAGTTTGGTATATGGGTTTATAAATGTTATTTGATTTTTATTGGTCTTTATTCACTCTAATGGTGTATTTCGGATATAATTACGAAAGGGAGTTACAATACTTGCCAATAATGAAGAACATCACTTGAGTGGTCATTTTAGTGATCATCTTTGGAGGTTCCACTCGAGTGATCAATTGAGTAAAGTTGGTATGACTTCCATATAGGTCATTTTAGTTTCGGATTGACCCATTTCGGCCTCAATTTAACCATAGAGACCTCCAATATCACATCTAAGAACTTGAATCTTGATATTCCCATTAGATCTTGCAAGTTCTTCTTTCTTCAATCTCTCTTTGTCTTTTTGATCATTCCAATTTGACAACTTCTTCCTTTCTTTGACTTAATATGATGAAGGTTCTTCTTTCTTCACTCTTTCTTCTTGTTTTTCCTCTTAACGATCATTCTCTATAACCCAACTAGATAGCTTCTTTATTTTCTTGACTATCTTCAATCTTTCTTTTTCTTTTGCCTCTTAATCATTCTCAATACTCCAGCTTAATAGCTTCTTTTTATGATATGATGAAAGTTCTTCTTTCTTCAATCTTTTTATTCTTCATAGTTAACCTTGACATCTTCTTTCTTTGCTTGACTAATCTACAAGATATTTAATCATTAAATATAGTAGTTAGTCAATATAGGAGATAATGCATTATGCAAATTTTTTGCTCTTAATATTTGGCATATATATTTAACATCATTAAAACTAACCATATATAATAGCTTGCTGAGCTAGAGGCTCTTGAAGTCTTGCTATAACAGAGACTCTAAGGGGTTAGTAGAGGTTAACACAGAGGAGCAGTATGAAATAATATAGATAATCTCTTCATTTCCTGATTTGGGAGAAGATACATTGGTATTGCTGCGAGGCAAGATTGGTTTCTCATGCTCAAATAGGTTATGAAGTGTGATTGAGTTCTTCTTCAAGCTAAATGGTGCTAGTGTTTGATTCCTGTGGAAGGCCATAATAGTGTCATATGCCTCTGCTTTGTGTTTGCATGGTTTGGTGAGACTTTTTGGAGATGTCTTGTTCATAACTGTGACAAGAACCAAGGAGATAGAGAACCTGGGAATCTTCATTCAACTTCACTGCTAGCTAGTGTGGAAGGTGTAGACAAGAGGGCGACGATGTAGATGGTGTGTCTAAGCGAACTTAAAAAAGACATTATTTAAATGTCAGCAACATTGCCAATTATGTCCTCAATGTATTTCAGAGAGAAAGGGGGCGGAGGTTGGTTGGTTGGTGGGTTTTAAAAGGGAAGAAGAGATTGAGAAGTAGGTTGCATAGGGGCTGATTTGACATTGATGATAAAGAGAAGGGAAAGACAACAATCAGAGAGAGAGAGAGAGAGAGAATGGAAATGACAAGGTGTGATGTAGACATATTGTGGGGCCTAGGTGATAGAAATTTAATAGTAGTTATGCTCAGTTAACAGTATGGGAATATTGTTGGAAATTGTGCTCTAAAGGCAATCATTGTACTTTGAACATTATTATTTAATGAATTTCTCTATTCTGTTATCATATTATTTGCATGTTAACTGTAATAAATGTATCCTTAGATAAATCATAAAGATTATCCTAAATGTCTTTGGTTAGTCATATGTGCGGGAGCACAGATGAAGTCTTAGGTATGGAGATATGAATCAAAGTCTTAGGTACGGAGATACGAATCAAAGTCTTAGGTACTTGTAAGAGTACAAGGTGCTGGACCGACCTGCTATGAGAAAGCTACATGGATCAATTCATAAGCTTATCTCATGTATAACTGCGTCACAATGCCCTTCGACCTGAGATCATCATGGATTCCTATATGAGAGTCGCTAAGCTTTTACCTGGTCAAAAGTCACCTTTGACCTGGTGATGATAATGGCTATAGTCGAGCTTGGTGGTTTTCATGCAGAGGAATGTGAATGGTCAAGATGAAATTTGTCCCTCACATTAGTGAAGAGATATTATTAGGCCCCTCGATGAGTGAGTCTGAGAATTGTATGGCCATACTGCGATGGAAAAGAGTTACCATTTTTGTTGTCATACTACTCAGGAATCAGAAAAGTAATAGTCAAGAACAGGAGGATGACATTATCCATGCCTTATTCTTTACCAAAATATCATATGACAAAGGGATGTAACATGATTATATGACAGGTTGCATCGTGTTAACGATCCTCATATGAATTGGGTAGTCATAATGTCTTAGTAAAGGTCACTTGCGACTAGTGGGTTAGCATAGTTATTGGCCCACTACCAACTTCGTATGGGCCTATAGGGTCGTACTCAAGAATGACTCAACACGAGCTATAATGTCCAGGTTCATTGAATCTAAGATGTGTTTAAGATTCAATAAATACAATGTTTAATCTAGGGTGGATGAATTATATATATATATATATATATGTATGTATGTATAATATAAAATTCATGAAAAGAAAATTAATAATATTATATATATATATGTATTTTCGAAATACATACATATATATATATATATATATGATAATATTATTATTTTGTGTTAGTTTTGATTTAGCTTTATCAGATAAATTAAATTTAATAACTAACATGATAGAGATATAATATCATATTTAATTTATAAAGATAAATTAAATATATTGGCTCTTTATTCGGATTAAATAAATAGGTTAAATTAAAATTGTTTGACAGATTTAATTAAACCAAATTTATTTAATTAAGCTCATCAAGATAATTAAGTGTTAATTGATTTCAAAATTAATTAAGATTAATTTTGAAATTCCAATATAGCCCTCATGATTTATTAAACGATGAGGTAGAAGGATTTATGTACGGATGAGAATTCAAAGCCGCAAGAAAACCCTAGAAGACATTGGAGGCAGTAGCATGCAGTCTATACTGGAGGCGCATTTATGTGGATATCGGTAGAAGGAGCAGATCTGAGGTGCTGGCTCTTAGAGATCAAAAAAGGAAAAACACAAAAAGGTACAAATCTTTCTTACTTGGTTTAAATGCTGTTGATAGATTCACAATTGGGATCGGTAAAATTGTAAATTCTTCTGTTGTGCCAGCCAATCCCAACAAATATTGCTCCCAAGTGCAACCTTTATGTGTACTTTTTCCCCTTTAAAACTTTAAAGTGTCAAATGCCCCTTACCTATAACTTTATTGTTAAATTTGCACATTTGCTCAATAATTTATATTTAATGATTTCTTTAAATAAAAAAGCATTATGTTATCCAACAAGCATTGTCCACTTGTCCACCTGATAATGAATGATGGAAGGGGTTTTTTTAAGGGGGCAACAAAGCAATAAAGGGTTGCCAATAGTAAGGGCAAATCAATTAAGATGAGCATTGACCTTATTATTTCTCTCCCCTCCAAAAACTCCAATTTTGGGAAGGAGGTCCCCCCCCCCAAAACAAAAAAGAATTGTCTTTTTAAACCAAACACACTTATCAGCTATCCCCTACCCCCCACCTTTCCTTTAGGGTCTGTTTGGTGTAAGGGATTTGGAGGGGAGGGGAGGGGAGAGAAAATTTTTATGAGTTGAATTTTAAAAGATTGAAGAAGTGGGGTAGTAATAAAATTTTAATAAAGAGAATATATAAGATAAAAGAGTAAGAAAATTTAATTAACAATTTTTAATCCCACTTCTTTAATTTTTTTAAATTCAACTCAAAAAAATTTTCCTTCTGCCCACTTTCCCTCCCCTCCCCTCATACCAAACAAGCCCTTAAAGTTTGTTTGGTTCACTGAAGGGGAGGGATTTTAATGGAGGGAGTGGGAGGGGAAGGAAAGGTAATATAGGGATTTTAATTTTACCTTGTTTTATTTGATAAAAGGAGAGGTGAAAAGAGGGATTTTAATTTTACCTTATTTGATTTAGAAGGAGAGGAGATGGGAAATATTTTCATTTAAACAACTTTTTTTATTTAAATTGTTTTTTGCCAGATTTATTTAAATTTTTTTTACCTGAATTTAAATTGTTTTTAAAACTTTGTAAAATGTTATAATATATTATAATAACCATGGGACCCATGGAGCATTTCCCTTGTCAAGTGACGCCTCCCTTGGAATCGTGAGGTTGTGAATTTTGAATCCCGGGGGGGCTGGAAATCCATGTATGTGAGCATGGAGTCCTTGTCAATCAGCATATCCACTTGGGCTCCAGATGGGTTGCAACAGGAGATGGAAAAGAAGATGCAGTAGCGAAGGAGAAGCAAAGCAAAAGGACGAACCACTCGTCCTTCACCGGAACTCTGTTTCTCCGGTGAAGAAATAGAGTTCTGGTGAAGATGTAGTGCATGTTTGGGAGAGCTTATATTTGGGAAATAAGCCCTTATTACGAAAGCCGAGAAAAAACTCCTCTCACATACTTACCTCGTATACCGTGAATCACGAATTATAAGCACTTATTGTCCAAAAATAAGCTCTTCCAAACACACACGTAGTGATTGAAAGATTAAGGAGAAGAGTCGTGGTGGAAGAAGGAAGAGAGGTAGATGATAGAGATTTCTCTGGTAAAGGAGGTACCGCTACCATGGGAGAAGAAAGAGAGCCTACATGCGTGAGCTGGGTGATTAGAAGGATATGTTTGGAATATTAAAAAAACCTATGGGCATTATGATCTATCTAAGTCAAAATATTACTCATCCCCTGGATTCCCCTACTTTTGGAGGGGGGAATTTAAGAAAATTTGCCTCCCTTCTTAATTTTTTATGTTACCAAATAAGGAGATCAGAACAAAACCTTCTCCTTCACTCTAATCCCTTCTCCTCTCCTTAAACCAAACAAAGCCTTAAATGTGTATTTGGTTTGAAGGGAGGGGATGGAAAGAAAGGGTGAATGTTACCTTATTTGGTTTAATTACTGAGAAAAGGTGTGAGATTTTTCATGATCCTTTATATGTTTTTTTTTAATAACATATTTTTTATTTTAAATTAATTTCACAACAATATATTTTTATTTCAATTTAATAAAAATAATATAACTCTTAACTATAATAATATTTTTATTTATTATAATATGTTTTTATTTGCATTTGCATTAATTCAAACTTAAGATTTCATGTTTTAACGGTTAGATCCTTTTTCACTAAAATCAACACCAATTGGTTTCTATGGCAATTTAACAGTGCTACTAATGAAAGATTGTTTTTTTGTATGTGGCTAAAATTGAAAGTTAAAAGGAGTCTTGCTTAAATTTTTGTAGGGAAAACCATCTTAAAGGTACATGTATTATCTCATTTTTAATTTAGTGTCCATGTATTTTTTTCACCTTATTAAATCTTTTAATTTTTACTTTTTTAACACCGTTGGTGTTATAACTTTACTTTGTTAGTATTGTTAACCCAGGTAAAGAAGCTATTATTGTCCCAACAAAGTAAAATTAAATAATTTAATAAGGAGAGAAAAATATATAAGTATAAAGTTAAAAATTTAAGTAAACTATATGTACCTCTAAAATGGTTTCCCATTTTTGTATATTGGAGCCCAATTTATTTATTTATTTATTTTGTTTGCCAACAAATACTGGAGCCTAGTTTAAATACGTTTTTTGACCTGAAAAATACTATCTAAAGTTTATCATTAATTGTATATTAGTACTTTGATCAGTGGACATTTTTATCCTTGTACCATTATCCGTTCATAAGCAAAGTCCTATGTTACCCCTAATGGGATAACTTTGACTCCGTGTAGAGCCTAAAATTTCTGCATGATGGCAAAATTAAAAAAAGAAAAAGAGGCACTGCCCACGTTCTCTCGTCTGCTTCTGTTGGAGATATAAGCTACATATGGGTGTGTCAAATGGAACAAGTCCCACATTGTTTAGGAAAGAGAGAAGGTTAGTGTATATATTATTACACCTTATGAAATTGGGTTAGTAAATAGGCTAAAAGGAAGAGTGGGCTCACGCGCACAACAAGGGGCTACCAGGAGGCAAATGTAGTGGAAATTCGGCGATTTCCCCCTGTGCGTGAATTAAATGCGGATTGGGTACTTTTTATCAAATGTTTTTTTTTTGGAAAACTCTATAATTTATTTTTGTGAAAATGGCTAACCGGAAAAACCCAGTTTTGAGGCATCTGAATTTTGAAACCCCAGTATTTCGGTTACAGAAGGCCATGAATCATATTTTAAATTGCCAAACGTACATTTTGAATTGTTAAACGTACATGGCTCTTCAACGTTCAAAAACTGCCTCATCATGTGGATTCATTGCCGTGTAACCGATGGTTTAATGGCCTTTATGTGGATTAAATCTTGCCCAACGTCTCTGAAGTCCTGCCCAACGTCTCTGAGGTCATGCCTATATAAGGAGGGCTTGACAGAAGGTTCAGACATCCTAGCTTTGACATCTTGGAGCTCCCTCTTCCTCCTATTATCATTCTCTCTAGTTGCTTGTTGCCTTGGTATATTTTGATATTCTGTTTGCCCTGTGACTACAGGAAGAGTCCATTTTATCCTGGGGAGTGCCGCTTCCAGTCAGTCGATGGTCGCGAAATAGCTCTTAAGGACAGCGTCCTTGGACGTGACTCGGATTTCGGATTACACGGTGTTTTGCAAGATTTTGACAACAATCTTAAGAGCTAGTATGACTTCAGTTCCTCCTGTCGGTTCTGGAACCAGTGCTCAACCTAACAATGTTGCTGCTTCCGAAGCTAACAACACTGGTTCTGGTCCTATTCCGATGGCAGTGCCTATGCCCAGGCAGTTTCCAGACATTTCCAAGATCGAACAGTTTGAAGGGAAGAACTTCAGACGCTGGCAGGAACGTGTCTACACTATTCTTGACATGATAGAGTTGCTGATGCACTTGCACAATCTGCACCATCCCCAGATGCTGACCAAGCCCAGAAGGATGCTTGGGCCTATGCTAACAAGGTTTGCAGACATACTCTTATCACTACTTTATCTAACGATCTGTTCGATGTGTACCATGTTTACTGTAACACCCCGATTTTCGATTAAGGGCTAATGGTAATTATTGAGGATAATTATCGAATTAAAGTGGAATAATTATGTGTTGTATGGCAATTTTAATTAATATGCCATAATTGTTAGGAAATTAAAAGAATGGCTCTAAATTAGTGATTAATGGAAGGGATTAATTACTAATTAAGAGAGTATGAGATGTGAAATTAAAATGGCTAATGGAGGGATTAGAGTAACTAATTTGGTTACTTACTTTATGAGAGCCAATAGATTTGAGACACTTGGCAAGCTTATATGAGATGGGAGTTGTTGGGAAAAAGTCAAATGGCTATTGTTTAATATTTTTTCTCCCTCTCCCTCTCTTTTGTCTCTCTCATGCGCATGAAGTGGCTTGTGGGGGCAGAAATTTCTGCTCCTCACCTTTATCATCATCATCAAACATTCATCTCTCTCGTTCTCTCTCCCCTTCTCTCCATTTTCGCCATTGTTGCTCAAGAAAGAGGAAGTGAAAGCTGGATTTTGAGGTAAGCAAATGGCCTCAAGTGCCAAAATGCTCTTCATTAATATTGTTCCTTGAGCTAAGAGCTTTCATCCTATGGTTTTAGATTCTTCATTGGTGGTGATTGAGGAATCACGAAATTATGAACTTGGGAGAATCATGAAGTGCCTTTGGGAAAGTTGTAGAGGTGAGTGAAAGCTTCCTTCTCATATAAGATTTGTGGCCATTGATTAGGCCTTAAATTTCTGGAATTTTAGCCCTAATTTCGTGATTTAGGGTCTTGTGGTGTTTGAATTATTGTTGTCATGGAATTAATGCCTTGTTAAGTGTTTTGAATGAATGGTATTGAATTGAAGCTTAAATGTGAAGTTTGGCACTTTTTGTGTTGGTTTTGTGCTTTGGTCAAAACAGGGCATATAAATGGGTTGTGGTTTTGGTCATTTTGAGGTTACCATTGTATTCCTTGAGTGATTTTGTGTGGGAATAAGCTTGGTTATTAATTTTGGAGTTATTGAACACTTTGGTAGAAAATTGGAAATCTGTTTGGTTTAAGCTCTGTTTTGTGCAGTAATTTGGTATGAGCGTTTTGAGTCACCAAATGGTATTGGAAAATTATGAAACTTTCCAGTCTTAAAGTTCACATCCCAAGCTTCAAAATGGACATATAATTTGTGCCATTTCGTTTTGTCTACTGTGAGTTATAGCTGTCCAACGTTTGGGGTCGAAAATAGATTCTGCTTTGGGACAGTCTTGAGTTTTTGGTGATTCTGGATTTGTGTAGTGATTTCCAGTGAATGGCTATATTTTTCCTTGAAAGAGGACTTATATACCTTTCATTTGGCTTTGGAATCACTTCGTTTCGATTTTTCTAGATTTAGTTATGAATTTTGGAAGTTCGCCCAGTGTCAGGAAATTTCTGGGCCGCGGCCCATGAGTGGCTGGACCGCGGCCCAAGTCTTTCTGGCCTGTTCTGGGCCGCGGCCCATGAGTGGTGGGCCGCAGCCCAAGGCCTTCTGACCATCTTTGGGCCGCGGCCCAAGGAATGGTGGGCCGGGGCCCACCCCTGTGTTCCAGCCCTTTATGATTTCGAAAAGTGACCTTCAACCTATTGTTTCCCAATCTTTTGGGGCTTTGATTAGAGGCATTTGGGGCCTCTTAAGGGTCAATTATGGTAACCAAATCTAAGTATTATGAAAGTGAGAATTTGGAAAAGAGAATGACCATATGTTCTTGATTTGGTTATAGGATTGGGTAATTACCCTGATCATGATTTGATATCCGCTTGGATCGGGAGTAGCCGACGCTGGAGCATACGTGGAAAGAATAAGTGTAGGGAACTTACCTCTCCTGCATGTATTGATAATTGTATTTGTGTATTGATGCATGTTATTGCTTTGCGTGATTATGTGAGACATGTATGAATGATTGTAGCTCTGTTTCTAGTTATGCTATGGCCATGAGTATGTTGTTGAAACATTGAGCATGCGGATATATCATGATGTGAACATGAGTTATTGTGATGCAAGCATGTCATGCATTAAATACTTATCTTGCATGCATATTGGTATGTGTTTCCTACTGAGATTCCCCAGAATCTCACCCTCCCCTATCAACATTTTAGACAGGGAAGGAAGATTGAGGATGAAGCAAGCATCCAAGGACGAAGAGGACTCGTTTCTGGGTGAGAGCTTAGTAGTTGGTTATCAATGCGTAATTGGGATTATGTATTTGTTTATATGGATCAATACTGGAGTATGTATTCGAGTAGGTTGTGTAATCCCTATTGGTTGAATTGTATGGGCTAATGTGCCCTATGATTATTGAGCGAAGATATGATTCCGGGATTGCCGGAAATTTATATTGCGTACTCTGATATTTGTATAAATGTAATTTATCTTCGCATAGTAATTATATTCGGAGTGTAAATATGAGACCGTGTTTTGAATAATTTCGAAATGTATTTGTGAAAACCCCGTCTGGTTGATGGGTTTATAAATGATGTTTTGTCTTATTGGTCTCTATTTCACGTTAATTGCATAATCCGGATATTAATTACGGCAGGGGGTTACATTTTGGTATCAGAGCTACAGTTCCTGGCAAAAATGGGAATTTGCTAGGATAGCTCTCTTAGATCTCTACCTTGGTGGTAGATGATGTTATGTGATAGTGATTATGTATACACATGTGTGGTTTGTTTTGTGGACATATGAGATTTGTGGAATGTGTGTATACATTGTTGGTTATTCTAGAGTGGCGAATCATGGTGTAATCGAAAGATATAGTGATTCGTCCAAGAATTTGAGGTGTAAACCCGGAGGTGGTTGTAATCAAACCCCTCATCTGATTTGAAAACCGAGGAAAATGGGTTCCGAGGTGCTTGATATTGAGGTTCTAGGTTGATCATAGCTCCTACCTAGATGTTGGGTATGTAACCCAGGGTGCTATGATGTTACATGTAGTAATGTTATACTGAGCTTGTGTGTGTAAAAGCCTTAAGACCTAGGGGGCTGGTGTGCCTTGGGCTGGCGGAGATATCTGGATTTGTATAGGAGTTGTGATGCTCCATGGAATTGAGGGAAGTGATTTCCCAGTTCAACTGAGGTTGAGGTTTACAAGATGAGTTGTGATCTAAGGATTAGACTCAATAGCTGGGTTGATTCTTAGGAATTGGATTTGACCTCAATGGTCTGTGGTACCAGGGTATGGTACTAGAAGTGAATTGAAATGTGTATCAGTTATTCTGAGAGTGTTAGTGGTTAATCTAGCACAGGGAGAAAGTCATCTACGGAGGATTCGGATCGGAGAGCGCTATCTATGGGGACTTTTGATCGGAAAGGGCTACCTACGGTGAGATCCAATCGGAAAGGGCTACCTACGGTGAGATCTGATTGGGAAGGGCTACCTACGGAAAATTCTGACCAGAGGGGCTGACCAGTCAGTGGACTGAGTGAAGCACCGAGTGCAGTAGCGTAGAGTGGAGCCACCATGACGATGAACCCTAGAGTAGAGCCACTGTGACGATGAACCCTAGAGTGCAGCCGCCTTGATAATAAACCGTGGAGAGCAGTTGCCGTGATGTTGAATCGTAGAATTAGAACTATGAGGACGTTAGGAGTATGGGCTCTTAACGCTGTGTTGATTATGGCTTTTAATGATTCGAGTTGAATCGGGCCAAGGTCTGACACAGATGAATATATGTTGTGAATGTTGTCAGTTGTGGTAGGAGATTCCTATGGGACTCCTGTTAAATCAACTTGACATTGTTATAGCACAGATGAGGAGTTAGACCTCAGAGTGTGCAGCGGAAGCGTGGGAATGTAATATGTTTAAGAATTGTGTTGAGCAAAGGCTCGAGTTTGATGTGAGAATGATATGATAACTATGGCTTCGAGAGGTAAAACTTCGGGGTCAAGTTGTGTTGTAAAAAGGGGTCTTGAAGGATCTCAGTACGTGAAAAGAATTCGGGATGTTGAAGGTGAAGTGGTTAAGATGCCTGGTTCCAGCTTGTTGCAATTGTGCATTGTGAGTCTCTCGCCTGCGGCCGCATGGGGTGATTCCTATGGCGGAGGACCGTGCCTTCAGGGCGGTAGTTTACGGGGGACAGGCTATTTGTGAAGGCCGACGGGCCGATTGTGAAAGCCAGATAGCTGTATGAGCTATAGGGCTATGTGTATGCACTGCCACGCCGATAGTCCCTGAGTAGCTAACAACAGTTCGGGTGAAGACTGTGTGTTTTCCCGGCGGAGAAAGGGGATGAGGGTGGAGTGTGATGTGGAAGCTGAAAGGCTATGTGTGAGCATCGCTACGCCAATAGTCCCTGATTAGCTAGCAACGGTTCGGGTTAGACTGTGTGTTTTCCCGGCGGAGAAAGGGGATGAGGGTAGGGTGTGATTGTGGATCTACTATTGTGAGCCTGAATGGCTATGTGTGTGCACTACCATGTCGATAGTCCCTGAGTAGCTAACAACGGTTCGGGTCAAGACTGTGTGTCTTCTCGGCGGAGAAAGGGGATGAGAGTGGAGTGTGATTGTGAACCTGTGAACATTGTGGATAAGCTGGGACTGAGGTATTGTTGTGTAGTAGAGCAGAGCTAATTCAGCTGATGGCTAATTCGACTACATGTTCAGGGATTCTTGTTGTGAGGACAATTACCCCAACATGGCCAGCTTGGCTAGCCACCAGGTTGGTTGCACCGGTGTTGACCCAAGGCCGAAAGGCGGTGCGTAAAATTAGAATTTGCGATGTGAGTTGTTGTAAATGTGAACTGTGATGTGAATGCCGGAAGGGCAATTTGTATTTGTGAGACAGCGGGAAGTTGTCGTATTTGTGCAAGCGGCGGAAGCCGAGGTATTCTTGTAAGGTGATATGTGTACAAGTGGCTAAAGCTACGTATCATTTAGTATACAGCCGTGGGTGCTGTCGTCTTGTGACAATCGTCACGCATCAATGCGAATCTGTCGTGGACATTGTGATTGAGATCCAAAAGTCCCTGATGGGTGAGGGTAACGCCGTGAAACTTGATACGGCAATGTGATCTTGTTGTGAATACCCGAAAGTCTCGGTTATCACCAGTGGAATACTGATGAACGTACGGGTGAGGGTAATGCTATGAAAGTGGATACAGCGAAGGCATAAGTGCTTGTGTATACGGCTGAGGCTGTTGTTTGTGAACTGAGTTTGTGATGTAGTTGAGTTATTCCAGGATGGAATCACTAGATTGAGTTAAGCAGGTTGGTGGCCTATGCCACCTAACTGCTGAAATCTTATTATATGGCTCATGAATTAGAGTCACCGGATATTGATATGCACTAGTCACTCATGAATTGGGGGGCTTGCGATGATTATGGTTATATAATCTTACAGTTTTGTGGCAGTCGTATGTGGAGGCGATTGCAATTGTTGGCAAATATGTGGTGATTGTGTTTGTGCGGCAATCGTGAAATGGGCCGATTGCAGTTTTATGGCAACTAGGGTTGCAATCATTTGGCAGGTGAGTTTGCGCAGCAATCGTGTAATGGGCCGGTTGCGACAATTATAACAATGATGTTGCATTTGTGTTTATGCCAAAGGTGTGGTGCTGTTACCGAGTGAGGTGATAGCAGGATTAGACGGCGATTAAGGGAATCTCGAGTGTTGTGTGGTTGGAAAGAAACCAAGCACGACACATTAGTCCGTATATGATTTGATGATTGTGATTGTGGAGGGTCACAGTTAGGCTGAATGAGTCCAATCTATTGAATTATGATCGAATGAGGTGGAAGCCTCTCGAGTTTGAAATGGAGATCACGTATATGTAAGAGAGTCTCCAAGTATTGAGATTATTAAAAATGGTCAAACAAAAGACATTGAGTTGTGACGCATTGGTCTGTTTTGACTCTTGCTAGAGTTAGACCTATTGTGTATAGATTGTTTGAGTGGTTTAGAGGAGACCATCCCAATATGGAATAAATTGTGAAACGGAAGCTGTCGTGAAGAAGCGTCCGGAGTTTATGTCCTTAGTGGTGGAACAAATTTCGAGGACGAAATTTATTGAACGGGGGGAGAATTGTAACACCCCGATTTTCGATTAAGGGCTAATGGTAATTATTGAGGATAATTATCGAATTAAAGTGGAATAATTATGTGTTGTATGCATTGTTGTCAAACTCGCGAGTCGACTCGCCGAGTTTGACGAGTTTGCGTTTTTAACTAATGAAATCGAGTTAACTCGCTTACAGAATCGTTCTATACATAAACTCGGTCAAACTCGGTTTTGACTCGGTCAAACTCGGTGAACTCGCCGTTTCAAAACCGAGTTCAGCGAGTCAGAAATATGGGTAGTAGAAATTAGGGATCTGGATAAAAATCGACTAAAAATCTTCAAAAAAAAAAGATAGTATAAAGTTCAAAAAGAAAAATACATAGCACTTATATAACTTGCCCTAATTTAAGCTTGTAGACCTTGTGTGCCGCCTCCCCAACCGTCTTTCTTTCCCAAGTTCGCAGCTTTTATTTTCGTTCTGCACTTCTCGTCGTCCGTCGTGCCTTTGCTTGTTCTTGCTAGTTCATGAGAAGAAGAGAGAAAGGGACGTAGAACAGGAAGGAAGAGAGAACGAAGCAAGAGCGAGAGAAAACAAATGCAAAGATAAATATTCAAAGGTGAGATTTCGATTTTGACAGATGCAAGGTGTGATGCTGATCTATTTCTTGTGATCTGTGATGAATGAGACTGTATATTTTTCGTGATATGTGTGAATTACTGAATTGTACTGCGCTTCAGTGTTTCACGTGATTGCAATTGTAGAGTGTAGAGTGTAGACTGTAGATGTAGTCAGAACACCTTTTTTCGATTTTTTTAATTAAAAACTGTTCTTGATTTTGATGAAGATTTGACAATTTGACTTATAAAGCTTCATTTTAATCTCAACTTGCAAGCAATACCGAGTTAGATCTTGACCTTGTGAAGCAAAGGGCCTTTTTTTTTTTTTTTGGTCAAGTGAAGCAAAGGTTATATTCTTAGAAGCTAGAAAGACACGTTGTAGGTTGTACATCTGAAGAATTAGAATTTCAGGTATTTCATCCTTTTCTTAATCTTTTCATTACCTAATCTTGACGTTTTCATTAGCTTTTCTTGACCTTTTCATTGCTTCTAATTAATGAATATTTTATTATTATTGTTGGCAAAAAAAATAATTATTATTATATTCTTTTCATCTAATCACAAGAGAGTAGGGAGCTTGCACATTAGGCAAACTTTTTTTTTTACAGTGAGATATTGTTTTGTTATTGTTTAATGTGATCCGTATAATAGTATTTTATTTATTAAACACTATCCCACATTAAACAAACTATGTTCTTGAGAACTGACAAACTAAGGTGACGCTTATTTTATACTTTTGGATATTATATGTTTTCTTTGGTTGCCTCTCTTTTCTTAATATGAGAATTTCTTCTTACTGCTTATTAATTAGGTAGTATATTAAATTGAAGATGTCTTCAAGTGCAAAGGAAAATACTGGAAAAAAAGTTATTGCTGCAAGAAAAAATTATCCGGGTAATAGATCTGATATAGGATGGAAACACGGGATGGATGTTGATGGGAATGGCAAAAAAGTGAAGTGTAATTATTGTGGAAAAATTGTTAATGGGGGCATTTATAGATTCAAAAATCATCTAGCATGCACTAAAATAGATGTTGAAGCTTGTGGCAATGTTCCTGAAGAAGTAAAGACCACAGTACTGCAGCTTGTTTATGATGCAAAATGTGCTTCATCTAAGAGGAAAAAACAATGGGTCGATATCGGTGATGAAGATGATCAAGGTGCACAAGCACAAGTTGAATCTCAAAATTCAGGGAAAGGACTGATGAATTTCTTGAGAAATACAAAAAATAATAGCAAAGGGGTAGGCAGCACACAATCAACCATTAATCATATGTTTAAGAGAGACTTGAGGGAAGAGGCTTGTCAACAAGTAGCTCGATTTTTTTATACAAGTGCTATACCTTTTAATTGTATAAAAAATCCTGAATTTACAAAGATGTGTGAAGTTATAGGAAGATTTGGTCAAGGATTTAAGCCTCCTTCTTATCATGAGATCAGAGAAAAATATTTGAACTTGGAACTAAAAAGCACACAGGCCTTGCTTGAGAATTTTAAGAGTGAATGGATAACAACAGGTTGTTCCATTATGTCTGATGGGTGGACTGATAGAAAAAGGCGTTCAATTTGCAATTTTCTAGTGAATAGTCCAAAAGGGACAGTATTTTTATATTCATTAGATACTTCTGAAATTTCTAAAACGGCTGATAAAGTATTTGAGATGCTTGATGAAGTTGTGGAAAAAGTGGGCGAAAAAAATGTGGTACAAATAGTAACTGACAATGCTGCAAATTATAAAGCAGCTGGGCAAAAATTAATGGAGAAAAGAAAACATTTATATTGGACACCATGTGCAGCCCATTGTATTGACTTAATGTTGGAGGACTTTGAAAAGAAAATTATATTGCATAAAGAAACCATTAGCAGGGGTAGAAAAATCACAACATATATTTATACAAGATCAATGCTCATTAGCCTTTTGAGAAAATACACAAATGGAAAAGATTTAATTAGGCCTGCTGCAACTCGATTTGCCACTGCATACCTGACTTTGTCATGTCTTAATGAGCACAGAGTACCACTGGTAAATTTGTTTAATTCTCAAGATTGGAAGGATAGCAAATTTTCATCTACCAAAGATGGAAAAGAAGTAGCAAAAAGTGCTATGGACAATAATTTGTGGAAGAATATTGTGACATGCCTTAAAGCAGCTGCTCCTCTTGTTAAAGTTCTTCGCTTAGTGGATTCAGAAGAGAAGCCAGCTATGGGATTCATATACGAAGCCATGGAAAGTGCAAAGGAAAAGATCAAACAAAATTTTAATAGTGTTAAAAAAAGGCAAGTATCAAAATTAAAATTTTGTATTTAATTTTATCATGCAAGTTTTATGTTTTTTATAATTTGATTTTTTGTGTGGAATGACCCTTTTTTTTATTGATTGTGATTTGTGATAGTTATGAGCTTGTATGGAATATAATTGATGAGAGGTGGGAAGCTCAACTACATAAGCCTTTACATGCAGCGGCATACTACCTCAATCCTCATTTTCATTATGACACTAATTTTAAGCCTCATTATATGATTAAACAAGGGTTATATGATTGTTTGTCAAGAATGGTTGGGGATCAAGATGAGCTTAACAAAATTGAGTTTCAATTGACTGACTTTCATAATGCAAGAGATATGTTTGGACGTGAAACTGCACAAGCATTAAGAAAAAAACTTCCTCCAGCAGAATGGTGGGATTCTTATGGAGATGGATGTCCGGAACTTAAAAGAATAGCAATTCGTATTCTTAGCTTATGTTGTAGCTCTTCTGGCTGTGAACGTAATTGGAGTGCTTTTGAAATGGTAAGATTTTTACTCTTTTTTTTTTTTTTAATTTTCAACGTAATTTTGCTTGAATGTTAGAATAATAATGAAGCTTTTTTCTTCCTTCAATTTTTTTTAGATTCATACGAAAAAAAGAAACCGTTTGCATCAAAAGAAGATGAATGATTTGGCATTTGTCATGTGCAATTTGAAACTCACAAGGAAGCAAAAGAGTAGAGCTTTCAATTATGATTTTGATGATATCTATTCTGATGATGAATGGATTACTGAAGGAAGGATAGATGGAGACGATGTGGAGGAAGAGGATGATGAGGTTCTTCAACCTCATGAAAATAATGAGCATATGGCTAATCCATTATTTGGAGTTGACTTGAATGTTGATTTTAACATTGATGATGTTAGGGCAAATTATAACAATAATGATGACACAGGTGATGCAAATGGAGATCATAATGGTGAAGGCGAAGAATTTGAAGATAATGGAGATAATGATAATCCAACATTTGATGATCTTTGTTGAATTTATAATTATTTTTATTTAATTATGTTTAGTGAGTTTATATTAATACATGAATTTCGTATAAATTTTTATGTTAAGATATGATAAATTATGAATGTTAATGAATTTAATTTCTGTTTTTTGGATTTAAATTATATTTAAAACAAATTGTTATCATTTTTAGTATTTTAATTATTTTATCATATAAATTTAATTATTATTTATTAACAAAGGTAAACTCTTACGAGTTTACGATACGAGTTTACGTTTCCGAGTTTACGTCCCCTTTACGAGTTTGTTTAAACTCACGAGTTTGACAACATTGGTTGTATGGCAATTTTAATTAATATGCCATAATTGTTAGGAAATTAAAAGAATGGCTCTAAATTAGTGATTAATGGAAGGGATTAATTACTAATTAAGAGAGTATGAGATGTGAAATTAAAATGGCTAATGGAGGGATTAGAGTAACTAATTTGGTTACTTACTTTATGAGAGCCAATAGATTTGAGACACTTGGCAAGCTTATATGAGATGGGAGTTGTTGGGAAAAAGTCAAATGGCTATTGTTTAATATTTTTTCTCCCTCTCCCTCTCTTTTGTCTCTCTCATGCGCATGAAGTGGCTTGTGGGGGCAGAAATTTCTGCTCCTCACCTTTATCATCATCATCAAACATTCATCTCTCTCGTTCTCTCTCCCCTTCTCTCCATTTTCGCCATTGTTGCTCAAGAAAGAGGAAGTGAAAGCTGGATTTTGAGGTAAGCAAATGGCCTCAAGTGCCAAAATGCTCTTCATTAATATTGTTCCTTGAGCTAAGAGCTTTCATCCTATGGTTTTAGATTCTTCATTGGTGGTGATTGAGGAATCACGAAATTATGAACTTGGGAGAATCATGAAGTGCCTTTGGGAAAGTTGTAGAGGTGAGTGAAAGCTTCCTTCTCATATAAGATTTGTGGCCATTGATTAGGCCTTAAATTTCTGGAATTTTAGCCCTAATTTCGTGATTTAGGGTCTTGTGGTGTTTGAATTATTGTTGTCATGGAATTAATGCCTTGTTAAGTGTTTTGAATGAATGGTATTGAATTGAAGCTTAAATGTGAAGTTTGGCACTTTTTGTGTTGGTTTTGTGCTTTGGTCAAAACAGGGCATATAAATGGGTTGTGGTTTTGGTCATTTTGAGGTTACCATTGTGTTCCTTGAGTGATTTTGTGTGGGAATAAGCTTGGTTATTAATTTTGGAGTTATTGAACACTTTGGTAGAAAATTGGAAATCTGTTTGGTTTAAGCTCTGTTTTGTGCAGTAATTTGGTATGAGCGTTTTGAGTCACCAAATGGTATTGGAAAATTATGAAACTTTCCAGTCTTAAAGTTCACATCCCAAGCTTCAAAATGGACATATAATTTGTGCCATTTCGTTTTGTCTACTGTGAGTTATAGCTGTCCAAAGTTTGGGGTCGAAAATGGATTCTGTTTTGGGACAGTCTTGAGTTTTTGGTGATTCTGGATTTGTGTAGTGATTTCCAGTGAATGGCTATATTTTTCCTTGAAAGAGGACTTATATACCTTTCATTTGGCTTTGGAATCACTTCGTTTCGATTTTTCTAGATTTAGTTATGAATTTTGGAAGTTCGCCCAGTGTCAGGAAATTTCTGGGCCGCGGCCCATGAGTGGCTGGACCGCGGCCCAAGTCTTTCTGGCCTGTTCTGGGCCGCGGCCCATGAGTGGTGGGCCGCAGCCCAAGGCCTTCTGACCATCTTTGGGCCGCGGCCCAAGGAATGGTGGGCCGGGGCCCACCCCTGTGTTCCAGCCCTTTATGATTTCGAAAAGTGACCTTCAACCTATTGTTTCCCAATCTTTTAGGGCTTTGATTAGAGGCATTTGGGGCCTCTTAAGGGTCAATTATGGTAACCAAATCTAAGTATTATGAAAGTGAGAATTTGGAAAAGAGAATGACCATATGTTCTTGATTTGGTTATAGGATTGGGTAATTACCCTGATCATGATTTGATATCCGCTTGGATCGGGAGTAGCCGACGCTGGAGCATACGTGGAAAGAATAAGTGTAGGGAACTTACCTCTCCTGCATGTATTGATAATTGTATTTGTGTATTGATGCATGTTATTGCTTTGCGTGATTATGTGAGACATGTATGAATGATTGTAGCTCTGTTTCTAGTTATGCTATGGCCATGAGTATGTTGTTGAAACATTGAGCATGCGGATATATCATGATGTGAACATGAGTTATTGTGATGCAAGCATGTCATGCATTAAATACTTATCTTGCATGCATATTGGTATGTGTTTCCTACTGAGATTCCCCAGAATCTCACCCTCCCCTATCAACATTTTAGACAGGGAAGGAAGATTGAGGATGAAGCAAGCATCCAAGGACGAAGAGGACTCGTTTCTGGGTGAGAGCTTAGTAGTTGGTTATCAATGCGTAATTGGGATTATGTATTTGTTTATATGGATCAATACTGGAGTATGTATTCGAGTAGGTTGTGTAATCCCTATTGGTTGAATTGTATGGGCTAATGTGCCCTATGATTATTGAGCGAAGATATGATTCCGGGATTGCCGGAAATTTATATTGCGTACTCTGATATTTGTATAAATGTAATTTATCTTCGCATAGTAATTATATTCGGAGTGTAAATATGAGACCGTGTTTTGAATAATTTCGAAATGTATTTGTGAAAACCCCGTCTGGTTGATGGGTTTATAAATGATGTTTTGTCTTATTGGTCTCTATTTCACGTTAATTGCATAATCCGGATATTAATTACGGCAGGGGGTTACATTTACAAAGAAGCAAATGAGATATGGGGATTGCTTATCCTCAAGTATACTGCTGAGGATGCTGGAAAGCAGAAGTTCGTGATAGGAAAATTTTACAAGTGGGAGATGACATATGACAAAGACATCAAACTCCAGATCAATGAGTACCACAAGTTGAATGAGGAGCTTCAGGCTGAGAAGATCAATTTACCAGATGAGTTTATGGCTGGAGTACTTATCGAAAAGCTGCCAGTATCATGGAATGACTACAAGCAACAGCTGAAACACAAACAGAAATAGTTATCCTTGAATGATCTGATCACTCATATTATCATTGAAGATACCAACAGAAAGGCGATACAAGCTGCAAAGGGCAAAGAGATGGCTGCTAGAGCAAACTTAGTTAAGGAAAAGTCGTACAACAAGAGGTACAACTCTAAAAACAAAAAGAATAAAAATAAGAAACCTTACTACAAGCCCAAGGATACTAACCCCAAGAAGAAGACAGGAAGTTGCTTTGTCTGTGGAAAACCATGTCATTATGTAGCACAGTGCAGGAAAAGGGCTAAGGGAGATAACTCCCAAAAGGGTGGAAATCCTCCTAAGCCAAATGTGAATTTGGTTGAAGGAGATGATAGCAATGATGAAGAAATCATTGTTGATGTGGTGTCACAAGCCCTTCTTGTCTCTGATGTGAAGACTAGGGTGGTAGACTCAGGAGCTACCAATCACATCTGTGCAAACAAAGAGATGTTTACCTCCTTTGAAGAAGGGGAAGACCACGTTTATCTGGCTGACTCCCGAACCGCTAAGGTTCATGGAAAAGGGAGGGTGGTATTAAAGCTCACATCTGGAAAGACATTGGCACTGAATGACGTGCTATATGTATATGAAGTCAGAGCTAACTTAGTCTCTGTGGCATTACTTGGGAAAGCTGGGGTTAGGGAATGTTTTGAATCTGACAAGATTGTCATGACTAAGAACAAAGTTCTTATTGGGAAGGGCTATTGTAATAAGGACTGTTTGTTCTTAGTGTTTCTGAAATGAATGAGAATGCATCTTCTTCTGCTTACTTGATTGATTCCTATGATATGTGGCATGCTAGACTAGGACATGTTCATAAATCTTATATTAAGAGGCTACAAAATCTAGGGCTGATTTCTAAAACTAAAATTGACTCTCAAAGTAAATGCGAGGTTTGTGTAGAAACTAAGTTAACCAAGAGAACACATTTTCCTACACAAAGAGAAACTAAGTTATTGTCCTTGATTCGTATCGATTTAGGTAATTTAAAACAAACTGAAACCAAAGGAGGTAAAAGGTATTATATCACCTTCATCGATGATTTTTCAAGATATACTAAAGTATATTTATTGAGAAATAAAGATGAATTGTTTGCCAAATTTCTTTATACAAAGCAGAAGTAGAAAACCAATTAAATAGAAGGATTAAACGAGTTAGATCAGATAGAGGAGGGGAATATTTATTACTAAACGATTTTTGTGAAAAAGAAGGTATAATACTTGAAGCAACTCCTCCTTATTCACCTGAGTCTAACGGTGTTGCAGAAAGGAAAAATAGAACTTTAAAAGAAATGATGAATGCTTTACTAGTAAGTTCTGCAGCACCTAATAACTTGTGGGGTGAAACTTTGTTGTCTACTTGTTTTCTACAAAATAGAATACCTCACAAGAAAACTAAGAAGACGCCTTATGAATTATGGAAAGGTTTTTTGCCTAATCTCCAATATTTGAAAGTGTGGGGGTATCTTGCTAAAGTTTTACTACCAGATATTAAAAAGAGAAAAATTGGTTCTAAAACTTCTGATTGTATGTTTATTGGATATGCTCAACAAAGTGCTGCTTATCGTTTTCTGGTTTTAAAAAGTGATGTTTTAGATCACAATACAATTGTTGAAACAAAAGATGCAGAGTTTTTTGAAAATATATTTCCTTTGAAGGTTGAGCATATTCCTAAAAAAATTGAAAATTTCTCTGCTTCTTTTGAACAAAATTCAAATGAAGTTTTGATTGAAGATTTAAGGAGAAGTAAAAGACAAACAAACATCTTTTGAAGATGATTTTTATAATTACTTGGTACAAGATGAACCAAACAATTTTTTTGAAGCTATTTCTTCTCTAGATGAATCTTTTTGGAAAGAAGCAATAAAAGCTGAAATTGATTCTTTAAATCAAAATAAAACATGGGTTTTGGTATACTTGCCTCCAAGAGCAAAGCCTATTGGTTGTAAATGGGTTTTAGGAAAAAATATTTTCCTGATGGAACTATTGATAAATATAAAGCTAGATTGGTAGCAAAAAGATATACTCAAAAAGAGAATGTTGATTATTTTGACACATTTTCTCCTGTAATTAGGATTTCTTCTGTTAGAATTCTAATTGCCTTAGCTTCTATTCATAAGCTTTTCATTCATCAAATGGATGTTAAGACAGCTTTTTTAAATGGTGATTTAGAAGAGGAGATTTATATGGTGCAACCTGAAGGGTGTATTATTCCTGGGCAAGAAAATAAAGTTCGTAAACTTGTTAAATCCTTGTATAGTTTGAAACAAGCTCCTAAACAATGGCATGAAAAACTGGATCAAGTTTTGTTAAGTGGTGGTTTCTCTACTGTTGAGGTAGAAAGATGTGTTTATACAAAATTTGTAATCAATAATTGTGTGATTATTTGTTTGTATGCGAATGACATGCTTATCTTTGGTACTACCATAAGTGTTGTGCTTGAGACAAAACATTTTCTGTCTTCTAATTTTGATATGAAAGATTTGGGTGAAGCCAAAGTGATTTTGGGTGTAAAGATCATAAGGAATGATAATGGTATCATACTTTCTCAAGAATATTACATTGAGAAAATTTTGAGAAAGTTTGAACTATTTGATGAGTCTCATTTGAATACTCCTTATGATCCTAATATGCATTTAAAGAAAAATAAAGGAGAACCAATTGCTCAATCTAAATATGCACAGATTATTGGGAGTCTGTTGCATTTAATGAACTATACCAGGCCAGACACAGCATATGTTGTGTGTAGATTGAGCAGATATACTCGTTGTCCAAGCAATGAGCATTGGAAGGCCCTGGTAAGAGTATTGAGATACTTGAGAGGAACCATGAATTATGGTATTCATTATAGTGGATTTCCCGCTGTATTGGAAGGATACAGTGACACTAACTGGATCTTAGATTCAGAGGAGAGCAAATCCACTAGTGGCTATATGTTCACTCTTGGTCGTGGTGCCATAACGTGGAAGTCAGTCAAACAAACTATCTTAACTAGTTCCTCAAGGGATTCTGAGTTTATTGCCATAGAGTTGACTGGTATTGAGGTTGAGTGGTTGAAAAACTTCTTAACGAATATCCCACTAAGTGAAAAACCAACACCATCAGTGTCTTTACATTGTGATAGCCAATTTGCGATAGCGACGGCTAAAAATAAAACCTTTAATGGTAAAGGTAGATATATTCGATTGAGACATAATATAATAAGGCAGCTGCTCAAAGATGGTGTAATCCCAATCGATTATATAAGGTCAGCTGTGAACCTTGCGGATCTGTTTACAAAATCCCTGGGAAGGAAACAAATCCTTGATTCATCGAGGGGAATAAGACTTAAGCTGATAAGAAATTAACAGCGATGGCAACCCAACCTCTGTGATTGGTGATCCCATGAAGGAGGTTCAATGGGTAAGAACAAATCGTGAGTTAGTTCTGCTAGCACTAAAGTAAATTGTTAGTCCCTTCTTATGATGCCGAGAATGTGCTAGAATGCATTTTGATGAGGATGAGCAAAGCTCTTAATGATTTCATAATTCTACGGAATGGTGTGCTCATTACAGGTACATTTAATGAAATCACCTATACGAATGTGGAGTGAGGCCGCTCCTATGAGATCATGGTAAAATCTCTAGAGCATTCATTATGAACTAGGCACGCGCATGGCCGTCTTAACGTGCAAAACCGCGTTAACAGTGAAATGTGGGGGTATAATCTGACTTCTAATACCTCTAGTATACACCTAAGAGATGTGAGTTCATAGTCCATAGGATCACTGACATCTCTGTGTACTAAGTATTATTAGTCTAGGTCTAGTTTATAGTCTTAATGACCACTAGATACAATGGTTATACTCGTGTGTGCGACTAAGCTAAAGGCATTCCTTTTGACACATGTGGGGGATTGTTGGAGATATAAGCTATATGTGGGTGTGTCAAATGGAACAAGTCCCACATTGATTGGGAAAGAGAGAATGCTAGTGTATATATTACACCTTGTGAAATTGGGCTAGTAAATGGAACAAGAGGAAGAGTGGGCTCGCGCGCACAACAAGGGGCCACCAGGAGGCAAACGTAGTGGAAATCCGGCGATTCCCCCTGCGCGTGAATTAAATGCGGACTGGGCACTTTTTATCAAATGTTTTTTTTTGGAAAACTCTACAATTTATTTTTGTGAAAATGGCTAACCGGAAAAACCCAATTTTGAGGCATCTGAATTTTGAAACCCCAGTATTTCGGTTACAAAAGGCCATGAATCAGATTTTAAATTGCCAAACGTACATTTTGAATTGTTAAACGTACATGGCTCTTCAACGTTTAAAAACTGCCTCATCATGTGGATTCATTGCCGTGTAACCGATGGTTTAATGGCCTTTATGTGGATTAAATCTTGCTCAACGTCTCTGAAGTCCTGTCCAACGTCTCTGAGGTCATGCCTATATAAGGAGGGCTTGACAAAAGGTTCAAACATCCCAGCTCTGACATCTTGGAGCTCCCTCTTCCTCCTCTTATCATTCTCTCTATCTGCTTGTTGCCTTGGTATATTTTGCAATTCTGTTTGCCTTGCGACTACAGGAAGAGTCCGTTTTATCTTGGGGAGTGCCGCTTCCAGTCAGCCAGTGATCGCGGAATAGCTCTTAAGGACAACGTCCTTGGACGTGACTTGGATTTCAGATTACACAGTGTTTTGCAGGATTTCGACAACAGCTTCCCTCGCCCCTCTTCTCTTTCGCCACCCATGCCGCAGCCACCGAAGCTTCTTATCGTTCCCCAACACCGTCGATCTCCTCACTCCCTGCATTCACCTAGCCACCCACCACCATATGATCCCTCGCCCGACGGCGAGAAGGATGAAGAGCCGACCTCGCCTTCATCCTCCGAATAAAAGAAAATAAATGCACCACCGAATTAGTAATTCTATTCCTCAATGAATGAATATGTTATGTAGTGATTCTATATATAGGAATATACCTCCTGTCATCTATTTACACGTGATCACTCTATAAAGAATCTATAATTTATTGCCTATCGTCTGGGCGCTTTGGGCTTTGCACTACTATGAGCTTCAATATCGTGCGACAGCGAGGACGAAGTAGAGGCAACGGCAAGATGGCGAAGAGCATGGATGTCGAACCTTAGACCTGCAATTTCACCGGTAAACCACCTTGGATTTTGATTTTGCCGTTTTTTATGCTTCCATTTTTGTTTTTTATTTTTTCTGTTTTTTTTTGTTTTTTGCTCTGGATTTTACTTTTCTGGGTTCAATTGCTTTGTTCTGCTGATGCTTGTTCTTGTTGTTTATTTCAATTTTTGTTGCGGTTTTGATTTTTTTGTTCATGTTGCTTCTTCCATTCTGTTTCGATTTTGTTGATTCTTGAATGGCCAGAAGTGATTCTAATGGGGAAGTTAAGCCAAATATTTTATAAATTTGATTCATTGAACGAGGGCCCCTCATGGCTGCTTTTTTAATTATTAATATCATCAATATTCTTCCCGCATCTCATGAACCCTTATCTTTCGTCTTTCCATGGTCCCTCCCATTTTTTTTCTCATATATATAATGATTCAAGTTGGTCAATAAATAAATATCACTGTTGACCATAATAAATCAATAAATAAATATCATGGTGTAACCAACTGTCAGGACCATCGGAAGATAATAATATAACCAAGGCAACAAATAGTTTGTTTAAAGCATGCTAGATACACATCTCTTGGAAAACTGCTCTTTTCTATACAGGTACCCAAGCAAGCAGAGAACAGAATTCAGACCAAAGGGAAGAACTCATCACGCTGGAGGTAGATGGAGCTGTGCTTCAAGATGGCAGGAGTGGATGTGGTGGTGTGATCTGGAACACTGATAGAAATTGGTTATGTGGGTTCAGCAGTAAGCTAACCAATGTGCCCACGACCATTGCCGAGCTCATTGCGATCATACAGGGACTCAACATATGCTGGCAAAAAGGTTACAGAAGGATACGTTTGCACACCGATTCCATAGAAGCAATCAATTTGATCTTACGAGGAAGCACAAGGTCACACCCATTTATTGACATAGTGGAGGATGCGAGAGCCAGTGTTTACAGGGATTGGCAAGTTACTTTGAATCACAAATATAGGGAAGACCTTGCTCTGATTATATGGCAAAATTTTCTTTCACTCAGAATCAAAGCTTTTGTGTTTTCGATCAGCCACCAAATGGCTTGAGTGTCGGGATGGCTGATGAGGGAACTTAGTACTAGTTTGTTTTTTTCTTTCTTGTTTTTGTTTGTTCTGTAGCTTTGCTTCGTTTGTTTTATCTGTCCTGTTTTAGGTTGTGTATGAACCCAGTTTATATTCAAATAAATAAATAAATATCACGGGATGTAGAAATTATTGCACATGGAGGGTCCGTTTGGAAAAACATTAGGAGGGAAAAAAAAGTAAAAAAAAAAAAGCCCAGTTGAAGGATAAAAAACTAATTGGAGGTAAAATGATCGTATTTGAGAAGGTTTTTTCGTAGATGGCTCTTTCTATAAAAGAAATTATTTTTTCCAAAAACTGACCCTAGATGCTCCTTAAAAAAAATGTTTTCTGTGATTATTAATCTAAATATAAATTAAATTTATAATAAAATTTTTATCCTATCTTAAATTTATAAAAATATTAAAAAAAGAGGTCATTGCTGTGGCGGTTAATCCAAACAAGATCGGAAAAAGTGGGGGGTTCCCCCTCACTGTTAGGCGGACACAATTTCTGACAATTTACAAAGTCATAGTCGGCTTCCACAACAGAGTGAGGCGAAAAATCTGACCAATGGGTCATCGATCAACTCAATCAGCCGACGCGGTTCTAATACAAATTCTGCTTAAAACTAACTTGAATGATCTGCACAGCTCTGTGTAGCTCTCTATCTACCTACTACATGGCGTTTCTAAGTTCTTCTCTGCTTATGATTATGATCCTCTTCGTATCTGCTTTGCCTTTACTATGTTTATCTTCGTCCTCGAATTATTTGTTGTCTCTGTCAGCGGAGAACCCAGAAGATGTTATCAAATCAAGAAACGACAATTTCACAGCGGGGTTCTATGATGTCGGTGAGAATGCGTTTGCTTTTTCTATCTGGTTCACTGAACCTCAGGGCCAAAACTTGACTGTCATTTGGATGGCGAATCGTGACGTATTCGTGAACGGGAAAGGTTCGACACTTACCCTTCGTAGCAATGGAAATCTGGTTTTGAATGATGCAGGTCAGGTCGATGTTTGGGCCACCAACACAACTTCGTTGGAACGTCCGGAATTGATTCTGCAAGATGATGGTAACCTCGTTCTTCTTGAATATCCAAATCATATTGTGTGGCAAAGTTTTGATTTTCCAACTGACACACTTGTCCCTGGACAAAGGCTCACCAGACACTCTAGTCTTGTCTCCTCTAAAAGTCAGAGTAACGTCTCTTCTGGTTTTCATAATTTATTTTTTGACAATGATAATGTTCTTCGTCTTCTCTACAACGGCCCTGATGTCTCGAGTATTTACTGGCCACCTCCATGGAATCTACCACAGAGAAATGGTAGGTCCACCTTCAATGCAAGTCGCTTTGTGTTTCTTGATTCATATGGTGATATCATTTCAACCGATAATTTTACTAGTAAGACATCGGACTATGGCCTTGTGCTTCAGAGACGGTTAACCATTGATAGTGATGGTAATGTCAGGGTGTATAGTCGAAGAAACCGGGAAGAGAAATGGTATATTTCATGGCAAGTTATTTCTGCCGGTTGCAACATTCATGGCATTTGTGGAAAAAATAGTTTCTGCAAATATGAACCTTATATTGGTCGAACATGCCTTTGTCTTCCAGGTTACAGATTCAAGGATGAAAGTGACTCATCACTTGGGTGTGAACCAGACTTCAATTTGTCTTGCAACCCAGAAGATTCTGACTTTCTATATATACCTAATGGCGATTTCTACGGATACGACCAAGGTACTTACCCTAACATTACATTTGATGAATGTAAGAAGGAATGTTTAAAGTCATGTAACTGCAACGGTTTTCAATATGCGCATGACGGTTTGCAGTTTTTATGTTACCCAAAGACCCTCTTGGTCAATGGCAATCTTTCTCCTGCATTCAAGGGAGGTTTCCACTTGAGACTCCCCAAGTCCAGCTCATTCACTCTTAAAGAACCCAATACCATGTGTGAGCTTACTAAGTCTGTGAAGCTGGAGAGAGTCTATGTCTCAAAACAAGATAGTATCTTAGTGAAGGTGTTACTATGGTTAGTGATAGCAATTGGAGTCTTTGAACTTGCATGCATCTTTCTCTTTTGGTGTCTGACTTGGAAAAAGTCAAGCAAGCAGCAGAATTATGATCATCTTACTGGAACTGGGTTTAGAAAATATAGCTACTCAGAGTTGAAAGAAGCAACAAGAGGTTTCAGTGAAGAGATTGGAAGGGGTGCTGGGGGAGTTGTATACAAGGGTGTGCTAAAAGATGGGCGAATAGCTGCAATCAAGAGACTCAATGAAGCAAACCAAATAGAAAGTGAGTTTCTTGCTGAAGTCAACTTAATAGGAAGGCTCAACCACATGAACTTGATTGACATGTGGGGGTATTGTGCAGAAGGAAAGTACAGAATGTTGATATATGAGTACATGGAAAACGGTTCTTTAGCAGAAAACCTGGAATCCAACAAGAAGTCATCACTTGATTGGAGAAAGAGGTATGAAGTCGCTCTGGGAACAGCAAGAGGACTTGCATATCTTCACGAAGAATGCTTGGAGTGGGTTCTTCATTGTGACATAAAGCCTCAAAACATACTTTTGGATTCTGATCATAAGCCCAAGGTTGCAGATTTTGGATTGTCGAAGTTGCAGAACAGAAACGACCTCAACAATCCAAGCTTCTCAAGGATCAGAGGTACAAGAGGATATATGGCCCCAGAGTGGGTCTTCAACTTACCAATAACATCTAAGGTTGATGTTTACAGCTATGGAATTGTGGTGTTGGAGATGATAACAGGAAAAAGCTTGAGGGTAGATGGACCAGATCACTCACATCATGGGAGGCTAGTGACATGGGTGAGGGAGAAGAAGAACAAAGGAGAAGGAAATGCATCATGGGTGGAACAAATCATTGATCCAACAGTTGAGGGAAGCTTTGAGATGAAGACAATGGAGGTTTTGGTTACAGTAGCATTGCAGTGTGTTGTAGAAGACAAGGATGCAAGACCTTCAATGAGTCGCATAGTGGAGATGCTTCAAAGTCATGAGATTGAGTGTTGAGTTTCAGTATTAGTGATATGCACATAATTGCCATTTTTTAAATTTATATTTTTATTTTTAGGTTTTTGTTTTGGCGTTTTTTGTGTTTTTATTCTTTGTCTGATAGGAAGTGGATGTCTCATTTCAATTTGATATGGACCCCAAAAGCATAAGGGTAAAGTGGCCTTTCATTGCATTTCAACATTGTAGAGATGCTTCAAAGTCTAGAGATTGAGTACTGATTTTCAGTATGAGTGATACGTACGTAATCTTTTTTTATTTATTTATTTTTTTTGGTTTTTGTTTTGGTATTGTTTGTGTGTTTTTTCCCCTTTGTCTGCGAAGAAGCGGATATTTCATTTCAATGTGAGAGACGAACCCTACAGGCATAAGGGTAAAGTGGCCTCTCATAGCATTTTATTTGTAAAGTCATCTTGTACCAAATGGCGTTGCTGCCTTGTTGCTATCATGTACGGGGCACATTTTAGTTGATTAATAAAAAATCCTCTACCATAACTAATTTGTTGCTTTTTTCTATTTATTCTTCTTTTCTTTTATGACAAAAATTTTTCCCCCCCTTTTTTTCTTGTTTTATTTAACTTTTTTTTGTTACATTTTAAATAACTGTTTAATAACACTTCAAAGCTTGTATTTAAAATCAACATTCTCTCCATTACATTCTAACTTTTGGTGGGGACAGTATACTAGATGACAAGGGGAAGGTTACTGTTGCTATATTCTGCTGCAATAGTTAGAAAAGATGTGATTGGGTTTTTAATGGGGAATTGGTGGAAGTTGGAAGAGTGGTTAGAGAATCTCATGGATTATTGAATGAATTTTTTGATGCTAAACATATGAATGAGAATTCAGAGTCTACTGAAGTGGGGAGAAAGTATAGAGTGTTGAAGTGGGAATCATCAGGAGGGTGGAAATAGGCCAGGCTGCCTATCAGGGGCCTGCAGCCTGGCCTGTTTTCGGCCTGCTCAGGCCTGGCCTGTCAGAAAAACAGGCCAGGCTCAGGCCTGCTTGAAGGCCTGTTTTTCTAAACAGGCCAGGCCTAGGCCTATTAGGAGGCCTTTTAGGCCTATCAGGCCGGCCTGGTACTATTTATTAAAAAAAAAAAAATTTGTCCAGATCTCGGATTCTCACTCTCACTCACAGACTCAACTTCGTCCAGATCTCGGATTCTCATTCTCATCTCCGTCTCTCCCTCTCGACTCCCACTCCCTCCCACTCCCTCTCTCAGATCTCGGATTCCCATCTCCGTCTCTCCCTCTCGACTCCCACTCCCTGTCTCAGATTTCGGATTCTCATCTCCCTCTCTCTCTCTCGACTCCCCCTCCCTCTCTCAGATCTCGATTCTCATCTCCGTCTCTCTCTCTCGGCCACTCCTTCTCTCAGATCTCGGATTCTCAGCTCAGCCGCTCGATAGTCGACATACACCCACTCTCACTCTCTCAGTCGATCACCGTCACTCCGATCTCGGCCCTATTCCTTTCGCACAGCCTGTCCTCTCTCTGACTCCGTTCGGCATCGCACAGGCGCACGGCGTCGCATCTAGCACAAGCGCATGGCCGTCCTGTCTCCGTCATCGTCAGTCCCTCGTCTCTCCGTCGTCTTGTGGCCTCTGTTTCAGTCGACTTCTGCTGTTCTGATTCGTTAAGTAAGGATACAGATTTCTGGTTTTTTTTTTGAGGTGGATTTCTGGAATCTGCGAATTGCTCATCTGTTTCTAGTTCATTTGCTGGTTCATTTCTGGTTCCTTTTCGATTTTGTGATTCTGCTATAAGTGTATCTGTGTATGTTCAGTAAGGACATTGAGAGTGTGAGCTATTGCTTTCCAACTTGTTTATTTACACCAAACACTTTTGATATTTCCAACTCTGCAACAATAGGAATAGTTGATTTGCATTTTCTCAGATATTGCTAAGACAGTCTAAATAATTATTGGTTTAGAGGTTTCTTTTTGGGGCAAATTGGCTTACAAGTTAATCTAAAAATTAATTTTCAGATTTAAAGTCTTTCAAATGAAACATGCTTTATCTGAACTAATGCTCTGATTTAAAACCCTTTCCATTGGAAGGTTATTTCAATTATTCACTTATTGATTTAAAACCCCAATTTCCTTTCCATTGGAATAGTTGAACTGATGCTCTGATTTAAAACCCCAACTTCTTGGTTTGTAACCATACGTGGATACATATATATATCGCCAAGAGAGACAGCATATTGTTGAGGTATATGCTCTGTGCGCCTGTCATGGAGAATTGAAATCTTTTGGCAGCCCTGGGGAAGCTATTAGAAATGCCTTTTATTCTCTATTTTTATTGGATATGGTGCTGTTATCAAAATGTGATGGCTGAATAAACTGTTTGTTGCACTAAATATGTTTTATTTTCCATTTTTTATCTGCTCCCTGAGTCATTTGACTAAAATTAAAATATATCAATTGGGGATATTCAAGAAAATTATTGCACATCATCATGCCTTGGAGACGCTAAGATGGTAAATGCTGGTGAATATCTTAAGGATTTATTTCTTTTATATGATAAATGATGCCTCATTCTATGCATTGATTTGTTTGTCCACACATGCTTGCTGTCCAACAGTGTTAGTTTTCTCCTTTTGCTTCTGGAATTCGCATAAACCAATTTGGAGAGTGGTGTGTGCTCAATTTTTAACTGTGCTAATGACATATCCTTTTCACTTCAGCATGTGCTTTTTCCCCTGTGAAATTTGTGTTCAGCAGCAGTTGAAGGCTAGAGGTCAACCATTTGCTTTTTTATATATGTATATATATTTTTAATAGATGAACTCAAATATTCATCAGGTCTATGCTGTAAATAATTGAGGATCCATAATTTTTCATTGAATTATCTATATATTAATTTCATGGTAATGTAGAAAACAAAAAATACAAGCGAATGATCTGTTTCTGGTTCATTTGCTGGTCTATTTCTGGTTTATTCTCAAAATGATTGCTTCTGCTGTTCTGGTTTATTTGCTGATATGTTTCTGGTTCATGAACTTCTCTATGTTGCTCTTGTCACTTTAACTAATACATTACTTTTAATGTTTCAGGTGTAGTTAATGTCATCTCCATTTGAGAGTGAAACAATGTCGTTTACTTCAGTTCCTCCTAATACTATTGAGGTCCAACAACAAGCACCAACAAATTATGTATGTTATTTCTGTGTATCAAACAAGTGTATGTTATTTCTTCCGTAAAAGTATGTGACTAACAAGTTATCTTGGTTCTAATATGTGTTCCTCACTTGTTCTCTTGTATTTTGATTTATTTTGAATCATTGATATTAATTTATGTAAATTTCGGCCTGTTTAAGGAGGCCTGTTAAGGAGGCCTGTTTTCGGCCTGTGGCTTTTTGGCCTGTGTTGTAGTATGGCCTGTAGGCCTGTCAATTAGCTTAAAAAATTTCAAAACTTCAGGCCTCCTTAACAGGCTTCAGGCCAGGCCAGGCCTGTGTACAGGCCAGGCTCAGGCCTAAAATTTGGCCTCCAACAGGCCACAGGCCAGGCTCAGGCCAGCTTGTGCCTTAACAGGCCAGGCCTGTTAAGGCAAAAGCCTGGCCTGGCCTGGCCTGTTTCCACCCCGCAGGAACTGGGATGGTGAAAATTAACATTGATGGAGCTTTTATTTGTGTTTTGGATACTGCTGATATTGGTGTTATTTGCAGGAATACTGTTTGGTGAAATGGTGGGAGGATTGGGATGTAACGTGTCTCTGCTCGCTCTGCGTTTATGGCCAAGTGCTAGGCACTTAGAGAAAGAATTTTAGCTGTGAACAGGTTGGGGATTGCGAATCCCATTTTAGATAATGATTGTGAAGAATTGTCCTATTTGATGACTGGTAGGAAGAAAAAGGTATGTGACTGCCGTGTGTGGATTTGGTTAAGGAATTACTGTATTAGATTTTTTTTTTGGGGGGGACCAGCAAGTGGTTTGGTGTTTGTCTTGGTGGGTCGACAACGTATTAGAGCGGTAAATTATTTGTCAGCATTGGGTGCTAAAGGGATGTGTTATGAGGGATGGCTTGTTTGAAGCATGATCTCCTTTAAGTGAAATCTTGCATGCAGATGTTTCAGATATGAGAACTTCTGGGCAGAAATCTCAAGCTTTTGTTGGTGAGAGAAGTGGTATTGGTTAATGAAGGATCATGGATTTTTGTTATATGGATTGTTTGCATATTTTTTTTTTCCTTTTTGTAAGTCGGTTATTGTATTTTTTTTTAGTTGTTTGGGAAGTTTTCCTGGGACTTGTCTTCTCTCCTCTGTTCTTACCATTTACTTCTTCTTCATTACCTATTTCCATTTTTAAATTATGGTTAAATTGAAATTTTAGCAACTTAGACTTAATATTTTATAAAATTATTTTCTTAAATATTTTTTATTGTTGTGTAGATTATCATGACTAAAATTTAGAAATTTGAAATTATTTATTTATTTTGTTAATAATTTGGTGTTTTATTAGAAATTTTATAAAACATTAAATTTAGATCACTCAAATTTCAATATAGAAGTAAAGATGGGTAGTGGGGAGAAGGCGGATAGTAAAGAACTATAAAAGTAAAGAAGGGAATCCAAGTTTGGTGTGTTGGGTGTATTTTTTAGATTTTGGAAAACATTCAAACCATGGTTTCAGAAGTTATTTTTTATAAGTTGAGACAAAACTCCTCTCACATACTTACCTCGTAAATCGTAAAAACTATTCTTAAAAGTTAATCCAAACACACATTAAATCCTATTTTTTTGTGATTAATAAAATTGATTGTTTTGAAAAGGGAAAAAAAACATTGATCAGTTTGATTTATATGATAATAGACCCTATAACCTAGTAGTATAGATGCTTCTCTATTAGTGAAAGATTATGGGTTTGATCTTGTTTGTTGTAATTCAGGCTATTAGTCCCTTGGAATTAAAAAAAGAACATTAATCTTATTCTTATTTAAATTGATATGTCAATAAGAGTGAGGTCTATTCACTCTATTGATAAATTGTTGGCTTTTTTTTACAAAACACGTAAAATGGGCCGCCCACATTGATGGATATATTGGTAAATTACTTTTCGTCCTTTTAACTTTTCAACACTATGTGCTTATTTGGAATAGTTTACTTTTGGATAACAAGTGTTTATAAATCGTGATTCACGGTATACGAAGGTAAGTATGTGAGAGGAGTTTTATCTCGACTTACATAATAAGGACTTATTATCTAAATATAAGCTTTACCAAACACACACTATATGTGGCCCATCAATATGTTGGGCCTACGTGCCATGTTACCATCGTTTGGTACCATGGTGTTTCTGTGAAAAAATATGTTGGGGGATTGCAGCTAAGAAACCTTTGTCTCGCAATTACATTTTTCGAAAACATCCTAGGGAGTTGAACATAAACCATTTTCTAATTCTTCTTTTCATTTATGCCCAAAATTCCTTTTTTAAATTAGCTATTGTTGTCCTAGACAAGTTCTTATTGGTTGGATGTGACAGTGAAGCTTTTTATTAATTGCTTGTCTAAAGTGGGCAGACATCACACCCTCATCTTATTTTTATCTATTTTAGAATATTTGTGGAAAATAATACATGTCACGCCCTTATCTCAATTTCACCTTTACCAGAGTATTCGCGGAAAACGGTATGCGGTTCGGTAGGCAACACAGGAATAGCATAACTATACTGATAATATGTGCATGATTACATAAATTCCCCCATAGGGGTTTGTACATGATCATTACCATCAAGGTAGCCACACAGGGCTACTAGGGTATCTAAACCCGTCCCAATGAAATGGAGACATCTTCTCATCTTCGTTCCACCATTGCAATCCCCTCATATGGTTCTCTGCATTGTTCTCAGCATATCTTCTGTATTCTCCTATCTAAATTGTTGGTAGGGGAGGGTGAGATTCGAGAGAATCTCAGTAGGAAACAGATACCATAATGCATGCATGATTGATGCTATGTGTATGACATGTTAGCTTTATCTAGATGTATGCTCCATAATGACATTTCTGCATGCTCAATGTTTCATACAACAAGACTATGGCCACAGTGAAAACAGAAACAGAGCTTCATTTATTCAAATATGCTCTACACAATCAAGTAAAGCAATCACATACATCATTACACAAGCAAAGATATCAAATACATGCAAGTAAGGTAAGTCCCCTACCTTAACCCGTTTCCGCCTAGAAACGCGTGCCTCGATCTACGCGCAAACAGCTCGGGGCTCCATATTTGATCCTACAATGTCAAATGTACTATTTAGAGACTTCCATAATGTTTCTGGGGGTTATATGAGTCTATCTTGAAAAATTACTAAAATACCCCCGGGAACCCGGCCCCATCATACCCGGTCCGGCTGTACTTTTCTCGAAATTCTAACCTGGGCTATCCTGACATATTTTCGCCCAAGGAATCCATTTCCAAATTTGGAATTATCAAATTCAATGTAAAATTACGAAATTGCCCTTGGCAGCCCTACTTTTAGGGTTTTAGGGGCGTTTCCGTAATTATGCTTTTTCGGCCTTTTCCGAAAAAGTGCCCAACTGTAACCCCACCTAATTTTCCCTCCTGAACTCAATGGAATCATCAAATCATTGAAAATCCAACTCTATGGTCCATTTATATCCCAGACCGAAATATATGTGTTTTCTAGGGAAAATCGGGGTTTTTCGGTTTCGGCTCCGTAAACACGTTCCTTTCTACTCCTAACCACTTTATTGACTATTCCATTAGGTTACAACTACCATTTAGTATCAATTTGGGCAGCATAACCCCTAGGGAAACCCATTTTCCATTTTTAAAACCAATGACAATCCGGCGAAATTTCACCGATTAAATTGTCCACAACAGCCAGAATAGTTAATATACAAGAGTTTGGAAGTTACCTCAAGCTCCCACTAGCTTTTCTCAAAGTGGCTGAAACCCTAGCTCTCTTGAACACCAAATTTGAGCTTCCAACCCTTGAATCACATAGAAGAATAGCTTAGGAGTGGAGTTATACGCATTAGGAACCGATTTACCAAAGAAATCACTTACCTTTGTAAGTTTTTCCTCCTCCTTTTCTCTCTCTAAAATCTCAACTTTCTCTCTCTATTTCAGAGCTGTGCTGCACGGTTTGGCTGAAGGAAGGAGAAGAATGATATTTATTATATGATATTTATTTATTACACCATTTTTCCAAAATTCAAATTTTACAAAATTCTGGCAGATTTTTGCCCAAACTTTGAAAAATCATAACTAATTCTAGAAAAATTGAAATGAGGTGATTCCAAAGCCTATAAAACCCTTATTGAGTCTAGATTCAAGGAAAAATATAGACTTTTGCTTTCTGGAATCACAAAATTCCCAGAATTTCAATCTTTGCACATTGTTCCAGAAATTTCACAGTTTTTCTGTGTTGACTTCAAAAATTCATATCTTTTTTTGTATAGCTCTAATTGATTCATATGACCTATCAAATTAAAGCTTAGGATGTCTACTTTGATCCTGTAAAATATCATAATTTTTACTTATCATTTAGTCTTCCAAAACCTTATGATAAGCTCAGTGCCTCATAGGCGATTTTATCGAAAACATAATTATATTCTCCAAAATTCACCATTTTACTTTCTTAATACCCCAAAGATATTAGAATCATTAGGGAATATATTTGGGACATCTACTAAATCGGGGCTTAGTAGTCCACTCAATTTAGGCTTATTCCCAAGCCTCCAATCCCAAAATTCGGGATATTACATTTCTCCCCCCGTTCAATAAATTTCGTCCTCGAAATTTGAACGTCTACAACTTAGGGATTAATCCTATCTCATTCCATTATAACATGCAGGCTCAAAAGCCATGTAACACTGTAGTCATACTTCCACTACTAATCTCAGATAGTATTCAACATTCATTATCCATTCTGTACACAGTAGGTAGCGTGCAATCAAACACAGGTTCCCACAACGCTTGGTTTTATAGGCCTTACAGCCTCTTCGGAACTTCACCCGAATTCACACGATCACTTTTTTTTAATGGCTCAATCCTCACCCCCTTAACGAGGTCTGTTGGGCTAGTAAGCCGATGTCTTTTTATGTAACGGCCCAATCCTCACCCGAGTACACGGTCTTTTGGATGTCCCACACCCCGAGTCCACGAGGTTGGGCTAGTGAGCCAGCCATGGTTCACTTCGTTAGGTTCCTCTCATAGTAGAATATCGCGCCTCATGTGAGACATGGTTCCATTAGACACCAAAACGTTTGGTCACACTGGTCTTACTGCCTCGAGCCTCGACTCCTCACAATTTTCAGTCACATCACATTTTGCCGACCTATTCGGTGTTTAGGATCAAATGACTAGTTGACCCTTATTGGCCGTACTGTGTGCACTATTCACTATGTGACTATCCACTGTTTGCACTATATCACAAGTGGATGATTCATTCTGCGAGGCTACAGCTATGGAGATGCTCATGCCTCTACTCGATCTTGTTGCATCAAAACACATCTCAATCCATGCCTACTTGCATTTGTGTAGACCATAAAGCTCGACTGTGGATCTGGGATTGTTATTACTGGTGCTGTTGAGAGGTATTCGCCACCATTCTGCCCTACTACACTAGGATTCATCCCAATTCCAGTTCACATGTGTCACCACAAACTACAAAGGTTGTGTGACTGTTGACCATACAGGTCATCATACTGTACACCACGCAGGGTTCAATACTGTACACCACACAGGATGTAATATTGTACACCACTCAGGGTGTAATACTGTTCATCACATATACTGTAACAATGTTGACCATCAAGGCCATATTATGTTTTGGGATGATCAATAATGGTGCGAACATCAACCCCTCCTGTACGTTTGAAAATTGCACCTAGATTCACCACACTTCCGCTGCCCACTCTGAGGTCTATCACCTCATATGAGCTTTAATAATATCAGGATGATTTAATAGGAGTCCTAAGGAACCTCCTATGACACCTGATAGCACCCACAATCTATATTCCTCTGTGCCCACTCTTTACCCGTTTGAACTTGAATCATTTTGAGCCATATAAACTTTTATCCCAAGAAAACACATTCAATGTGGGATTCATTACAATACACCATCGCTGAGGACTAACGTTTCCGTAGCTCTACTCTATGATTCAACTTCATGGCGGCTAAACTCTAGGGCTTGTCGTCACGGTGGCTGCACTCGCAGGTTAGTCGTCACGGTGGCTGCACTCTAGGGTTCTATACTCGGTGCTTCATACAGGCGCCCATACACCTAGTCAGCCCCCTTCCGGTCAGAACTTTCCTTAGGTAGCCCTCTCCGATCAGATTTCACCGTAGGTAGCCCTCTCCGATCAAATTTCACCGTAGGTAGCCCTTTCCGATCAGAACTTTCAATCTTTGTGGTCACAGTACAACTCCACCATTATGCCATAAAGGCAACGTTTCTTGATTCAATACAAACATTCTTATCATCAACTCAAGATTATGGATGGAATAGTTCAATTTCCGAAGCTTCAGCTGACAAGATACGTATGCCCTCACTCGGCTCGCATCAATTCTCATCTCGATCTATGCTTGCTCGCATCTGGGGATTCAATTCCCTTCCCAATCCATGCCATCTGGCATCAGTGAAGACAACAAAGGCCCACTATGGATCTGGGATTATAAGTGTTGGTACTTTAATAAATTTTCATCATCAGCTCTCTGAAGCTCCTCTTACAATCATCATCCCATGCATAATGCTGAGTTCTGGGAAATTTCCATATAAACATCTCATCCCTTTTTTTTCATTATTGTCACACCCGTAGCCCTTCTTGGCCTCGTACCCGAGTCCCTTAGGACATGGCTCACAGCCTCGTCGGGTAGAGTGCCTTTTTATTCACACCACATGGCCCTCCATAGTAACCCACAATCATCCATAGAAAATGTGATAGATAAATATGTCATGCACCATATAGTGTAAAATGAAAATCACATCAATCCGTGTGTGTACACAAAGTTCAGGGTCAAACACCCAGTTAAAACAACAATTCGTGTGTGTACACAAAGTTTAGGGCCAACCATCCAGTTGAAACCCTTACGTGTACCTCAGCCGAGTCACCGACTACAGCTAGGTAAATCGTGTATCATAGCTGGGTCCTTACTAGGCCGAATGGTACATATACACTTCCCATCGGACGGTACATATACACTTCCCGCACCACAGCTAGATAATATTCGTGTACCTCGGCTGGGCACCAACCACAACCAGGTAATGTTCGTGTACCTCAGCTAAGTCCCAGACTACAGCTAGGTAATGTGCCCTAGGCACCTGTTCATTCACAGAATATAGAACATACAACATATTAATCATCATATAGTGTACGAGAGATTATAGTTACTATATTGGCCTTTCCAGGATAACCTTCCTGATGATCGTTGATCATTGTTTGCTATTCTATTCTCTTGCCCTGTGTTTGCTGTATTAGGCTAGGTCTAACTTCCTGACCTTGCTCAGCATCTAAACCTCTTAGTCTTACCACCTTTATGTTTCACTATATGAAGCAAGAAAGAGGTAAATTACACATAAACACATGGGCTTATATATCATTTCACAAATTTTTGGGTTCATAGGTAACCCAAAAACAACATATCACAGATGTTTACAGTAGTCAAGGAAAGCCTGCAATAACATACAACCTCTGAACTACTGTACAACATGTCTTACTCTTTTTTCATAATATGACATAACATGTGCAACAACTTCCCAGGGGGTCACCCATCATGGCATTTCCTTGGGTTGAGCACGCTTAACTCTTTTGTACTAGTGCCCAAATGTAGATACCGGCTTCTACTGTTTCCATCCATGGGTACCCTGTGACTACCCTCGTCTCAAAAGACATGCCGGCTATCTCCGGTCACCAAAATATTGAGTGTGGACCGCACATTAGCCTTGGCCGTACCCACTTCCTCGGGTTCCACAATATCCTTAGATCATTCTTGTCTAGTAATGCACCACTAGCTGCCCTTTGGTACTCGCCATTTCTCATGGATGATTCACAAACCGGGAAGATACCCTCCTTTGGTACCTCCTGTCTGAGCATATTTTCTAGCACTGTGTAATCAAGACCATATCAGTATACTATCCTGTTGCCAGAACCACCGCACTTACTCTGAGCAAACAATTCTGTGGCCAGAATCCTTGCTCTGATACCAAAATGTCACGCCCTTATCTCAATTTCACCTTTACCAGAGTATTCGCGGAAAACGGTATGCGGTTCGGTAGGCAACACAGGAATAGCATAACTATACTGATAATATGTGCATGATTACATAAATTCCCCCATAGGGGTTTGTACATGATCATTACCATCAAGGTAGCCACACAGGGCTACTAGGGTATCTAAACCCGTCCCAATGAAATGGAGACATCTTCTCATCTTCGTTCCACCATTGCAATCCCCTCATATGGTTCTCTGCATTGTTCTCAGCATATCTTCTGTATTCTCCTATCTAAATTGTTGGTAGGGGAGGGTGAGATTCGAGAGAATCTCAGTAGGAAACAGATACCATAATGCATGCATGATTGATGCTATGTGTATGACATGTTAGCTTTATCTAGATGTATGCTCCATAATGACATTTCTGCATGCTCAATGTTTCATACAACAAGACTATGGCCACAGTGAAAACAGAAACAGAGCTTCATTTATTCAAATATGCTCTACACAATCAAGTAAAGCAATCACATACATCATTACACAAGCAAAGATATCAAATACATGCAAGTAAGGTAAGTCCCCTACCTTAACCCGTTTCCGCCTAGAAACGCGTGCCTCGATCTACGCGCAAACAGCTCGGGGCTCCATATTTGATCCTACAATGTCAAATGTACTATTTAGAGACTTCCATAATGTTTCTGGGGGTTATATGAGTCTATCTTGAAAAATTACTAAAATACCCCCGGGAACCCGGCCCCATCATACCCGGTCCGGCTGTACTTTTCTCGAAATTCTAACCTGGGCTATCCTGACATATTTTCGCCCAAGGAATCCATTTCCAAATTTGGAATTATCAAATTCAATGTAAAATTACGAAATTGCCCTTGGCAGCCCTACTTTTAGGGTTTTAGGGGCGTTTCCGTAATTATGCTTTTTCGGCCTTTTCCGAAAAAGTGCCCAACTGTAACCCCACCTAATTTTCCCTCCTGAACTCAATGGAATCATCAAATCATTGAAAATCCAACTCTATGGTCCATTTATATCCCAGACCGAAATATATGTGTTTTCTAGGGAAAATCGGGGTTTTTCGGTTTCGGCTCCGTAAACACGTTCCTTTCTACTCCTAACCACTTTATTGACTATTCCATTAGGTTACAACTACCATTTAGTATCAATTTGGGCAGCATAACCCCTAGGGAAACCCATTTTCCATTTTTAAAACCAATGACAATCCGGCGAAATTTCACCGATTAAATTGTCCACAACAGCCAGAATAGTTAATATACAAGAGTTTGGAAGTTACCTCAAGCTCCCACTAGCTTTTCTCAAAGTGGCTGAAACCCTAGCTCTCTTGAACACCAAATTTGAGCTTCCAACCCTTGAATCACATAGAAGAATAGCTTAGGAGTGGAGTTATACGCATTAGGAACCGATTTACCGAAGAAATCACTTACCTTTGTAAGTTTTTCCTCCTCCTTTTCTCTCTCTAAAATCTCAACTTTCTCTCTCTATTTCAGAGCTGTGCTGCACGGTTTGGCTGAAGGAAGGAGAAGAATGATATTTATTTATTACACCATTTTTCCAAAATTCAAATTTTACAAAATTCTGGCAGATTTCTGCCCAAATTTTGAAAAATCATAACTAATTCTAGAAAAATCGAAATGAGGTGATTCCAAAGCCTATAAAACCCTTATTGAGTCTAGATTCAAGGAAAAATATAGACTTTTGCTTTCTGGAATCACAAAATTCCCAGAATTTCAATCTTTGCACATTGTTCCAGAAATTTCACAGTTTTTCTGTGTTGACTTCAAAAATTCATATCTTTTTTTGTATAGCTCTAATTGATTCATATGACCTATCAAATTAAAGCTTAGGATGTCTACTTTGATCCTGTAAAATATCATAATTTTTACTTATCATTTAGTCTTCCAAAACCTTATGATAAGCTCAGTGCCTCATAGGCGATTTTATCGAAAACATAATTATATTCTCCAAAATTCACCATTTTACTTTCTTAATACCCCAAAGATATTAGAATCATTAGGGAATATATTTGGGACATCTACTAAATCGGAGCTTAGTAGTCCACTCAATTTAGGCTTATTCCCAAGCCTCCAATCCCAAAATTCGGGATATTACAATACACAGATCAGTGGACAACATAGTAATAGTATAAATACATTAATATTATGTGTACGATTACGGAAATTATTTATAGGGGTTTGTACTTGATAACTACAATTAACGTAGTCTCACAGCACTACATGGGTATCTACACCCGTCCTAGTGAAATAGAGATATCTTCCAGTCTTCGTTCCACCACTGCAATTCCCTCGTATGGTTCTCTTCTTTGTTCTCAACATATGTTCTGTCTTCTCCTATCTAAATTGTTAGTAGGGGAGGGTTAGATTCTGGGGAATCTCAGTAGAAAAGAAATACTAATATGCATGCAAGATAAGTGCTTAATGCATGACATACTTGCATTACATAACTCATGCTCACACAATGACATATCTACGTGTTCAAATAACATATGTATGACCATAGCATAAACAGAAACAAAGCTTCAATTATTCATATATGTTTCACAAAATCAAGCAAAGAATAACATGCATCAATACACTAGCACAAATATCAAATATATGCAGGAGAGGTAAATTCCCTCCCTTAAGCTCCCTTTCCTTATCTTCGAATAACATACCTTGATTTGTGTGTCAATCCCTCGAGCTCTCTACTCGGTCCTAGAACGTCAAATGTACAGTTTAGACACTTTCATAATATTTTTTGTGATTATATTAGTCTATGGCAAAATTGTACAAAAATGCCCCCGAGACCCCGCCCCAGCCGGTGCCGTACCCAGCCCGATGGCACGTTTTTCCAAAATTTTGATTAAGGCTATTCTGACTTATTTTCGCCCAAGGAATCCATTTCCAGGCTTGAAATCACCAAATTCACTGTCAAATTACAAAAATACCCTTGACAGCCTATATTTCAAGTTTTATGGCGTTTTCGTAATTATGCTTTTCGGCCTCTACCAAAAAAGTAACCAACTGTAACCCCACCTATTTTCACCCAATGAATCCAATGGAACCATTTATTTCATGACAATCCAGCTCCTACCCCCTGAAACAGTGTTGGCCGAAATATTCAAAGAAAATGGAAAAATATGGTTTTGTGCTTTAGCTTCTAAAACTTGTACTTTTCTACTTCTAATCCTTTATTGACTCATTTAAATACTTCTTAACCATGATTCAAAGAAATTTGGGCAGCATAACCCCTTAGGATTAGAACTTTTCAAATTTACAAACTTGACAAAAATAACTAAAACCAAACACAAACCTCAACAACAACACCATATTAGTTTATATCTAAGGTTTGTGAGATTACCTCTTGAGATCTTGAATCTTCTCTCTCTAAGCATCTCCTCTCTCTCTTCTTGAGTTAAGAATGATATCTTCAAGATCATGGATGCATGAAGAATCAAAGTTTAGAGAGGGATATCATGACAAAAATTACAAGAAAAGCTCAAGAAATCACTTTATAACTTTGATTTCTTCTTCCTTCTCTCAAAGCTCTCTCTCTCTCTCTCTCTCTCTCTCTAGTGTTGGACTAAATGTTGAATGACAAGGGAGGAGAATGTGTCTTATTAAATTCCTCTTCTTTCCTTCTAGCCATTGATTTTATCAAGGGTTGACATTGCAACACCTTTCTTGCACCATACCTCCCTCCATGCTTTTACCATGCCTCCCTCCATGCTTTCACTTTATATCATGCTTCTTCATAATTTAACTTGCTTGCTCTCTTACCATCATCCTACCATGATCATCATGTCCATACTTCATATCATACCCTCCTTACCACTATCATCATTATTCTTTTCTTGTAGCATTTTGGACATGTGCTCATGAAATTAATTTATTCCCCTTATTTTTTTATATGTTGGCCGAAATTCTAAGAGGGAAAGAAAGGGAAAAATGATTTCAACAATTCCATAATTTCTATAAAATGAATTATGTATAATTCCCCCAAATTTCACAATTCTTGATTTATTCATCAAGAATAATCCAATTGTACATTTTTCTTTATTTTTCTTGATTAATTGAAACTAACTTCAATTAATTAGAATAATAATTAATCTTGGGTTAAATTGGCAAAATTGTGATTTTTCGATCACCTGTGTAATTTAATTCAATTTTTGAATTAATTTGCCTATTTTCTTATGAATATAAATATTTCAAAATTCACAAAATTCAAATTCATGAATAGTCACCATTTTATTGAATTTCTCAATTAATTACAATATATTTTTGGTGATTATAAAATTTGGGGTGTTACAATTTGGATAGTGAAATTAACGTTGATGCAGCTTTTATTAGTAGTTGGATACTGCTGGTATTGGCAATATAACGTTGATGCAGCTTTTATTAGTGAATTCGGGTGTAATGTGTCTCTGCTTCCTCTGCGTTTATGGCCAAGTGCTTGGCACTTAGAGAAGGAATTCTAGCGGGGAACAGGTTGGGGATTGTGAATCCCATTTTAGATAATGATTGTGAAGACTTGTTCTATTTTGATGGTCGGTAGGAAGAAAAAGGCATGTGACTGGCCGTGTGTGGATATGGTTAAGTAATTATTAGATTTTAAAAGAAGAAAACCAGCAAGTGGTTTGGTGTTTGTCTTGGTGGATCGACAAGGTATTATAAGGAGATCTATCCTGAGGAAAGGCTTATTGAAGTATTATCTCCTTTGAGTGAAATCTTGAATGCTGATGTTTCAAAGTTTTTGCTGGTGACAGAAGTGGTATATTGGTTAATGATGGATCATGGTTTGTTGTTATATTGTTGTTTGAATATATATATATATATATATATTTTCCCTTTTTAGGTCGGTTATTGTATTTTTAGCCTTTTGGTGAGCTTTTCTGGTACTTGACTTTTCTTCTCTGTCCCTACTATCTACTTCATCTCCATTACCTATCTCCACTTTTTTCGATTAACCATTAATTAAAATTTGAGCGATTTAGATTTCATGTTTTATAAAATTAATTTTTTAAAATATTTTGTATTGCAGTGTAGATTATCATGACTAAAATTTAGAAGTTTGAATTTATGATTTATTTTGTTAATAATTTGGTGTTTCGTTAGTCATTAAACATTAAATCTAGACACCTTAAATTTTGAATGGAGATAGGTAGTGGAGCGAAAGAGGATGATAAATGTAGAGGAGGAAACCAACTCCGGTGTCTTAGGTGTATTTTAATAAAACTGACTGTTTTGAATTATTCTTATTCAAATTGATATGTCAATATATATATATATATGGCTTGTTTTTAAAACACGTAAGATGGTCCCCACACACTGATGGATATATGGCAAATTGTTTTTCATCTTTTTGACATTTTAACACTCTCGGTGGCCCATTGCATCAATATGTGGGGCCTGTGTGCCATGTTTGAATGTCAACATCGTTTGGTACTTTGGGGTATCTGTAGGTAGCGGCGTAATTGCCCTTAAAATATATGTGTGTGTGTGTGTGTGTGTGTGTGTGTGTGTGTGTGTGTGTGTGTGTGTGTGTGTGTGTGTGTGGGGGGGGGGTATCTGTAGGTAGCGGCGTAATTGCCCTTAAAATATGTGTGTGTGTGTGTGTGTGTGTGTTGGGGAATTCCAGCTAAGAAGCCTCTGTCTCGCAATTACATTTTTTTGAAAACATCATAGGCTATTGCACATTAATTCTTTTCTATTTCTTTCTTTTCATTTATGCCCTAAATTATTTTTTATTTCTTTTTTTAAAATACAAATAACTAAATTGCATAAATTAAAACTTTGGTTAAAGAAAACAAGTATATAAAAATGTCACTTCTTTTCCATAAACATCCGAATTGATGGAGGGAGAGTTGCTATAGTCTCATTGCGTTTTATTTAGGTACATTCTCATTCATCATTTTTCCTTTTTACTATCTCTCTTTCAGGTGTTATTTTTATAAATAAAGACATGTTTAAAAAAAACATATGTTTTATATTTATTATTTTTAATTAATCTTAATTAATTTCTTAAAATATACAAATCAATTATTTAAAACTTATATTTTGAATTGAAAAGGTTACTAATTAGTTGTGAATGATCCCATCTTTAGGTTCTAGGTTCTTCTTATGCTCTCACTGTCAACTTCTTGCTTCTTTGAGATTTTTGGTGTTTAGCTTTTCTTTCTTTTTTTTCCTTAGAGAGTAAATACTCTAACCATTTGTTGTGATCTCTCACTCCCACTTCAGGTGTTTTGTTTCGAACAGGTGACATTACGGTTGAGATTGGGTGTGTTTTGATTGGTGATTGGATAAGTGACTTATTTTTACTTAGACTTATGGGATCTTAAAATTGAAAAAAAAGTTAGATTGGGTAAAATGATGAGTGTTTGAATTGACAATTGGATAAGTAACTTATGTAAAAGTAAATGATATTTGGTTTGGCTTTTGCATAAGTGGCTTTTGTATTATTTAAGAGAAAAAATTGTAAAAATTATGAAAAATAAAAAAATGAAGGGATAATTGTGAAAAAAGCCCTCATTGGCAACTTAATTACCAAATGGGATATGGGAAGATATCTACACATGAAGGAATTTTTTCACAATTTTCTCAAAAATTAAATTTGAAAATTTGGCAATGGTACAATTTTAAATAAAATTATATTAAACTCTAATTTAAATTGGTACACTCCAAAAGTTTTTTCTATTGTGCACCTCAAGCTTAAATTTTATAAATTATATCAAACTCTAATTTAAATATTAAATCATAACTCATATTTTCACATAACTCAAAATCTAATAAAATAAACCCATTAAAACTTCAATAATACCTCCAATAATCTAAATAAATTATTTAAACTAAATTTAATGGGTAAAAACACTATATAGAAATTAATTTATGACATGTTTATAAAAAAATTGATTATAAAATCATAAAACAACTAAATAATAAATATAAATGGATTAAAATTAATTATTAATTATTCTCTACATCTCTACAGTCATATATTAACAAAACTCAAAACTTACATAAACTCTTATCCAAAAGTATTCTTTAATTAGCAGAAGATTACTATCTAAAGAAAGAGAAAATTATTTAGAACATTTTTCATAAAAGAAGTTTTGTGATTAGAAGTGATTTTGAGTACCTCATTGATCCCCAAAAATATAAAAATACTCCTATCAATATTATTTTACACACACGCACACGCACATAAGCTCCAATAAGCTCCATTTTGAGGCTTATGACTTTTTCCAACTTATGACTTTTTTTATCTTAAACCTAATCGTTGATACAAACACCCATATTATCCAAATCACTGTTTAAGTCCGTTCTGTGCACTGTTGAAGGCCGATTTCTGTCCCAAACGTTGAAACAAACACACATTATCTCTCCATGCCATCAAGTTTCCCAAGACACAAGCACTCTAACCATTTTTGGTTTTACTTTAATTACACATGCCTATTTTCTATTTTGAAAACTTATATAAACCTCCATTAAAATTAAAATGTACGTTAAACAAACCTCTTTTATATATTTAAGTAACACTTTGGTGTCCAGCGCCTTTGGCAACTGACTAATTTGGTACAAGGTGTGGTGAGACCTTTCAGAAGCAGCCCCTCTCAAGGCACATTTTCTCCATTCCCAGGGCTCGAAACTGAGACCTCTGGTTAAGGGAGCCGAACCTCATACCACTCAACCCAACATGCGTCGGTATCTACCAAACATTTATTTGACTATAAGTTGGACTTTTAAACTTTGTTTTAACCAAAACACCATTCTTTAATATAATAATTAATTAAAAATTATTTATCTGCCAAAAACAAATTATAGGGTTAAAGTGTTGATAAGTAAAATATTTGCATATTTATTTTCCCTTATATGATGATTTTGTGGACGTTATTTGAGCTTAATATAATAAATTTGGGTTTATGCTAAAACCGGTCTTAAATCTTTAACATTTAAGACCGGTTTTTATGTAAACCGGTCTTAAATGTTAAAACATTTTTACATTTAAAAATTTTAACATTTTAAGACCGGTTTTTACAAGAATCGGTCTTAAATGTGAAATTTCACTCTTTTAAGAGCGGTTTTTAATAAAAACCGGTCTTAAAGGTAAGATTTTTCGCTCGTAGTTTTACTCCCGCTTCCAGATCGGGCGCTCTATGAACCCTTTCTTTTCTTTTTGCCATTTCTCTGTGAGCTCTATCCGTGCTTGTTCTGAACTCGTCCATGGTGTCCCGTCCCTTATTTGCTCAACTCTCCTCCATCATTACCGCTATCGTTGCTGTGTTCGTCGTCGCTGTTCTTTGATTATCGTCAGTCTTCTCCACCGCCACCTCTATTCTCCGTAGTGACCATTCTCCTCTGACTTGACTTCCTTTTTTCAGTGCCGTGAATTTGAGGACTTCATTTTAACCTCAGTCGACGCCACCGTGACTTTGGGCTAAAGCTCACTCATTGGTCTTCAATCAGGTTAGTGTTCGATCAGTTATTTAGTTGTGCGTTGTTCAATAATTAATAATGTTCTATGAAAAAATGGTTCTTGTTGTTGCTTTGAGCACTTAAACGTAATCTAGAAAAAATTAAATATGCACATTCTTGTTAGATATATGCTTTGACTTTTAATTACATCCCTGTGATATTTGGCTCGGATTAATACCACTTTATGTTCTGTTTTAATTTAGTGCGGTTGTTTGATTATTGTCAGTATTATTGGTTTGTTAAAACAATACTAGTTTCAAATGGTGCCTGTTAATTTTGTTGAAATATCTAAAACTCTATTTTTGTTGTTTTTTTGTCTATCCTTTTATTGTTGGATATAGGGTGCTAGAATTGTTGAGATATATATATGGATCATAGTTGGATAAACGCTAAATGAACGAGTGTTGAATATGATAATGGGGTGAGGGGATTTTTAGACTTCGCTAATAGAAATGCCGATGATGGTAGTGGGAAGTTTTATTGCCCTTGTGTAGTATGTTTGAATGAGAAGCGACTAAGTACTACAGATATATACACACATTTAATTTGTGAAGGATTTTGTAAGAGTTATATAGTGTGGGTATGGCATGGTGAAGAATTAGAAATGCCAAGTTCATCTCAACCGGGGGGGGGGGAGTGAACTTTAATATAAAGACATGGATACGGATGATCGGATAGAGGATATTATTCGTGATGTAGGAGAAGAGAATTTTGAGCAATTACATACATATTGTAATATGTGTAGTGATGCTGAGACGTCGTTGTGCCCGGGGTGTAAAAAGTACCAATTGTTGAAAGCAGTATTGAAATTGGTAAGCTTGAAAGCACGGCATGGATGGAGCGACAAGAGTTTTTAAGAAACGCTTGAGGCTTTTAAGGACATGCTTCCAGATGATAATGTGTTGCCTTCTCGATATTATGATGCTAAGAAAATATTGTGTCCACTAGGGATGAAGTATAAAAAGATCTATGCATGCCCTAAGGATTGTATATTGTATAGAAAAGAGCATGAAGAGGAACAACAGTGTCTGATATGTGAAACCCCGAAGTATAAATCAAATAACGCTCCTGCAAAAGTATTGTGGTACCTTTCAATCATACCAAGGTTCAAGCGCTTGTTTGCTAATGAAAACGATGCAAGAAATTTGAGATGATATGTGGATGAGAGGATATCCGATGGAAAGCTTCGACATCCGGCTGATTCTTCTTAATGGAAGAAAATCGATCAATTATTTCTTACCTTCGGTGAAGAGCCTGGGAACCTTAGGCTTGAGCTTAGCATGGATGGCCTGAATCCTTTTAGTAGCCTGAGTAGTATACATAGTTTATGGCCTATTCTGTTAGTAATTTACAACTTATCTCCTCTGTTATGCATGAAATGAAAGTACATCATGTTATCTATGTTGATTTCGGGACCAAAACAACCCGAAAATGACATAGATGTTTACCTGAAACCCTTGATCGAAGACTTGAAAGAGTTGTGGGATGAAGGTGTTGATGTTTTTTATGCGAACAAGAAGGAAGTTTTTAAAATATGAGCTATGATCTTTTGTACTATAAATGACTTCATTGCATATGGAAACTTGTCAGGCTATAGTGTTAAAGGCCATAAAGCATATCCTATTTGTGAAGAAGGAACATGCTAGCATTATCTTCAATATGGAAGAAAGACAGTTTATCTTGGCCATAGGAGATTTCTTAGACGAGGTCACCCGTATCGCAGATTAAAGAAAGCTTTTTTTGGTGGACAAGAGTTTGAAGATGCTTCGAAGGCATTGACTGGGGAGCAAGTTTATGAAAAGGTGAAAAATATGAATGTTATCTTTGGTAAGACTATAAAGAATAGTAATGAGAAAAGTAAATGGAAAAAGAGGTCTGTCTTCTTCAATCTTCCATATTGGCCAAAGCTTGATGGAGACACTTTATTGATTTCATGCATGTGGAGAAAAACGTTTGTGATAGTATTGTTGGGACACTGCTTAACATACAAGGTAGTTCTAAGGATGGCGTGAAGGCAAGATTAGATTTATAAGAAATAGGGATATGAGAAGACTTGCATCCAAAGCCATATGGTAAGAGAACTTTTTGTCCTCCAGCTGGTCATACTTTGTCTAAGGATAAGAAAAGAAGCTTTTGTGACTGTTTACATGGCATCAAAGTTCCTTCAGGGTATTCTTTAAATATTAGGAAGCTTGTGTTGATGAAAGACTTGAAGTTAGTGGGGATAAAGTCTCATGATTGTCATGTCTTAATGCAACAACTGCTCCCGGTAGCTATTCGAGGCATTGCCGAATATGATCTTCAACATATTTTGACTAGACTTTGTTTATTCTTCAATGCTATTTGTAGTAAAGTCATTGAGACAGAAAAATTGGATGAACTGGAAAATGAAGGATATATGATCTTATGCCAGCTTGAGAAGCTTTTTCTTCCTTCTTTTTTTGACATCATGGTACATCTAATTGTTCATCTAGTCAGGGAGATCAAGTTGTGTGGCCTTATCTATTTATGATGGATGTACCCAATTGAAAGAACTATGAAAATCCTAAAAGGGTATGTGAAGAACCCTAACCGGCCTGAAGCATCTATTGTTTAGAAATATGTTTCTGAAGAAGCCATAGAGTTTTGTCAAGATTACTTGTCAAATGTAGAACACATTGGACTTCTTGAATGTCATGACGAAGAAGGCAGTAGACGCGGGGTTTCAGTAAAGAGTATGGATCCTGATGAATTGCAATAAGTCCACTTGTACATCTTGAATAATATTGATGAAGTTTAAGATTACATTAATGCTCATAAAGAAATTGTACGAAAAGGAAATAGTCGAATGATTGAATAAAGGTTAATTAGGGAGCATAACAAAACTTTTGCACATTGGTTCAAACAAAAGGTTGAAGGTGAAGAATGTGTTTCTGACACAATTAAATGGTTAGCACGTGGTCCTGAGGCTGATGTCATAAGTTGGACTTCATTTGTGATCAATGGTTATATGTTTTACACAAAGTCCCTTGATGATAGGAGCACCGTCCAGAACAGTGGGATTATGTTAGTGGCTGAATCTATGTACTTCTCTAGTTCAAAAGATAAGAATCCTAGATTGGCAGCAATACCTTATTATGGGGTGAATGAAGATATTTGGGTGGTTGATTATGTTAAAGTTAAACTTTCTATTTTCAAATGCAAGTGGGTTGATGTCAACAATGGTGTGATGATTGAACAGTTGGGATTTACATTGGTTGATTTGAATAGTAGAAGTTTTAGAGATGAACCTTTTATTGTGGCATATCAAACGAAACAAGTGTTCTATATTACTGATCAGGCAAATAAAATGTGGTCTGTAGCTCTCTAAGGAAAAAGGGTCATTGATATTAATCAGGAAAGTTATTCAATGAATGATTTACTTGAGACTCCTTTTTCTAGGGGTTTACCAGAATTGAACGAAGAAGATGAAGCAGACAATGAACACGGGATAAGAAACGATCATCATGAAGGGATATGGGAGGATATCCCTTTATAAAACTACATAAAAGGTTAGTTAGCTAAAATAATTATCATGAACTATATTTGAATTATGTATATTGTTATTGGTGTATATATAAAACTACTTTTTTTGTTGTCGTCACAGGAAAATGAAGGATATGAGGTGTACGTCTTAGTATAGATTCTCCGAAGCCAGGCCCGCTAGTGATCATCAGCTTGAGAAGTGTGTGTATAAAGTATTTTGGCCATAATGAATAACAGCATTGTCATTAATGTAATTTAATATTTGATGTATGTATGTAAGTGAAAAGATAAGGAACTTGGTCAAAACAGCATTGTCATGGTTGTATGATTTCCTTGCATTATGATTCTGTCTATGATTGTGAGTTTATTATTCATGGTTGTTTTCCTTGCTTCTGTTTTGGCCAGCATTGTTTAAGCATAAAAGAGTTGAGTTTTAATATGTTCCAATGAGTTTTGAGTCTCTCACATGTCATTAAGATGTTAGTTATGTTAGAGCAAGCGTTTCACCCAAGAGGTGGGGTGAATTGGGTGATATTAAAAATTTCATTGCAAATATAAAATTTGATAGTGAAATTAAAACAGTAAGTAGTAAGGAGAAATATCACCGAAGTGTACATCGAGAGTTATACTGGTTCGGTCACAACCACTTTGACCTACGTCCAATCCTGCCAACATTACTGGAGTATAGCATTGAATATAAATGGCAGGATTTCAAGGCCGAGAGCACTTCAAGTTTGATTACCTTGTTACTTGAGTACATACTCGGGTAAACTTACTTTTTGTGCATAACTTACTCGGGTAATGACTTGAGACTTTCCTTCAAACATAACACTGCATACTCGAGTACATACTCGAGTAATCTACTTAGAATAAAACATTAAATACTTACATACTAGAGTAATGACTCGAGGAAAATGAGATAAAATTAGATCAAGTTTGTTCGAGTACTACCTTCAGGTTTTTGCTTACCTCAGTGAGTTACTCGAGTACCTACTCAAGTAACATTAGCAGGGTACAAAGTGCCGAGAGCAACACATTTTCTGAAACAGAGTAGCTCGAGTACATACTAGAGTATCATTGGCAGGCCGAGAGCAACTTGAAAAACTTTTACATGGTTACTCGAGTACCTACTCGAGTAACGTTGGCAGGTCGAGAGCAACTCCAAGTATTTACCTGGTTACTCGAGTGGCTACTCGAGTAACATTGGCAGGCCGAGAGCAACTTGAAAACATTTACACTATTACTCGAGTACTTACTCGAGTAACGTTGGCAGGTTACTGGAAGGTGCCTCTGGTTACTTCAAGTTTTGTCCCATTACTCGAGTATGTACTCGAGTAATGCCTTAGAAAAATTGCTTCTGATCAAGTTTCTTAGCTTTTTCTCTTGGCTTTTCTTCATTATTCCAATGCATACTTCAAGTGATGCTTTTCCCTGTTTATACTTTGTTCAACCTTATTTATTAATCAAATCTTTTTCATAATATTCTTTGTTATCATCAAAACATGAGATCTAACAAGTTATATGATCTGTAAGAGAAGAAGATTTATTTGAATGTCGTTGAACTGGCTGTTGCTTGCTGAGTGAAATGTTTTAACAGGGGAAATGGCTTGCTGGGTATATATTTTAAATGAAAATTTAAAAAAAAATTCAACTATTAAGATCGGTTCTCTCTAAAACCGGTTTGAAAAGTACATTTAAGACTGGTTTTGGAGAGAACTGGTCTTAAAAGTTGAATTTTAGACCAGTTTTCTGCAAAACTAGTCTAAAAAGTAATACTTTTAAGACCAGTTTTGTATAAAAACGGTCTTAAAATTTCAACTTTTTAGACCAATTTTTCAGAAAATCGGTCTAAAATTCGAACCTGTTAGATCGATTCCTCTGATAACCAGTATAAAAATATTTATTTTTAGACCAATTTTATAATAACCGGTCTTAAAAATTTTTTTAAGACTGGTTCTATAACAAGTCTAAAAAGTAGTAGACTTTTTAGAATGGCTGTATTAAGACCGGATCAAGAACCGGTCTAAAATGTTTTTTTAACTAGTCTTAAAAGTGATTTTTCCAGTAGTGAATAGTGAAAATCTCAGTTGGTCTTGATCTTTGAGGATTGGACGTAGGCCTGGGTTTTGGGCCGAACCAGTATACTCTCTGTGTGCTTATCTTCTTAACTCTACTCTATCTACAGCTACTGCTATATCACCGCATCAACCGAAAAATTTATCACATCACCCAATTCACCGCCTCTTGGGTGAAGCTTGCCTCTTTCATTTAGTATCAGAGCAAGGTCTTCTCCGAAGAGCCTAACAGCTTGAGAAGGATCCGGTAAATTGCAACAATGGGTGAGAACATCCTTCCAGACGGAGCCTCTATCCTAGACCTCCTGGTTTTCCTGGAGAATATTTTTCATTCTGGAAAGCTAAGTTCAGAGTGTTCGTGATGGCTAACGAATATAGTCTATGAAATGTGATATAAGATGGTGACTATGTTCCAATGAAGAAAATTGAAGATAAAGAGCCTCTATCACTAGACCTCCTAGTTTTGCTGGAGAATATTTTTCATTCTGGAAAGCTAAGTTCAGAGTGTTCGTGATGGCTAACGAATATGGTCTATGAAATGTGATATAAGATGGTGACTATGTTCCAATGAAGAAAATTGAAGATAAAGCCATCAAAAAGAGCCCATAGGAGTTTAACGAAGATGACAAGAGGTTAATAACGTTAAATAGTAAAGCTATTTTAATGATATAGAGTGCCCTCAATCAAAAGGAATATTTCTGAATCTGCACTCTACCAACAGCCAAAGATACGTGGGATGCTCTTGAAATCGCTCACGAAGGCACATCCGGAATCAAAGAAAATAGAGTCAATACTCTAATTACAGAGTATGATCTATTTCGTATGAAACCTGGAGAAAGAATCTCAGAATTCGAATTCAGATATACTCATCTTGTTAATCAACTATCTGCACTTAGGAAATCATTTGACCAAAATTCCCAGGTAAAAAAGATTCTTAATATTCTTACGAAAGAATGGGAAGCAAAGGTGACAGGTATCAAAGAAGCTAAAGGAGAGTCAATGAGATCCGTAGCGGCTCTCTTTGGTAGCCTTTCTGAGTATGAAGGGAAATTGAAATTCAAGAAGGAACTAGAAGAGCTCGATGATAAAAATAAAAGAGGAGTTGCATTTAAAGCTATCAAGGAAGAAGAGTCTTCTGAAAATGAAGATGTTCCTGATGTTGAAGACATGGGAATGAATGTGAGAAAATTCAAGAAGTTCTATAGAAGAGGCCAAAAGAACTTCAAAAATTATCAAGGTGGACCAAGCAAGAAAGAAAACAAGGAACAACAGATAGTATGCTATGAATGAGGGAAGCCTGGACACATCAAATCCGAATGCTTCAAAAACAAAGACAAGAAGAAGCAAAAGAAGAAAGCATACATATAATCTATATGGGGTGATAGCTCGTCAGATGAAGAAAGCGACAACGACGAAGTTGAAAATCTATGCTTGGTAGCCAAAGAAGAAGAATCGGATTTTGAGGTAAGTGACTCTGAACTTACTTATGATGAGTTATTATCTGAATATAATGCATTGCATACGGAATTCATCAGGGTAGCTAAAGAAATGGTTAGTTATAAGAAGAAAGTAAAAGAATTGGAAAATACTGTCATATCATCATGTGCATTATGTGAAGAAAAAGATAGGTAAATAAGTGATTTAACAAAAATTATGGAAAGATTTACTAAAAGAAGTGAAACCCTTAAAGTTGTTCTAAAATCTTAGAGAGTTTCCTTTGATAAATCTGGAATTGGATATAAATCTGATTAGGATAAAAATAGAGGAAATAAGAAAAATAGCAGTAGAACTTATCTCAAATATTTTAAGAATTTTGTGCATACCTCAAATCCATTTGCATCATGTAGTTATTGTAATAGAAAAGGACATTATACTTCATCATGTTATTTTAAAAAGGACAAGTCATTGGCATGTATAAATGGGTTCCGAAAGGAACACATGTACCAAAAGTGATGCATACTAACCACAAAAGACCCAAGAAAGTGTGGGTACCTAAAACTTAATCATCTTACTCTAGGTATGTCTCAAAGCATCACGAGCAAACAAGTGGTACATTGATAGTGGATGCTTGAAACACATGACTGGTGACAAAAATAAGTTCACCATACTAGAAACTAGAGAAGGAGGAAAGGTAACTTTTGGAGGTAACCAATCTGGACGTATTGCTGGAATTGGTGAAGTGGGAAAATCCGATGGCGTTCAAATCAATGATGTATATTACGTTGAAGAATTATGCCTCAACCTCTTGAGTGTAAGTCAAAGCACTGATAGAGATAACTGGGTAATCTTTGATTTAGAAGAATGCTTGATAGTAAACAAGAAAGATTTACCGCTTAACAAAGAATCCATCAAGGCAAAGATCCAAGCTCAAAGAGACGGTAACTGTTATACTATTGATTTAAATTCAAATTCTTCTGAAAATTGTTTTCTTAGCACATCAAAGGAGAGTTGGTTATGGCATAAGTGTCTGGCTCATGTTAGTATGAATCAAATCGACAAACTGATTGGAAAAGATTTAGTTGTTGGTCTTCCTAAACTTAAATTTAAAGATAACATGATTTGTGAGGCATGTCAAAAAGGAAAACAAACTAAATCTTCATTCAAAATAAAGTATGAGATTTCTACTTCCAAGCCTTTACAATTACTTCATATGGATCTGGTAGGTCTAGCAAGAGTAAAGAGTTTTGGGGGAAATCTATATACCTTAGTAATTGTCGATGATTTTACAAGATTTACATGGACTATATTTATTTCTTCGAAAGATGAAACGTTTGTCAAATTTATTATGTTTGCTAAGAAGGTCCAAAATGAGAAAGGTATTTCTATTGTTTCTATCAGGATAGACCATGGAGGAGAATATGATAATCAACTCTTTGAAGACTTTTGCAACAATGAGCGAATAGATCACAACTTCTCTACACCTATAACACCTCAACAAAATGGAGTAGTAGAAAGGAAGAACAGAGTCCTCACAAAAATGGCAAGAGCAATACTTAATGAAAAAGAAATGTCACAAGTGTTCTGGGCGGATGTAATGAGTACCGCATGCTATATTTCAAATCGAGCATATATTTGCAAGTCACTTGGAAAGACACCGTATGAACTTTACAAAGGGACAAAGCCAAATCTTGCTCATCTACACATCTTCAGATGCAAGTGCTTCATTCACAACAACAATAAAGAAAACTTGGGTAAATTTGATTCAAAGTCTGATGAAGGTTTATTTCTAGGATATTCTAATATAAGTAAAGCATATAGAGTTTTTAATAAAAGAACATGTATCGCTGAAGAATCCATTCATGTTGTGTTTGATGAACTTTATTCTCAGACAAAGCATTTTGATGAAGAAGAAATGGATTTGATAAAGAAAAACAAAACAATTTCAAAATAGAATGATCATGAAACAAATGATTTTCAAAATATAGATGGTGTCGATGATCATGCTCAACTAAAAGCATGGAGACATATTAAAGATCATTCAATTGATCAAGTAATTGGAGATATTCATGAAGGTGTCAAAACCAGAAATAGAATTCTCAATGAGGTAACTTTTTCTGCTTTTATTTATGAGATTGAACCTTCTAATATGGAAGAAGCTTTATTTGGCAATGATTGGGTGATTGCTATGCAAGAAGAATTAAATCAATTCCGAAGAAATCAAGTTTGGGATTTGGTACCCCGACCTAAAGATCACTCGGTTATAGGAACCAAATGGGTTTTCAAAAACAAACTTGATGAATCAGCAATCATTGTGAGAAACAAAGCAAAATTAGTAGCCAAAGGCTATAATCAAGAATAAGGTATTGATTATAAGGAAACATATGCTCCAGTAGCAAGATTGGAAGCAATACGAGTACTCTTAGTCTTTGCTTGCACTAAAGGTTTTAAACTTTATCGAATGGATGTGAAAAGTGCTTTTCTAAATGGTTATATTATGGAGGAAGTATATGTAGAACAACCTCCTAGTTTTGAAGATGAAACAAAACCTGATCATGTGTTCAAACTTAAGAAAGCTTTATATGGTTTGAAACAAGCACCCAGAGCTTGGTATGAAAGGCTAAGCAAATTTCTTCTTGATCAAAACTTTGTCAGAGGAAAAGTGGATGCAACTCTTTTCATCAAACATAACAAAAATGATATTATAATTATTCAAATTTATGTTGATGATATTATTTTCGGTGCTACTAACGAATCCCTTTATCAAGAATTCTCTAAGATTATGCAAGGAGAGTTTGAGATGTCCATGATGGGAGAATTAAACTTCTTTCTTGGACTTCAAATCAAGCAAAGGAAGAATGGGATATTCGTATCTCAAATAAAATATTTAAAGGAGTTGTTGAACAAGTATGGATTGGACAATGCTAATGGACCTGATAAGCCAATGAGCTCTACAAAATTATTGGATGCTGACGTAAAAGGCCCTAATTACAACATCACTAAATACAGAGGAATGATTGGTTCATTACTCTACTAATATCAAGCAGGCCAGATATACAATTCAGTGTTGGAATATGCGCAAGGTATCAATCTGCTCATAAGGTATCACATGCAGAGACAGTGAAAAGAATCTTCAAATATCTAGGAGACACGGCAGAACTTGGCCTATGGTATTCAAAAAGAGGAAACAAATTTTTGATGGCCTATTCAGATTCGGATCAAGGAGGATATAAAACTGACAAAAAAGCACCAGTGGTCAATGTCAATTCCTTGGAGGTTCTCTGGTATCATGGTTTAACAAGAAGTATAATACAGTGTCATTATCTTCCACTGAAGCAGAATACATAGCTGCAGCAAGCTGTTGTTCTCAAGTACTGTGGTTGAAACAACAACTTCAGGATTTGGGGATATACTTAAAGGAGATACCAATTTACTGTGACAACACTAGTACCATTATCCTAGCCAAGAATCTTGTGCAACATTCAAGGACCAAGCACATAGATATTCGACTTCATTTCATTCGAGATCACGTGCAAAAGAAGGATGTCAAAGTAGAGTTTATACCAATACATCTTCAACTTGCTGACATATTCACAAAGCCAGCAGCTAAAGATCAATTCTTATATATACGAAGAGAATTGGGAGAATTGGGAATGGTTAATCCTAATGAGTTGTACGGTTTTTTAATTACTATGTTTAATATGAGTTTTGATGATAATAATATTGACTTAGGCAACAGAGTATATAGAAAATGTTGTTGCAGGACTATCACTCGAGTGCTGATTGGATCACTCGAGTGCAAAACATCTTATCACTTGAGTGAGGAATGGATTCTCTAGTGTGGGACTATGTCATATACTCTGCTTCAGAATATGTAAAACAGGGATTAACAGAGTATGTAAGAACTCTTGAAACTCACTCAAGCATACCAAGAGTGTCAAGTCTCACTCGAGTGAGGGAAGAACTTCACTCGAGCAAGGTATGAATCCACCTGAAGTGAAGCAAGAGAACTCGAGCAGAAGAGAAAGATTTATACAAATACTTATTCAAAGCATGGTTACTCAAATGATTTTGGAGGATTTGAGTACAAAGATGAAAAATATAACAAGATATATTTAAATCTGGTATGCTTTTACATGCTTTATCAGATTTGTTTAAATATCACTCGAGCACAAAATTGTCTCACTCGAGCACTGTATGAACAACACTCGAGCACTAGGATTGTCACTCGAGTGTTGGCACTTATATCAGTTATGCGATAGCTCAGACTGTGGCACTTCCTATTCTCACTCAAAGCGTCACATCACTTGAAGGGCATATCTCTTCACCTCCGACCGTTACCCATCGATTAAATGACTCAAATTACTTCAAATTTCTATTACAACTCTTCAAACATCTTCATAAGGTTAGATTTATCTTTTTAGCTTCTCATTTCGTGCCCTAACCAAAAGAGATTTTCTGAGAATCTTTCTTCAAGTCCTTATCAAATATGTGATTCCCATTTCGTTTCTAAATGGCTAGAACTAAAATGCCTATTGTTCCCCAAAGTTCCCATTCACCTTCACCTACTCTATCTGCCGCTAGTGCTTCAGATACTCCAGTGGCAACACCTTCATCTCCTACACCTTCTCTGTCTTCTAGTCCAACACCTCCTCCTAAACCCAAAACCACCAAAAAAAGAACTCTAGCCAAGAAGAAACCTCATCCTAAGCCTAAGGTGGCTAAGAAGGATCAACCTTCGCAAAAGAAACCGAAAGGAGTAGTTTTCAAAGAACTAGTTGTCACTCACCCTTAATCTAAAGAAGTCAAAGGAAGAGGAAAGAAGAAGGAAACAGAGCAACCATAACAATCTTGTTCCTCCAATGACTCTTTCAATATACAACTCTGGGAAGCAATGGAGAAGGTAAAGCTTGACGCATTGGTTGGAAAAATTGCCTCCCAAGCCAGTGCCTCAAGATCACATCATGTTGACCAATCCAGTGCAGCTGCTTCAGGGGTTCCTTCTACTTCACAGGTTCCAGAGGAAGAACAAGTTTCAAATCCTCCTGAAGACTTCAATGTTACGGAACTGAAGGCACTGAAACAGAAGGTATATGATTCTGAGTTTGCATATAGACATTTCTGTCCTATAGTTTATGTGGACTTAGATTATCTAAAGAAACACTGTATTTTGGATTTTCATCCTTTTCTTGGATTTTATGATCCCTGGCTGAGTGTTCATCTTCCTTACTCACCCTCTGTTGTGAGAACCTTTTACTACAACATGAAAGTTCATAATATATATTCTAGGATCGGAGAGTTGATAGAGGAAGCAATATCTACTACTGTTAGAGATCAATTCATTATGATATCTGCTACTATCATTAATGACATTTTTGGCTATGTTGCACTACCTTCTAATCCACCTACTCTTTCTACCAATGAAGCCTTTCGGCTTTTAAGACCAAATGACCCAATAGGCCCTCTTAACTTTAAGCCTATTGACATGCCTAATTCTATTCAAGCTCTTCATTACATATACTCTTGTATCATTGTTAACAAATCTAAGAAGTATACCCATTTTACTAAGAGAGATTATTATTTATTGGCCTCCTTTCTAGCTGGGCACGAAGAAATATGTGGGAGCTTATTTTTGGTGATATGAGAAGATTTTGATTTTCTTCATCAAGATCCACCACCATTCCATATCCACAACTTGTGTCTCTCATTCTCAAGATAAAAAAAGTATGATATTTAGAGGGAACTGAGAGGGTAACCATTCTAAGGTTTAGCAAGACTCAATTGACACATATGAGTATCAATCTTCCAGTGAGTCAAACCAGGGCTATATCTTAGAGAGAAGCCACTCCATCGAGAGGTGATGAGGCTCAATCTTTAGCTCAAGATCCAATTCCACCTCCATCTTTCTTGAATGCATCACTGTCAACCCATCTGACCGAAGTGATCAATCAAGCTGTGACTTGTCTTAAAAAGGAATTGATGAGTGAGTATGAGAAATTGGTGAACACAATGGAATTACAAGTCTCAAAGTTGGTGGACAAGGCAAATACCAACTTTGACTTGATGTTCAAGACTCAAGAAGATATGTCAAGAAGAATCACTTATATGAAAATCTTCTTGCGCACTCATTTTCCGACTACTTCTCCTGAGGTGCCTCCTGAGTCTACTTATACCACAGCCTCACCTCCTCAGGCACAAACTCATGTTCTCTTCACAGACCTTGATTCTAATGTGATGTCACTTATGACCGGTTGCCTTCACCACCACTTACAGCCACAGTTCCTCAGTCTTCATCTCCAGTTTTTGAGCCTGAGCCAATTGATCCTTACACTGCCATGGTGCTCTTTACCCTACCATCTGATATCACTTTTCCTCAGCCCCCTTTTGATGCTGACAAAACGAGGGAGAAGGATATGTGATGTTCTGAGCTGATATGGTCTGATATAAGGAGTATTGGGTAGTTTTTATGTATTGGGGTAGGATTATTGTTATTTTCTGGTTTATTTTTGCTGACATGGTTGTATATGGGGTCTTATGGGTAGATGATGATTCAAGCTTGATATTGTACTTTACAAGTTCACTAATGATCATTTTCATGTTTGTTAAGTTTTCTGTTCAGATTTAATGGTTTCTGTGATACTATGACTTATCTTGGTTTTTAAGTGTCCATTGGAAGTATTGTAGGAAACAATTGAGATTAAGTGCAAAAATCTAAAATTTGGTGAAATATGCATTTGAAAATGTTTTCAACATCAAGTTGTTTTAAAACCCATCATAAAGGTTTTGTCATCATCAAAAAGGGGGAGAATGTTAGATTCCAAGTTTTGATGGTAATAAAAGATCATTGTATGTTGTGGTAAGAAATTCATACTTTATAATGGTTAAAAATATTACCAAATGTATTTCACAAAGTTTAGAAGTGTTTGCTGTCAGTTTTACTGATGCACTCGAGTGATGGAGCTAGTACTCGAGCATTAAGCTATTTTGCACTTGAGCACATGCAAGTGTTGGATAGAAAGTGTTTGACAGAGAGCAATAACAGAGTCGGATATCATCTTCTCACTTGAGCATAAAACCTCTACTCGAGTGATAGCCTTGAGTGTACCCGAGTCCTTGCAAGTGTGGCACAGGAAGTGCTTACGCGAGAGCAAGATAACCAAGAATGTAATTTGCACTTGAGTTCAAGTGAGTAAGAGACAGGAAGTATTTGCCTGAGAGTTACGGAGTGCATGGAAGAGAAACTATGCTCGAGTGAAGGATGTTGTACCTGAGTGATACCTCAACACCCGCGAGTGAGAAATCTAACTCTCTCTGATCTGATACAAGTGTTGAAGACAAAGAGTATCTTATAGAAGAATATTATGTTCAATCGAGTGAGAGTAACTATGCTCGAGTGAGGACCCACATCACCTGTAAGTGCAAAATCACACTCTTGATAAAATGGGATGCAAGTGTTGTCTAGAGACGTAGCTTATAGTGTAAAATACAAGGTCACTCGAGTGAGAGGAATTGCACTCGAGTGAGGACCCATATCACTCGCAAGTTTGAAAATGCACTCTCTCAAAATCACATGAAAGTGCAAGTATAAAACTGAAGCAAGAAGAGTAAATATGGTATTGCACTCGAGTGAGCCCTCTTTGCACTCGAGTGATGCTCTGCCAGAAGCAAAAAACGCACCAGTCTTATAGCGTTCAATCCAAATATGGTTTAATGTTATTTATTCATTCTATTTCTACTTATTATTATTATATAACTTCATTTAACAAATATTACAAGTTTGATACATGAATTTGAACGTTTGAATTATAAAAGCACAAAGGAAGTCAAACAACGGTATACAGCATCATTACGACCAACCAAGCACGTACCTACCGCATTCAAAGATTTCAAACTTACGCATGTCGTTCCACAATAAAATGCTCCTCTCCACAATGATTAGTATTCAACGGCAAAAATCAACTGGCTATAAATGCAGAGTTTCATAGACCATAAAAAATAACCAAGAATAAGAATTCACACAAGCAAATTCACGAGTCTCTGTTAATCATATTTTCTCTGTATTCACATTGTTCTTCAGTGTTTATCATATTTGCTTTGTAAGAGAGTCTGTATACACTTCATATTCTATTTTCATTTGATCTGAAGGTACTAGGACCTTGAGAGGGTAGATATCCTTACGAGAGAAGCAGTTGAGAGAATTCCTAGTAGGACTTTCTGCTCATAAGACTTATAAGATACAAGCAGTAGAGAACGTTGCTGCTCGTAAGACTTACAGTGGTGTAAGCAGGAGAGAACGTTGCTGCTCATAAGACTTGTATACGTAAGCAAGAGAGAAAGGTCATAGGTTTGTTTTTCTGTAACTAAGATTTATCGTAAGGGGGAGAGAAATTTTGGAGTGTTAGAATATTTCTGCTCGTAGTTCATTCAAGGACGATTGTTGTTTTATGGTGTTCCAAGAGCCCACTGAATCTTGGAAGAATAGTAAAAATCTTAGAAGGTCTTAATCTCTGAGGACTAGACGTAGGCTTGGGTTTTGGGCCAAACCAGTATAACTCTCTATGTGCTTATCTTCTCAAATCTTCTCTATCTACAGCTACTGTTATATCACCACGTCAACCAAAAAATTTATCAATCACCCAATTCACCCCTTCTTGGGTGAAGCTTGCCTCTTTCAAGCTCCACTAGATTCGATTGTTCCAATTTAAAGATTAGGTAAGGGATGGGTAGTCGAGGGTTGACGAGAGAAAAGATTGGGATCAAAGTAGCAAGGCTGATTCAGAATGGAAGAGGGCGGGGAGCTAAGGAGCAAAAATAATAGGGAAGACTTTTAAGACCGGTTAATAGGATAACCGATCTTAAAAGCTTTTTAAGACCGGTTCTCTAACAACCGGTCTTAAAAGTGTACTTTTAAGACCGGTTGTTAGAGAATCGGTCTTAAAAAGCTTTATTTAGACCGGTTATCCTATTAACCGGTATAAAATAAATATCTTTTAGATCGGTTCTTTCAGTAACCGGTCTAAAAAATAAAAGGCTTAATCTTTTTAGACTGGTTAGTGTAGAACTGGTCTAAATAATATTTTTTAAACTGGTTAATATAATAACCAGTCTCCCACCTTGTTTATAATTATGAAAATACCACTGCGCATTTCTTTCAGACCTTATCCATTACAACCGGTCTAAATGTACCAGTCTAAAACACCTTTTTTATACTAGTGGTGGATGAAGATGAGGAGGATAATGCTGAGTATGGTGGGTGGATGGGAACGGCCAATGCGAAAATGATAGAGGAGGTGCCGGTTGTTCATGATCCTAACTTGGTGGAAGCAAAGTGTATTGAGAAAAAAGTTACGATGAGTGACGGCAGCAGGAACTGCCAGTGGGATAGTAGAAGTGCTATTTTGGGAAACAACAACAGAAGCGGATTTGACGGGAGGAGTAATGTTAATGGAGGATTTGCAGGCAGAGAAATTGTGGCTTTAAATGAGAAGCATATCATATGTGAAAGTCAGGGAGCTGATATAGGAACAATGAAAGGGGATATTATAGAGGCACATGTTACTGGATACCAACAGCCACATGAATATGTGGAAATCAATGCTGAGCTCATAAGAGAATCACATGATAAGGCTTGGCCTGTTAGTGTCTCTATGGGGCTGAAGGATGGGCCACACGTAGCTTGTGAAGTTGAAGCCCAACCCATCACTGTGTCACAGGTTCTAAACACAAATTTATGTGATAGTGTTATAGGCCACATGAGTCCTCTGAAGTATTATGTAGAGTTTACTAAAGATACCAGTGTGAGACAACAAACACTAGTCCCTCTCAAAAGCCTGTCACCAATATCATCTGTGTTATTAGGTTTTCAAGGCATTAATATTAGACACCCATTAATAGATGACAATGTCACTGGAGATGCTAAGAGACAACGCTGCCTAAATTTTGATGATAGTTGGTCAGAGGTGTTACATGCAGTATATGGGAAAAAAGATACAGAAAAGCTCTCGATGAAGCATTCAAAGTATGAAGCAACAAATCTGGGGCCAAGATTGAAGAGCTATTCATCTAGTGTATAGGGAATATGAAGGTCAGTGGGAGATTGACTTCCTTGATAGCTGGAAAAACCCCAAGGAAGATGTTGATGGTTAGGAAATATTTCACTCTGAAAATGCCGATGGTTGGATGGGACCAACCACCGGTTCACAATGAATCTCCTAGCATACAATTATTAAGGTCTTGAGGCTACCTTGACAATTCAGAATCTCAGAGCCAAATATTCTAAAAATAAGCCCCACATTGTTTTTCTCATGGAGACCAAGCAGAGGCATAGAAGGGTGAGAAAAGAAATAAAAAAATGTGGCTATAATGAAGAGTGGGTGGTTGATCCTATTGGCACAAGTGGCGGTTTGGCACTCTAGTGGTCAGAGGATATAATAGTTAATATCTTATCATCTTCAGCTTATATCATACACACTAGCATCTTATCCACAGCTGTCGAAACCCCTGCATATGCTAACTTTATTTATGGCCTAACGGATGAGATAAAGCATAATAGGTACTGGTAGGAGGTGGTCTGAATTAGTCAGAGTATTGCTACCCAATCACGGATTTGCATCGGGGACTTCAATGATATCGCCTCTCCTATTGAAAAAAGTGGAGGTCAGCTGAAAGCATAGCGTAAGATTATCAATTTCCAGAATTTTATATATGATTGTGCCCTCCTCAATTTGGGGTATAATAGGTATGGCTTTACCTGGTGCAACAAGAGAGAGAGAGAGAGAGAGTAAAGCAACTATACGGGAGAGGCTAGACCGAGCAATGGTTAATGTACCATTATAAGAGTAGTTTCCTCTTTTGCAGTCTGGTTGGCTCTAATCACCATATCCTACTGGTGAACTTTTGTTTTAAAAGAAAGCATCACTGCCGTTTGTTTAAATTTGAAGCAATTTGGGTGTCCCATCCCACTTTTAATCAGATGGTTAAAGAAGGATGGGTTGAGCACGAAGGTAATAATAGTTCTAAAATTTCTTCCTTTTGCTCTCAATTGACTTTATGCAGGGACACCCTTATTCGGTGAAGTAGGACAAAATTCCCAATAATAAAAATGTAGGGACACCCTTACTTGGTGAGTAGGACAGAATTCCCAAATAATAAAAAGAGGATTGAGAAGCTTAAAGCTAATATGGCTGTATTATCTCATAGGAATCTAAGTGTAGCAGAAAAAATAGAAGTCAATGTAATTCTGGTGGAGATTGAGGATGCGTTTGAACGAGAAGAACATTATTGGTGGCAACGCTCACGTATTGAGTGGTTAAAGACATGCGATAAAAATTCTAAATTTTTTCACCTTTATTATGAAGTGAAGGCAACAAAACAGACTCTTACGAATTAGAAATGATGTTGGTCAATAGTTGAAAGATGAAAAGGATATCTCGTATAATATTGAAACTTTCTTCCAGGTACTTTTTTCAACTTTTGGGCTATGATCATATTCAGAGGTGTTAGACTATGTGGACCCTGTCATTACGGATCAAATGAATACTACCTTACTGAATCCAGTCTCCCTTAAAGAAATCTGAATTGCCGCGTTTCGCTTGGGGAGCACCAAAGCACCGGAACTTGATGGCTTCTCAGGAGAGCAGGTAGCTTCCTTGTCACCTGGTAGGGGACTTCGACAGGGTGACCCCCTTTCGCCTTACTTGTTTATCCTAATGGTAGAAGTTTTTTCCATTATGATCATCAAGAATCAATAGCAGGGGCTCCTTAAAGAGTTCAACTGTAGGAATTTGGCTTGAATAATTGACCTGTAATTCTCTGCCTCCGGTCAATATGCAAACTTAGACAAATATGGTATTTTCTTCACTACAAACATGCCTGAGGATGTGAAGAACACAATTGGTTAGATTTTTGGCATTAACTCTACGAAGGACCCTGGCAGATATTTGAGTATCCCTAGCAAATGGGGTAAAAATAAGTACCAAGCACTCTCATATATATGGGAGCATGTTCACGCTAAGATTCAAGGATGGAACAAGAGTACCCTCTCTTATGCTGGTCGGGATGTAATGATTAAATTAGTTATCAATGCTCTCCTAATTTTCACTATAAATTGTTTCAAGTTCCTGGTGTAGACTTGCATAGAACTAAATAGCCATATTGCTAATTTCTGGTGGGCTGATAGCTTTGGTGAGAATAAAACATATTGGAAATCTTGGGAGTATATAAACAACGCTAAGGTAGATGGTGGTATGGGTTTCCAAGATTTTATTATTATGAATGATGTATTGTTAGCCAAGATTGCGTGGCGGCTCTTGCAAAACCCAACAGCATTAGGGGTTCACATCTGAAACAGTGTTTACTTTCCTCGGGGTGATTTTACTGATGCTTAAAAAGGGCCAAAGGATTCTTGGTGTTGGTCTAGCATAGAAGAGGGTCGTGACTTTCTCAAGAAGGATTTGATGTGGGATATTGGAGATGGTAGCTCCATTCGCATTTGGGGTGATAATTGAGTGTGAAATGTTGCCTTCCTATAAAAACCAACTAATGATGAGAGTTTGATTGTGAAGTATGGTAGAGTAAGTGACCTTATTATGGATGGACAGTAGAATGTGGAGCCAATTCACAGTCTGGTTCCTATAGAGGTTCTAGCAGCTATCACCAAGCTGTCATTGCCCAATAATGGGATGGAAGAAAAACTCTTTTGGTCTCCAGCAACAAATAGGTAATACTCAGTTACACTGGGCTATAGAACCAAGAAACTAAGAGCTAAACCAACCTTGTTACGACCCATCTCTTCCTGTGTTTTGTCACCTGACAACTGAAAGCAGATATGTAAATTGGAGATTATTCCTTGAATTTAGCATTTTATTTGGTGAACTTTGAACAATGTGCTGGCCGCCAATTCTGCTTTATTCATGCGTAAATGGTCCCCATCACTACTGTGTCTGATATGCCATATGGAGGAGGAAATCTTTGAGCATCTCTTCTTTGTTTGCCCCTGGACTAAATGTGTCTAGTTTGGTTGCAGTCTTGTCTTTCGGCTTGAAGCAGATAAGGTCCGTAGCTTTTAATATTGGTGGCTTAGTCTCTACAATAATCACTGCAAACTTAAAGGAGTTGAGTTGTCATTAGTATGCTAGTTGTTATGGTTTATATGGAAACAGAGGAATGGAATGATTTTCAATAATGAACCTATTAACCCATTAAGGGTCATTAACGCTGCCATGAAGTCCAATGCTGGATATTAGAGTAAGGTACCACAATCTAGAATTACCACGCCTATGAGGAGGCCTGCGAATCAAGGTCCCCAGTGGTCTCATCCTCCTATAGGTGTCCTCAAGATCAATAGCGACGGTGCTTATAAATTCCAACATACTGAGGTAGGTATAGGGATCATTTGTCGAAATGAGTATTGTTCCTTCTGCTAGGGTTTTGAAGACAAGGTAAAATCAATATCGGCATTCATCACTGAAGCGTTAGCCTTGAGAAGAGCATTGATGCTAGCTATTGATATGGGGCATGAAAGGTTATTTTTGAAACTGATTTCCAAATGCTATTTAACTATGTTACACGGCAGCACCTAGATCTATATGAGTGGAGGTGTAGAAGTATCATTCAGGATGTTGTTAATTTCCTTGGGTCTAAAGCTGTGTTCTCCTTAGTCTATGCCTTTAGGGAAGGCAATACTGCAACAGATTATCTAGTGGATGTTGCTTGTAAGGGAGTGTGCCTGGTCGGGTGGGTCTACCAACCATCAATCTCTTTGAATACCATTCTAGCTTTAGATATGCAGGAAGTTCCTAATTTCTCTAAGGATGCTCCCAAACCTGTGACTCACGAAGCTTTTGGTTGATGTTTTTTCTTTTCTTTTGGTCATTGTCTTTAGTTTGTCTTTCCTACAACATTATGGTGCTTACTCTTCAGCTTTTTCCATGTACAATTTATTGGAATAATATCAGCTGCATCTTTCGACCAAAAAAAAAGAACCGTTATTTATCTGCATGGAGCATATATAGTGCCTATATATATGGTCATTAATAATCGTCATAAAAAGCCTTTTATGTAGTAGTGATTGTAATAAAAAAATAACTATTTTCATACTACCTCTAGCCCTTAATATAAGATCTCGTCTATAATGTAATTTACACTACAAACAAGATCTTACAACAATGATGAGAAACAAGAATGAGACAACCATAGTATCCATGGAAATAAATTAAAACAAGAAATTTTTTAAAAGGAAAGTAATGATTCTCCATCATTGCACGATTTCCCCATTATTTAGAAGGACGAGGGACTAACATGAGTTTTGATTGGAGAAAGAAAAATAGAACTTTTTTGCTTCCATGAATCTCCATTGCTACAGTTCACTCCATCATGGATGTTCTTGCAGCTTTTTTTTGTTTTCCTTTTCTGAGTTTGCAAACTATGGAAAGTAAATGGAAAAATTGTATTTAGGTCCTATATAAGAGAAAATACGATAAAATGGTTCCTTAAAATCTCAAAAATTATACTTAAGTCCTATAGGACTTTTTTTACAATCAATTCCAATTCCACTGAAAAGTTCAGGGGTATCCATTGACAAGTCCATAGACATTCATTGGCAAGTTCATGGGCATTTGACAATTAAATTTATTGCAAAAAAATTTCATAGGACTTAAATACAATTTTGAGATTTCAAATGACCATTTTGTCGTATTTTTTCTTGTCCGAAACCTAAATGTAATTTTCCCAAAAGTAAATTAGGGAATCTTTGAAAAAAAAAGAGTAAATTCCAAATTTAGTATCAAAGGGAAAATTAGTAAATAAAATTTATTTTAACATAAATTTAATTAAAATTATATTTTTAAAATATTCTTAATGGAGTTTACGGTTTGAACTATTAAGTATATGTTTTCAAAATATAGGGGATGGCATATAATTCAGACAAAATAGAAGGGTGGTAAGAGTATTTTACTCTTTCTTTAATGAAAATCTTGCTTTTTTTTAATAACAAGTAATTATATTATAAAGAAAAAAAGTATTCTAAACGCAAGTTCAATAGGAGAGTTTCACAAAGAGAATCCTTAAAAAAATAAGAATGCATCATGGAAAAATAAGAAAGAAACATGCATGGACAAAAATTAAAGCTCTAGATAAGAAAAAAATACTATAAGAAATGTCATTTAATGAAGCACTTGAAAGTTTTGTTGCATCGAGAAATTTGGAACCAACACACAAAACTGTAAGTAAAGGGCGCTGATGATGATAAGAGGAATAAGACCATATCCATAAACTGTGTGTAAGGGGCGCTGATGATGATAAGAAGAATAAGACCATATCCATAAAGTCTTGCCAAGTGTTTTTATCAATGGGAACCAAAATAATTCCTACATCTTGATAACTATTTCAGTTACTTCACGTCGCTGTCAAGTAGCACAACAAAACATAAGAGAATGACAAATATTATGAATGTGAAACAAAGACCAATATATTTGAACATGACAAGTCGTAAGTCAGTGAAAAAATAAATGGAAAATCCCATATAAATACCATTTCAATTGTCAAAACCCATAAAAGTCTCTTATAACTTGAAAAAGACATATAGGTGTTCAAGTACCAATCTGGGTTACTGAAGTTTAAGACTAAAGACCAAAATGCCCCTCAACTCATTTACTCATACTCACACGGATGACTCCAGAAAACTGAATACTGCTTTGGGTTCTCTGCTAGAAGGGTTTCATTCGCTAGCAAGGCTCGTCGTCGTCCCCAAATCTGAAAGCGTGGGTGGAAGCAGTCATGGTGTGGTACATTTGCTGGTGAGGACGAAGATTTTGTAAGAAGATCTCATAATAGCTAGAGACTACACAACGAGGCTGAGAATATGAAGCACAACTTCAGAGACGAAGATTTCTGGTTCTATGATTGCAAGAACGTGATTTGTGAACCTATTGCCTCTATTTCTCCCCCTATTAGACATCTTGTTTCCTTATGGGAGTAAAAAATGTAAGGATTAAGCTCTAATTAGCTATTAGCTGATTTAAAAGATTTTTCAAAGGACAAAAATGCAAAGCAAGTTGGACTGAGTTGGACCCAACTAGTTCACGTATTCTCCTTTTCGAATCAATAAAGAATAAATTAGTGACCTACATTCTATTCATTTATTTCCATCCTAGTTCACGCATTCTCCTGTTTGAAGCCTTCGGTTTCATGGTTTCCTCTAGATTATGGTTAATCAAAGTTTATGAGAAAAATTATAAGGGCAGCTAAAACCTTCCCCTGTCATTGCAGATTGATATCCAAACGAAGAGAGTAGATAATAGATAATGTGCATTCCAGAATTTAGAGAAGATATACAAGCCTTGTGTGTTCAAAAGTTTCATCTTTGAGGTACCAGTTTGCCTACCCCTTTTTTCCCTTTTTTGTTTTCAAGTTGGGTTATTGAAATCACCGAGTCTTAGATTGGGGCTGATTTTGTCAATGCTTCTTTTTTGGTGTGTTATTTATGATTCATAGGATCTTTGAATTTTTTCATTTTGGGGTATTCTTATTGATTTTTTATTGTTTGCTGTGAAACCTTAAGTTGGGGTGAATTTCATGGGATCACCTATTGTTATTGAAAAAGAAATTGAAATAAAGAAAGAAATGGTAGACATGGGGATGTGCTTTTGCTAACATACTTTTTAATTTAGTTTCATGTGCTTATTCAATGATATATTTTAGGAATTAAATGCTTCTATTTGATTAAAAATCTTATGCATAAATTGATTTAGGTATTGAAAGTACACTTGGATTTATTTTAGTGCATTTTCTGTGAATTTCTTCTACGCTTATGAACTTGTGCACAACATATATGTTTGCAGTTTGAAGAGAATTTTGCAACTTTGAGTCATTTTATGAAAAACATGTCTTTTGCAATTTCGGTTCCTATTGAGACTTTTGCTTCAAATTCATCATCCTGTATTTGTGATGTTTCTTCAGATGCTGAAGATATTGCCATATATTAGAACTTTGTAAACATGCTATTTTTCCTCCTGTTATATTGTTTGATTCTTGTCTTAGGGATATAAAATAACAAGCATCTTAATAAACAACTGCAGATATTACTTGTGTGATAAGGTGTGATAGTTTAAGTAATGATCCCTATTCCTGTAAACAGACATGCCTATCTTGATTCTTTTCTATTCCACGGCAATGCAATGCACCTGGATGATAATTCACTCTCCATATAATGTTACAAAGTAATGATGGGAAAAATAAAATTGAATGCTATGAGGTATGTGTCTCATATATATTACGCTATTTGAAACCAATACATTTATTCAACTGATAATTTCCATATTGATCATGTAAACATAAGAATTAGGACTTGCCCCAACATATCAATTCAAACCAAAGCAAATGAGGTAAGATTTTCTCAAAGAAGTGTCTTTTATCATGTAGTGCATCAGACAAGTTAGCCTGATTAGTAGCTAGTTATATTAGTAACTTGAACCTTTTTGGTAATTTCTACCTCCCACTCAGTAATCTAGCTACTTAGCTCCCACCTTTTACTTCTTTTCTATTTTATTTACAACATTGATGTGAGGATAACTAATTTATTGAAAACGAGTTCCACTGAATTGTTATGATTTACCATAGTGGAATTTATTTGTACAAATGAGACTCATTCACTTATATATTGTACAGATCAATATGTATTATCTTCTATGAGTGGTTTCTCTAAAATGGCTACTGTCCACGATAATATGTATTTGGATTGTTAAATTCAGAGTTTGGGCCCTTAAAAGAAATAGCTTGAGTTGTAAGAGATTCCTTCATTTCAATTGAATTAAACTGTGACGTATTTTGTAGCTGCAACTTAGTAGGTCTTCTCCATAAACTAGTGAAGTGGATATGGAAAAAAAGATGTAAAAATTGGTTACATTTTGTTTCAAAGTGAGTTTGAAAGGGGAAGGAGGGGCTAAATTTTCAAGAGATGGTTAAGGAGTTGACAACAACCTGGAGGAATTTGAATGAGGAGGAGAGGAAAAAAATATAATGATAGGGTGAAGCAAGGAAGGCTGGAGAGGCAGAAGAGGAACTATCCAGTTGCTTTTCACTCGCATTGCTCTCTGAATCAATTCGCCAAACTAGTTGCTCATATAAATAGTAATCCAGACTTAAAAACTAAGGTATAAAGGTTAGAATTTGGAATTCTACTTGATGTGGAATGTATGAGGCTCCCTTAAGACATTTTAGTTGCTATAATGAGAGCGTATGATCCCCCTACTAATCAATTTAGAATTAGGGGGAAGAAAACTGAAATAAAAGAAAAAGATGTTGCAAAATTGCTTGGGGTCCCAAATAGTGGGGAGGAGGTGAAATTAGACATTAGTGAGATAGATGAGACGTATAAGAGATTGAAGGCAGAGTATAGTAAGCTCAAGTATGAAAACATACTGAATGGCATAACATCTGGGGAAGCATATGACAAGTTTGAATTTTTATTCATTTTGCATATGTTGGGTACTTTTTTGGCTCCCACTGCAAGCTCAACAATTAGTGACAAGTTGCTTAAGATAATATGTTGGACCATGAAAGGATTTTCCCACTTTGACTGGGCCATATACATTGTCAATGAACTACAAAAAGAGATGGCAGATTACATTGACACGTGAACAAAGAGGGAAGCTGCAATGTGGGAGGGTGTTTATACATGCTGTTGGTATGTACTATGAGTAGTTTTTTGTTTGGTTTTTTCTTTATCCAACCACAAAATGTTAAATGTTTTTTATTCTTGTTATAGATATATTTTGATGAGTAGTTCCTATTGTCTAAACCTGTTTGCCATGCATTGACATCTGCAATTCAGTTTTGGACAAAAGAGAAGGTCAAGGAGATGATCGACAGAGAGCGGAAGAGCGACATTGAGATTCTATATACGAGGGAGGCAACAAAAGTGAATGAAGAGAAGGACTTTCTCAACAAGAATCGTCTCACTTATTTAGACCCTATATGGAATAACATTTTGTTACATTAATTGAATGCATTTTCAATGCATTTGACCAATTTTGTGAATGTGTTTTACAGGAATTAAAGGAGTTGCATGGACGGTTGATGGGTATTATTGAGAAGAACCACAAAAAGCTTGTTTCTGCTATTGAAGACGAGTTGGTAAAAGCACAATTAAAGATTGAAAGGCAGTGGAAGCAGCAAGCTCAGGTCCCTATTGACTGTGACAACATAAATGATGACAATCCTAAGTGACATGAGGGAAGCGATAAGGTAGATGGTGACGATCATCACAGAGATGATGACAATGATGATGATCTTGATGATGACGATAACCATTTGTGCATTTAATGAGGAGACTCCAAACCAAGAGGCTAGAAACAATGAACAACAAGAATCTAGGGATGATGAATTTGTATAGAAGGAACAAGGGCCAAGGAGATCAAAGAGGCCAAGGATGCCTAAGAACATGTCCCCGTGGACTTTAACAAAGCTAGTTAAGTGGACGAAGAAGGCTAAAGATGATAAGGAAAAGCTTTTTGAGGTCATATCTCAAGTAACACACGGTGATGAGGATTTAGAGTAAGTTGTAATGTTGTTCTTTATTTATTAATGAGTAAATTTATTAATCAGTCAATAGATAATGACACTATTTATACTTTACAGGGTGCTGGTTGACGTAGGTGATGAATACACTATAAGGGGAAGCTACTAACACTCGGTGGAATTAACAAAATAAGTAACCGTGTAAGTGATATAATAGCTGAATCGGTTTTCAATATATTTAATGCATTTAATACATGTGACTCTGCATGGAGGTAATGTCTCTTGTGTGTAAGATGTTAATGGCAAAAGTGAAAAACGCGGGACAAGTGGGGTGACATATTTTTGATGCGGATTTTATGGTGACTTGCTATAATTTTACACCTAACTTGTTGTATTGACGTTTCTATATTACGCTAACTAGTTTATTCGTCATTGAGTTACTATTGGCCAGAAAACCTATAGGATGGTCAGTTGCTGAATGGAAAAACCAACTACTGCCTGTACAAGTTGGCTACAATATTGTAGAATGTGATATGATTTTGGGGCCCATGTTGGTTGCTGAACACTGGTTCTGTGTGGCTCTTGAACCAAAAACGATGAACTTTTATATGCTTGATTCAATGAAGCCACTATGTTTTACAAGCAAAAGCAAAAAGTGAAAGAAACAAAGTACACTTGCAAATCCCCAGGAATCCGCTCTAAATATACTTGTAAGTAAAATGTGTGACAAATTTGTTGGTCATGAGTACATCATGTGGATATAATATGCCTATGTTTTTTTTCAGAGGGATCGATTTCATGACATCATCGCACTTGTAAAACTGGAGCATATTAGGAAGAAGCTGATCGGTGACTTTATTTGGGCCCTCATTCCACAACAGAAGATGGTTTAGTGTTTTTGTATGTTCACTTGATTTTGGTAAGAAGATGGTTTAGTGTTAGTTTTTAATGTAATTGTGTCATACAGGCATGACTGTGGCGTCCATGTGTTAGTTTGGCTGAACAATTGGAAGCAGGTGTAACCTTCAACTATAGTGATGATGAGGTTGGGGTGTATAGGCGAAATCTACTATGGTGGATGGTTAACCATAAAATAAATAGCAAGAGGGAGGATACATTGAGACTGATTACTTCATAAATGACCCTGACTAAGAGGATATGACTGACTTGATTCTGTTGTTAATGTCACTTTTTGGTCTTCTTGAAACAATTATTTTTTTAGAATTCATCATTGTTGTAAAGAGCTCAAAACCTATTGTCTAACTTAGTAAGCAAGCACTGCATTTTGGTGTGACATAGTAAAGTTGTTATTTTGGTAACCAAGCTTGTATACTTCATCATAGCAGTGGCCTTTTGTGATGTATTGTTACTATGTATGTAAATTTACTAAAGCTATGTCCATTTATTCCCACAGTTTGCTAATATGCACTGTTGTAGCACAGGAAGCAAGTAAATCAAGAAATATTGTGTGTTAAGTGTTGGCCCAAAAGGGGTGGCCTCTGACAGGTTCAATAATAGGAATGACAAGGTTTTTAATAGTTTTGATGAGAATGGGAATGGGAATGACAAATTAGTCTAACCAAACATTATGTGTGGATTGTCCAAAAAGGGTGGCCTCTGACAAGTTCAATAATGGGAATGACAAGGTTTTAATGGTTTTGACGAGAATGGTAATAGGAATGACAAATTAGTCCAATCAAACATTATGAGTGGATTGGCCAAAAGGGGTGGCCTCTGACAAGTTCAATAATGGGAATGACAAGGTTTTTAATGGTTTTGATGAGAATGGTAATGGGAATGACAATTTAATAGTTCCAAACATCATATGGGCAAGTGTTTGCCCACTGGGGGGGACACTGACAAATTCACTAATGGAATTATCAAAGTTTGTAATGGTTTTGCCGAGAATGGTAATGGGAATGATAACTTAATAGTTCTAACTTCCAAACATTATGTGGGCAAGTGTTTGCCCAAAGGGGGGACGTTGACAAATTCGCTAATAGAATTAAAAATTTTTTTAATGGTTTTGATGAGAATGGTAATGGGAATGACAAGTTTCATAATGGTAATGACAAGTTCTGATGTCAATGACAAAAACCACCAATGTTTATCATAGCAATTACCAAGTAAAGGGTTCAAATGACAATTTAACATTACTTATTCCACCTACACCCAAAGCATACAAGCCATAAACCCAGAAGAAGGTGCTCCTTCAATTATAATTAAATGGTTTTAAGCTATCACCATTAACAACTGTTTCAATGGAAATGACAAGTACAGTAATGAAATTTACAAAACACCAGATTCTTACTGACAGCAACTACCAAATACATTATCCAATGACAAGTAAACATTACGATTCCACCAGCACCTAATGTTTTCTTGTCATTCCCAGGGTATAACCTATTGTTTTAACAAGAAACAGTACTTATATAAAGGACATCATATATGCCATAACCCTTCTAACCAAAATATCTGAAGGGATCCAAGTCATTGTACATAAACCAAAAGATGACTTGTAAAATAGCTACTCCCAGGTTTGCACACCCAGGCTTAAGTTGGTTTTGGATTCTTGCATGTTCTTTTGGAGTGGCATACTTGATGGCATGAGCTGCAATGGTATACTTTCTTGTTTTGGAATTATGACTCTTTCCTTACAAATCTTGGCCTACTAGGAGGTCTGCTAGTCTTAGGTGGTGCCAGGAACGGTTGACTTGCTATATTATCTACCCAGTAGTCATTTGGATTTGGCATGTCTATTATGACAACTGGGATCATTGTTCTTCTATATATCTTTTTCTTGGCATGTAATTTTGAAGCACTATCAACATTATTGTAGACATTTCCATAAACTCCCTTTATGGCAGCATAAGAGTGAGGACAAGGAATACCTGACATTTGCCATCTTTTGCATATGCACTCGTGTAAGGACAGCTCAACCTTTATGATCTAATCACTGTATGGACATGAACCCTACCACCTCCATATACTTCTACATCCATGTATTCAACCCTTTTAACATTTTCCTTCACTTCTTGTTCTATGTTTGGCACGACACCATTTTTCCATTTACTTATTCCCAAGCTTGCTACATACATCTTTTTCACTACTTTGTCACGATGTTCGTGGATAAGCTGGGAAACATTATGACGTCTCTCCTTAACTATCCAAGCATTGAATGTCTCAGTAAGGTTTGTCATGATTTTATCCCAATATTTAAATGGGAACTTACTCATGGTCCACCTTTCAATATCACCATAGTTGATCAACTACTCATATATTTCCTTATTGAGAAGCCTTATATGTTCTATTGCAGTCTCGAAGTCGCTGTTAAGCCTTGCATATGCAATTGCATCAAGCAAGTCCAGTGTATTTTGCCTTCCTTGCCCCCAGTCTTCCTCGTTCCTCTATTCAATTCAAGGACTTAGGTGCTGAAGTTTTCCTTAATGTGCCTGTAACAATATGCATGCCTCTCATAGCAGTGATTATGGTATTATGTCGGTCTGATACAATTATGACCTGTAACGAACCTAATATCTTCTTAATCTTCTCAAGAAACCAAGTCCAGTCTTCAATTGTCTCTCCTTTCACTATAGCGATGGCAAATGGCAATAATCCATTGTCTGCATCAAACGCTGAAGTTGACAATAGAGTTCCCTTGTATGGTCGACTTAAATGGGATCCATCAAAGTACAATATAGCTCTAGCACCAGCAATGAACCCTTCTATACAATAGCCGTAGGCTATAAATACATGCTCCAAGGTGTTCTTCCCACTAGTGACCTATTCAGTCACAGTCTTGTCATCACTTTGCTTTAAGCGATCACATATCCATAGTATTAATATGTATGTGTAGGATCGGTAAGCATAGCGGAAGAATTTGAAAAATTTTCACCGATCCTAATCGAGGATCTATCAACGGCGTTTAAATCAAGTTGGAAGGATTCATACCTTTTTGATGATTCAGAGTTTTCATGATCTCTAGGAGCCAACACGTCAGGTCCGCTCCCTCTACCGCTATCTACACGAATGCTTTCCAACCGAGACTGCGTGCTAGCGCCTCTAATGTCTCCAAGGGTTTAACTTGCGGCTCTCAATTCTGATGTACACTGAGTCTATCAGCTCTATCAAGTTTATAACCCATGAGGGTTATTTTCAAATTTCAAAATTAATCATCATTAATTTCGAAATTAATTAACAATTAATTATCTTGATTAGCTAATTAAATAAATTCAGTTTAAATTAAATCTGTCCAACAGTTTTAATTTAACCTATTTATTTAATCCAAATAAAGAGCCATTAGATTTAATTTATCTTCATAAATTAAATCTGAGATACTATATCTCTATCATGTTAGTTATTAAATTTAATATATCTTAATAAATTAAATTTAAAACTAACACAATATAATAATATCATATAATATATATACATACATAAATATATAAGATATATATTTCAAAAATATATATATCTATATAATATTATTAATGAATTTTATATTTTATATATATATATATATATAAATATAAAATTCGTCCACCCTAAATTAAACATTATCTCGTGTTGGGCCATTCTTGTGTGCGACCCTGTAGGCCCATATGAAGTTGGCAGTGGGCCAATAACTATACTAACCCAAAAGTCACAAGCGGCCTCTAGCAAGACATTACGACTACCCAATTCATATGAGGATCGTTATCACGATGCAACCTGTCATACAACCATGTCACGTCCCTTTTGTCACACGATATATCAATCAAGGATAAGGCATGGAAAATGTCATCCTCTTGTTCCTAACCATTACTTTCTCGATTCCTGAGTAGCCTGATAACAGAGACAGAAACTCCTTTCATCATAGTATGGCCATACATTTCTCAGACTCACTCATCGAGGGGCCCAGTAATATCTCTCTACTAATGTGAGGGACAAATTCCATCTTGATCATTCATATTCCTCTACATGAAAAACCACCAAGCCCGATCGTAGCCTTTATCATCACCCGGTCAAAAGTGACTTTTGACTAGTTCAAAGCTTAGCAACTCTCATGTAGGAATCAATGATGACCTCAGGTCTAAGGGCATTGTGACGTGGTTATACTTGAGAAAAGCTTATGACTTGATCCATGTAGCTTTCTCATAGTGGGTCGGTCCAGCACCTTGTACTCTTACAAGTGCCTAAGACTTTGATTCGTATCTCCATATCTTATCAAAGTCATACTAGTCTTGTTTCATCTCTGCTCCCGCATAGATGACCGACCAGGGACATTTTAGGACAATCTTTATGAATTATCCAAGGATACAATTATCACAGTTAACATGCAAATAATATGATAACAGAATGGAGAAATTTCATTAAAATAATAATGTTTAAAGTACAATGATTGGCCCTTAGGGCACAATTTCCAATATCCTCCCATTTGCCCTAGGTGCAATCATTAATTTGCCTAATTCCCATTGCCCTAACATGACGCTCATGCTTTGCCTGTGCAAGTGGCTTAGTAAGAGGATCAGCAACATTATCTTCTCCTGCTACTTTGTATATCTTTATATCACCTCTATCATTGATTTCTCTAATAAGATGAAATCGCCTGAGTATGTGTTTGGTCCTTTGATGTGACCTAGGCTCCTTGGCCTGTGCAATAGCACCGCTATTGTCATAGAACAAATCTATTAGATTTGAGATGGTAGGCACCACCCCTAGTTCAGTAATGTACTTTCTGATCCAAACGGCTTCTTTAGCTGCATCTGATGCTGCTATATACTCAACTTCTGTTGCAGAATCTGCTATAGTGCTTTGCTTGGAGCTCTTCCAGTTTACTGCTCCACCATTCAGGAGGAATACATATCCAGATTGCGATTTAAGGTCGTCTTGGTCAGTTTGGAAACTTGCATCTGTGTAACCGGTTACACAGAGCTCATCATCCAATCCACCATAGACCAAAAATAAGTCCTTAGTCCTTCTTAAGTACTTTAGGATATTCTTATCGGCAGTCCAATGACCCTCACCAGGATCTTGTTGGTATCTGCTGGTCATACTTAAGGCAAACGAGACATCCGGTCGAATACATAACATGGCATACATGATGGATCTAATGGCGGAGGCATATGGAACCTTACTCATGCGATCTCGCTGATCAGGTGTACTAGGACACAGATCCTTGCTAAGATGGATGCCATGAGACATCGGCATGTAACCCCCTTTTGAAACATGTATATTGAACCTATGCAGTATCTTATCTATGTATGTGCTCTGACTTAGGCCTATTAGTCTTTTGGATCTATCCCTATAGATCCTAATTCCTAGGATATACATGGCTTCACCTAAGTCTTTCATTGAAAAGGACTTTCCTAACCAAGACTTGACACTCTGCAAGGTAGGAATATCATTCCCAATGAGTAGGATGTCATCTACATAAAGCACTAGAAATACAACTATGCTCCCACTAACCTTCTTGTAAACACAAGGTTCATCGATGTTTTGAATGAATCCAAACTCTTTGACTACTTCATCAAAACGATGATTCCAGTTTCGAGATGCTTGCTTCAATCCATAAATGGATCTTTGAAGCTTGCAAATTTTACCAGAGTCCTCTGAACGCACAAAACCTTCAGGTTATGTCATGTACACATCCTCAAGCAGCTTTCCATTAAGGAAGGCTGTTTTGACATCCATCTGCCATATTTCATAGTCATAATATGCTGCAATGGCAAGAAGGATTCTGATTGATTTGGCTATTACAACTGGGGAAAAGGTTTCATCATAGTCTACACCATGAGTTTGAGTGAATCCTTTTGCAACCAGTCGTGCCTTGAAGACATTTACATTGCCATCCATGTCAGTTTTCTCCTTGAAAACCCATTTGCACCCAATAGTTTTTACACCTTCAGGTGGATCGACTAAGGTCCATACCTGATTGTCATACATGGATTGCATTTCAGACTTCATGGCGTTTAGCTATTTCTCAGAGTTTGGTCCCACTGTGGCTTCTCGATAGGTGGTGGGCTCATTTTGCTCAATGAGCAACACATCACGGCCTTCAGTAATCAGAAATCCATATCTCTGAGGCTGATGCCGTGTCCTATCAGATCTTCGTGGACCTTGTGTTACTTGAGGAGGCTCAGCAACTTGTTGTGAGTCTTCTCTAATTTCCATCTAGGGTTCTGTACCATCTTGTGGATCTCGAATTTCTTCGAGATGTGCGTCGCTCCCATTGATTGTTTTAGAGACAAACTCTCTTTCTAGAAACTTGCCATTTCGAATAATAAACACTTTGTTATTGGTGGGATTGTAGATATAGTATCCCTTCGTTTCTTTAGGATACCCTACGAAAAGGCACTTTATGGATCTGGGCACTAATTTATCAGAGGCTTGTTGCCTAACATATACCTCACATCCCCAGATCTTAAGAAAAGATAAACTTGGTTTCTTTCTAGTCCATATCTCATATGGTGTCTTTTCAATTGCCTTAGATGGAACACGATTTAGTGTGAACGCAGCTGTCTCTAGGGCATGTCCCCAAAAGGACGGTGGAAGATCTATTTGACTCATCATAGATCGAACCATATCTAATAGTGTTCGATTCCTCCGTTCAGAAACTCCATTCCATTGTGGTGTTCCTGGAGGAGTCAGTTGTGAGATTATCCCACAACTCCTGGGATGGTCAGTGAATTCTTGGCTCAAATATTCACCACCTCGATCAGATCTAAGTGCTTTAATTGTTTTACCAAGTTGGTTTTGTACTTCATTTTGGAATATTTTGAACATTTCAAAAGATTCAGATTTATGTTTCATTAGATAGATATAGCCATATCTACTAAAGTCATCTATAAATGTAATGAAGTAGACATAACCTCCTCTGGCAGCTATATTTAATGGTCCACATACATCTGTATGTATGAAGCCCAATAATTCAGTAGCCCTCTCACTGTGCCCAGTGAGAGGTGCCTTAGTCATCTTTCCTAATAAGCAAGATTTGCATGTATCACATGATTCAAAATCAAATGAGTTTAGAAATCCATCTTGATGGAGTTTAGAAATGCGTTTCTCATTTATGTGGCCTAGACGACAATGCCATAGGTAGGTCGGATTCAAATCATTTGATTTTATCCTCTTAGTAGTTACGTTCTAGATATTCCCGTTATTAGGATGTTCCAAATTTAATATATAATGACCAACATGCAAATCACCATCAGCATAGAAAATTTCATTACGATAAATAGAACATTTACCATTCCTAGTAATGGAAGTATAACCTTCCTTATCCAAATAAGAAAGAGAAACAATGTTACTACTCAAAGCAGGAACATAATAGCAATTGTTCAAAACTAACAAAAGCCCACTGGGCAGAACTAATTCATAAGTGCCTACAGCTAAAGCAGCAACTCTTGCTCTGTTTCCAACTCGTAGGTCCACCTCGCCCTTCTTCAGCTTTCTACTGTCCTTTAGACCCTGCACATTTGTACAAATGTGAGAACCACATGCAGTATCTAATACCCATGTCGAGGAAGTAGAAAAATGAATGTCTATAACATAAATACCTGAAGCGATAGCCCCGTTATCCTTCTTGTCCTTTTTCAGATCTTCCAGGTAGAGTTTGCAATTCCTCTTCCAATGATCGGGTTCATTGCAGAAGTAGCAGACTCCTTCCTTTGGAGGCTTTTCCTTCCTGGGTGCAGGCTTGGTTTCGGGATTGTTTGACTCTTTGGTCTTACCACCTGAGCCATTACCCTTCCATTTGCCCTTCGCTTTCTTTTTCATACCCTTTCCTTTCTAAACCATTAAAACTGTGCTAGGCTTTTTCTTAATGCTTTGCTCAGCAGTTTTGAGCATCCCATGCAGCTCAGAAATTGATTTCTCCATGTTGTTCATGTTATAGTTCATAACAAACTGGTCATAACTCTCCGGGAGTGAGTTGAGGATCAAGTCCATAGCTAACTCCTGGCTCATGGGAAATCCAAGCCTCTCAAGGTGATCAATATAGCCTTTCATCTTTAACACATGAGTACTAACTGATGCACCTTCAGCCATTTTGCAAGAATGTAAGGCCTTTGTGGTCTCATACCTTTCTTGCCTTGCCTGTTGCTGGAACATTTCCTTGAAATGTACTATCATCTCATGAGACTCCATGAGTTCCAGATCTTTTTGGAGCTCTGGAACCATAGTGGCAAGCATCAAGCAACCTACATCCACAGAGTCATCGTTATGATTTGTGTAAGCATCTCTCTGAGCTCTTGGAGCATTAGCTGCAGGCTCCTCAGGAATGGGTTGATCTAGGACATAAGCCTTTCTTTCCTGCTTGAGAACAATTCTCAAGTTCCTGAACCAGTCAAGAAAGTTTGTCCTATTGAATTTGTCCTTCTTAAGGACCGATCGCAATGATAGTGTAGTAGTATTACTAGTCGACATGATTCTACAATTAAAATATGCAAAGTTAGTTAGTAATCTCCCACTAAATTAACAACCCTCAATATAATAATTAGTGGGCTAAGATCCATATTTGGCTTAAACTTAAGTCCGCTTTGGCAAGACGCTTAAATTCAAGTTATTTAGGTAGGTAACCTATTTACCAATTACATCACATGTAACTCTTAGATCTTTATAGGATTTAATCATCATATGATCCGGCATGTTTAACCCCATCTAATGCCTTGAGATTCAAAACCGTTTTGTTAATCTCAATTAAGTCAAAACAATAATGAATATTATGAGCATCATAATTACTCAAGCTTGTCTCATCAAGATAACTCAAGTGCATCCACTTTGGTGGTTTCCACAATTGAGCGATCTAGGTTTTGACAAGTATTCATTAATTGACGGCATTATGACTTAAGATTTAATTTAGAGGGCTTAATTAATTAGTTTTGTTTATATGGATGCAATCGTGGTCGTATCTCATACAGATAAATACATATAAACGTAAAAGTAATCATGCAATGATCTTATCAAAAGCATAATTTAAACGTGACACAACATGGCTTACCTAACTTAAAATCCTCCCAAGACAATGAGAGGACTTCTCTAAAAAAAGAGAGAAATGCATTGAGAGAAACCTCGTTTAAACATTTGAGGAGAGTGAGATGAGAAGAGAATGTACATCGAGAGTATTTAGAGAAAGACACGGCACGCAGGCCGTATTTAAATATTACAACCTTTGTAAAATTCTAAAGCCATGTTGTTCACCATACCCAAACAAGGATAAATAATAAACCACAACAAGAATTCATACAATATGAAAAGCAATAAATGTCATGATCAGATTATATTAAAAGAAATATTTGAAAATTTTAAATTTTTAAATTTCGGACCCAATTTTTCAAAACAAAAAACAACAATGGCCCAGAACGCTTCTGATCCAATTTGTCTTCCCCATAGTTCGGATCCCTATTACCCGAATAGATATCCGAACCTAGACCCAATTTGATTGCCGCCAACTACGATCTTAGGTACCCTACCCAATTTCATGCTTGTTCAAAACGAAAATCACATACATGTTTCAAGATATACATGTTCGGAATCGATTTCACGCTTGTTCCAAAACGAGAATCACATACATATTCGAGTGTTTCTTATAAACATACGTACACATCCCATATATATCACATGTATAAGAATCATAAACTCAATTTAAACGCACAATTGATCTGGCTCTGATGCCACTGTAGGATCGGTAAGCACAGCGGAAGAATTTGAAATTTTTTCACCGATCCTAATCAACGATCTATCAACAGCGTTTAAACCAAGTTGGAAGGATTCATACCTTTTTGATGATTCAGAGTTTTCATGATCTCTAGGAGCCAACACATCAGGTCCGCTCCTTATACCAGTATCCACACGAATGCTCTCCAACCGAGACTGCGTGCTAGTGCCTCTAATGTCTCCAAGGGTTTAACTTGCGGCTCTCAATTCTGATGTACACTGAGTCTATCAGCTCTATCAAGTTTATAACCCATGAGGGTTATTTTCAAATTTCAAAATTAATCATCATTAATTTCGAAATTAATTAACAATTAATTATCTTGATGAGCTAATTAAATAAATTCAGTTTAAATTAAATCTGTCCAACAGTTTTAATTTAACCTATTTATTTAATCCAAATAAAGAGCCATTAGATTTAATTTATCTTCATAAATTAAATTTGAGATACTATATCTCTATCATGTTAGTTATTAAATTTAATATATCTTAATAAATTAAATTTAAAACTAACACAATATAATAATATCATATAATATATATACATATATATATAAGATATATATTTCGAAAATATATATATCTATATAATATTATTAATGAATTTTATATTATATATATATATAAATATAAAATTCGTCCACCCTAAATCAAACATTATCTCGTGTTGGGCCATTCTTATGTGCGTCCCTGTAGACCCATATGAAGTTGGCAGTGGGCCAATAACTACACTAACCCAAAAGTCGCAAGCTGCCTCTAGCAAGACATTACGTCTAACCAATTCATATGAGGATCATTATCATGATGCAACCTGTCATACAACCATGTCACGTCCCTTTTGTCACACGATATATCGATCAAGGATAAGGCATGGAAAATGTTATCCTCTTGTTCCTGACTATTACTTTCTCGATTCTTGAGTAGCCTGATAACAGAGACAGAAACTCCTTTCATCATAGTATGGCCATACATTTCTCAGACTCACTCATCGAGGGGCCCAGTAATATCTCTCTACTAATGTGAGGGACAAATTCCATCTTGATCATTCATATTCCTCTACATGAAAAACCACCAAGCCCGATCGTAGCCTTTATCATCACCCAGTCAAAAGTGACTTTTGACTAATTCAAAGCTTAGCAACTCTCATGTAGGAATCCATGATGACCTCAGGTCTAAGGGCATTGTGACGTGGTTATACATGAGAAAAGCTTATGACTTGATCTATGTAGCTTTCTCATAGTGGGTCGGTCCAGCACCTTGTACTCTTACAAGTGCCTAAGACTTTGATTTGTATCTCCATATCTTATCAAAGTCATACTGGTCTTGTTTCATCTCTGCTCCCGCATAGATGACCGACCAGGGACATTTTAGGACAATCTTTATGAATTATCCAAGGATACAATTATCACAGTTAACATGCAAATAATATGATAACAGAATGGAGAAATTTCATTAAAATAATAATGTTTAAAGTACAATGATTGGCCCTTAGGGCACAATTTCCAACAGTATGTTTGTTCAGGTCTACCATGAATTTCCTCCATAGCCTTTTCCTTTGCCCTATATGCTTGCTTATATGTCAATTGCACTCCATAATCTCTAGCCAAACTCTTCCTTATTTCATTTGGATGCTTGTCTGTGTGATTTCTAACCTCATCAATGATAATTGATAATGTCAAGCTAGTACTTCGAGTGTGTGTCACATCAAGATTGTGTTGGGCTGTATGAACATGTTCTTTGGTGTATCTTGTCACACATACAAAATGAGTGCTCTTCCCAATTGACCTTGCATTTATTCTCCATGGACAAGTTTCAACCTTACATTTAACATACACACAATCTCTACAATTCTTCACATATGTGTATTCAAATTTGTGCACAATACTGAACTTGTGCAGCACCTTCTTGAAATCATCCACATATGCAAACGTTTGATTTACTCTTACCAACAAATCCATCTACTTCTTATAGTTCATCTCTGTATCGGTGTTGGTGCGCTCTCACTACACATGGAAGGCTAAGAAGAGCCGTTGTAACACCCTGCCTTTAATCACGTAATTATGATTCGATAATGCACATTTAATTCAGATTAGAGACCATCGGATAACTTAAACTCATTTCAATCTCCTACTTTGTAGTAGGGTTTTCACAAAACATTCAAAATCTCTTCTTGTTCCTGGTCTCCATTTCAAAATTCGAATATAATTACCTGTGCAGTTTATCTACATTCATGTATAACAGAGTGTATAACCAAATCCCCGGCAACTCCCGGGTTCTATACATATATAAACTAGGGGTTACAAGTATCCACTAGGGGATTACACAACCAAAATCAAATATGATATTCCTAATTCAAAATATACAGTAATCCCGAGTTTAAAGTAGATAACTAACATCTCAAAAATCCATAGTATCTCTAAAGATCCTAAGTGCTTCGGGTTGGCCGCTTCTCCTTTGAGCCACATGCCCTGTCTGAAATGTTAGTCATAGGAAAGAATGAGATTCGAGCGAATCCCAGTAGTAACAAACCACTCACACAATGCATAACACAAAGCATGTATATAAATCACAACCAGCAACAGCAGCAACAATCTCAAAGATACATGGTTTTCACCACAAACGACAGCACTCACGGCTGTATGCACAATATGACAGCTCTCGCTGTAATAATAATAATCACGACAGCTTGCGCTGTAAACGACAGCTTGCGCTGTAAACGACAGCTATCACCAGCTGTAATCGCAGCAGCATCGAAGAATCATCACATAACATGATAACACACACATACAGAGCATTATACATAGTATAAGAGAGAGAGTCACTACCTTGTCCTTTCCCGACGTTTCTTGGCACAGCGGGCTCACGAGGACGGCAAAATCAAATCCTGTAAACCAAGTTAGGGACAACCCATCAATCTCTTTCCCAAGTTTTATCTCTATAATACTTAAGTTGATTATCACTATGGTCAATTAATCAAGTCAACTAAGGAGCTAAAGTGGTCAATTAACCTAAAAGGCTAATTTCTAACCTCAAAGTTCCACAATATTACATTATGCCATAAAATCTTCAATTTTTGCATAGGTGACCAATCTGCCAGAATTTTCCAACATCTTTGAAAAATCATAACTAATTCTAGAAAAATCAAAATGAGGTGATCCCAAAGCCTATTGAAAGCTCTTGAAGTCCTCTTCATAGGAAAAATATGAATCACTACCAGAAATCACCACAAAATTCCAGAATTACACAACATTCCACACTGCTCCAGAATTAGGTCCAGTTTCGACATCAAACTTTGGGCAACTAGAACTCCCAGCTCAAAAAGGGAAATGACACAAAATTTATGTCCATTTTGAAGGTTGAGATGTGAAATTTAAGACTGGAAAATTTCATAATTTTTCAACAACATTTGCCCAGTCAAAACGTCCACACCATCTGACTGTCCAGAACAGACTTACATTGGACAGATTTTCCAGATTTTGCCAATTGGTTTCCAATGGTCCCTAATTTCAAATCACATACTATTTTCACACAATTTGGCTCAAGGAACACATTGGAGCCATCAAAATGACCATATTCCTTATCCATGAGCATGTTCTACCACAATCACCACAAGTCACCTTAACATCTTCAATCAACACACACATTGCAATCCATTCCAACCCAAAATTCCAAACCAATTCCATATGCACAAAAACACTCTATGACACTAATTTCCACACTAAACACTAACCAAATCATGCTTTTCGAAATTTACCAAAAATCAGGGCAAATTCCAAAGTCCTCAAAACTCAATCAATGATCAAAACAACCATACCAAAGTGCATCAACTACTCACCTCTTATGTCGTCCAAGGCCAACTTCTTGTTTCTTCAACTTTCCAAAATTCACAATTTCTCAAACTTCACCAACCAAAATTCTGAAACCATAGAAATATAGCCCTCAACCTCATGAACAACATTAATAGAGAACATTTGAGCATATAGTGATGTTCACTTACCTCAACTCAAGGTTTTCTTTTTCTCTTTCTTTAACTTGTGCAGCGAAAAATGGAGGAGGATGAGAGATGAAGAGATATTGATGAAGATGATCACCTTTCCTCACACATACACACATAAACTGTATAGGAGGAGAGAAGAAAGAGAAAAATGGTTTGAATATTTGACTTAATCTAAGGGTCCTTAGTTTGACACTTGGCACCATCTCCTTCTCCCTTCCATGATTTCACATAGATTCACATGCACAAGATTCCACCTCTTGGTCTTTCAATCTTAGCCATTAATCTTAATTACTAAGGAGTGTTCTCAATGGTATCTAATCAGTCGGTCGGTAAGTTTACCGTTTTGTCCCCGATTATCACAATGCACAATATCTACTTCAAAAGTGCTTAATTAACATTAATCACATCATTTGAAGTTATTAATCCTTGATTACAATCCAGGATATTACAGCCGTTGCATTGCACTCATTTTGTATAGATTCATCATTCATTCCATAACACATAGCATCATCAATGTACGACATTTGCACCGCAGCTCCCAATAATTGATCAACCCAACATGGATATTAACAAGTGTTGTGAACACATATTACCAAAAACACTATAGCAAATAACTTTTTATGTAACAAAAAAAATGACACTTGCCTTTCTGTATCATCCATGGCCCTTCCTTCATTATCACTTCCTTTACATGCTACATACACATGTGCACTAGTATCATTATAATGAAACAGTTTTTTCATTTCAGAATTATCGATCAGATCTACTAATATCTTTTAATCAAGTGTATTTAATGTCGCACCTATGCCAATCTACACCAAACCATTCTCCTATCATTACTTTCAATTCTTTATTTGTCATCCCCTCCTTCATTGATTTTACCCTCACACTCCTACTACTATATTTAACTTCACCTTTAACTTTACTTACAAACTCCCCCAACGTGAAAAAAACATATAAGTGACTTTGACAAAGGTGTTGCTTGAATATATTTGATGTCATCTTGCATGATAATTTGCAAGAAAAAAAAGCAGATTTCATGACATTGTTAGTCTCATACCAATGAAAATTCATCACTAAAAAAATTCCCCACAACACACCTTCTTGGACCATTGACTACTTCATCAATATGTTTGATAATAACACTTTATTCCCAATTAATAACAAAGTTAAGCCTTTACTAAGTATTTAACCTCCAACTCCAGACCCATGTCATGACAGCATACATTTCTCAACGATTTTACTAACTTACTGCTGCTCTTAACATATCCGTTTTGGGATTCACAATAATAGTAAAGGTTTTAACAAAGTCTGTAATGGATTTGACAGGAATCACTAACTTATAACAACATATGCCAAACGAATGAGCAACAGTTTTTCCTTGTCATCAATTAAGTTATGCGAGTTATTGCCTGACAAAATGAGTTATTGCCTTCACTACTATTGTTAACGCTAATGACAAATTTAGTAATGGTAATGACAAATCCAGTAAAGGCATTGACAACAAACCAGATGTGGTAATGACAACAACTACTATGCACGTACAGATATGCTTATGACATATTCATTATAGATTATTCATTCCACTTACACCTACTCAACGGTCAGTCATCATATCAACTCAGTGCTACCTATTTCAAATCATTAACCTCTTCATTATGCTCCCTCTCACAGCTAATAAAACCCAAGACATAAATAACCCACACCATACCATCGATGCCGCCGTAGTTATGTAAAGTCTGAACCTTTAATCCCACTAAACCTATAAACCTACTTTCCCACAACCAAAACTACCATAAATAACCTACGATCGTAGCACCATTGTCATTTCATAGCCATTATTTACAACCCCAAACAAGTTAGCTTCCATATACCACGTTACTGCCATCTATTTACTTTTCATGCACCCTCAGACCTACCGAACAACACCCAATACCCACCAACATGAACAATGACGATAAGATGGTTATAGTTCGATTCATCTAAAAAAGATTATGTTTCTTAGAAAATTACTTACACTTGTCCAATTCAACCTTGATTGACGCATCGTTCTTCACCTTCGTTGTTGCTTTGCGAACATCACCTTTGACTGTGTTTTTTTTTCTGTAGCCTTTTTCCATAGCAGCCACCTCATATGTGAGACAAATTTTAAAAGGGACATTTTGGTCTTTAGCCTTAAACTTCAATAACCTAGATTGGTCCTTGAACACCTATCTGTCTTTTTCATGTTATAAGAGACTTTTATGGGTTTTGACAATTGAAATGGCATTTATATGGGATTTTCCCAAAAATAAACACGAAAGAAGACCAACTGTGCCATTAACCAACATGTCGTGTTTGCGTTTTTCACTTTCACATGAATCTTTTTTTTTAACCTGAATAAAAAGGTATCCTTTTAATTTCAATGAAATAGTTGAAAATTTTTACCTTGATATTTTTTCAAATTTTATTTTAAAAATAGAACTTAAACCTTTCCCTTCCTCTACTAGTCTCCAATTTCCTTGTCTAAACAAGGAATGTTGCCTACTTTATCATGTGATATTAGGAAGAAGAGAGATAAACAAGGAATGTTGCCCACTTTATCATGTGATGTTAGGAAGAAGAGATATATATCATAATAAGTAAATTGATAGATAGATAGATGGAAATAATGTTTGGTCAAAAATAAATAAATAATATCCCACAAAAAATAAATTTAAAAATGAGGGAGATAGTTTGTGTTTGGGATAGCGGTGGGAAAAATGACTTATTTTGATTTTGACTTATAAAAAATGACTTTATAGAAAAGTCAATTTTTATAATATGATTTATGTTTGGATGAGCGATTGAGTAAATGATTTTTCATAAGTCAAATTTGTTTGGATTGGCAAATGCAAAAGTGCTTTTGTGTTAATGGTAAGTAAAAAGATATTTAATATTATAAACAAGTAAAAAAATGTAGTGCCAAAATATATAATTTGATAAAAAAAAATATTACATAACTAATTTGATTACAAGTTCTAAATTTTTCCCATTTCATTTATTATTATATATATGGATTAAGATGTAAATCCATTCCCAAAAATATTCAAGAAAAAGTAATATTGGCATGAAATTTTTTTTAAAAAAAAATATCACATCAGAAGAAAAGAAGCAATGTGGCCTTTTTTAAACACCATTGCCGTTAATTTTGACCATGAATGCTAAATGCAGCCACGTCCATTATGAATTTTCCACTTATCATGTCTCTTCTTTTCTTCTTTTCTCTTTCCCACCCTCACTGGCTTTCTGGAAAAAAATAGGATCTCCCCCTTTCTCTCTCCCTCTCGTTCACCGACCATCCACTAGTGGAAAAAGGGCTTTTTAGACCGGTTAAAATTTGACATTTTAGACCGGTTCTGGATTCGTTCTTGATACAGCCAGTCTTAAAAGTATGTCACTTTTGAGACCGGTTTGGTAACCGGTCTTAAAAGTATCACTTTTAAGACCGATTGTATTAATAACCGGTCTAAAAGTAACAATTTTAAAACTGGTTTTCATGAGCACCGGTCTTGAAAAAACTCTTTTGTAAGGCGATTTATATAACATTTTTAAGACCGGTTATAATTATAACGGGTCTTAAAAGTTATTTTAAAACCGGTTGTACATAAAACCGGTCTTAAAAATTTAATTTTAAGACCGGTTATATTAGTAACCGGTCTTAAAATAACTTTTAAGAGCGGTTATAATTTTAACCGGTCTTAAAAGTATTATATATTTTTTTTTAATTGTTTGTGATTAGGTTAGTTACCAGAATGCATCCTTGAATTGCTGCCTCCAATGCCATACTTATTAAGTGACATATGGTGTTCAGTTTGCTTCCACTTGCTTCCACTTACCATGTCCTTTTGCTTTTACCTTCCACTTATCATTTCCTTTTGCTTTAACCTTCTCATTGAATTGGGAACTTGTAACATGTCATATATCCTCATGTATAATGTTTTGTTTAAAACCATCATATATATATGTGCATAAATGAATTCAACCATGTCATATCATGCAACCAACAAGTCAATTCATCAAAATATACAAAAACCATGTTAAAACCAATAAACATGTCAAATCATGCAACCAACAATATTTGCAACCAATCAACATGTCAATTCATCAATATATACAAAACAAATCCTCAGTTTTACAAGAACTCACTATTGTAAAAGTTCATAAATGAATTCAGCACAACAATTGCGAATGTGCTCAATATCTTCTTCTAGAAAGGGGTCAGCAAGTTCAAACATCTAAAACACCAAAGCCAGGCAAAACATTAACTTCACTTAAAAAAATAAAAGTAATACAAAATTTTTGAAATATATATACATTTACCTCTTCAATATGTTCTGTCGTGCCTAGGGTAATAATATTATACATGTGCCTCAGAATATACAACCCACACAAGTTAGACCCCGGTGGTTGCCTACGGGTTTGAAAAATAATATGATATCATTAAAACAAGTATAAAATTAAAGCATGACTTATTATTGAATACATTCTTAAAACAAACCAATATGTAACTAACCTTTGGTAAGATCCATGTAGGGTCTTTTACCTCACGCATAGGCCTACCACAAGCAGCCTATTGGAATGTCCGTATAGCCCTATATCATCAAAATCACAAAGGTTACTTATTTTATACGAATTCCATAAATTTTGCCCACGGAAGGTAATTAATAATGCAAGAAAACTTACATGTTCAAGCTCTTCTTCAATTCACTAGTTGGCTTGCTGAGGTAGAGGGAGCATAAGAGGATGACAGAATAACTCTTCTTGCACAAAATAGCCAATTGCCAATGATCACTGAAAAAAGGGAAGACTTTTAAGTAAATATAAAACATTATGTATATTATGAAATATAAATTTGTTTCTTACCCATGCAAATATGGAGCCAAGAAACACTCAATTGAGGTTTCACTAAGCTTGTGCGATAAGTATGTGTGTCTGATAGAAGCAGTGGTAACTTTGTCGTAGAGTTGAACTGGGCATAGGAGTCCAAATTTATCGGTTTTGCGAGAGTCAACCAACCTACGATGCGTGCACCTACAATAATTCAAGCAGGGACATTAAATCAAAGTTTAACGGCATAATTTGTAAAATATTAACTTCCAATTTGAAAAGATACTTACATCAAAAAGAGCTGGATAATCGAAATTGTAAGCTGTTGTAGAGTAGCTACTAGGGACATTAAATCATCCCTTTCAAGATAGCATTACGCCCTTGACTTGCTAACAGCTGACTCAGTAGCCCAATCTCTTGTTGCAAATGATGTATCATATGCCATCAGAATCACTTGCTGCATGACATTCAATGGAGGACGTGAAACATCTTGAGTGGAGGGAGGTGGAGGTGGAGGTAGCGGGGATTCCTCAACTCGATTAGAAACAAGGTTCTTTGGCCACAAGATGAAAGAGTTGATGACATCGCCCACAAACTTGAAGTCATCAACAGGGATAGGGAGAGGTGCATCTGCAACGATCACCTCTTCAACTATCACTTTGACTTGATCATCCTTTATTTCTTGGTGGTGGACAGTTGATCCCAAGTTGTGCACACCCCCCATGCAACCAATCGTCTCAAAGGATCCTCCACAAACAAGTCACAAGGCTCACCAATATCTTTTCCAGGACAGTCTGATGACTGACCAATGCAACTCCCTTTAGGCTCTATTTAGGGTTTAAGGAATGAGCCTTGGGAACACTGGTATCTGCTTGTCTTGTACTCATCATGATCATCCATTCCTTTTTCATCTTGCTGAACCTTTCTTCAAATCGTGCATCAAATGATGCTTCTGCCTCGGCCCTAGCTTTCGCCCTCACAGTGGCCAATATACACTCCATCTCCTCCATAGTCACTATACTACTTGAGGAACGGCGTGGGGGTGCTCTAAAGTAATCCCTTATGCCTACCCCTCCTCCAATCCCCCTGACACGGCCGGGATGCTCAGGTTTTTCTGTAGCTACAGTCAGGATGTCATTCCTCCCATCCGACCTAAATGATCCCTCAGCTCATTTTTTTTGAAGCTCCTCCTATAAGACACAGAAGACAAATGTTAGTAATGAAATTTGTTTACTAAATAATTAATACCAACAAGTCAACAACAATACTTACAATTTTCTCACCGTTTATACGAGATTGTTTACTCGTGTAAGACCCACTCCTCTTTCGGTGAGCAAACAACCACTTGTCTTCGTGACGTATCGGAGATAGTGGAGAAAGAAGAACAGAAGGATTGGATTGAGTTGCTTCTTCCAATCTCTTCTGTTTGGCCGCCAACAAGTCTTTTTCGGCTTTCGCATACCCCTACGAGACATTGTATGGGGGCAATCATTGGTTCTACCACTCTCTTGGGCCTTTTTCCTTTTTTCCTGAGTATAAGAAATCAAAATTAAGTCAATGTAAATAAATAAAGACAATTTATAATTCATAAGAAAATCAATTGCAAAATAAGTCAACTTACCAATGCTTTTGGAGTAGTCGAAAGCCGTCTAAATTCTTGCTAAGTCTGTTCGTCAATAAAAAAATACTGATCGTACTAATTAGGAAGAGGCTGACCTTCATCTACCTCAATATGCACGTAATTGTTGGCTAGACTTGTTTTAAACTTCCTCCAGCGTTTATCACAATACGGCATTAGAAGGATCGGCAAGCACAGCGGAAGAATTTAAAAAATTTTCACCGATCCTAATCGAGGATCTATCAACAGCATTTAAACCAAGTTGGAAGGATTCGTACCTTTTAGATGATTCAGAGTTTTCACGATCTCTAGGAGCCAACACGTCAGGTCCGCTCCCTCTACCGGTATCCACACGAATGCTCTCCAACCGAGACTGCGTGCTAGCGCCTCTAATGTCTCCAAGGGTTTAACTTGCGGCTCTCAATTCTGATGTACCCTGAGTCTATCAGCTCTATCAAGTTTATAACCCATGAGGGTTATTTTCAAATTTCAAAATTAATCATCATTAATTTCGAAATTAATTATCAATTAATTATCTTGATGAGCTAATTAAATAAATTCAATTTAAATTAAATCTGTCCAACAGTTTTAATTTAACCTATTTATTTAATCTAAATAAAGAGCCATTAGATTTAATTTATCTTCATAAATTAAATCTGAGATACTATATCTCTATCATGTTAGTTATTAAATTTAATATATCTTAATAAATTAAATTTAAAACCAACACAATATAATAATATCATATAATATATATATATATATATACATACATATATATATATATATAATATATTTCGAAAATATATATATATAATATTATTAAATATAATAATATAATATATATATATATATATATATTTCGAAAATATATATATATATCTATATAATATTATTAATGAATTTTATATTATATATATATATAAATATAAAATTCATCCACCCTAAATCAAACATTATCTCGTGTTGGGCCATTCTTGTGTGCGACCCTGTAGACCCATATGAAGTTGGCAGTGGGCCAATAACTACACTAACCCAAAAGTCGCAAGCGGCCTCTAGCAAGACATTACGACTACCCAATTCATATGAGAATCGTTATCACGATGCAACCTGTCATACAACCATGTCACGTCCCTTTTGTCACACGATATATCAATCAAGGATAAGGCATGGAAAATGTCATCCTCTTATTCCTGACCATTACTTTCTCGATTCCTGAGTAGCCTGATAACAGAGATAGAAACTCCTTTCATCATAGTATGGCCATACATTTCTCAGACTCACTCATCGAGGGGCCCAGTAATATCTCTCTACTAATGTGAGGGACAAATTCCATCTTGATCATTCATATTCCTCTACTTGAAAAACCACCAAGCCCGATCATAACCTTTATCATCACCCGGTCAAAAGTGACTTTTGACTAGTTCAAAGCTTAGCAACTCTCATGTAGGAATCCATGATGACCTCAGGTCTAAGGGCATTGTGACTTGGTTATACATGAGAAAAGCTTATGACTTGATCCATGTAGCTTTCTCATAGTGGGTCGGTCCAGCACCTTGTACTCTTACAAGTGCCTAAGACTTTGATTCATATCTCTATATCTTATCAAAGTCATACTGTTCTTATTTCATCTCTGCTCCCGCATAGATGACCGACCAGGGACATTTTAGGACAATCTTTATGAATTATCCAATGATACAATTATCACAGTTAACATGCAAATAATATGATAACAGAATAGAGAAATTTCATTAAAATAATAATGCTTAAAGTACAATGATTGGCCCTTAGGGCACAATTTCCAACATCCTCCCACTTGCCCTAGGTGCAATCATTAATTTACCTAATTCCCATTGCCCTAACATGACGCTCATGCTTTTGCCTATGCAAGTAGCTTAGTAAGAGGATCAGCAACATTATCTTCTCCAGCTACTTTGCATATCTTTATATCACCTCTATCATTGATTTCTCTAATAAGATGAAATCGCCTGAGTATGTGTTTGGTCCTTTGATGTGACCTAGGCTCCTTGGCCTGTGCAATAGCACCGCTATTGTCACAGAACAAATCTATTAGATTTGAGATGGTAGGCACCACCCTTAGTTCAGTAATGAACTTTCTGATCCAAACGGCTTCTTTAGCTGCATCTGATACTGCTATATACTCAGCTTCTGTTGCAGAATCTGCTATAGTGCTTTGCTTGGAGCTCTTCCAGATTACTACTCCACCATTCAGGAGGAATACATATCCAGATTGCGATTTAAGGTCGTCTTGGTCAGTTTGGAAACTTGCATCTGTGTAACCGGTTACACAGAGCTCATCATCCAATCCACTATAGACCAAAAATAAGTCCTTAGTCCTTCTTAAGTACTTTAGGATATTCTTAACGGCAGTCCAATGACCCTCACCAGGATCTTGTTGGTATCTGCTGGTCATACTTAAGGCAAACGAGACATCCAGTCGAGTACATAATCATGGCATACATGATGGATCCAATGGCCGAGGCATATGGAACCTTACTCATGCGATCTCGCTGATCAGGTGTACTAGGACACAGATCCTTGCTAAGATGGATGCCATAAGACATAGGCATGTAACCCCTTTTTGAATCATGCATATTGAACCTATGCAGTATCTTATCTATGTATGTGCTCTGACTTAGGCCTATTAGTCTTTTGGATCTATCCCTATAGATCCTAATCCCTAGGATATACGTGGCTTCACCTAAGTCTTTCATTGAAAAGGACTTTCCTAACCAAGACTTGACACTCTGCAAGGTAGGAATATCATTCCCAATGAGTAGGATGTCATCTACATAAAGCACTAGAAATACAACTATGCTCCCACTAACCTTCTTGTAAACACAAGGTTCATCGATGTTTTGAATGAATCCAAACTCTTTGACTACTTCATCAAAACGATGATTCCAGCTCCGAGATGCTTGCTTTAATCCATAAATGGATCTTTGAAGCTTGCAAATTTTACCAGAGTCCTCTAAGTGCTTTAATTGTTGGCTCAAATATTCACCACCTCGATCAGATCTAAGTGCTTTAATTGTTTTACCAAGTTGATTTTGTACTTCATTTTGGAATATTTTGAACATTTCAAAAGATTCAGATTTATGTTTCATTAGATAGATATAGCCATATCTACTAAAGTCATCTATAAATGTAATGAAGTAGACATAACCTCCTCTGGCAGCTATATTTAATGGTCCACATACATCTGTATGTATGAGGCCCAATAATTCAGTAGCCCTCTCACTGTGCCCAGTGAAAGGTGCCTTAGTCATCTTTCCTAATAAGCAAGATTTGCATGTATCATATGATTCAAAATCAAATGAGTTTAGAAATCCATCTTGATGGAGTTTAGAAATGCGTTTCTCATTTATGTGGCCTAGACGACAATGCCATAGGTAGGTCGGATTCAAATCGTTTGATTTTATCCTCTTAGTAGTTACGTTATAGATATTCCCATTATTAGGATGTTCCAAATTTAATATATAATGACCAACATGCAAATCACCATCAGCATAGAAAATTTCATTACGATAAATAGAACATTTACCATTCCTAGTAATGGAAGTATAACCTTCCTTATCCAAATAAGAAAGAGAAACAATGTTACTACTCAAAGCAGGAACATAATAGCAATTGTTCAAAACTAACAAAAGCCCACTGGGCAGAACTAATTCATAAGTGCCTACAGCTAAAGCAGCAACTCTTGCTCTGTTTCCAACTCGTAGGTCCACCTCGCCCTTCTTCAGCTTTCTACTGTCCTTTAGACCCTGCACATTTGTACAAATGTGACAACTACATGTAGTATCTAATACACATGTAGAGGAAGTAGAAAAATGAATGTCTATAACATAAATACCTAAAGCGATAGCCCCGCTATCCTTCTTGTCCTTTTTCAGATCTTCCAGGTAGAGTTTGCAATTCCTCTTCCAATGACCGGGTTCATTGTAGAAGTAGCAGACTCCTTCCTTTGGAGGCTTTGCCTTCCTGGGTACAGGCTTGGTTTCGGGCTTGTTTGACTCTTTGGTCTTACCACCTGAGCCATTACCCTTCCATTTGCCCTTCGCTTTCTTTTTCATACCCTTTCCTTTCTGAACCATTAAAACTGTGCTAGGCTTTTTCTAAATGCTTTGCTCAGCAGTTTTGAGCATCCCATGCAGCTCAGAAATTGATTTCTCCATGTTGTTCATGTTGTAGTTCATAACAAACTGGTCATAACTCTCCGGGAGTGAGTTGAGGATCAAGTCCATAGCTAACTCCTGGCTCATGGGAAATCCAAGCCTCTCAAGGTGATCAATATAGCCTTTCATCTTTAATACATGAGTACTAACTGATGCACCTTCAGCCATTTTGCAGGAATGTAAGGCCTTTATGGTCTCATACCTTTCTTGCCTTGCCTGTTGCTGGAACATTTCCTTGAGATGTACTATCATCTCATGAGCCTCCATGAGTTCCAGATCTTTTTGGAGCTCTGGAACCATAGTGGCAAGCATCAGGCAACCTACATCCACAAAGTCATCTTTATGCTTTGTGTAAGCATCTCTCTGAGCTCTTGGAGCATTAGATGTAGGCTCCTCAGAAATGGGTTGATCTAGGACATAAGCCTTTCTTTCCTGCTTGAGAACAATTCTCAAGTTCCTGAACCAGTCAAGAAAGTTTGTCCCATTGAGTTTGTCCTTCTCAAGGACCGATCGCAATGATAGTGTAGCAGTATTACTAGTCGACATGATTCTACAATTAAAATATGCAAAGTTAGTTAGTAATCTCCCACTAAATTAACAACCCTCAATATAATAATTAGTGGGCTAAGATCCATATTTGGCTTAAACTTAAGTCCGCTTTGGCAAGATGCTTAAATTCAAGTTATTTAGGTAGGTAACCTATTTACCAATTACATCACATGTAACTCTTAGATCTTTATGGGATTTAATCATCATATGATCTGGCATGTTTAACCCCATCTAATGCCTTGAGATTCAAAACCGTTTTGTTAATCTCAATTAAGTCAAAACAATAATGAATATTATGAGCAGCATAATTACTCAAGCTTGTCTCATCAAGATAACTCAAGTGCATCCACTTTGGCGGTTTCCACAATTGAGCAATCTAGGTTTTGACAAGTATTCATTAATTGACAGCATTATGACTTAAGATTTAATTTAGAGGGCTTAATTAATTAGTTTTGTTTATATGGATGCAATCGTAGTCGTATCTCATACAGATAAATACATATAAACGTAAAAGTAATCATGCAATGATCTTATCAAAAGCATAATTTAAACGTGACACAACATGGCTTACCTAACCTAAAATCCTCCCAAGCCAATGAGAGGACTTCTCTAAAAAAAGAGAAATACTTTGAGAGAAACCTCATTTAAACATTCGAGGGGAGTGAGATGAGAAGAGAATGTACATCGAGAGTATTTAGAGAAAGGCACGGCACGCAGGCCGTATTTAAATATTACAACCTTTGTAAAATTCTAAAGCCATGTTGTTCACCATACCCAAACAAGGATAAATAATAAACCACAACAAGAATTCATACAATATGAAAAGCAATAAATGTCATGATCAGATTATATTAAAAGAAATATTTGAAAATTTTTAAATTTTTAAATTTCGGACCCAATTTTTCAAAACAAAAAACAACAATGGCCCAGAACGCTTCTGATCCAATTTGTCTTCCCCATAGTTCGGATCCCTATTACCCGAATAGATATCCGAACCAAGACCCAATTTGATTGCCGCCAACTACAATCTCAGGTACCCTACCCAATTTCATGCTTGTTCAAAACGAAAATCACATACATGTTTCAAGATATATATGTTCGGAATCGATTTGACGCTTGTTCCAAAACGAGAATCACATACATATTCAAGTGTTTCTTATAAACATACGTACACATCCCATATATATCACATGTATAAGAATCATAAACTCAATTTAAAAGCACAATTGATCTGGCTCTGATGCCACTGTAGGATCGGTAAGCACAGCGGAAGAATTTAAAAAATTTTCACCGATCCTAATCGAGGATCTATCAACAGCGTGTAAACCAAGTTGGAAGGATTCATACCTTTTTGATGATTTAGAGTTTTCACGATCTCTAGGAGCTAACACGTCAGGTCCGCTCCCTCTACCGGTATCCACATGAATGCTCTCCAACCGAGACTGCGTGCTAGCGCCTCTAATGTCTCCAAGGGTTTAACTTGCGGCTCTCAATTCTGATGTACCCTGAGTCTATCAGCTCTATCAAGTTTATAACCCATGAGGGTTATTTTCAAATTTCAAAATTAATCATCATTAATTTCAAAATTAATTAACAATTAATTATCTTGATGAGCTAATTAAATAAATTCAATTTAAATTAAATCTGTCCAACAGTTTTAATTTAACCTATTTATTTAATCTAAATAAAGAGCCATTAGATTTAATTTATCTTCATAAATTAAATCTGAGATACTATATCTCTATCATGTTAGTTATTAAATTTAATATATCTTAATAAATTAAATTTAAAACCAACACAATATAATAATATCATATAATATATATATACATATATATATAATATATTTCGAAAATATATATATATCTATATAATATTATTAAATATAATAATATAATATAATATAATATAATATATATATATATATATATGTAAGATATATATTTCGAAAATATATATATATATCTATATAATATTATTAATGAATTTTATATGATATATATATATATATAAATATAAAATTCATCTACCCTAAATCAAACATTATCTCGTGTTGGGTCATTCTTGTGTGCGACCCTATAGGCCCATATGAAGTTGGCAGTGGGCCAATAACTAAACTAACCCAAAAGTCGCAAGCGGCCTCTAGCAAGACATTATGACTACCCAATTCATATGAGGATCGTTATCACGATGCAACCTGTCATACAACCATGTCACGTCCCTTTTGTCACACGATATATCGATCAAGGATAAGGCATGGAAAATGTCATCCTCTTGTTCCTGACCATTACTTTCTCGATTCCTGAGTAGCATGATAATAGAGACAGAAACTCCTTTCATCATAGTATGGCCATACATTTCTCAGACTCACTCATCGAGGGGCCCAGTAATATCTCTCTACTAATGTGAGGGACAAATTCCATCTTGATCATTCATATTCCTCTACATGAAAAACCACCAAGCCCGATCGTAGCCTTTATCATCACCCGGTCAAAAGTGACTTTTGACTAGTTCAAAGCTTAGCAACTCTCATATAGGAATCCATGATGACCTCAAGTCTAAGGGCATTGTGACTTGGTTATACATGAGAAAAGCTTATGACTTGATCCATGCAGCTTTCTCATAGTGGGTCGGTCCAGCACCTTGTACTCTTACAAGTGCCTAAGACTTTGATTCATATCTCTATATCTTATCAAAGTCATACTGGTCTTATTTCATCTCTGCTCCCGCATTGATGACCGACCAGGGACATTTTAGGACAATCTTTATGAATTATCCAAGGATACAATTATCACAGTTAACATGCAAATAATATGATAACAGAATGGAGAAGTTTTATTAAAATAATAATGTTTAAAGTACAATGATTGGCCCTTAGGGCACAATTTCCAACAGCATTGTCTTGTCATACAAGACTTCACTCTCAGGAATGTAGTAAGTGAGCTGGATAGTTTCCGAAATATGTCGCTTCACACCTATATCCACATTTATCCACTGCTCTATCAAGATGCTAGGCTTGTTGTGTGCTAGGAGGTCGACAAAACTCCTATACCGTTAGGCATTAGGCCTGATTGGTTTCCAATAACTATCAAACTTAATCGGAATCTTTTCCCTGATATTCCGATTGAGAGGAATGTCTCTCATTCTGGTAGCTCTCCTACCCCTTTGTCTAGGCCCCTTTGTCTAGGCTAGTTGCTTGGCTCGTTATGTTCCTGGCTAGGAGCATTGCTAGGCTCGCTTTGATTTGGATTAGTTGGATTGGAAGTACCCTCACTAGGACGATTCATTATCTAAAAACACTTTAAGGACACTATTTAAGGATAGCTAGTGATGGTTTAAGGAAATTTTGCTACACGGCACTATCTACAAAGGCATCGTTTAAAAGCAATTCCCAAGTTATGCAAACATGAACAAATAATTAATTGCAATGCACAAGTTGAACATACATGCAAAAATAGGGGTTAATGTCTGTTATGGAATGTATAAGGGTAGCTTGATAGGGACCTAAGTGAATAAACTAGATTAATCTAAATAAGGACTTAAGTGCAAACTCACATAATTGGATAGTTATTAGTGAATAATGTGCAAGGAAGTTAGTAGCCGTTGGGAGAGGTCAGCTATTATGTTATAAATAGCCTATGCACCCTCCATTGTATCAATTTTGACCTAAGTTGTTTAATGAGTGATATTCTAAAAGAACTTTTCTTTTCTCTACTCTCCTCTATTCCTGATTCTCCTATGTTTCCCTCACTTTCTGTTCTTCTTTCTTTCTCTCTTTCTGATTTCTTATCAGGTCAAAATTGATACAATTATGTGAGTTTGCACTTAAGTCATTATTTAGACTAATCTAGTTTATTCACTTAGGTCACCCTATCAAGCTACCCTTATACATTCCATAACAATGTCAGCACAAGTTAAACAAAGTTGAACATAAATGCATTAGAAGGCAGACTCAGAAGCAACACTAAAGTTCATATCAAGCAATATCAGTACTACCTTATCCAGAGTTTTACTATATTGAACATGAAAAAATATAGAACCAAAATTGAACCCTTCTCATACACAATCAAAAAAACCTAGGTCCACAGAAGCATAAGGACATTAACCTCATACATACATGCATTATGTAAAACTCTTCAGAATAATTAACGATACCTTCAACCTTTGCTTGAGGATCCTCTTCTTTCTCTGGATTTGAACAGTGTTTGGTCACTTTACGAATCGAGTAAGGTCTCTCTTAGAAGGCAATGGACGCTTCTGCAAAGTGGGTTGACAACTTGCTACAAGAATCAAACAAAGAAAATGGAGATTTCAATGAAATACCCAAAAACGAAACCATGTATTCAATTGAACGCCTGGTAACTGAAACATAAACCTGACAATAAAAATGAGGTTGAGAATGAAACCAATTGAAGGGAACAAACGACGATAGCCTTACGGAAATGTATTCAACCATAAATCTCCGTTAACGGCGGTGAAGTTAAGGACGGAGGAGAGAAGGGGAAAGGAGGAGCTGTCGCGAACAGACGCAGGGGTTTCGCTGATGTGCTTTAGTCTCAAATTTTAGAGTTAAAATTAGGCGTCTTTTGAAATCCTAGTCAGTTTTAAGACTGGTTTTAATTAGAAACCGGTCCTAAAATTAATATTTAAAACCGATTATTAATAAATAACCGATCTTAAAAATAGAAACTTTTAAGACCGGTTATTAAATAATAACGGGTCTTAAATTTTTAATATTTAAGACCGGTTTTCATGTACAGCCGGTCTTAAAAATAATAACAATTTTATTTTTTTAATCGTCTTTAATTCAGATAATATTTTCTAGACCGGTTATATTTAGAACTGGTCTAGAAAATATATTACATGTATTTATTTTTTTAATTGTATATATTTTAAGACCGATTTTTATTATAATCGGTCTTAAAGGTATTTTTAAGACCGGTTTTAAATATAACTGGTCTTAAAGGTATTTTTAAGACCGGTTATAAATATAACCGGTCTTAATATTTCATCATAATTATAAAAATACCACCGGTCATATTTTTAAGACCTTATCCATTATAACCGGTCTAAATGTTCCGGTCTAAAATCCCTTTTCTATACTAGTGATCTCATCGCCTTCCTTCATGATGTCCCACTCTCCCCCTGTTCTTAGCGTTGCTCAAATGAGGAGGTGGCGAACCATATCCCCTCATCACTCGCACCTAGTGACGGAGCACCAATGTAGGAGCCAAAAGCGGTAGCTTTGCTAGAAGGTCCGCTTCTCTGTTTTTCTTTGTTTTTAATTTTTTTTTTCTACTTCATTCGATGAACTTGTGATTGAGGTTATGGATTTTAACGATTCGATCTTGACACTGTACTAGATCTTGCAACAGTGATCATAGAGTAGAAAGATCAAGAAAGACAGAGACGAAAGGTGAGTCGGAGAAGAGAAGGGAAGAGAGAGAAATAAAAAAATGTTGTTGGACAGCATAATGCAATAACGGTAAACAAATCCCAAAAGTTTTAAGTTAAAAGCTGAACTTGGGAGCTTTTTCAATAAGCTCTTGATTGCTCGTTTGGGATAGCTTATTTTTGACTTATAAGTGCTTATAATTCGTGATTTATGGTATATGAGGTAGGTATGTGAGAGGAGTTTTGTCTCGACTTACGTAATAAGTACTTATTTTCCAAAAATAAACTATTCAAAATGTTCACTTAAACCGAAATGTAATTCAGTAAAAGCCCAACCAAACATATTTGAATTGCAATTCAAAATGTTCACTTAAACTTTTTTACTCACTTATTTGAATTGCAATTCTTGCTTGAAATCGTAAGTGTTGGGCCCCAATAAGTGGTTCCAAACACTCTTATATATCTGAACTTAAAAAGTTATATGCCATCGAATAAGACGCCCTAGCATATCCCAAACGTGTAGTTTTAGTCACCTACTTGGCTGTTCATTTTACATTTTTTTTAAATGAACCAGACTTTGACCTATATGTTTATTACCATATTTTTAATAAAGTATATTATATTTATATTAAAAATCCCTTCAATTTCAATAATATCATACACTTGTTCGATTTGGCCAATTGGGGCGTTTCATATGTACCACTATCTATTTTGCATATACCATTTTTTTTAAAGATCTCTTTTATATATACATATGTATATATAGAATATTACTTTTCTCTTGGAGAGTGTTTTTAATAAACTTGAGTAATGGGCTGAATTGATTTGGATAATTAAAAATAATAAAAAGAAGAAACGTAAGCGGAATTTGACGCAACCATTTGAATTTGTTTGAGTTCTGAATCAGGATAGGTCTCTATCTACCTCCCACATGGCGTTTCTGAGTTCTTCTCTGCTGATAATCCTCTTCGTCTCGCCTTTGACTTTACTGTGTTTATCATCTTCCTCGAATAATTTGTTATCTCTTTCGGTGGAGAATCCAGAACATGTTATCAAATCAAGAAACAACAATTTCACTGCCGGGTTCTATGACGTTGGGGAGAATGCTTTCGCTTTCGCCATTTGGTTCACTAAACCACATCAAGGCCAAAACTTGACTGTTATTTGGATGGCAAATCGTGACGTTCTAGTGAATGGAAAAGGCTCAACTCTTACCCTTCGGAGCACTGGAAATCTGGTTTTGAACGATGCGGGTCGGGTCGATGTTTGGGCCACCAGCACAACTTCATTGAAACCTCCACAATTGATTCTTAAAGATGATGGTAATCTCGTTCTTCTTGAACCCCGTAATCATGTTTTGTGGCAAAGTTTCGATTTTCCCACAGACACACTTGTCCCTGGACAGAAGCTAACCAAACATGCCACACTTGTCTCCTCCAAAAGTTTTACTAAACCCTCTTCTGGTTTTTATAAGTTCTTCTTTGACAATGATAATTTTCTCTGTCTTGTCTACGAAGGCCCTAATGGTATTTCGAGTGCATATTGGCCACTTCAATGGCCTAGCGCCGAAGTTGGAAGGTCCACGAATTACACAAGTCGTTTTGCCTTTCTTGATTCATTTGGGGATTTCATTTCAACTGATCACTTTTCTTTCACAACATCAGATTATGGGCTTGTGCTTCAAAGAAGATTGACCCTTGATAGTGATGGTAATATGAGAGTGTACAGCCGAAGAACCTGGAAAGATCAATGGTATGTTTCATGGGAAGCTTTTTCTGCAGGTTGCAACATTCATGGTGTGTGTGGAGAGAATAGTTTCTGCACATATCTTCCTTATTCTGGTCGAAAATGCTTATGTCTTCCTGGTTATAGATTCAAAGATGAAACTGATTGGTCTCTTGGGTGTCTACCTGAATTCCATTTGCCTTGTAATCGACCAGAAGAGTCTCGCTTTTTGAAAATACACAAAGGAAACTTCTTTCGCTATGACCTTGGAACTTTCCCAAACTTTACCTATGATCAATGTAAGGATCTTTGTTTGAATTTTTGTAACTGCAAAGGTTTCCAATATACCTTTGATGGTTCCCAATTTACATGTTACCCAAAGTACGTTTTGGTCAACGGAAACCTTCCTTCTACTTTTGATACAGACTTTTTCCTGAAACTTCCCAAGTCCAGCGCATTTGAATTCACTCATGAATTTTCCCACACCAAATGTGAAAATGTTAAATCTGTAAAGCTTGGGATCCAAGATAGTGCTTTGTTAAAGGTGCTTCTATGGTTAGCGTTAGCAGTTGGAGGCTTTGAAGTTGTGTTCATCTTCTTTGCTTGGTGTCTAACACGGAAAAACTCTAGCAATAAGCAACATAGTTATGAATATCTCACTGTAAATGGGTTTAGAAAATATAGCTACTTAGAGTTGAAAGAAGCAACAAGAGGTTTCAGAGAAGAGATTGGAAGGGGTGCGGGAGGAATCGTATATAAGGGTGTGCTAAAAGATGGGCGAGTAGCAGCAATCAAGAGAATCAACGAAGCAAACCAAATAGAAAGTGAGTTTCTTGCAGAGGTCAACATAATAGGGAGGCTTAACCACATGAACTTGATTAGCATGTGGGGGTATTGTGCAGAAGGAAATCATAGAATGTTGGTGTATGAATTCATGGAAAACGGTTCTTTAGCAGAAAACTTGGAATCCGACAACAAATCATCACTTGATTGGAGAAAGAGGCACGAAATCGCCCTAGGAACAGCAAGAGGACTTGAATATCTTCATGAAGAATGCTTGGAGTGGGTTCTACATTGTGACATAAAACCTCAGAACATACTTTTGGATTCAGACTATAAGCCCAAGGTTGCAGATTTTGGATTGTCAAAGTTGCAGAACAGAAGCGATGTCAAGAATCCAAGCTTCTCAAGGATTAGAGGAACAAGAGGGTATATGGCCCCAGAGTGGGTTTTCAACTTACCAATAACATCCAAGGTTGATGTTTACAGCTATGGAATTGTGGTGTTGGAGATGATAACAGGAACAAGCGTGAGGGTCGATGGACCAGACCACTTGCATCATGGGAGGCTAGTGACATGGGTGAGAGACAAGAAAAAGAAAGGAAAAGAAAAGGAGATATCATCGTGGGTTGAACAAATCGTTGATCCAACGGTTGAGGGAAGTTTTGACAAGAAGACGATGGAGATTCTGGTGACAATGGCATTAGAATGTGTTGAGGAAGACAGGGAAGCAAGGCCTACAATGAGACGCGTAGTGGAGATGCTTCAAGATCATGACGTTGACTAGCTCTCATGATTTTGATTATTGAGTGATATTTTTTTTTTGATACATTGATTATTGAGTGATATATGTGCAAAGGGACATGGAAGATAATAGTTTAGTGGGGGACGACCAGGATGTCCTTCGTGATATTAATGTAATACAACCAGGGTTACTTTATTGTTGTGTGTGATAGAATGAGCTGTATTATGTATCAAAAAAAAAAGAATGAGCTGTATTCTTAGTCAATAATTTCATTATGTCGCTATTATTAGCGCGGTCTCTCCTCTATTTATGTGTATATATACATGCATCATCATAAAAATCACCCCGATCTTCGACAGAATTTATCATAGAAAAGATTTCCATTGTAAATTCTAATAGAAATTCTGTCAGAAATTTTTCCAACGGAATTTTACGTGACAAAATTTTTTTCTTGGCAAATTCAGAAGGAATTTCCTATGAAAATTTTCCGACTGCAAATTCCAATTGAAAGTTTTCTGATGGAAATTTCCGCAACAAATTGCCACGGAAATTTTCCGTTGGAAAAAATTAAACTGTTTTAATTTTTAAAAAAAATAATATTTATAAAATTAAAATATTAATCATTAAATAATTCTATTTTTTCTTAATTATTAAAATTATATTATTATTTATTAATTTTATATTTAAAATTTTCTACTAAAATAATATTTATGATATTATTAATATATTAGTTATTATTGTATTTTATTTAAAATAATATATATGTTATTAATATTATATTTATAATTTTATATTAAAAATAATATTTATAATATTAAATTATTATTTATTAAGTAATTTTAAATAAAAAAATTGTTTAATTAAATATATAAATATATATATTTTTCTTTTTTATTAATTTTTTCATTATTTTTAATAAAATTATATTTAATTAATAATTAATTATATGTATATAATTAATTAATTATATGTGCATATATATATGATAATATTATATACATAATAATATGTAATAATATGACACAGGTTCATTTTGGCGCAACTGGTAAAGACTTGCACGCGAAGGCCTTGGCAGCCTGAGGTAGCGGTTTCAAACGGGCGGACACGTGGTAGTCAGGGGAGAGGGACACATGGCGTACTGAGGAGCAAACACATGGCATTTAAAAAAGGAAATTTTTAAAAAAAAATTGCGATGGAATTTTTTGTCATGCACCTATTAGCGATGAAACGGATTTTGTCGAAAATACGATCCGTCGGAAAAGATGATTCCATCACAAATTCCGTTGGAAATTCAAAGTTTTTTTGTAGTGCATGCTTGCATGAATACACACACATGCTCTCTTAGATTTACAATAGAAATCATGTTATAAGTGATTTAGAAAGTAATTTATAACAACATACTCTAAAGTCACTAGTCAAGAGTCATTTAGCCATTGAAGAATCACAAATAACTCAAATAGTACCATTAGTTAAGCTATAAACTTGAAATTCTTTCTTAAATGTATTAGGTACGTTCCAAGAGATAATAAATTTTCCTAAAACATTGGAAATTTGTTACTAATTTTATATATCTCCAACAAGGAGGAGGAGGAGGGGGCGGGGGAGGAGGAGGTCGATGTCTTCTTTACCATATTTTATGGCATGCCTTGTTAGGATCGGCAGGCACAGCGGAAGAATTTTTAAAAATTTTTACCGATCTTAATCGAGGATCTATCAACGACGTTTAAACCAAGTTGGAAGGATTCATACCTTTTATGATTTAGAGTTTTCACGATCTTTAGGAGCCAACACGTCAGGTCCGCTCCCTCTACTGGTATCCACACGAATGCTCGCCAACCGAGACTGCGTGCTAGTGCCTCTAATGTCTCTTAGGGTTTTCTTTGCGGCTCTCAATTCTAATGTGTATATCAGTATCTCTTTTCTATCAAGTTTATAACCTATGAGGGCTATTTTCAAATTTTGAAATTAATTAACTATTAATTATCTTGATGAGCTAATTAAATAAATTCAGTTTAAATTAAATCTGTCTAACAGTTTTAATTTAACCTATTTATTTAATCCAAATAAAGAGCCATTAGATTTAAGTTATCTTCATAAATTAAATCTGAGATACCATATCTCTATCATGTTAATTATTAGATTTAATTTATCTTAATAAATTAAATTTAAAACTAACACAATATTATATATATATATATACATACATATATATATATAATATGTATTTCGAAAATACATATCTATATAATATTATTAACGAATTTTTTATATTACATATATATATATATATATATAATTCGTCCACCCTAATTAAACATTATCTCGTGTTGGGCCATTCTTGTGTGCGACCCTGTAGGCCCATATGAAGTTGGCAGTGGGCCAATAACTGTACTAACCCACAAGTCGCAAGCGGCCTCTAGTAAGACATCACGACTACCCAATTCATATGAGGATCGTTAACACGATTCAACCTGTCATACAACCATGTCACGTCCCTTTTGTCACACGATATATCGGTGAAGGATGAGGCATGGATAATGTCATCTTCTTATTCCTGACTATTACTTTCTCGATTCCTGAGTAGTTTGACAATAGAAATGGAAACTCCTTTCCATTGTAGTATGGCCATACATTTCTCAAACTTACTCATCGAGAGGCCCAGTAATATCTCTCTACTAATGTGAGGGACAAATTCCATCTTGATCATTCATATTCCTCTGCATGAAAAACCATCAAACCCGATTGTAACCTTTATCATCACCCAGTCAAAGGTGACTTTTGACTAGTTCAAAGATTAGCAACTCTCATGTAGGAATCCATGATGACCTCAGGTCAAAGGGCATTGTGAGTGGTTATACATGAGAAAAGCTTATGACTTGATCCATATAGCTTTCTCATAGTGGGTCGGTCCAGCACCTTGTACTCTTACAAGTGCCTAAGACTTTGATTCGAATCTCCATATCTTATCAAAGTCATACTGATCTTATTTTATCTCTGCTCCCGCATAGATGACCGACCAGGGACATTTTAGGACAATCTTTATGAATTATCCAAGGATACAATTATCACAGTTAACATGCAAATAATATGATAACAGAATAGAGAAATTTCATTAAATTAATGATGTTTAAAGTACAATTATTGGCCCTTTAGGCATAATTTCAAACATGCCTTGCTCAGATGCCGTTTCAACAAGTACTCACAAATTCATAGCTCAACTTTAGTGATTATAACTTTAACACCTTTATGCATATTGACCATACATCTAGCAATGGCTACATATAGTACTTAACTGCTCTTTATAGAGCTTAGTTGCAACCCATAATGATATTATAGAATTTATACAAAGTTTCCAAAATAATATATACACAACTGCATACACCAAGGGTCATATAAAGTAACAAAGTACAACCTCTAGTCTTAAATATACGACCCAGTTAATTTTTTTGAAGATATTAGGAAAACTAATTAAATTACTTTGAAATATTTCTATATACCATTTTTTCTCAAAGATAATTTTCCTAACTTATAATCTAACATATAATCTAATAATACACAACATATGATAGATTAAGTAACTTATTTAGCTTTTTTAATCTCTCTAAAAAAAGTCAACTATGTATTATATTTAAGACATGAGAGAGTAAAAAATGGGTGCCTCCATCTATCTTAAACCACCTTGCCCTTTTCTTTTAAAGAGCTTGGCCCTAAGGTTGAATAAGGGAATAATGGGGTGAGATTCAAGGAAATCTCAGTAGTAAAATATCAAGTCAATATATAATGTGCAATGTTAATTAACTAAGCATGTAAATAGTTAAGTAAGAACATCACGTTATAAGCAAATACACATGGCCACAACACAAACTCAAACATGGATATTACATGTTTAAAGATCTAATTATGACATAAATGGTAAATAAACATGTCTGCAACCAAGCACAAACTATATAAGATTAAGTTTCACTACCTATTGAAGCTTTCCTCCAAACTTATTCGCTTAGCTAGTTCCTCTTACTTATACTTGCTTGTAGGATTTTAGTAGAATTCAAATCCTAACAAATTCACATATATAGACAGATCAATACTTATATCTTTATGCATTCTCTATGCATAAGTAGCCTCTCCCTTTGCTCAACTCTTAAGTCTTAAAATATGGCTTTGTGACTTTAATTCTTTTAATGAAATTTCTAAACTTAACATCCTCTTGCATAAAAATTCTTCCCTCATGCCACCCTTGCACAATTTCACCTAACACTAGTGGAAAAAACACTTTTTAGACCAGTTAAAAATGCCATTTTAGATCAGTTCTAGATGCGATTTTGATACATCCGGTCTTAAAAGTCTGTTATTTTTTAGACCGGTTTCTAAAAAATAGGCTTTTAGACTAGTTATTTATACATCCTGTCTAAACATAATGACATTAATTGTACTTTTGAAAAGACCATCATACTTTATAGGCCAGTTCTTCAAAGAACAGGTCTAAAAAGTCATACTTTTAAGACCAGTTATTCCAAGCACCGATCTAAAAAGTATTTTTAAGACCGGTTTTTAAAATAACCGGTATAAAAAGTTCCATTTTTTTTAAATATTACTGTTACCTAGCCAGCAGCAAGCCATTTCCCCTGTTAAAACATTTTACCCAGCAAACCAATTCTAGCGACATTAAGCCTAATGGTGAAAAAACAGTCATTCTTCTTGCACCTCATATTCCATAGAAGCAACAATAATAAATCATTCTTCCTACACCCCTAATAAATTCTTCTCTTACATATTCTCATACAATATCAACTGGTGTAACTTATATCATATATTTTTCCTACATCCCACATTCCACAGAAGCAACAACAATAAATCATTGAAAATTGACACATTAATATTTACCGAGAAAGAACACAGCAGACAGTAATCCATCCCCGATGATTACTAGCTGGCTCTGGAGCATCTGAAATAGCTAGGACACCTCAAATCCTTCATTTTCCTATAACAAAAAAAAAGTAGTTTTCTATATAAAATAATTATGTTCATAATTCAAATACAACTTATAATAATTACTTTAGCTAGCTAACCTTCAAAGTAGTTTTATAAAGGGATATCCTCCCATATCCCTTCATGATGATCGTTTCTTGCGCCGTGTTCATTATCTGCTTCATCTTCTTTGTTTAATTCTGGAAGACCCCTAGAAAAAGGAGTCTTAAGAAGATCATTCATTAAACGACTTTCCTCATTAATATCAACAACCCGTTTTCCTTGGAGAGCTACAGACCATATTTTATTTTCCTGATCGGTGATGTAGAACACTTGTTTAGCCTGATATGCCATAATAAAAGGTTTATCTCCAAAACTTCTAATATTTAGATCAAATAATGTAAATCCTAAGTGATTAATCATCGCACTATTGTCGACATCAACCCACTTGCATTTGAAAATGGGAAATTTAATTTTAACATAATCAACCACCCAAATCTCTTCAATAACCCCATAATAAGGTATAGCTGCCAATCTAGGGTTTTTATTTTTCAAACTAGAGAAGTGCATAGATTTAGCCACTAACATAACACCACTATTTTGGATTGTGCTCCTATCATCTAGGGACTTCATGTAAAATGTATAACCATTGATCACAAATGAAGTCCAACTTATGACATCAACCTCAGGACCACGTGCTAACCATTTAATTATATCAGAAACACATTCTTCTCCGTCAACCTTTTGTTTGAACCAATGTGAAAAATTTTTGTTATGCTCCCTAATTAACTTTTGTTCAGTCATTCGACTATTTCCTTTCCATACAATTTCTTTATGAGGATTAATGTAATCTTGAACTTCATCAACATTATTCAAGATGTACAAGTGGACTTGTTGCAATTCATCAGGATCCACACTCTTTACTAAAGCCCCGCGTCTACCCCCTTCTTTATTATGACGTTTAGGAAGTCCAATGTGTCTTACATTTGACAAGTAATCTTGACAAAACTCCATGGCTTCTTTAGAAACATATTTCTGAATAATAGATTCTTCAGACCGGCTAGGGTTCTTCACATACCCTTTTAGGATTCTCATGGTTCTTTCAATTGGGTGCATCCATCGTAAATAGATATGGCTACACAATTTGATCTCCCTCACTAGATGAACAATTAGATGTACCATAATGTCAAAAAAAAGTAGGAACAAAAAGCTTCTCAAGTTGGTACAAGATCATATATCCTTCATTTTCTAGTTCATCCAATCTCTCCATCTCAATGACTTTACTTCAAATAACATTGAAGAAAAAACAAATTCTAGTCAAAATATGTTGAAGATCATATTCGACAATGCCTCTAATAGCTATTGGGTGTAGTTGTTATATTAAGAAATGACAATCATGAAACTTTAGCCCTACTAACTTCAAGTCTTTCATCGACATAAGCTTTTTAAAATTTAAAGAATACCCTGAGGGAACTTTGATGCCATGTAAACAGTCATAAAACTTCTTTTCTCATCCTTAGACAAAGTATAAGAAGTTGGAGGACAAAAAGTTCTCTTACCATATGGCTTTGGATGCAAATCTTCTCGTATTCCTATTTCTTGCAAATTTAATCTTGCCTTCATGCCATCCTTAGAACTACCTTGTATGTTGATCAGTGTCCCAACAATACTATCACATACATTTTTCTCTGCATGCATGAATCAATACAATGTCTCACATCAAGATTGGGACAATATGGAAAATCAAAGAAGATAGACCTCTTTTTCCATTTATTTTTTTTCTTTTTTCTTTTTTTTTTTGGTTTTTTCCATTTATTTTTTTTCATTACTACTATTTGTAGTCTTACCAAAGATAATATTGATATTTTTCACCTTTTCATAAACTTGCTCTCCAGTCAATGCCTTCGGAGCATCTTCAAACTCTTGTCCACCATAAAAAGCTTTCTTTAATCTATGATATGGGTGGCCTCGTCTAAGAAATCTTCTATGGCCAAGATAAATCGTCTTTCTTTCATATTGAAGTTGATGGAAGCATGTGCCTTCTTCACAAATCAGACATACTTTATGCCCTTTAACACTATATCCTGACAAGTTTCCATATGCAAGGAAGTCATTTATAGTACAAAAGATCATGGCTCACATTTTAAAAACCTCCTTCTTATTCGCGTCAAAAACATCAACACCTTCACCCCACAACTTTTTCAAGTTTTCGATCAAGAGTTCTAGGTAAACATCTATGTCATTTCCGGGTTGCTTTGGTTCTGAAATCAACATAGACAACATAATGTACTTCTGTTTTATGCATAACAAAGGATATTAGTTGTAAATTACTAATAGAACAGCCCATGAACTATGTATACTGCTTAGGCTACCATAAGGATTCATATCATCTGTGCTAAGCCCAAGCCTAAGATTCCTGGGTTCTTCACCGAAGCTAGGAAATAATTGATCGATTTGTTTCCATTGAGAAGAATCAGCTGGATGTCAAAGCTTTCCATCAGAAATCCTCTTATTCGCATACCATTTCAAATTTTTGGCATCAATTTCATTGGCAAACAATCACGTGAACCTTGGTATGATTGGAAGATACCACAACACTTTTGTAGGGGCCTTATTTGATTTATACCTCAGAGTTTCACATATTGGACATTGCTTCTTCTCTTCATGCTCTTTTCTATACAATATGCAATCATTAGGGCATACATGAATCTTTTTATACTTCATCCCTAGTGGACACAGTATTTTCTTAGCATTATAATATCGATAAGGCAACACATTATCATTTGGAAGCATGTCCTTAAAAGCCTCAAGCATTTCTAAAAAGCTCTTGTCGCTCCATCCATGCCGTGCTTTCAAGCTTACCAATTTCAATACTGCTCTCAACAATTGGTATTTTTTACACCCCGGGTACAACGGCTTCTCAGCATCACTCACATATTACCATATGCATGTGGTTGCTCAAAAGCCTCTTCTCCTACATCATGAATAATATTCTTTATGTGATCATCCACATCTGTGTCATTATCATCAAAGGCCACTTCCCCCTATTGAGATGTACTTGACGTTTCTAATTCTTCACCATACCATACCCATACTGTATAATTCTTATAAAATCCTTCACAAATTAAATGTGTATATATATTTGCAGCACTTAGTCACTTGTCATTCAAACATACTACAAAGGGCAATAAAACATCCCACTATCATCACTGGCATTTCTTCTAGCAAAGTCTAAAAAATCCCTTACCCCAACATTATATTCAACACTCGTCCTTTTAGCTTTAATCCAACTATGATCCATATATTTCAACACCTAGTAGCACCCTATCCAATAGCAAAATGATAGACAAAAAAACAAGATAAGAAAGTATAAATAAATTGTATGTAGCATCCTATCCATTATCAAACTCTTGTTCATAACTTTATATTCAATTTAAACCCACATAGCAATCATAATGTGATCATTAATGGCAATCCAAGATAAGAAAGTATAAATAAAATACCATAATGTGATCATTAAGCTAATATCTAAAGTTATCATCGAGTTCAATGGCGGGAGTAAGACAGAGATCAACATTGGGCATATTCAAACAAAGCCATAATCACAAAATAGAACACCTCCATTTCCTACTTCAAGCATATCAGAATCGCTCGACATGGTTAGACCCACTCGAAACAATATCAAAAGGGTCAAGTTAAAATTATTAACAACAATCAAAACAAACCTGGAAAGTTGTTTACATGAGTAGTCACTCTTTCATCTCCCGTTTAGAAGAAGAACGAGTGGCAATTCAAGGGAGGTGGAGCCGGAGCTGGAATGTTATTGATTGACGGCAAAATGAAGGTTGACTAATGGCAAGGTATATGGGTAGTGACTCTTCCTCTGCTAATACAGACCCAGCCTAATGACGCCAATGAAATTAGAAAAAAGAACATCGTCGGTTAGATTGCGAGTTATTATGTTTAGAGAGAAAGATTGCTTCAGATTTAGAGAGAAAGAGGATGGCGGAGTTGTGAACAAGAACACCGTCAAAGAAATTTCAGGAAAAAGTGAGTTCAGAGAGCAAGCTACGATTTGGCGGGACGAAGAGGAGCGAAATTTTAATTAGGGTTCGCACTTTTAAGACCAGTTTTTAATAATAACCGATCTTAAATATGCTTTTTAGACTGTTTTTTAAAATAACCGGTCTAAAAAGTTTCAACTTTTAGATCGGTCATGATGTAATACCAGTCTTAAAAGTTAAGAAAAAATTAATTATGGGTTGCTTATTTAGACCAGTTATATAAATAACCGGTTTAAAAAGTGTATTTTTATTTTATTTTATCTTTTTAAGACCGGTTAAACATAAATGAGGTCTAAATAAGATCTTTAAGACCTGATATCCGCGGAACCGGTCTCTGAAGTTATCTATAATTACCAAAATGCCACCAGTCATACATTTTAAACCTTATCCCTCTATAACTAGTCTAAAAGACAGATTTTATACTAGTGTAAAGAATTCATTTTTGAGACCAAATAAATCCAATTCTAGATCCTTCCTATTTTTCTAGGACTGGCCAAAACATATATATGTACCCATATAAAAACATGACGCTTTCTCTTCCAATGCTTCCAAACTTGAAGGAGGGAACTTATCCTATACAAAACTTCCTTCTAAATTCATGGGAAGCCTTACATTTAACAAAAACTTGATGAAAATTTTCATTTCCAAACATCACAAATTTCAGACTACTCATGCTATAACAACAATCAGTATACAAGGCACTAAATCACTATCTACTAGCTTCCATTTAAGCTTACACATGATTATCTCTCACGTTCTTCAACTTTCTCTTTCTAAACTTAAATTTTTAGCCATGATTTACTAACAAAATAATCCCTCTACTCCTTTTTATAAGAAACAACAGCCACATATATCCCGTTTCTTTTTATAAGACATATTCATAGAATGCCTTATCTTTTTACTTGTTACTTTGTCATTTTGTCATTATTTAATTATTAATGTTTATTTGTTAATTTTCCTCAGTAGTTATTGCTTAAATATGTCTTGTTGTATTTTGTTCTCTTATTCAAAACGTAATTTAATAGAGGTAATAAGTTGAATTTTGTTTCCCAATTTCAACCAGTTTTAATGAGTTAACAATTATTTATTGGTTTCGATGAGTAAGTTGAAATGACTTACATTATGGAAGGGAAGTATATATATACATATATTAATAATGATGCTTTTTATTTATTGACCAGGTATTACACGAACAACAAAAATATTAAAAAAGAAATCTGTACGTGGAACCATGCCTGCGGGTAAACCATTGTAACTTATAAAATATGCACCACTTTCATGACATTGAAAACATTCAACCACCCGGTGGACACACACACACCATTTAGTTCTTACTATAAGGCATCAGTTAACAAATTTTTGTCATTTTTATAAGGTACTTTCTAATTTCTAAGGAGCATTAAATATTTTTTATTTTTTTTACATACATGCCCATATTTTAATATTTTAGGTCATTTTTAACTGTTTTTTGTGGGTTCATGAGGATGAGTAGTTGGTGCATGCCTTATACCATAATAAGCAAAGTTCTTGAATCCGGACTAGACCAGCTGATCCGGTCCGGAAACCGGCGAACCGGACGGTAAACTGGTCCGGTTCCCGATCTGGTCTAGGTTCATATTTTAATTTTTTTTTAATTTTTCTTTTAGAATTTTATACTATAAATCTAAAATTTTAAATTTCTTACCGGTTTAATCCCAGTTTTACCCAGGTCTAACCCACTGACTCTTAACCTAATACTTTGACCGGTTAAATACCCTGTTGGAATTTTAATACCTTGATAATAAGGAAGAAAGTGAGTGCGCGCGCGCGCTCAATAACAATGTTGACTTGCGGTCTATCTGAAAAGTCTATCGTCTCTCTTGATATATGTTAGAGATGATCAGTCTATTTAACTTTAATAAATCAAAATGATGACCCGACAAAATAAGGCTGAATTCTCTTTTCCCTGATTGTTAGTTGGGTTGTTGCTATCACAATTGGGAGTGGGAAAGTCGAATAAGGAGCCTCTATTTTTATATTTTTCCAATATAATTTTTTTAATCTATTTTAACTCTTATTTCTTTCTTTTTCCTTTAATAAAATTAATCAGTTTTCAGTCAAAGGTGTTGCATATGAATCAAATATCACCACACAAAAAATGTTAAATTTTTAACGGAATTTACTACGGAATTTGTTTCCGTGGCAAATTCCGTCAGAAAAATTTTTGACGGAAATTTTTTCGTGGCAAATTTGTCATGGAATTAGCTACGGAAAATATGCCTTAGCAAATTCAGTCGGAAGCCACGGAATTTGCCATGGAATAATTTTGTGGTTAATTTTGTCACAAAATTAGCCACGCAAATTTTTGTGGCTAATTTTCCCATGGAATTAGCAATGGAATTTTTTCCACGGAAAAATTCCATAGCTAGTTCCGTGGGAAAAATTAAAAAATTATTATTATTTAAGTGAATTTAATTTATAAAAATATCTTTATAAAAATTAAAATTATGATATTATTAGCTATATAAGTATTTAAAAATTAGAATTAATACCATATTTCATCCCTTAAGTTTTTTGTCATTTTAGTTTTGGGCCTTTAAGTTTCTAACCATAGGTTTTGGTCCCTATAAGGGCAAAATGGTTATATAAAAATTTATTTATATATTATTATTTATTAATTAATTTTAATTAAAAATTAAATTTAAATTCAGAAATTGGATGAAAATATAATCATATGAAAATTTATTTAAGATGTAAAATTTTTTAATTTGAAATTAATATATATTAAAAATTATAAGAATATATAAAATTATTTTATATTATTATTACATATATATTTATTGTTTAAAAATAATATATATTTATGTATAAGAAACAAATATATATTTATAAATAAGTGACTATATATAGTAAGATTATATATATATATATATAATTGTTTAATAATAAAACGCCAAAGTATTCTAGCCTAACCAAAGGGGGCCAAAGAAGAATTGCATTTTCAGGAAAAAAGAAGTGGCAACACGTGGTGGAGTGAGGTTGGGATGCCTGGCATCGCCAGGTTGCAACACATGACGGAGTTATGTGCTTGCAATGAGGTGGCGGTGCGCGGAGTTGCCACATGACTTTTTAAAATTAAAAAAAAAAAACTTTGCGACGGAATTAATTCCGTCACATTCCGTCGAAAATTGGTTTGTCACATTATTATTAGCGATGAAATCCATTCCGTCAGAAATTCATTTTCGTTGCAAATCTGAGACAAATTCTATAGCAAATTCCATCAGAAATTCAGTATTTTTTTTTATAGTGTATGCATTAACTTTATTTGAATTTCTCTTTATGTGAATCGTAATCATCAAGGATTCTTGCCACGTTGAGGTAGAACGAGTTTCAGTGCTCAAGAAACTAATTAATGAGTAACAAAATTTACTATTGCACTAAGATCTGCATCATTAAAATATAGTTTCAACCGTCGAGATTTGAAAATTTCAGCTAATAATCTTTAAATAAAAAAATTATTTAAAAAACTGATAAGTAGTTCAGAGATTATCTTCTAGATTCTGTGCACAATAAAATGATTTTTGAAAATATAAAAGTACAAAAAATTAATACCAACCATTTAAATTAGATTTCGATGGTGCCATGATGATGAGTTATTGATACTAATCTTGGGGTACCATAACTCATTTCATAGTGGCACCATCTCTAGGGTTTAGAGCGTTTCCTCCTTTCCCCTCCCTTATGTAACGCACCTTCTCTTGCTTCCATCTGATGTCTCAGTACTCCGTTCCTGCCACTCCCCTCCCTTAAGGAATGCATATGCGCACTTCTATCAAAGGTACTTTTATGGCCCTAAGGGCTTGTTTGTTACGAGGATAGGGAGGGAAAGTGAGCGAAGGAAAACTTTTTTGAGTTAGATTTTTTTTTTTTTAAAAAAATAGAAGTAGGGTTAAAAGTTTTTTATTAAATTTTTTGTCTTTTACTTATATATTCCTTTTATTACAATTTTGTAACCCCACTTCTCCAATTTTCTTAAATACAACTCAAAAAAATTTCCTCCTCCCTCCAAATCCCCTATACCAAACAGACCCTTAATGTATTAGGACTTAATTTGAGAGTAGATTTATGGCCAAAATGGAAGATATTTTTATTTTATCTCTCATATATTTATTATTTTTTGAAATAATTTGTCTAACTTATAAGATTATATATAATCTAATGTTATATAAACATATTTTAAAAGATCATGCCACATATATCATAATTAGGTAATTTATTCAGCTTCTTTAATGTACTCTCTCAATTTAGATAAATAAGTTTTTCATCAACAAACAGAAGAGTACTTGGTCTTTGCCCCATATTTTCATAACTTGCAACCAGAAAAAAAGAAAAATATACGAATTTAAATTTCTTCCATTTCAAAGATATAAATCTCTCAAGTCCAAAAACAAAAAGTTACAAATAATTTCAAATATTATTGTTATTACAAATATATATTATCATATTTTATGGAATTTTATAACCTCATAAGATTCAAATAACATCATTACTTTTATGAGCAATTCAATTTTTAGTCCCCCCCAATTTATGAACCAAGTTATTAAGTACAGGAACATTCACAGACGCACACACATGTATATATGCCAATTATATAAAATAAGATTCACTGACTTTGAGAAATGTACACCATAGTGTTGGCTATTTAGCTAGATACAATGCAATTCATATGTACCACTATTTAGTTTAATAATTAACAAACTATAAATAAGTGGGCAACAAAAAAAAACAGACTATACATAAAGGATGGCAAAAAAATAACCGATTACAGATAAAGAGAGGTATAAAAAAAAGACTATAAATAAAGGTCCAACTCAAAGTTTTATATATGGACACAAATCAATCAAAGTGAAATAAGAAGTGTTGGAATATACTAGTCCATCCCTGATGGATTAGGGCTCAAACCCAATTCAAGAGGGGCTTCATGGAGAGACACGGGTTATAAAGAGTGATACCCTTTGTGGTTTAAAGGTTACAACTATTTCTATATAACTGTATCTTTAAGGGTTACATCTATTCCTATGTAACCGTACGTACACTATATATATAATGTGTAGGATTAAGGGAGAATGCTAATGAAGATATAACACACTGAATAGTTATATTCTCCCTCTAAAAGATTCTCTTATAAGAATGTTCTCTTCTCTTCCTTTCTTTGGTGTATTTGCTGTGTAATATGATCGGGGTCCGCATCGGTGCTCCGGTTTCGTGTCGGTACTTCAACGAGTCAATCGGATTCCAGGTATGTCCAAAATTCTTACATGGTATCAGAGTCAGGTTATTCTTGAGGCGTTAGATATAATTTTCTTATTCATATATGACTAATTTGATTAAGAAAATAATTTGTTTAAAAAAATGTTGAGAGCGTCATGTATTGATCTGCATCATTGTCCAATCTGAATATTTTCAATCTGTACTTATTCATTGGATGTGTTGTTTTTGAGATGGGCTTTTAATGTATTTTCGAGGAACATCATTTCCTTGAATATGTTCATGATTTCTTCTATGTGGGTCTCTTTGCCGTAACTATCTCTGACATCCAATGTATATATCTTATATCATGCTTCCGCATCAATATGTGAAAATTTTCTGATGGTTGCATGCTTGCCCAGATAATAAGCAAATCCTTAGTACCCTTAGGCATATTGTTTTCCCTATAGCCTATATATATATATATATATATAATATTATTGTCTCCATCATTTTCGGATATTCACATTTTTTGTTTTTCGCTGAGTTACGTGCCAGTTAATGGTTCTGGTTTAATTCATGGAATATGCTTCTAAGTTTTATCATTTTTGAAAAAAATACACTTCCAACATTTATATATGAGTAGGTTTTGTGCTCAGCATCTACTGATGATGATATAGATGTTTTTGTCCTTAGTTCTCATAACTCCTGCGGCTGTATGGTTATTGACGTAGGTTTCTTATATATGTTTCTATCTTGTTCCTTTAAATAACTGTCTCATAGTTTACAAGATTCTCTCATATTTCTTACGATGGAATGACTTATCCTTGCGTATAGTTCTATCATAGGACATATCTGAACTGAGAGAACAGTAGGAAGAAACTTAACATATAGTTAGTTTCTTACAATTGGCCAGTACGAAAAGTAGTCTTGTGGGAAGAAAAACTGGTAAAAAACTGATTTAGGGAAGGAGAAAACCATTAAAACTCATCCCAAACCATGTGAAAATAATTTCTGGACGTCGACGGCGCAGAAGGACACGACGTCTTTCGTTTCGGGGATTGGGTCATGCCAAAACTTCTTTTTATGCCCTGAAAACAGTATCAACATGTAGAGAATAAAAAAAAAAAAACATTGCTGCATACATGTGTGAGCGGAATTGTCATAGCCTGAAACATTAAAATTGGGGTAGTGGAAATCTCATGTTTTATTGGAAGAAAAAGTGTCCAGAACATGTATAAGAGAAAAAGAAGACTCCAATGAGATCAATTTCGTCAGAAATGAAGGTCAAATTAAAGTCGTCGAAAAACTACGAAACCCATGCTCTATCCAGGTCTGGTGTGACCCGGCTGAAGGTCAGGGGTAAAAGGAACAGTGCCCTGAAATGTTGTGTCCTTTTTAGGAGAATGAAACTGTCTGTTTCATTTTATATATATTTTTTCTTTAAAAAAATAAACATTTGGGCTAAGCAGTGTTTTGGTCTGTACTTTAAAAACAAAAGCAAGTTCTGCTCTTAGGCTTGGATGAGTATAGGTCTAAACTGTGAGACCAACAGATTTTCTGACCTAAAACTATTGGATAATGTTAAAAAAAAAGAAAAGAGTCATGGCAGACTGGGTTGCGAACTTTGATTGGGCTGTTTAGAAAAGTTTTCTTCCTAGCCCAACTTTACATTTTGGGCCTACAACATATTTTTTCGAATTTTCCCATTTTCTCCTTCTAGGAGCGCGTTAAGGGGCATTTGAGCTTCAATTGAGACGCGGTTTATCTCTAAAAATCCCTAAATTCATTATCTATATTTTGACATACAATATGTCAAGTTTGACACATATTTGGATCTATTTTGAACACTTTTAGTGCTATTATAATTTGTTTAAAAATTCTTAGAATATTTGTAATGATTTATTCCATTTTACTTGAGATAAGTATGAGTCAACATATATATATATATATTTTAAAAAAGCACTGACATGAAATTTATTTTAGTCTTTTAAATAATGTTTTTATTGAAAAATATATATTCAAACTTGAACTTGATGGCTTTAGAAAATAAACAAGTTTTTCAAGTTAAAAGCCATTGAATTGATCCAAACATAAATTACTTAGAGAAATGTGAGCCTTTTGAGTAATGGATGAGATAGGGATTTTTCTATTGAAATATGAAATTTTGAGTGACAACCTAGAAGGAGAATATCTTGATAGAAGATCAAGATGAAAGAATATAGAGTAAGGTTATAATTGATCCTGAAATGGAATAAGGGGCGTAACTGGAAGAGAACTGAGAAAATGATGCCTAAGTAGGACTTGAATTTCTTGGATCTTAAGAAATTCGATGTCAAGAATTGAATGTTGAGAAATCTCAAGGAGATAAAAGTAAATGATCTAAGACTGAAGAAGGGGAGTTGGATCAAAAGTGAAAGAAAATCTCAAACGGAGAGATTTTCTAATATTCAAACTCTAAATCATGGTGTGAAAGCTCTTATCAGAGAAAACAAAGTCGTAAGCCCAGTCCAAACCCTAGTACTTAAAATTATAAAAGGGTTGAAAGCAAATAATATGATAGAGGACATAAAATTCTTAAAACTTTTTAAAAAAATAGTAGTTGAGAACCTATCAAACTAGGTTTGAGAAGCATAGAGACTTAACCCATTAGAGGATTTGTTTTGGTTAAAAAATTGTGTTGAATAGAAAACTTAGGAAAAACTATTAAGTTTTCCCAACTCCCAGATAAGATGTTAATAAAACATTATGAATATAATGTGATTAAAGCTTGAAAAAGTAAAAGTCAAAATGCTCTTTATGAGTGGGAATTCTTTGAAAATGAGTCTTTCAAGAGCGTCATATGCTCTATCTAAGTGGGAGCTCTTAGAGAATGACTCTTTTGAGAGTAATAATTGAGCATGTTATTTATGTACTTGTTTGAAATTCTTGATAGACAATAATGGCGTAGTCGGAATTGTTAGATCTCATGTTTTGATGATAACAAAAGAATGGTTTGAAAAGGAAATGTTTAATAATCAAGCTTGAACTAAGTAATGACAGGAATAAGCTTTACTTGGGGTAAGCATGGAAGTAGTGAAGATTGGCCAAGAGAAAATGCTAAGGAACCTGATCAGAAGGGCATTTTCTAAGGCATTACTCGAGGCGCTACTCGAGTAATGAGCCAAAACTTGAAGTAACCAAGCAAAACTTCCAGTTACCTGCCACCATTACTCGAGGCGCTACTCGAGTAACCAGGTAAAACTTCAAGGTTGTTCTCGGCCTGCTAATGTTACTCGAGGAGCTACTCGAGTAACCATGTGAAAACTTCCAGTTAACTTCAAGTTTTCCCCATGATACTCGAGGAGCTACTCGAGTACCTGTGTTTTCTAAAATATGGACCTCTCGGCATTTTGTACCACTGCTAATGTTACTCGAGGAGCTACTCGAGTAACCAGGTCAGAAACTTCCAGTTGCCTTCAAGTTTTCCATGATACTCTAGGAGCTACTCGAGTAACCGTGTATTTGAAAATGTCAAGCTCTCGGCACTTTTTACCACTGCCAATGTTACTCGAGGAGCTACTCGAGTAATGTATTAAGGTGAGTGAAAACTTGAGGTTAGTACCCGATTAACTTGATTTCTCTTTTTCATATTCCTCGAGTACTTACTCCATTAGACAAGTGTTTCATAGTTTATTTTAAGTGGATTCCTCGAGTATGTACCCCAGTATATGCAAATGTTTTCAATATAAACTTCAAGTCATTACCAGAGTAAATCACATTCAAAAGTCTCAGTTACTCGAGGAGCTACCCGAGTAACCTATGCAAAAAGAAGTGCATTACTCGAGTAGGTACTCGAGTAATGAGGTAAGTGCTCTCGGCATTTACATCCTGCCAACATTACTGGAGTAGAGCATCGAGTAACCAAAGTTTATTTGAAGGTTTACTCGAGTTGGTACCCGAGTAACTCATAAAGTTGTGAATGCATTACTCGAGTAGCTACCCGAGTAAATAACTATTCCAAAGGTTTGAAATTTAGTTTACTCCATGCACTACCCGAGTAATCTTGTTTCTCTTCATTGACTTTCAAATAAATAATGATTTCACGATGTTACTCGAGGAGCTACTCGAGTAAACTTCAAGGGTTACTCGAGGAGCTACTCGAGTAAGCGTACCCAGAAATTTAGAAATCATTCAAACTTTCATTATATTGTTTCCTATATGATTAACCTTTCATTGTATTAGCATTCTTAGTATATTTACAGAGAAACAATGAAGAAATCATATCAAGAGATGAAAGTCAAATCAAACGTTCAAATGCCAACCACCGCCAACGGATATTTTTCAAAAACTTGAAAAGTCAACAGTGGCTGCGCACTCACCAACGGACGAAAGGAAGTGTTCCAACGGTCATCACCAACATATCTATATATATGGGAACCTTCAAACAGAGAAGAACAACTAAGCATCCATACGAACGAATCATTAAGTTCATTGCTCTGTTTTCACGTTGAATTTGTATTCATTTGCTTCAGTGATTATCATTTACTCTTTGAGAGAGATATTTCATTCAAACTCAATATTTGTTATTGAGATAACTTAAGGTTGTGGAACCTTGAGTTGGGATTGGATTACAACCTGTAAGGGGGAGCGAGTGTCCAGGTGTAAGGAACTTGCTTGTACTGAGGTGCCAAGAACCCACTGAATCTTGGAAGTTATAGTGAAACTCTCAGAGAAGCTCTGAGGACTGGACGTAAGTCAAAGTGGTTGTGACCGAACCAGTATAACTCCCGGTGTACACTTCGGTGATATTTCTCCTTACTCATTACTGTTTTAATTCTTTTGTCAAAGTTTTATATTTTCGAAAGAAATTTCAGTATCACCCAATTCACCCCCCCCTCTTGGGTGAAACGCTTGATCTTACAGGAATCTGTGTGATGGGAGGTACAAACGTATTTCCCTAATCATAGACCCAATGACGTTATTATTTTTCTAGTAAAAGAATAACACAAGTATATGACATTGTATACTTCAATTTGTTATATTATTGATAAGTTCTTAGATTAAATAACTTATGAATAACCCTGTGTGTGGGATAATTTGAGTGGCTAAGCTAAGATAGGCTACTAAGAACATAATTTGTAAACTAAATGGGGACAATAAAAATATCTAGTATTTATAAAAATAATTTGTTGTCAAGCCATTGACAAACGGTCATGATAATATTGAAGTTGAGATTTTAGCTTAGTACAGAAAAGATTATGAGACCTATATGGCTTGCAAGGGAAACAAAATAGTATGAATTGCCCTATAAAATTATATAGTTGTGACTCAATTTTTCTTTCAATAAATTTCTTTGGTTGGTAAATTCTTTGTACATAATTGCATTGTCATTTCTTCTAATTTAAGTACTGACTTAAATATATGTCTTACTAGCATCAAAGATATAGAATTTGATTCTATGTAAGAATTTTGGGCGTACCTGAAATCCGACTGACTTGCTGAAGTACCCACATGAAACCGGAGCACCGTTGCAAACCCTGATCACGATACACAGCAAATACACCAAAAAGAGGAAGAGAAGAGAACATTCTTATAAGAGAATCTTTTAGAGGGAGAATAGTAATATTTGGTATGTTATTTCTTCATTTGTCTTCTCCCTTGATCTCACACCTATATATATAGTGTACATACAGTTACATAGGAATAGATGCAACCCTTAAATGTACGGTTACATAGGAATAAATATAACCTTTAGAACACAAAGGGTATGACTCTTTATAACCCATGTCTCTCCATGAAGCCCCTCTTGAATTGGGCTTGAGGCCTAATCCACTAAAGGTGGACTAGTATATTCCAACATCTCTCACTCATGCTTGGTGGATTACATGTTATAGGTCAAGTCTCTTTCTCTTACTTCTTTCATACTAGGTGTTTATAAAACTTAGATTACCTTTCTCATATGCATAGTCTCTACACTTATGAAACTAAAAAATAAAATCATAAGGGACCAGTCTTAGACACCAACATAAGTATGTATATTTTAGGTAATAATCTTTCTTTCACCCATATATCACTTTGATATGTATCAACCGCTTTCCTAACATAATGCCTTTATATCGCATCAATCATGATCATAAGACAAAATGCTAAAGTAGCAGACGTTGAAACATATTTCCATGATAATGTTAAAGTCAAGGGATATCAATAAAGGGTTAACCTTTTTGGGACTCACACTGCAATGACGCAGGGATCTATTCACTTCCTATTTACGGTTCTTTAGCACATGTGGTATGAATCTGCTACGGTATTACTCTTATACTTTAAGAGCGTATATAATTTGATTTTATCATTAACACCGTATAGACATAAGTTTAGACACTCCCAATATCTAAACCCAAATTCCTCAACTCCACTCATATTACGTGACGTCAATTTTAAAGAATTTGTTGTCTGGCAACAGGTATCATGGACATGGAAGACTTTATTCTTCACTTAAGATAGGCATTTACTCTTTACCTAAGGAGTAATATTTTCCTAAACTCCACCATGATTGAGAGTTTGGATATTAGAAAATCTCTCTATTTGAGATTTTCTTTCACTTTTGATCGGACATTGCTTCATCAATATCTGATGTTTATAAGCCATTGACAAATGGTATGACAATACTGGAGTTGAGATGTCAACTTAGTATAGAAAAGATTACTAGACCTATATGGCTTGATAAGGGAAAAAAAATAGTATGAATTGTCCTATAAAATTGTATAGTTGTGATTCAATCTTTCTTACAATAAATTTCTTTGGTTGGCAAATTCTTTATGCATAATTGTATTGCCTTTTCTTTTGATTTAAGTATTGACTTAAATATATGTCTTAATAGTCAAAGGCATATAGAATTTGGTTCTAGAAATAGCATTATGAAACGTTTTCAGAAAGATACTAGAACTCAGTTTACATTGCAATTATTCTATTTCGTTGCATGTGGTCCTATAAGTTTGAGGGTAAGACACAGAGCTGGTTAACTTGTTACCTTTGATAATGATTTCTCATGATATTACTTAATTTAACACACGTTTAAAGATTATTGCTTTAGAGAATATGTGAATAAAGTTTGAGAATCAATTGGATAGGAATTTTCAAAGGTTCCATGAACTGATCAAAGGAGTGAGCATCTATTTGACCAGTTTCAGTTAACTCTATGGAAATAAAAGGATAAATAAGTAGATAACTATCTGAGGAACTCCATCACCAAAAAGGAGTTTATAAAGGCATAATGGAATGCTATTAGACATGGTTAAACATATTATGGCTCATGCTAACCCACCAAATATGAGTGGGAGAGTATTATTTAGTCCACTTTTGGTGGATTAGTACACATGCACACATCCTTGGTTTCATCAAGTTATGTGAACTTGAGTTTAACCATATACCCTCTAAAGTAGTCACTACCATACCCTATAAATATTGGACTAGTATATTCCAACATAACAGAGTTTACATTGCAATTATTCTATTTCGTTGCATGTGGTCCTATAAGTTTGAGGACTAGTACAGAAAAGGGTTTTTAGACCGGAACATTTAAATCGGTTATATCGGATAAGGTCTTAAAAATATGACCGGTGGCATTTTTGTAATTATGATGAAATATTAAGACCTGTTATATTTATAACCGGTCTTAAAAATACTTTTAAGATGGGTTATATTTAAATCTGGTCTAAAAAATAATTTTATGACCAGTTATAATAAAAACCGGTCTTAAAATATATACAATTAAAAAAATAAATACATGTAATATATTTTCTAGACCGGTTCTAAATATAACCGGTCTAGAAAATATTATCTGAATTAAAGACAATTAAAAAAATAAAATGATTATTATTTTTAAGACCTGCTGTACATGAAAATCGGTCTTACATATTAAAACTTTAAGATCGGTTATTATTTAATAATAGGTCTTAAAATGTTTCTATTTTTAAGACCGGGTATTTATTAATAATCAGTCTTAAATATTAATTTTAAGACTGGTTTCTAATTAAAACCGGTCTTAAATATTACTTTTGAGACTGGTTGTTAATTACAACAGGCTTTAAAACTGACCTGGATTTCAAAACGCGCTTAATTTTAGCTCTAAAATTTGAGACTCAAGCACATCAGCAAAACCCCTCTGTTGGTTAGCGGCAGCTCCTCCTTTCCCCTTCTCTCCTCCATCCTTAACTCCGCCGCCACCAACGGAGATTTACGGTTGAATACATTGCCGTAAGGCTATCATCGTTTGTTCCTTCTGATTGGTTTTGTTCTCAACCTCATTTTTATTGTTAGGCTTGTGTTTTAGTTGCCAAGCGTTCAATTAAATTAATGGTTTCATTTTTGGGTATTTCATTGAAATTGTGAGATGACTTGGCCTCCATTTTCTTTGTTCGATTCTTGCAGCAAGTCATCAACCCACTTTTCAGAAGTGTCCATTGCCTCCTAGGAGAGACCTTACTCGAATTGTAAAGTGGTCAAAGACTGTTCAAATCCAGAGAAGAAGAGGATCCTCAAGCAAAGGTTGAAGGTATCGTTAATTATTCTGAAAAGTTTTACATAATGCATGTATGTATGAGGTTAATGTCCTTATGCTTCTGTGGACCTGAGTTTATTTTGGTTGTGTATGAGAAGGGTTCAATTTAGGTTCTGTATTTTTGCATGTTCAATATAGTAAAACTCTGGATAAGGTAGTGCTGATATTGCTTGATATGAACTTTAGTGTTGCTTTTGAGTCTGCCTCCTAATGCATTTATGTTTGTTCAACTTGTTCAAACATGCCTCCTATTTTTGCTTGAGTCTGCCTCCTAATGAATTTATGTTCAACTTTGTTCAACTTGTGCAAACATTGCCTCCTATTTTTGCATGTATGTTCAACTTGTGCATTGCAATTAATTATTTGTTCATGTTTGCATAACTTGGGAATTGCTTTTGAACGATGCCTTTATAGATAGTGCCGTGTAGCAAAATTTCCTTAAACCATCACTAGCTATCCTTAAATAGTGTCCTTAAAGTATTTATAGACAATGAGTTGTCCTAATGAGGGTACTCCCGATCCAACTAATCCAAATCAAAGTGAGCCTAGCAATGTTCTTAGCCAGGAACACAATGAGCCATGTAACCATCCTGGATAAAGGGGTAGGAGTACTACCCGATTGAGAGATATTCCTCTCAATCGAAATACTAGGAAAAAGATTCTGATTGAGTTTGATAGTTATTGGAAACCAATCGGGCCTAATGCAAGCCGATATAGGAGTTTTGTTAGCCTCCTAGCACACAACAAGCCTAGCATCTTGATAAAGTAGTGGAGAAATGTGGATAAAAGTGGGAAGCGACATATTTGGGAAACTATCCAGCTCACTTACAACATTCCTGAGAGTGAAGTCTTGTGTGACAAGACAATGACGTATTATGATGAACGCTGGAGAAACTTTAAGACAAGTGTAGCCAACAATTACGTGCATATTGAGGTGGAAGAAGGTCAGCCTCATCCTAATCCATGCGATCAATATTCTTTTATTGACGAACATACTTGGCAAGAATTTAGACGACTTCGAACTACTCTAGAAGCATTGGTGAGTTGACTTATTTTGCATTTGATTTGCTTATGGATTATGAATTGTCTTTATTGATTTATAATGACTTAATTTTGATTTCATATTTGCAGGAGAAAAGGAAAAAGGCCCAAGAGAGTGGTAGAAAGAATGATTGCCCCCATACAATGTCTCGTGGGGGTTATGCGAAGGCCGAAAAAGAATTGTTGGCGGCCAAATGGAAGAGATTGGAAGAAGCAGCTCAATGCTATCTTGAGAGGGATGATTTAATGTCCCTGGTAGCTCCTTTATAACAGCTTACGATTTCAATTGTCTAGCTCTTTTTAATATAAGTATCTTCTCAAATTGGAAGTTAATATTTTACAAATTACGTCGTTAAACTTTGATTTAATGCCCCTGCTTGAATTATTGTAGGTGCATGCTTCGTAGGTTGGTTGACTCTGGCAAAACCAATAAATTTGGACTCCTATGCCTAGTTCAACTCTACGACAAAGGGACCACTGCTTCTATTAGGCACACATACTTATCGCAAAGGCTTAGTGAAACCTCAATTGAGTATTTCTTGGATCCATATTTGCATAGGTAAGAAACAAATTTATATTTCATAATATACATAATGTTTTATATTTGCTTAAAAGTGTTCCCTTTTTTTAGTGATCATTGGCAATTGGTTATTTTGTGTAAGAAAAGTTATTCTGTCATCCTCTTATGCTCCCTCCACCTCAGCAAGCCAACTAGTGAATTGAAGAAGAGCTTGAACGTGTAAGTTTTCTTGCATTATTAATTACATTTCATGTGCAAAATTTATGGAATTTGTGTAAAATAAGTAACCTTTGTGATTTTGATGATATAAGGCTATGCGGACATTCCAACACACTGCTTGTAGTAGGCCTATGCGTTAGGTAAAAGACCCTACATGGATCTTGCCAAAGGTTAGTTACATATTGGTTTGTTTTAAGAATGTGTTCAATAATAAGCCATGCTTTAATTTTATACTTGTTTTAATGATATCATATTATTTTTCAAACCCGTAAGCAACCACCGGGGTCTAACTTGTGTGGGTTGTATATTCTGAGGCACATGTATAATATTATTACCTTAGGCACGACAGAACTTACTAAAGTGGTAAATGTATATATATTTCAAAAATTTTGTATTACTTTTATTTTTTAAGTGAAGTTAATGTTTTACCTGGCTTTGGTGTTTCAGATATTTGAACTTGCTGGCCCCTTTCCAGAAGAAGATATTGAGCACATTCGCAATTATTGTGCTGAATTCATTTATGAACTTTTAAAACAGTGAGTTCTTGTAAAACTGAGGAAATTGTTTTGTATATATTGATGAATTGACATGTTGGTTGGTTGCAAATATTGTTGGTTACATGATTTGACATGTTTGTTGGTTTTAACATGGTTTTTGTATATTTTGATGAATTGACTTGTTGGTTGCATGATATGACATGGTTGAATTCATTTATGCATATATATATGATGGTTTTAAACAAAACATCATACATGAGAATATATGACGTGTTACAAGTTCCCAATTCAATGAGAAGGTTAAAGTAAAAGGAAATGATAAGTGGAAGGTTAAAGTAAAAGGACATGGTAACTGGAAGCAAACTGAACACCATATGACACTTAATAAGTATGGCATTAGAGGTAGCAATTCTAGTATGCATTCTGGTAACTAACCTAATCACACACAATTTAAAAAATATATAACACTTTTAAGACCGGTTATTAAAATAACCGGTCTTAAAAGTTATTTTAAGACCGGTTACGCATATAACAGGTCTTAAAATTAAATTTTTAAGACCGGTTTTATGTACAACCGGTCTTAAAATTAAAATTTTAAAGACCGGTTATATATGAAACCGGTCTTAAAATAACTTTTAAGATGGGTTATAATTATAACCGGTCTTAAAAATGTTATGTAAATTGCCTTACGAAAGAGGTATTTTAAGATTGGTGCTCATGACAACCGGTCTTAAAGTTGTTACTTTTAGACCGGTTATTAATACAACCGGACTTAAAAGTGAGACTTTTAAGATCATTACCAAACCGGTCTTAAAAGTGATATACTTTTAAGACTGGCTGTATCAAGACCGGATCCAAAACCGGTCTAAAAAGTTAATCTTAACCGATCTAAAAAGCCATTTTTCCACTAAGGAGGGTAAGACACAAAGCTGGGTAAATTATTACCTTTGTTGATAATTTCTCATGTTATTACTTAATTTCACACAAGTTTGAAGATTGTTGCTTTAGACAATATGTTAATGAAGTTTGAGAATCAATTGGATAGGATTTTTAAAGGTCCCACTCCTTTAGTTTCAGTTAGCTCTGTGGAAATAAAGGGATAAATAAGTAGATAACTATTCGAGGAACTCCATTGCCAAAAAGGAGTTTATAAAGGTATAATGGAATGCTATTAGACATGGTTAAACATAGTATGGCTCATGACAACCTATCAAATATAAGTGGGAGAGTATTATTTAGTCCACTTTTGGTGGATTAGTGCACATACACACATCTTTAGTTTCATCAAGTTATGTGTACTTGAGTTAATTATGTACCCTCTAAAGTAGTCACTTGTTAAATTTGAGTTAAGAATTGAAAGGTACCACATTTTTTTTGAATTAGTTTTCAATTAAGGGTGAAACTAATCACATTGCATCTCTTTGCAAGACGCTTGGACAAAGCAGTACAGAACATGCCAATAATCCTCAATTGTTTTTTGAGTGGGAGATTAGAATTGTTTATAAAGAGACCAAACAAAATAAAATATGAAATACAAAAAGCTCATGAGAAAAGGGACAACTGAGAAAACTGTTCATGGTTATTCTAAAGGAGGATGATGAGTCACGTTCTGTACAAGAGGCCATGTCAAGGGAGAATGGAAGAAAGCAATGGAAAGGGAAGTGAAATCTTTGAGAAAGAATTAAGTTGAGAATTAATTGATCAATTACCAAGTCAAAAAGGACTATTGAGAACTAGTGAGTTCTATAGCTTTAGGAGAAATGTGGGTAAATCAATTGACATGCACAAGACTTGTTGTTAGAGAGGGATATGCATAACAGGAACACATTTTTGTCACTGGTTGTGCATTTAAATTAGTTTTAATATGGCAATTGTTAACTATTTGAATTTAAATTTACATCATGTGGATGTAAAACATACACTAGTGATGATCTGGATGAAGAAATCTATATGCAGTGACTATTAGATTTCATTAAAAGCAGTATTTGAAGTTTCACATGGTGGTGACTTCATGTGTTTTTACAGAAGTCCTTTTATAGATTGATGCAATCATTCAGATAGTGATGTTTAATGCTTCAAAAGAGAGGTAGTCCAATGTGTTTTTCAAATGGTTGAAGAGAACCATTAGTAAATAATTTGTGATGCTATTCTTTTAAGTGGATGATATACTATTAGCCATATATATTTTGAATTTGGTAATGCCTATTAAAGAATGGCACTAGTAAATTTTAAAAAAGAAGTTCATGGGTAAACCAGTTGAATTTGAGGTCCTAAGAAATAGCTCAAGAAGACTCCTTTCTTTTACAAGAGAATTATATTAAGAAGATTCTTAAGCGGTTCAAAATAAGTGATGCAATCCCATGGATATCCTAGTGACTTTAGGAGTGAGTTTGAGTCTTGATAAATTTCCCTGATTGAACCAACCAAGAAGATAATGGAAAAGAATGTCCATATATATACTTTTAGCAGTATGATGTATGCAATGATATATACAAGACCAGATATATACTCATGGTAGGACTTGTAAGTCGGTACTAGTCTAATCATTATGAGAGACATTAGATGGTTTCACAAGAGGGTCCTAAAATACTTGTAGAGTACATTGATTGTGCACATTCAAAGTATGTGCTGTGGTAGTACAAGAGGCTATATGGCTGGTAATGTTCACAAGAGGCTATATGGCTGGTAATGTTCATTATGACCCAGGCTATTCCTACATAATTTTGCCCAATGAATCTAGTTTTGATATCAGAATTACCAAATTCACTACCAAAAGATGAAAATGCCCTTGGTAGTCCTTAACTTAGAGTTTTAGGGGTATATTTGACATTTCACATTCTAATGCTTTTCACATTTCATGATTAACATAAACCCCACACAATTTTTCCTTCAAAACAAAAAGGAATCATCAAAAATACCAAACTCTAGTCTAAACCCTCTATGAATAGTGTCAGGACGAAATTCCAAAAAAATGAAACAAATGTGATTTCATGTTTTAACCCCTTAAACTTCTTCCTTTCACTAGTACAAAAAAGGTGATTTAGACCGGTACATTTAGACCGGTTGTAGTAAATGAGGTCTAAAAGAAATGCGCGGTGATATTTTCATAATTATAAAGAATTTGGGAGACCGGTTATTATAATAACCGGTCTAAAAAAATATAATTTAGACCAGTTCTACAGTAACCGGTCTAAAAAGATTAATTTTTAGACCGGTTATTATAATAACCGGTCTAAAATGAAGCTTTTTAAGACTGGTTCTCTAACAACCGGTCTTAATTAAGACCGGTTGTTAGAGAACCGGTAAAAAAAAGCTTCATTTTAGACCGGTTATTAATTAAGACCGGTTGTTAGAGAACTGGTCTTAAAAAGCTTCATTTTAGGCCGGTTATACTACTTAACCGGTCTTAAAAACCTCCCCCAATATTTTCACGCCTCCGCTCCCCACCCTTTCCATTTTGAAATCGATCTCTTCCATTCTGAATCAACTTAGCTTCTTTCATCCCAATCATTTCACTTCTCAGTGCTTGACTCCCCATCCCTTACCTGATCTTTGAATTGGAACAATCGAATTCGGCCGGTCGCTGCTCGTGGTTGTCGCTCTTGGGTCGTCGTCTTCCTTTACTTCAGGTTTTGAGCTCCGTCCATTATTCACTGCGACTCAGGGACGTCTTTGTCTTCATCGTCTTGTTTGAGGTATTCTTCCTCATCCTTTATATTTACCCCTCTACAATTACTATATAGAAGCTGTTGCCTCCAGATTTGGAATTCCAGTTGGTGTTTTTGGTGTTTTTGGTGTTTAAAGCTGTGTAGAAAATCTTTTGCTTTAAATCTACAGATGGTCACCAAATTTGAAAGTTGGGCACAGGGTAGTGGAACTTATAGTTCTTTTTGCTTTGTTTAACTAGTTACCTTCTATTGGTTTCCAACAGTATTGCTTGTTGTCCATGTTTTCATTTGGCACATTCGGAAGTTACTCCAGCAATACCCATCCATTTGCATCCCAAAATTCCTACAAAAGTTTGCTTACTTGAGTAAATACAAATATAGGATTAGGAGATATGTTCTCAAATAGAAAAGCATGATGTGATTTCCAAATTTGCCATAGAAAACATAGCTACCAGGGCTTTCTGCCAATGAGAAAATCTAGAATTATTAAAATAGTTGGCCACCCATTGGTTCACATTTATATTCTGAACTTCTTTTGTTCTAAAAGAAAAATTGTTGCCATACCAGACTTGCTTAGTCCACTCACAAAGGAAAAATAAATGTTCCATTGATTCAGATTTTCTATGGCAAATTAAGCATAGGTCAGTATTACAGCATTTCCTTTTAGCTAAATTCATAAAATTAGGCAAAGCATTAGATACTATTCTCCATATGAAGTTCTTTATTTTTGAAGATACTTTCAGGTTCTATATCTCTTTCATACCTTCCTATGAGCATTATTAAAGGATGTTGGAATGTTTTCAAATCTTCTTAACACATTTCTTTTAGTAGCTTCATACACTTAACCGAATACACACTTCACTTCCCCGAGGCCCAAATCCATTTATCCTCCCCTATTTCTAATTGTTCTTATTATGTTGCATATAGCCACTCGTTCTTTCCTCTGTTATCCACCTTTTTATTTAGATCAAATTCCAGCCCCCACCCCTATTAATTCAGCCACCTTAAGCTCTTTGAATGCCTTATGAGGGCATGATGAACTCAACTTCTTCCCTGACAAATCCCAAATACAGGGTCTTGCCAGACTCTTGCCTTCAAGTCATTCCCCACATTGAGCATCCCATGATTTTCTAATACTCTCCTGCCCTCAAGAATGCTAGACCATAACCAAGAGGAGGATCTACCCTTTTTCACTTCTAAGAAGGAATGCTTTGGAAAATACCTAGCTTTTAACAACTTCACCCATATTTGATCAAGATTTAGCAGTATTCTCCATCCTAATTTAGCTAGAAGAGCTAAATTAAATGCCTCAAAATCTTTGAATCCCAACCCCCTTCTAATTATGCCTTTTCATTCTTTCCATGGAAACCTAGTATATCTTTTTCCCTTTATCACAATTCCACTAGAATTTTGGCACAATCCCATCTAAACATTGAAAAACATTCTTTAGGTATAGGAAACATGACATGGAGTAAACTGGTTACCTAATCAATTTAGGATCATAATAAACATTAATGACATCATTAGATGATTTGATCTCAAGAATGTTTTTATCATTTGAGTCTTTTGGTAACTTTGCATGTTAGTAGTATGGATACTTTTGCTTTAGTGCTATGGCAATTCTTGATTGTATTAAGTATGGATGTTAGAAGAGTGAACATAAGGTTGCATACCTAAGGGCCAAAAAGAGTAAACATTAACTGTAATAAAAGCCAAAATACATTACATACACAAAAATCTATCCTAGTTCTGCCAATGATTGTATGAGCAGAAGTTTTGGGGAAAACTGAATAGTTGTTCAGGCAGGATTCGATTTAGTGTATTACAAACTACTGTGTAGTTAGTGAATTTATTGAATGCCAATGTCAGTGCGTTACCAATGTCAGTGGGATGAAGTTAAAGACATAATAACATGCTTGTTTTTCTCCCTCAGGTGTCTTTAGAACATCAACCAAGTGAGGTTTTCATTCATCTTTCTGCCGGTAGATGTTGGGAATTGGTACGAGAGAGAATGAATCTGGAAATCACTAAGCAATATAAGCTGGTAATTTTTTTGTGGAAAACCAATTTATAATTTATAAATTAATAAATTGCTTCAAGTGTACTTGGGCAAAAGATCAATTTTATTCCATTTCTTACTTTCCGCCTGACTTACAAGCAAAGCTATATAATAATGATTGTGAATTCTCTTTTGAGCTGGATCCTACTATGTTTATAGATAATAGGGTGAGGGTCCCCTATGTATTGCTCTTATTTAAAATAAATCATGATCTACATGTCTGGAAGCAAGTTGTATCCGTGCATACCAGTGAACACTGAAACAAAAGTAGAAAGTAGAAAACAAAAAGTTTTTGGCAGCGGCCAAACTATTTTTAGCCATGGCCATGCCACTCATACTTAAAAAAAAGGCTTGTTGGCCACAGCCAAGCCAATTTTGGCTGCAGCCAAGATAGGGTTAGATAGTTTTGGACCGCGGCCAAACATTGTCCAGAAATTTGGCCACGGCCAAGTTTTCCTTGCCCATGACCAAAATCCGACATCATAGCTTTTAATTACTGACACTAGTTCTTTCCCTCTCTTCTTTCTCTTTCCTCAGCGCCACAACCATCCTTCTCTTTTCCTCTGTTTTTCATTCTCTCTCTCTCTCTCTCTCTCTCTCTCACACTTTCTCACCTTATTTCCTTCCTCTTTCCACCTCCATTCCTCATTCCCTCACTCCTTCTCTATTCCACTTTCCCTTATTCCATTTTTTTCCTCACACGCTACTCTAAATCATGATCTTCTTTGTTTATGGTACTATTCTAGTTACATTATGTACTTGGGTGTAATGATTGTATTCTCTCATCATTCTCCTACCTTTTCCAGGGAAAAAGTAGAAAATAAAAAAAAGGTGTTGGAATATATGGATCGTAGTTGGATACAAGCTAAACGGACGAGTGTTGAATATGATATTGGGGTGAGGGGTCTTTTAGAATTTGCAAAAAGAAATGCCGATGATGATAATGGGATGTTTTATTGCCCTTGTGTAAAATGTTTGAATGAGAAGTAACTAATTGCTGCAGATATATATACACATTTAATTTATGAAGGATTTTGTAAGACGTATATAGTATGGGTATGGCATGGTGAACAATTAGAAATGCTAAGTCATCTCAACAGGGGGAGTGATTTGTGATGATAATGACACAGATCTAGATGATCGGATTGAGGATATTATTCATGATGTAGGAGAAGAGGCTTTTGAACAATCACATGCTTATGGTAATATGTGCAGTGATCTGAGAAGCCGCTGTACCCAGGGTGTAAAAATACCAATTGCAGAAAGCTGTATTGAAATTGGTAAGCTTGAAAGCACGGCACGGATGGATAATGTGCTGCCTTATCGATACTATGATGCTAAGAAAATACTGTGTCCACTAGGGATGAAGTATATAAAGATCCATGCTCGCCCTAATGATTGCACATTGTATAGAAAAGATCATGAAGAGAAGGAGCAATGTCCGATATGTGAAACTCTAAGGTATAAATCAAATAAGGGCCCTGCAAAAATGTTGTGGTATCTTCTAATTATTCCAAGGTTCAAGCGCCTGTTTGCTAATGAAATTGATGCCAAAAATTTGAGATGGCATGCAGATGAGCGGATTTTTGATGGAAAGCTTCGACATCGAGCTGATTCTTTTCAATGGCAAAAAATCGATCAATTATTTCCTAGCTTCAGTGAAGAACCTAGGAATCTCAGGCTTGGGCTTAGCACAGATGGTATGAATCCTTATGGTAGCCTAAGCAGTATACATAGTTCATGGCCTGTTTTGTTGGTAATTTACAACTTATCTCCTTTGTTATGTATGAAATGAAAGTACATGATGTTGTTTATGTTGATTTCGGGACCAAAGCAACCCAGAAATGACATAAATGTTTACCTAAAACCCTTGATCAAAGACTTGAAAGAGTTGTGGGATAAAGGTGTCGATGTTTTTGATGTGAACAAGAAGGAGACTTTTAATATGCGAGCAATGATCTTTTATACTATAAATAACTTCCCTGCATATGGGAACTTGTCAGGATATAGCGTTAAAGGCCACAAAGCTTGTCCGATTTGTGAAGAAGGCACATGCTACCATCAACTTCAACATAGAAGAAAGATGGTTTACCTTGGCTATAGGCAATTTCTAAGAAGAAGCCACCCTTATCGTAGATTAAAAAATGCTTTTTTCGGTGGCCAAGAGTTTAAAGATGCTCCAGAGGCAATGACTGGGGAGAAAATTTATAAAAAGGTGAAAAATATCAATACAATGTTTAGTAAGTCATCAAAGAGTAGAAATGAGAAAAATATATGGAGAAAAGGTCCATCTTCTTTGATATTCCATATTGGCGCAATCTTGACGTCAGACACTGTATTGATTTCATGCATGTGGAGAAGAACGTATGTGATAGTATTGTTGGGACACTGATCAACATACAAGGAAGTTCTAAGGATGGCGTGAAGGCAAGATTAGACTTGCAAGAAATGGGAATATGAAAAGATTTACATCCAAGGCTATATGGTAATAGAACTTTTTGTCCTCCAGCTAGTCATACTTTGTCTAAGGATGAGAAAAGAAGCTTTTATGAGTGTTTATATAGCGCTAAAGTTCCCTTAGGGTATTCTTCAAATTTTAAAAATCTTGTATCGATGAAAGACTTGAAGTTAATAGGGCTAAAGTCTTATGATTGTCATGTTTTAATGCAACAACTACTCCCAGTAGCTATTCGAGGCATTGTCGAATATGATCTTCAACTCATATTGACTAGACTTTGTTTCTTCTTCAATACCATTTGTTGTAAAGTCATTGACACGGAAAGATTGGAGGAATTGGGAAATGAAGGATATATGATCTTGTGCCAGCTTGAGAAGCTTTTTCTTCCTTCCTTTTTTGACATCATGGTACACTTGATTGTTCATCTAGTGAGGGAGATAAAGTTGTGTGGCCCTATCTATTTTCGATGGATGTACCCAATCGAAAGAACTATGAAAATCCTAAAAGGGTATGTGAAGAACCCCAACCAGCCTGAAGCATCTATTGTTCAAAAATATTTCTGAAGAAGCTATGGAATTTTGTCAACATTATTTATCAAATTTACGACATATTGGCCTTCCTAAACGTCATGATCAAGAAAGGGGTAGACACGGGGCAACAGTAAAGAGCATAGATGCTGATGAATTGCAACAAGTCCACTTATACATCTTGAACAATGTTGATGAAGTTCAATATTACATGAATGCCCATAAAGAAATTCTAGGGAAACAAAATAGTCGAATGATTGAACAAAGGTTAATTAGAAAGCATAACAGAACTTTTGCACATTGGTTCAAACAAAAGGTTGACGGAGAAGAATGTGTTTCTGATACAATAAATTGGTTAGCACGTCGTTCTGAAGTTGATGTCATAAGTTGGACTTCATTTGTGATCAATGGTTATACCTTTTACACGAAGTCCCTAGATGATAAGAGCACCGTCTAGAATAGTGGTGTTGTATTAGTGGCTGAATCTATGCACTTCTCTAGTTCGAAAGATAAGAACCCTACATTGGCTGTCATACCTTATTATGGGGTGATTGAAGAGATTTGGGTGGTTGACTATGTTAAATTTAGATTTCCCATTTTCAAATGCAAGTGGGTTGATGTCAATAATGGTGTGAAGATTGATAGGTTAAGATTTACATTAGTAGATCTGAATAGTAGAAGTTTTGGAGATGAACCTTTCATTATGGCAGATCAGGCGCAACAAGTGTTCTATATCACTGATCAGGCAAATAAAATGTCTTATGTAGCTCACCAAGGAAAAAGAGTCGTTGATATTGACGAGAAAAGTCACTCAAATTATGATCTTCTTGAGTCAGCCAGCTAGTGTTAATCAGGGTGAGCCTAGCAATGCTCGGAGCCAGGGTTATAGTGAGCACAGTAGCCAGTATGTACGGAGGGGTAGACATGGCACACAGTTGATAGACGTTTCCCTCAGTCATAGTGCAGGCCAAAAGATACCGATTGAGTTTGATAGATATTGGAAACCAATCGGGCCTAATACACAATGATATAGGAGTTTTGTCGGCCTCCTTGCATGCAACAAGCTGAGCATCTTGATAGAGGAGTGGAGAAATGTCGATAAAAAGGTGAAGCAACATATTTGGGACACTATCTAGGTATACAATTCTCTTCTGTATGTAATTAATTATTATCAAATCTCAAAAATTTGTCACTTACTCCTTCAATGCATGTATTCTAGCTCACCTACGATGTTCCTCAGAGTGAGATCTTGTACAACAAGACAATGACATATTGTTTTGAGCGGTGGAGCAAGTTTAAGACAAATATGACCAACAATTACATTCATATCAAGGTGAAAGATGGTCAGCCTAGTCCTAATCCGTACGACCAGTATATAATATTATCACTCTAGGCACGACTGATTTTACTCAAAAGGTAAATTTATATTTTAGAACTTTTGTATTAATTTATTGCTTTTAAGTTACTAAGTTAATGTTTTGTCTGGTTTTGGTGTTACAGATGTTTGAGCTTGCTGATCCCTTTCCTGAAGAAGATATTGATTTCATTTGCATATGTGGTGCTGAATTTATCTATGAGCTATTACAAAAATAGTGAGTTTTAAGGATTGACCTTTGTAATTTTTCTGAGCAAATTCTGAGCAAAATCTTCTGTTTGGACATTCCTTTATGTTTTAGTTTTAGACAACTTCATATTGCACAATGAAATTGCAAGAAATTGAGTGAATTTCCTCCTCGTGGTATTCTGAAGTAACACCCATACAAACAATTTTTTTATGTTGCAATTCTATGGTGGTATTCTGAAGTAACACCTATACAAACAGTCTAATGCACTCTAAACTTTCTCTTCAGGGTTGTTTCCAACAATGATTTATGTGGAACAATTCCTACTGCTAGGCTATTTGAGCATATTCCATTGAATAAGTATGTTTCCAAATAATTATCTTCTAATTCTTAACTCTTATTATGCGAATTGTTGTGATGAAGCGAGTGATTCATGTTGCTTTCTACTGTTGTCTATTGGTTGCAAATTGCAATATGTATTGAGACTTGTTGATTAGGAATTTCATATGTTATGGATGTCATGGCTATTGACTGTTAATATGCTTCCTGTCTGTTAGGAGCAGAACCATGCTCTAAAACTGTACTTACATCATCATGCTTTATGTTAAATTTTCTATCAAATATGCTTTATATTATAATTGGTGAATTGCTATTAAGTATTGTAAATATATTTTGTAGCTTTCCTAGTTTGTCAAGTTTATTCCGTATTTCATAACAGCTACCTGACTTTAATATAATTGAAGGCCTCATGAAATGAAAAGCGTATCAAGATTGGCCCTTCTGTCAGCTATTGCAATTGACTCTTAAATTGATGTCATGCTTTATTCGCTCATATGGCTTTCATGTAGTAGCTTTCTTGATTGAGTGTATTTTTTCCTTTCCTTCTTGGAAGTCTTCTGTTTTTAGGAGAAATCATTTATACCCTGGCTACAAGTTTTTGAAATCTATAGCATGCTGGGTCTTCTTGTTTTCTATTTTATTTTTATTGAAAATATGTTTGATATATTTGAGGAGAAAATATATTTTGAAAGCATTTTTCTAAAATATGTTTAAATCCAAATGTTCTCTATTATTGAATGTTGTGCATTAAGCTGTCATGCATAGTTTCCTTAAGTCAGAGATTTAAATAAATTTCTACATCATTATGAAGCCTTTGCTGAAATTGAGCAAATCTGTTTGGCATTTTCTGTGCATTTGATATGAATTTCTTGTCTGCTTTTTTTTTCTACAGGTTGGGTTAGGTCAAGCATTATCTTCATCTGAGTTGTGTTGCACATTCTTAGTTTTTCCCTGTTTGAAGTGGCTGTATGTTGTTTGAAAATTGGTGAAAATGTGCATTTACACTTCATTTAGCATGCTATAGACTGCTGCCTTTGAAGATTGAAATTGAAATATGTGATTGTTCTATACAGCTGTTAAATTTGGTTCTTTGAACCTGCTGCTGGAGTTGGGTTCTTTTCTATTACCATTCTGACCTTTTGCTTGTTAACATGATATTGAGAATATATATTCACCTGTGCATAACTTGAATTCAACCATCGTGGTCCAGTGCGTATATATATAAAAGGGACGTTTTTATAAAAAAAACTAGAACCTTTAAGACCGGTTGTAGTGCCAACCAGTCTTAAAAGTAATTTAAGACCGGTTGTAGGTACAACCGGTCTTAAAGGACTCACCTCTAAGACCCGTTGTAGGGACAACCGGTCTTACAGGTCTCACCTTTTAGACCGGTTGTCCCTACAACCGGTCTTAGAGGTGAGTCCTTTAAGACCGGTGTACCTACAACCAGTCTTAAATTACTTTTAAGACCGGTTGTAACAACTGGTCTAAAAACTAACAGACTTTTAAGACTGGTTGTAACAAGACCTAATGTAACCCCCGCCGTAAATTATATCCGGATTACGCGAATAAAGTGAAATAGAGACCAATAATTCAAAACAACATTTATTAACCCATCAACCAGACGGGGTTTTCACAGACACATTTGGAAATCATTTAAAACATGGTCTCACATTCACACTCCGAATATAATTACTATGCAAAGATAAATTACATTTATACAATTATCAGAGTACGCAATATAAATTCCCGATAATCCCGGAATCATATCTTCGCTCAATAATCATAGGGCACATTAGCCCATACAACTCCACCAATAGGGATTACACAACTTACTCGAATACATAGTCAAATGCTAATCCGAATGTACAAATACATATTCCCAATTATGCATTGATAACCAACTACTAAGTTCTCACCCAGAAACGAGTCATCTTCGTCCTTGGATGCTTGCTTCATCCTCAATCTTCCTTCCCTGTCTAAAATGTTGATAGGGGAGGGTGAGATTCTGGGGAATCTCAGTAGGAAACAGATACCAATATGCACGCAAGATAAGTATTTAATGCATGACATGCTTGCATCACAATAGCTCATGTTCACATAATGATATATCCGCATGCTCAATGTTCACACAACATACTCATGGCCATAGTATAAATAGAAACAGAGCTTCAATCATTCTCATATGTTTCACATAATCAAGCAAGGCAATAACATGCATCAATACACAAATACAATTATCAATGCATGCAGGAGAGGTAAGTTCCCTACCCTCTTTCCACGTAAGCTCCAGCTCCGGCTGCTCACGATCAGGGAAATCATCAAATCCTATAACCAAAATCAAGGACATAGGATTAATCCCTTTTCCAATTCCTTAACTTTTAGACACTCAAGTTGGTTATCATTATTGCTCCTTAAACGCCCTCAAACACCTCAATCGATAGCTCTAAAGGGTTGGGAGACTATCCCCAAAGATCCCCTTTTGAATGCTCAAACATAATATTTTTCACTGCCTCACTCGAGCAAGGATGACCTCACTCGAGCACAGGTACGGACATCACTCGAGCACAAGAGAAAGTGAGACTGCGAGTGAGCACCCGAGAGCACAAAGAAACCCTCGAGCACTGGCTCACTCGAGCATGCTGAACCTCACTCGAGCACAAGGCCAAATGCCTCACTCGAGCACCCGCGAGAGAAATCCAAGAAGTGAGGACCCGAGAGCACACAACGCTCTCCAAGACCAGGATCACTCGAGCACAACCACATGCACTCGAGCACACACCTCACACCCGCGAGTGACAGAGCACACTCTTGGCAATCAGCCCGCGAGTGAAGACCAGAAAGCAACCCTTCACTCTGGACCCCCACTTTCACTCGAGCAGACCATGCTCACTCGAGCACAAAGCGATGTGCTCGAGCATTGCTCATAGAAACCCAGGTGCACTCGAAGCAAAACAAGGGAAAACTCACATATCACTCGAGCAGGATCTCCCTCACTCGAGCAATGTTCCTCCATCACTCGAGCACACCCATGTCTGCTCGAGTGAATCTATCAGATTCCAGAAAACGCAGCAAAACATACCACATCTTCTACCATTTGCCTAATTGATCCAAATAGACCCAAAACCTCTACCAAAGCTACTCCCACATAAAATCACTCATTGAATTCAATGGAATCAACAGAATTACCAAAATCCCATTCCATTAGCATGCTTTGGTCTAGGGCATCAAAATCATCATTTTTCCAAAATCACTAACTTCAATCATTTCAATCCCCAATCAATCTATCTATTCCAAACTCACTCTAAGATACCATTTCTATAACCATAACATGCCAAACTACCCATTGACCCATATTTTCGAAATTAGGGCAATAATTCCAGTAATTCCAAACTTAATCATTTGGCATGAAACATAGATAAAAAGATTGGGTTCACATACCTTATCAACTTTCTCAAAGACACTCTTTGATTCTCCAAACTTCATATTTTCGTGATCCTCAAATCACCACCAATGGAGAAACTACAACCACCAAAATAAAGCTCTCAACTCAAGGATTAACATTAGAGAAGAGAGTTTGAGCTAAAGAGGCCTTTTGCTTACCTCAAAAATCAATTTTTCATTTCTCCCTCCCAAGCTCCATGGCCACCGAAACAAGAGAGAGAAAACGAGAGAGAGAGAGAAGAGAGGAGATGGAGATGATGATGATGTGTCTCACATCACTTATGCCTCATCCAAGGGTCCACACTTTGCCACTTGTCACCATCTCACTTCAACTCTCATGGGCTCACATGCGCACACATACACATGATTATGCCCCTTACTCAACTACACAAATCAATCCTAACCATTGATCTTGAGTTACCAATGAGTTTCCTCTTCGGCAACCAATCAATTGGTCGGTAACTTTACCGTTTTACCCCTGATTATCGAAATTCCTCTTAAATCACCATCAACTTATTTTTATATCTCTTAATCACAATTTGGACTCTTGCTAAACCAGGGCTTAGCAGTCCACTAATCCCAGGCTTAATCTCTAAGCTCAAGTATTAAAATTCGGGATATTACATTTCTCCCCCCGTTCAATAAATTTCGTCCTCGAAATTTGTTCCACCACTTAAGGATATAAACTCCGGACGCCCTTTTTATAACAGCTTCCGTTTCACAATCATTCCATATGGAATAGTCCCGTTTAGACCACCCACACAATGGAGCGTCTCAAACTTGACTCTTGTAAGAATCTTAAACCATAAATGCAACCCCGATTGCCATAAATGGCAATCGGCCCATTTCACGATTGCTACCCGAACACAATCATCACAATATTCCCAAACAAGTACAATCGCTTCCACATACGATTGTCACACACTCTATCACCACATAACCACAATCGTCACAAGCCTTCCTTAACTCATGAGTGGCTAGCGCATCTCAATATCCGGTGACTCTAATTCATGAGCCATATCATAAGATTTTGGCAGTTGGGCAGCATAGGCCACCACTCTGCTTAACTCAATCTAGTTACCCCTTCTGGGAGTAAACACCACCACCACAATATATCAAACGACAGCCTCAGCTGTATACACAAACATTCCGCTTCCACTTTATCCACTTTCACAGCCTTACCCTCACCCGTACACCCACCAGTAACTCGGCTAGTGGTAACCGGGACTTTCGAGTATTCACCACAATCACATCAGGCCACTCCGGAATCTCAATCTCATCTATCCGAAGCACCCTACCGCAATGGCCCACCTAGAATCTCAGTCTCTTCTATCCAGGCGGCCGATTGAGAGTCTGATTAAACCATATTTTTACATGATTTTTCATGATTTATTTGGGATTTAAATGCATTTTATGAAGCATTATTGTATAATTAAGCATGAATTTTGGTTAGAAACAATTGTTTTGAATTAATGGTAATTAGGGGTAAAATGATCAAAATTATTAATTATTTTGTACAATTGTTTCTTGGAATTTTAATGATGCTACTTATGCTTAAATTTTGTATTGTAGGTATTAAAGAAGAAATTGAAGATTTTGGAGTTTCAAACTATTGGGCCAAGTGGAAAAAGAAAAGAAATTGAGTTGGGCTGCTATTTTGGGCTTCTTGTAGCTGAATAAAAAAAATAAAAAAATAAAGAAACGGATTTGGGCCCACAAAGAGAAGAGGGCCCAAAAGCAAAGAAGAAGAAGAAAAGAAAAAGAGAAACAGAACGGATGATCCACGGCCCAAGGAGCTGACCCGACTTGGTGGGTGATGGACATGGAAAATGGACATGGATGACCCGATACAGGAGGAGCTGAGAGTGGAGATATACAGAGGCGCCGCATAGCAGAAATCACGCATCTTCGAACATCATCAGCAGACCATCATCTTCTTCCTCTTCCTAGTGTCGCCGGCAGCATTGCTGCAGCTCCACCATCGCCGCCGTCGACCCCACTTACCGTGAGATTGGAGAAAACGGAGCTGAGGGCGAGATGAGAACTTGAGAGAGGCGCCGCACAGGAGAGTTTGGGGATCATCATCGAATCATCGCAAACCTTCATCACCGCACCACTTCTTCATCGCTCCACGGTACCACCACCGTTTACCTCCACCATCACCGCACCAGCTTCGCCTTCCTCTATTCTCTACCATCGGTCCTGTTCAAAACCACCGAAACACCAGTGTCTCCCACACCAGGCCACCACCGATCATCATTCTTCCTCGGTTGCCAACAGTGTAATTACCACCATCACTTTCAGCTTCTCTCTAGAGCTTATTTCCAGATTCCAGCAAGTGTATGAATTTTCCGGTGAGATAATTCCAGATTCCGGCGAGCTCATGAATTTTCCGGCGAGCACTCAGATTACAAGCTGAAATTATTTTGAAGTCATGAGAGGCTGATCTTTTTGCTTCTTGGTGATGAGGATGTGCTTGAGCTTCAAGAACTACATAGGGGAGTTAACTAGTTCAATTCCTTTTCTCATTTGTATATTTTGATTACCTAAATTGTAGGATTATCTTTTTATGCTGTTGAGACTTGATTGCCGTTTGGATTATCTTGTGGATTGAATTTATGTGATTGGATTGGATTTTTGTGGCTTGTTGAATTTATATATATTTCCTTATTGATTCAATGAAATTGTGCTTTCTACGTGTTATTGTTAGATTGTATAATTGAATTGGATTAATTGAGTGTCGTGTTATCGCATTCATATTAAGAGGAAACAAGTCATAATTATCTATTTTAATTGCACTCTAAGTGGTCCATAATAGTGCCTTAAGAAATAATTACTAGCTGCGTTCGCAGGAGTAATTATTAATTAAGAACACTAGACCCGAGCGATCGTTTGGGGTTTTGCTTTCAAGACTTAGAGAGAATTAACTCCTATAATCTTTTTGAGCAAGGATTGTCATTTCTTCATTACCAAGAGCATTCATCATTCATATTTTACATTCCATACCATTCCATTCACTCATTTCCCACTTTTATAAGAAAAATACCAAAAATAATAGTCTAGCATTTAATTAAATTGTATTTTCTTTTAATTATTAATTTCAAAAATCCAAAAATTGTTTTCCCCTTGTTTTAATTGCATTTGCATGATAATTAGTTTACTTAGGTAGTTCAATAAAGGCTCCTCAAGTGAGACGACCCGAGTGTTGCATTATACTGCAATTCTTGGATTAAAAATATTTTGCATTTGACCCCAAGGCATAAAGACACCGTCAAATCAGAGTCTCAATCTCCGAACATCATTTTCATGCTCTTACACCACACAAAGCAACTACAACAGCAGTTCAACGGCCGAGCTAGAGATGACCAGCGTCAAACCCTAAACGGCTCACGCTGACCTGCACACGCTGCATAGCACCTTAACACAATTCACACTGATTAGATGTACAACACACAGCCCACAGCTGGATTCACAACATGCCGCCCCACGGGTCGGATTTACAAAGATACATTTTGATTACAACGGCAGTTCAACGGCCGAACTAGAGATGACCAGCGTCAAACCCTAACCGGCTCACGCTGACCTGCGCACGCTGCAATTCACATAGCTTTCACCGCAATCCATATCGCAAACTCTAATTTTACGCACTGTCTTTCGGCCTAGGGTTAACACCGGTGCAACCAACGTGGTGGCTAGCCAGGTTGGCCATGCTAGGGTAATTGCCCTCAGAATAGAGAACCCCCGATCATGTAGTCAAATTAGCCATCAGCTGAATTAGCTCTGCTCTACTACGCAACCACACCTCAATCCCAGCTTGATCACAATTGTCACAAAATACTCAATTCACACTCCACCCTCATCCCCTTTTACCGCCGGGAAGACACAGTCTTTACCCGAACCGTTGCTAGCGACTCAGGGACTATTGACGTGGCAGTGCACACACATAGCCCCACAGTTCATACAGCTATCTGGCTTTCACAATCGGCCCGTCGGCCTTTACAAATAGCCTTTCGGCTTTTCACATACTCCCACATGTCACATTCTATCCTCATCCCCTTTTACCGCCGGGAAAACACACAGTCTTCACCCGAACCGTTAATAGTGATTCAGGGACTATTGGCATGGAATACACATAGTTACACCCCACCCTCATCCCCTTTTACCGCCGGGAAGACACACAGTCTTTACCCGAACCGTTGATAGCGACTTAGGGACTATTGGCATAGCGGTGCTTACACATAGCCTCGCGGCTCACAAATAGTCAATCCCCCGTAACTACCGCCCCAACGGAACGGTCCTCCGCCATAGGAATCACCCCATGCGGCCGCAGGTGAGAGACTCACAATGCACAATTGCAACAAGCTGGAACCAGGCATCTTAACCACTTCACCTTCAACATCTCAAATTCTTTTCACGTACTGAGATCCTTCAAGACCCCTTTTCACGAAATAATCTAGACTCCAGAGTTTTACCTCCCGAAGCTATGATTAACACGTCATTCTGACAGCAACCTCGAGCTTCTGCTCAGCGCTATACTCAAACACATCCATTACCACGCTTCCGCTGCACACTCTGAGGTCTTTCTCCTCATCTGTGTATTCACAATGTCAAGTTGATTTAACAGGAGTCCCATAGGAATCTCCTACTACAACTGACAACATTCACAATCTGTACCAAATATTGGCCCGATTCAACTCGAATCATTGGAAGTCATAATCAATCATAGCGTTAAGAGCCCATACTCCTAACGTCCTCATAGTTCTATTCTACGATTCAACATCACGGCAACTGCTCTCCATGGTTCATTATCAAGGTGGCTGCACTCTAAAGTTCATCGTCACAGTGGCTCCACTCTAGGGTTCATCGTCATGGTGGCTCCACACTACGCTACTGCACTCGGTGCTTCACTCAGTCCATTGACTTGTCAGCCCCTCCGGTCAGAATTTTCGTAGGTAGCCCTTTCCAATCGGATCTCACCGTAGGTAGCCCTTTCCGATCAGATTTCACAGTAGGTAGCCCTCTCCGATCAAAAGTCCCCGTAGATAGCGCTCTCCGATCCGAATCCTCCGTAGATAACTTTCTCCCTGTGTTGGATTAACGATCAACACTCTCAGAATACCTGATACACATTTCAGTTCACCACTAGTACCATACCCTGGTACCACATACCATTGAGGTCAAATCCAATTCCTCAGAATCAACTCAGCTATTGAGTCTAATCCTTAGATCACAACTCATCTATCCAATCTCAACCTTAGTTGAACTGAGAAATTACTTCCCTCATTTCCACGGAGCACCATCAGCCCCAACGCAAGTTCAACTATCTCGGCCAGCCTAAGACACACCAGCCCCTAGGTCTTAAGGCTTTTACACACACAAGATCAGTATGACATTACTACATGTAACATCATACCACCTTGGGTCACATACCCAACATCTAGGTTAGTCCTTATACCTAGAACATCAATATCAAACACCTCAAAAAACTATTTTCCTCAGTTTTCAAATCAGATGATAAGTCTAATTACCTCCACCTCTGGGTTTACACCTCAAATTCCCAGACGAATCACTATATCTTTCGATTACACAATGATTCGCCACTCAAGAATAACCAATAATGTATACACATATTCCACTAATCTCTTATGTTCACAATAACAAACCACACATGTGTATACATAATCACCATCACAAGTCATCTTCTACCCCCAAGGCAGAAATCTAAGGGAGCTATCCTAGCAAATTATCATGTTTGCCAGGAACTACGGCTCTGATACCAAAAATGTAACCCCCGCCGTAAATTATATCCGGATTACGCGAATAAAGTGAAATAGAGACCAATAATTCAAAACAACATTTATTAACCCATCAACCAGACGGGGTTTTCACAGACACATTTGGAAATCATTTAAAACATGGTCTCACATTCACACTCCGAATATAATTACTATGCAAAGATAAATTACATTTATACAATTATCAGAGTACGCAATATAAATTCCCGATAATCCCGGAATCATATCTTCGCTCAATAATCATAGGGCACATTAGCCCATACAACTCCACCAATAGGGATTACACAACTTACTCGAATACATAGTCAAATGCTAATCCGAATGTACAAATACATATTCCCAATTATGCATTGATAACCAACTACTAAGTTCTCACCCAGAAACGAGTCATCTTCGTCCTTGGATGCTTGCTTCATCCTCAATCTTCCTTCCCTGTCTAAAATGTTGATAGGGGAGGGTGAGATTCTGGGGAATCTCAGTAGGAAACAGATACCAATATGCACGCAAGATAAGTATTTAATGCATGACATGCTTGCATCACAATAGCTCATGTTCACATAATGATATATCCGCATGCTCAATGTTCACACAACATACTCATGGCCATAGTATAAATAGAAACAGAGCTTCAATCATTCTCATATGTTTCACATAATCAAGCAAGGCAATAACATGCATCAATACACAAATACAATTATCAATGCATGCAGGAGAGGTAAGTTCCCTACCCTCTTTCCACGTAAGCTCCAGCTCCGGCTGCTCACGATCAGGGAAATCATCAAATCCTATAACCAAAATCAAGGACATAGGATTAATCCCTTTTCCAATTCCTTAACTTTTAGACACTCAAGTTGGTTATCATTATTGCTCCTTAAACGCCCTCAAACACCTCAATCGATAGCTCTAAAGGGTTGGGAGACTATCCCCAAAGATCCCCTTTTGAATGGTCAAACATAATATTTTTCACTGCCTCACTCGAGCACAGGTACGAACATCACTCGAGCACAAGAGAAAGTGAGACTGCGAGTGAGCACCCGAGAGCACAAAGAAACCCTCGAGCACTGGCTCACTCGAGCATGCTGAACCTCACTCGAGCACAAGGCCAAATGCCTCACTCGAGCACCCGCGAGAGAAATCCAAGAAGTGAGGACCCGAGAGCACACAACGCTCTCCAAGACCAGGATCACTCGAGCACAACCACATGCACTCGAGCACACACCTCACACCCGCGAGTGACAGAGCACACTCTTGGCAATCAGCCCGCGAGTGAAGACCAGAAAGCAACCCTTCACTCTGGACCCCCACTTTCACTCGAGCAGACCATGCTCACTCGAGCACAAAGCGATGTGCTCGAGCATTGCTCATAGAAACCCAGGTGCACTCGAAGCAAAACAAGGGAAAACTCACATATCACTCGAGCAGGATCTCCCTCACTCGAGCAATGTTCCTCCATCACTCGAGCACACCCATGTCTGCTCGAGTGAATCTATCAGATTCCAGAAAACGCAGCAAAACATACCACATCTTCTACCATTTGCCCAATTGATCCAAATAGACCCAAAACCTCTACCAAAGCTACTCCCACATAAAATCACTCATTGAATTCAATGGAATCAACAGAATTACCAAAATCCCATTCCATTAGCATGCTTTGGTCTAGGGCATCACAATCATCATTTTTCCAAAATCACTAACTTCAATCATTTCAATCCCCAATCAATCTATCTATTCCAAACTCACTCTAAGATACCATTTCTATAACCATAACATGCCAAACTCCCATTGACCCATATTTTTGAAATTAGGGCAATTTTTCCAGTAATTCCAAACTTAATCATTTGGCATGAAACATAGATAAAAAGATTGGGTTCACATACCTTATCAACTTTCTCAAAGACACTCTTTGATTCTCCAAACTTCATATTTTCGTGATCCTCAAATCACCACCAATGGAGAAACTACAACCACCAAAATAAAGCTCTCAACTCAAGGATTAACATTAGAGAAGAGAGTTTGAGCTAAAGAGGCCTTTTGCTTACCTCAAAAATCAATTTTTCATTTCTCCCTCTCAAGCTCCATGGCCACCAAAACAAGAGAGAGAAAACAAGAGAGAGAGAAGAGAGGAGATGGAGATGATGATGATGTGTCTCACATCACTTATGCCTTATCTAAGGGTCCACACTTTGCCACTTGTCACCATCTCACTTCAACTCTGATGGGCTCACATGCGCACACATACACATGATTATGCCCCTTACTCAACTACACAAATCAATCCTAACCATTGATCTTGAGCTACCAATGAGTTTCCTCTTCGGCAACCAATTAATTGGTCGGTAACTTTACCGTTTTGCCCCTGATTATCAAAATTCCTCTTAAATCACTATCAACTTATTTTTATATCTCTTAATCACAATTTGGACTCTTGCTAAACCAGGGCTTAGCAGTCCACTAATCCCAGGCTTAATCTCTAAGCTCAAGTATTAAAATTCGGGATATTACACCTAATGTACAACTGGTCTAAAAAGTCTTTTTTAACCGGTCTAAAAAGTCTATTTTCCACTAGTGTTTTCACTTCTAATTACTTGTTTAACTTCTTAAACACTTATTTGACATGATTTGAAGAAATTTGGGAAGCATAATCCTTTAGGGTTTTAACATCCCAGATTTACAAAATCATCAACCAAACCCTAAATCATGACAAGATTAATAATAAAGACATCAAGACACCAAAGGAATTGATATTCATGAAGTTACCTTTGATTCCCAAGCTTCTCTCTCTAGGCGTTCTCCCTCCCTCTCTGTTCCCTTGATGTTTTGCTTGGATACACATGACTTTCATGAAGAACAGGAGCTTAGAAGAAGAACTACACAAAATAGAAGGCACAAGTTCTTGAAATCATAAGAGTTACCCTTGATCTTTGTTCCTTGTGCTCTCTTGTTCTAAGTTCTTCAAGCTCTCTTCTCTTACTCTCTCTCTCTTTTTTGTGATGAATGACAAAAATAAGGATGAAGAAAGAGATGATGATGATAAAATATCTCTTCATCTTTTCTCAAAATATATTAGTCTAATGGTTTATGACATGTGGTTTTTGTTTTAGCCTTATCCTTAGCTAATTGTGTCATAAACTTTTCATTAGTTTTGGACCAATTTCCTTCCTCCTTGAAAGCCCAAAAATACACCAACTAGAGGTCCTTTATAACCCAATTTGGTTCCTTCAATTCATACATCCAATTGCTCAAATATATTATTTTATTAAAATTCCACATGTGCTCATATCTTAATTAATTCTTATTTAATTCTTTGACTTGAGATAATGACACTTGGAATAATTATTATGCAAGCAAATATTATTCCTGCTTATTTCCCTTTATGGACGAAAATAGCAAGAAGAAAGGGAAATATTAATTACCTCTTATATTTTCCATAATTCCCTTCTTTAATTAACTAAATCAAGTACTTTTACTTTTTGACTTTTCCAACCATTTTACTTGGTCAAGAATTCTCTGCATATTCATTTTCAAATATACATTTTTCCTTTTTTCTTCTCTATTGAACCGCAATTAATCTCAAGAAATGGGAAAATAATTTATTCCCTACTTTATTGGCAAATTACTATTTTGCCCTCACATTCTTGGATTTAATTTAGGCCTTCTTCTTCTCCTTCTTTTCTTGGCCAAAATTCCTCTTTATTATTGGGCCCAATATTGTGTTCTTTTATCCTCTACTTTAAGCTTGAATAATGGGCTTTAGGCTTGAATAATGGGCTTTAACAATTAGATTTTTGCAAGATAATAACTTGGATTTTATGTCTTGTTTTAGCCCAATTCTCATGAAAATGTAAATATATTAGTTTCTTAAATTCCAAACACATTAATATTCACTCTTCCATTTCATTAAATGCCACAAATACCATTCCTGTAGGATGGTATAATAGCTTCCTCAGAAGGAGATAATTGATGATCAATGGAAGAGTTGGAGTTAAAAGACTTGTCTTGTTGTAGGCTTGGATTAGACAGAAACTTAGAGTCTTCAACTTGAACATTTTTGAAGCCAACATTGACAAAGACATCAAAACCCGAGACCTTGAAATAGAGAAACCACCTTGAATCATTGGCTGAAGCATCTTTTGCATAGGAGAGGGGGAGCCCAGCGATGGAGCCTATAACAAAGCAATATCACTTAACAGAAATTCTGCAAAGTCAACATGATCCTTTTGAATAATCTGCCAATCAAAGAAGCCTGAAGTGTTTTTTTCCACAAAAGATACCCAAAATCAAGGGAGCAGGGTACTTAATGCGCTTTAGTTGATGAGCCCTATAGTGCCCACAATCTTGGCGGATCATTTTCTCCACAGTGAGACATATTTCACTAATCAAAACGACGTTCATTTCATCCATGGTGAGACATATTTCACTAATCAAAACTATATCTTTTTGATTAGTGAATCTTGACTACTTACTCAAGCCTCAATCGCAGCCATCCACCGAATTGTAACTTTATTTTCCACTGAATTGTTAAATTCTTCCCTAACATACTATGAGCTCCAGTTTTTATATTAATTTTTTTGCCATCACCGAATTGTTACTTTGTTATTTTTCTAACAATGAATTCTCTCAGTTATTTCATTTCTCACTTAATTTAATGAAAATTTTTATTTACATTGATAAATTTGATTAAAACAAAAATAAAAATTTACCTCCAAATTGCTTCATCTATAATATCAATATCTACCTCCAAATTTGTTAGTTGTGTATTTGTCTCTTGTTTGTGTAAAATGCAATTCATCCTTCTATTATATAGAGATAAAGAGCAAAAGTGAAAAAATACAATGCCAAAAGAATTAGTCTAAATACAATGTTTTCACTCTCTATCTATTAACTTACTACCATCTCATCTATAGCACTAGTCAAAATATAATACCAAAAGAATTTTGCTAAGTATCTTATATGCAGATAAATATTTGCTGTTAAATTGCCAAAATTTTCGCTACATCATTTTATACACATTTTTTGCTTCTTCCCCTTTTTCTTCTTTAAAACAACATTTATAGCACATTTTGGAAGATGTTTCATCTTCAGAATATTCACGCATAGCCAGAATGTTACTATCTTTCTTGGTTAGTTCTAAGATCGCCTATTGCATAATATCAAAAGTCTCTTGACACTTTGACTCTTCAGACACCAATCTTACAAACATGTGGCATAATTGCCAAGTAACGCATTGAACTTTCCATTTTTGGATTAACTTTAATCTCATTACCCAAGATATTTTGTACAACTACACATCTTGCTTCCCTTGGCCACCTTTTTTTTATTATATATTGTGTTGGAAGTTCATCAACTTCTAAGTGTGTATATATCCTCAATGCATGTCAACATATTTTTTATATTGTTGAAACTTCATGCAACTACATATTGCTTTACATCACCTATCTCATCTCTCTCTTTTTATATTGTTCATCAACTACAATTGGTGCAACCATTAGTACTATCATAAGTAACTCTCCACTCTCCTTGTTTAGTAATCATTCTAACTACATATTGCTTTACATCACCTATCTCATCTCTCTCTTTTATATGACATGCACAAGTGCAATCCCATTCACCCTGAAAGGCATCAAATATAGCAGGAGTGTGGATTTGAGAAACTTGTTGGAGTATCGATGCATTTCGCACAATCAATCTAGGCAGTTTCTCCTGTGTATTAAAGTCTTATTGCAACTCTGTATATCACTTGTCATGAACTACCAGTTCAAGAATCCATTGATGTTAAGTATAGGAGTCATACAATCCTTCAAATATGGATTGATACTTTTACTTAATTGAGTGCTCTGCATGTCAATTGTAATAGCATGTTTCATATAGCAAGCTACCCATTTTTCTTTTGTCTTGTATATGGAGGACAACCAAGAATTTTCTTCCAAATCATAAGTCGATAGCAGTTCCCTCCAAGCATCCTCAAACTCAAATTCTTCATCACAGTTGAACAAGCACTTGTTAAGATCAGTCATGAAATATGATCCATCTTTCATCAAGTTCCTTAAATGTTTCACGCATTTCTATGTAAATGGAAAATGCACAACCTATGTTTGACCTTAGGTATTATATCTTGTAGTGCTTTAGCTATTACTTGATCTTGATCAATAAAAAAAGAGTATGTGGTTGCTTCTATTTCTGAGCCTACAAGAATGTTTTATAAAGCCATTTAAATGACTCTATTGTCTCATAATATAATAATGCAACACCAAATATTACTGCTGTTCTATAATGGTTGAAACTTGAAAATACAACAGGGGGTTTATTTTGATGATTTGTATAGTATATGTTAGATATGATTAATTTTGATGATGTCAAATATATATGACAACTATTAAGAGAAAAAAGTTTGCATAATATATTTATCTTCTACACTGACTAACTACTATATTTAATGTTGTATATCTTGTAGATTAGTCATAAACCCGATGGTGGGTTAACGTTATTTTGCTTATAATGCCTCATAAATGGAGAATGATCATCAAGAAGAAAATAAAAAAGAAAGGGATTGAAGAAAGAAGAAATTGTAAGATCTAATGAGAATATCAAGATTTAAGATTAGTCAAGCAAAGAAAGAAGAAGATTGAAGATATTCAAGAAGATATCTAGTTGGGTTATTAAGAATGATCATCAAGAGAAAAAAAAGAAAAAAGAGATTAAAGAAAGAAGAACTTGCAAGATATAATGAGAACATCAAGATTCAAACTCTTAGAAATGATAACGGCAGTTTCTATGATCATATGGAGGTTGGAATGGGTCAATTCAAAGCCAAGATAACTTATATGAAATTTATGGAACTTCCTCAAGGTGTTCCCTTGAGTTTTGGCTCTCTGCCAAGTTTTGGAAGGCATCACTCGAGTGATGGACATGATCACTCCAGCAATGAGCATTCTGGTGTGCTTTATTTTCATGCAGCATAAAAGAGGTCTGGTATTTTGTCTATATCTCTCTAACCACACGTTGGATTGAGTTGAAACTAGTTTCATATGAAACTAGACTACCAACAGGTAAAATACACCCCAAGATAACATTCTAAGGAGCTTATATGGAAGAGATATGATCCTTGGAAAATGCCATGTAAATCAGTATCTTATTCCGAAACAGTTTTGGTATTTTGGATATAACTCTCAAATTACATATCGGATTGAGATGAAACTGGTGCCATATGAAACTAGACTTAAAGAGATTTCCATGGATAGGTAATTTGTCATATTTAAAGCTATATACTAAGATTTATACCTTTTAGAAGTTGACGCTTGTGATTTCAGACTTTGTATAGTGTAGTAGATACTCTTTGGATCATAACTTTCTCAATACAATGAGTTTGGAGCTGATTATTATTGCATTGGAATGTAGATGGCAAGTGCTTTTTGATGATATATCATTTGTGATGTTTTGAATCAAAATGAAGATATCACTCGAGTGATGACCTATGAGCACTTGAGTGACCACTCGAGTAATGAAGTTAAAAATGGCTCCGATGCTCTCTGCCACATTTTGTAGGAGCTCACTCGAGTCATGCGACAGACAACATTTCAAATTTTCTAAAAATCATAGGAATGATTTTGTAACACACTCTTCTTGCTTCCAATCACTCTAACACTTCATTGTATTAGTGTTTAATGTATTTTCTCCAGGAATATAATGAAGAGATGATGTGAAGAGACAAAAGGTGACTTTACAAAAGTGGAGTGTTAACGTTCGTAACGGCTAGTTTTCAAATTCAAGCAAATGGTCAAATGAAGCAATGAGACTCACCTAATAGGTTGAAATACTCACAACGGTCATATCCTACTCAACTATAAATGTAGAAGATTCAAGTAGACAATAACAATGGAAAACATGCTAAGATCATGAAGCATCTACTCCTACCCGAATACTCTCTGTTTATCTACCTTCGATATCATTTACATTAGAGAGACTTTGGAATGTTGTCTATCAATCAATCAATCTTCTCTTTTGGGTGTCAGCCAGTTCTAACAGTATATAGTATCAAATGAAACAACATCACCAAAACAAGCATAATCAATTAGCATGTATGGATCAGCCCAAAACACATTTATTATTTATTCATCAGAATCCATCTGATAAGCGTGAAAGAAAAATGGATTCTCTATTAGCTGCTGTTGAAAATATTGTAATAAACATATAGCCTCCATACCTCATTTATCGTTGCCTCCTTTGCCTCAAATAGCTTTTGACATCCTCTCTTGTAAACCCTAAATTGGCTCTATCTCCAACATGTTTTCTTATTGAATTCAATGTATCCTTTTGTTTAAGCCCTGTATCATTTTTTATTTCTATTTCATTGGCTTGAGTTGCATTTACTTGGTATTGAGATCATAGGAGATGTGCTAATTCCTTGAATACAAAGGGTTATTATGTTCATCTATAAATTTGCTAACTCTCCACTTTCCATTCACAAGCTTCATATACATTTTTTCTTTACAATCCGTTTTAGTCTTTACTCGAGGATATTTTATTGGATAATCCCTCTTGTCTGGCTATCGTACTCCTTCCTTACTACATATCTATACCAAGTAATTGTAGACTTGTTCCTGTTGCTATAAGTAAGATTGTGCTTTTTGACATTAAAACTCATTTCACGTCCATAATTGGTCCAAAACTCATATGCCTCATCTAAATTTCCAAATTTAAGACTTATTCTCTATGTGAAGTTGATATCCATCATGTTGTATCTACACAAATATCAAAACTCAAAGTCAAACTAAAAAATTTGACTGCAACTAAAATACATATAAAAGTGATTTTTTTAAATTTACTCTAATTAAGCTTATAAAACCAATGATCAACTGTAATATCCTAAATTTTGGGCCTAGAGACTTAAGGATAAGACTATATCAGGTAGACTACTAAGCCTAGTTTAGGAAGAGTCCTAAGAATGATGAGAGATAGAAAGATTCTCAAGGACTGTATGAATTAGCTTTCTAGGAAGAGAATGGTTCTTCTGATGATATGAGGGCTTAGAAGTTGTAGTTGGTCAGAGAAATAGACCGAGGCATGTATTTGATTATATGTGTTGCCCTTGCCATTTTTAATGGAAAACACAAGTATTTGTGGCGCCATGTGTGTCCTACGTATATAATACCGATATTTAGTAATTGGTATGTTGAATATGTTGTCGGTCGGGTAGAATATACTGGTACATAGACACGTGGCGTGACTTGAAGACTACATCGATAAAGTAGCTTTATTAAAGTAACTTTATTAAAATAGCTTTAATAAAGTAGTAATGAGGACTCAACTTTTGTGGTGGCTCTACAAGAAAGTGCCATATGTCCCTTCAAAAAGAGAATGTACTATTTAGCTTTTGTGTTGGCTTTACTAGAAGGTGCTACTTGTCCCTTATCATAACAGTGGCTTTTTGACTTTTGCGTTGGCATTCTCATGAGGCTCCACCTAGCATATTAGTCAAGGGAATGCACCAACCTCTAGTCTAGTCATGTACTTGACTTTTCTCAAACACTGAATAAAGAAGTCAAGGGAATTCATCAAGTATCCATTCCCCTGATCATTTAGATAGCCAAGAAGAGAAAGAGAAAGAAAGGAAGACTTTAAAGGGACATATGTCACTCCAAGATTTAATCTTTGGACATATGGCATTGTGAGATTTAGACATATGTAATAAGAGCATCCAACACCCTCTCATTCTTATTAATTTCATTCAGCACCTAAAATAGGGGGAAAATAGTGAAAATCATGAGAAAATGAAAGAGGAGAGAAGGTGGAGAAAACCTAAGTGTTCTGAGCTCCCGAACCGATTTCACCTCCAAATTGGTGTTACTAGCTCCTGAAGCCTTCTCTAATGTTATTCCTCTCACTGAGAGCAATATTTCTTTAGTTTTAGATTTTTTATGAGAGGTGTTTAGAGCTATTTACATGGATGAGGTGCCGTCAAAATCAAGAACCGACTGTAGTATCACGTAAAGGTAAGCCTAAGGATCATTTTGAACAGAATACTTTGATGATTTGTTGGGTTTTCATGGTATTCCTTGGCTGCCCTATTTTTTTTGTTAGGCCTAGAGCCCTAGGAAGACATATAATTTTGATGATTTTAAGGCTCCAATAGGTTCATGATGTAAAACTGTGTGGGATAAAGGTAAGGAATTAATTCCAAGAGCATCAGAATAGAAAGCTGAATTTTGGCCTAAAAACCCCATAGGTTCTGCCAGACTTGAATCATAGGAAGGAGAATGATTTTGTTGTTTTTGAGGTAAAAAATGGATTCTACTCATAAAATTGTGTGAGAATAGGTAGTGAGCACAATGTTAGAAGGATTGGATTGAAAATGAAAAAATTTATGCTAAATGAATAGTGTTCCAGATTCTTCTCTAGAGATAGACTGCTAATGGTTTTATTTTGAATAATCAAGTGTTGTCCAATGGCAATGAAACTTTCCATACTAATAGTAGACATTATGAGCTTTAATTTGATATATAATATATGGCATTTGGGCCAGTACATTAGGAGATATGATTGTTAAATCTAGGAATTGAATCTTGAATAATTTCTATGGTAGTGAGGATTGATTGAGATTTCTAGAACTGTGTGCATATAATTGGTAGTAAGCAATATGTTTACTTTAAATAGGACTTAAATAGATTTACATAGAAACAAGAACAATCAGATTTAGGGTTCCTAAGAATAAGTTTTGATTTTTCAATGTTAGGTGCAAATATGGCATATTAGAGTTAACCCATGAATTTGTGGCATTTAAGGTAATTTGGGACAAGTATGGGTCTAAAGATAAGGGACATGTCCTAGAGACTAATATAGCCATATTGGACATTCATTTGTCATAGGTCTAATGATGTGATTATTTATCTAGAGCCATGAGATGACAAAGAAAAGGAATGGAAGAATCTTCAAGCAACTTCAATGGTTGGAAGAAAAGGGAACAAGAAGAGGACCTATGTCTAAAAGGTAGTAAACTTACCTAACTTGCATGCATTTGATAAGTATGCTTGTGTATTGATGTATTTAATTTCTTTACTTGATTATGAGATACATAAATGAATGATTGAAGCTCTTTTCTATATATGCTATAGCCATAAGTATGATGTATGAAATATTGAGCATGTAGATATGTCATTATGTTGGCATAAATTTATGTAAGGTAAGTATGTCATACATTAAGCATTTATCTTGCATGCTAAGTAATATTGTTTGCTATTAATATTCCCTTGAATCTCACCCTCCCACAACTAACCATATAAGCATATGAGCATAAAAGAGGAGTGCAAGGTAATGTGCAGGATAAAGAAGTTGTAGTGAAGAGTTGAAGATTAATGCATGCTAATCCGTTATGTGTAAATTAATGTTTGAAGTGGTTAATAGTATAACCTGGAAAATAAGTGCAGTAATTCAACTAAGAATGGGTAATCACATGGTACGAGCCATTTAGTTAAGAACGTTCCATGAATAAGAGCATGTCAAGAACTCTGATAGAAAAGAACAAAGCAGAGAATCGCTATGATTGAATTGAAAGAAAAGATAAGAATTGATGAGTAATAACAAAGTTACAAACTACTAAAAGACACTTTTGAAAGATTTTGAAATTTTCAGAAAAACCCACTCAACTACAAGTTTGAATCCTATCTTAAAGTTAGGGTTTGGAACTATTTTATAAAGGTGGTTCAGACTCATTAAGTAGAAGCTCATCCGATTGGGTTTGAGAACAATGTGTTACACCAACGAGAATAAAGGATTGTACAATGTGGAAGGAAAAATTCAAATAGCAATTAGCATAAGGAAGCAAGAAATGAGTGAGCCTAAGAGAGTCAATATATTCTGCATAGTTATGTATATGTGAAATATTCCTTCAATACTAGATATAAGACCTACTTACATATAAAAGTCATAAATCTACTCAAATTACATATAAATTTTTTCTGAAAAAAAAAACTATATCAAATGCATTTAAAGTGATAAACTTGTACCTCTAAAAGCATCTAGAGTCTTAAATGTGAAGCACCCTTAAAGAGAGAAGTTTTTCATATCACCTTCACTTGTATTATGATGATGAGCTACTAAGAGCAGAAATCTTTTGGACATAGAGCAAGATCAGATGCTTGCAGATGACCAATAATGATAAAAGAAAACCTATGAACACTTACATTGTTAAAACAGAACATAAAGTTTAACAGGAGTAGAAGAACTTTTTTAGATGCAGATGTAATAGATGAGATTCAATAGAGAGTATATGTTTTAAATGAAAAACACAATAAACACCTTATTTTTTGTTCTAACAATGAATATAAAGTAGCCTATAAACTAAAACATCCTTCAAAGATTTTTCCCCTTTCAATATTCTTCATAAAAACTCTAAAAGATAGGTTTTTTTATCATAAATAAGCATATTTGAAACATTTTTGGACTCAAATATTAAAAAAGCTATAAAAAAACATGCCTTTAGCCTTGTCTCCACCTCAATAGAGTTTTCTTGAGCTTGCTTTAGGCATGAAGGTGAATTTCAGCGAGCTCTATCTGTAATAGCGTGTTGGGGAAGAAGTTTAAATAAAACATTATGGATGGTTGTATTTGAGGCTCTGAGTGAGTGGTTAAGATTCACTAATCAAAATAATGTCATTTTAATTAGTGAAATATTTCCCACCGTAGATGAAATGAATGGCTAAGATTGTGTGCATCATGGGGAGCAAAAGCTAACACGCATTTGGCACTCTGCTCCCTAAAACCAGACTTGTCCTAGCCTTCTGAGTTAGCCTTTTAAGAACTTAAGCAATTTAAGAAATTTAAAATTAGATGAAGTACGAAATTTAAAGCCTTATAAGTAGGCCTAATAAGATAAAAATTAAGCCACACACACTTACATATACACTCATCTCTCTCTCAATACACACCACTCACACTCACCATTCATGGGTAAAGACCCCACCCCTCACCCTCACACATATTCTACCCATTAAACAAAATACCTTTGCAAGAGAACATAGAGAGAGAGAGAAAGAGAGAGTGAGAGAGAGAGGGAAAGGTCGAGAGATAAGAAAGGAGAGAAAGACCAAGGACATACCAGAATGAGGAAGAAGGAGAACTTAGATGCCACATGAAACTTGGTAAACTAGTTTCGGTGAGTCTTATTTACCTATTCCTATGTTTTTTTGTCAATTATGGGTGAGTTCTTTGGGATTAATTGTGGCTGGAAGTTGAGATAGTTCTGGGAAAAGTTTTGGTCACCATGGTAGCTTGAAATAAGCTTTTGCATATCAGTTTTGTGATGTGTTTTGGGGTTTCTTTGGTTCTATAAAGAGGTCACCAAAATAGGGCACTCATATTTTGAGTGAATAAAGCCAAAAATTCTAAAGTATAGAGTCTAAATTTGAGGTTGCATGTCACTTTTCTTCTTTATCTTCATCACTAGAAAAATAGGAGGTCACATGCATGTATTAGCAGAAGCCAAAATTGAAATCTTGAGTGGGTTTGATTTGGTTCTTTTGAGGATTAGATAGTTGAACATGTGTATTAGAAGATAGAACAAAGAAGAGTTTAGTTTAGGAAGGGAAAGATGGTGTTTTTGAGGTTTTAGTGACATAGGGTCATTTCTGTGAATTCAGTGAGGTGGATGGTTTTGATATGGAAAACATATCTACTGTCTATGAAATTTGGCAATAAAATAGTACACACCCTAAGCTTTAAAATGGGTTCTAGAATGTGTTGATTGGATATCTAGAACAAAAGTTATGATTTTTAGAATTTTGGTCAGAAAACTGGAAACACTCTAGTTCCAAATTCTTGACAGTTAGTAACTAGGCAAATTACACAAGGTTAATTTAGTAATTTGTTAGCGTGATTATTTTTCTCTTATAGTAGAATTATATAGCTTCAATCAAGTATTAGAACACAGAAATTGGATGTGTATATTGTAAGTTATGAATTTTCAAACTTTGAGTAGAAAATCTAAAACATTATGACTCTCAAAATGGACAATATGTTTGCACGTGGGATTTGGGAACCTAAGACCATGAATTATTACTGGACATTAATTTTCTTATCGAAAGGATTAAAAGATCTTTACATAAGAACTTGAACCACCTCATTTGGAGTTTCTTAGCTTAAGTTATGATTTTTCAAAGCTCCTTGAGAAATGGAGGCAGAATTTTTTGAAAAAGAATATCCTATGAGTTTAAAAGAGGAGTTAGTGTGGGTTTAAGCTCATAGCACAAGTTTAGACGAATTGGGATAGAAATGAATATTTATAGCAAAGTTAAAGAGTTAATTGAAAGAGTTAGAAGTTTGGGCTTTAAGAGATTAATTATGCTATGAAAGCATGTTAAGATGAGTATTAGTTTGTCCCTACATGAATAATCAATAGGGTTTGATATTTTTCGTCAAGACCAAATAGGAGCCAAAGTAAAGGAAACACAAACAAGAAGAGCTAGCTAAGGAAGTAAGTTTGGAAGAAATCTTTAAAAGGTAATAAAACTTACTTTTATATAGTTTGTACTTGGTCGATTACATGTTTATTTGTCATGTATGCCCTTAAACATGTAATATATATCCTTGCTTGAGTTTGTGTCATGGCCATGTGTATATGTTTTATGCTTGAACGGTGTTGTTCTTACTTGGCTATTTACATGCATAATTAATTACCATTGTACATTATATATTGAGATAATGTTTTACTACTGAGATTCCCTCGAATCTCACCCTTTTCTTCCATGACATACAACAAGAGTAAGTACTTCTATGGGCAAAGGCATTATTGTTGGTGAACCCTACGGAAGGTTGAAGCTAAAGGAGTTTAAATGTTTTGTTTAAGTGTTGGCTATCTATTTAGCCATGACTCTTTTCAATATCAGTTATATATATGTATATATAAGTTTTGGCATGTAAATACCCTCCACAAGGAGGAGATCTAAGACTATAATTGTCTAAAGGTAAGTGTTATCTAGGTGATGGCAAAAGTATATTCATACATAGTTGATCGCAGAGGTTAAAGTATGCTTGAATATTAGCTACTCTATTTAAAATATTAGGCAAATACATGAATTATGCCCTAGGATAATTACATGCCAAATGTATATGTTATATGATTTTATAAAGATGAGAGTAGAGCAAAACTCTCATAATACTGAATGAAGTTAAAGGATTGATGAGACATATTAAAGAGTTTGAACCATTGAATAAATGTTTTAAAGAGTTTTACATTTTTTTAGAAAAGCCTAATCTTGTGTTTGGGCTAAGTTTTCAACTATTTGCAAAAGTGTTTTGTTCCCAGGATCCAAACCTACTTTATTAGTTCAAAATCATTATGTATAACTCATCTAAATAGTGATGGAATTAGGGTGTCACACGGTGGTATCAGAGTAGTGGTTCTCGCAATAGGTTAGAATACCCTGCTCCTATGAAAATTATTTCTTTTGATGGAATGATTAATGACAAGTATTAGTGAGACTTTTCAGGAAATTAGAATGAAAATGGATGCTTTTGAGGATTCAAATTATGAAGTGGAATGAAATTATATGGGAAAGTATGCAATAATGAGGAATGAGTGGTGATATTGAAGTCTTTAGTGAATCTAAGACTTAGAGCAGAGTTGTTAAGCCATGATTCAAACAAAGCCCATAACCAAGTAAGAAAAGGATTACATAATGATGGTCCTATCAGAGTTATAAGTTTGAGGTGTGATTGCTCTAGATGAAAGTAGACATAGAAGTTGAAAGGACAAGTTTCCAAGTGACTCAAAGTTAGAAAAGAGAACTTTTTTAAAAATTTGAAACCCTTTGATTGAAGGTTAGAGTGCATAGAGGTATGATATTTAAATGTCTATTTATTTGGTTTGAAAATGTATTAGTCTAATGTTTATGTTTTGATTTGACAAGTAAATGTAGTAAGTTATTAGAGGATGTCTAATGACTCTGTGATGATGATAGCTAAGTTGGGAACAATTTTCAAATTTTATTTTGGGACGCTATTCAAAATACTTTTTTGAGGTTAGAATGCCTTCAAGGTTGCAAAATTAAATAAAAAATCACTTCTATAATACAAAATGGGCACATGGAAAAGAATGAACAAGAAGGAGAAAACTTGAATGATAAGTGAACATCATTGCTACAGATACCAAAAGCTTTCGTTTGAATTTTTCTCAAGTCTTTCCCTCTTTCAAAGCTAATTAGTGAAACATAGATATGTGAGGCTTATAGGCATCTAGCTAGTTGATCACCATTTGATTTTTATGTCGGCGTCTGAAAGTTGATCACTACGGACTGTATCTTCATGTGAATGAGAGAGAAAGGTTGATGAAAATGGGGGAAAAATGAATCTCTGCTTTCTCCCAAAATTACTTTTCTTCAGGTAAAAAGTAATTTTCTTAGACATTTAGTTTAATTAATATTTTCATGCTGCATCTTCACATGAATGTTTTGTTTTGTTTAGATAAGTTAATGGGGCCTAAGAAATTACATTGAAATTAAACCAGTGATGGTAACCCTTATAGGATCCCTAAAAAAATAAATAACTTAAGCCTTAAAGAGGATTGCCTAAGAAGCAAAGACCCTATACCATAGAAAAAAATCAAACTGAACTGGCCGGTCTAACCAACAAACTTGTCAACCAAACCCCAGTCTGGTCTAGTTTAATGTTTGGCTCGGGGGGAGGGTCAAATTGATCAATTCTGAGTAGGTTCGCTTGAGTCGTAATCGACTTAGGCAAGTCACCGGGTGGGGTGGGTTGCTTGGGTTTTATTTTTTTATTTATTTGAAAATTTCCTAAACTTGCATTGTTTTGGGACATTTCAAATGAGAGAAAAATGAAAGTCTAGTCGGATCCAGTTTACCCAATAACCCGACACTAATTTTTGCCAAAAGGATAAATTCATCGATCAGATCATAACTTATCAAAGAAAGAGACACAAAACTTATGCCCTAACCTTATTCTTCACTCTCTTCCTCTCAATCTCAACTCTGTAATGCTAACTCGGTGACATTAAAGTCAATGGCAAGCTCAAACGATAGCAAGAGGTGACAACGAGCTCAGGAGATGGCAAGAGGCTACGGCGAGTTGCAACTATGAGAGTGAGGCAACTATGATTTACTAATTTTGCAACTATGAGAGCAACGACTAGCCCCATTCTTCACTTTCTCAGTCACTCACATGTTACTCCTTCAATCTCCTGGTAACGAAACTATTCTTCAATGTCATTCACTGGCATGTTGTTCTCCTTTTTAAATTTTATGCTCTCTATGATTTTGCTTCATTTTTGCTTACTTTCTTTAGTGTTTAGTGTTTTCTTAGTCACTAGCACGTTGTTCTTTATTTTATCTTTTATGCTCTCTATGATCTTGCTTCAGTGTTGCTTACAGTGTTCAGTGGTTTCTTAGTTGCTAGCGTGTTGCTCTCTGTTTTATCTTTTATGTTGTATGTTATTTTGCATCAGTGTTGCTTACTTATTTTCTGAAGTAATTGAGTGAGTTGGTTCCAAGAATATTGTACATTTGGTGACTGACAATGCTACCAATTATGTGGTATGTGGAAGGTTGATCAAGGAGAAATATGGAAATATTTATTGGTCCCCTTGTGCTGCTCATTGTTTAAATCTTGTGCTGAAAGACATTTCAAGCTACTTTATGTGTAGGACATAGTAGCAAAGGCATCAAAAAGATAACAGTATTTGCTTACAATCACATGATATTTTTTTCTTAGTTGAGGAAAAGGCTAGGTTGGAAAGAAATTGTGCGTCCTGGTCCTATAAGGTTTGCTACTACCTTAATTACATTGCATAGCATATCATGCACAAGCATGACTTGCAAGCCCATGTTGTTGATAAACACTTTGTGGACCATAAGCTATCTAAGACTTCTCCAGGAAAAGTTTTTAGTGCAATCATATTGGATAAACCGGTTTTGGAACGAGTGCTACCAAATTGTGAAGAATGTAACTCCTCTTATAAAATTGTTAAGAATTGTTAACTCAGATGAGAAGCCTTTACTGCCATATGTTTATGAAGGAATGCATAGGGCAAAATATGGAATTAAGTAGATGTTCTAGTGGAATAAAAATCACTACCAACTTTACACAAGTATCATTAAAGAGAGATGGGATAAACATTTGAAGACCAATCTTAGTGTAGCTTCCTATTTCTTGAACCCGACATTCGTATATGGTCCAAACTTTGTTAATAAGGGAAGGTTAATGCAAGCTTTGATTGACATGTTGGAGGGCTAACTTAGATGAAGATGTTGATTGCTTCAAGATAATGAAGCAAGTGACATTATATCTTGAAGGCAAAGAATCTTTCAGTAGATTGACATGTAAAAACGGAGTTGAAAAACTAGATCCTTGTAAGTAAATAAGTATTCATCTTTATTGTTTAATGTTAATAGCATATTCATTGATTGCAACTAATATTATATACATGTTTTATTTTATAGATGAATGGTGGATGTACTATGGCTATTCAATTCTAGAATTTTAACATGTTGCAACATGTATTCTTAGCCAAACATCTGGTTCTTTTGGTTGCGAGAGAAACTGGAGCTTATTTGAATGCATCCACACAAAGGAGAAATAGATTGGAGCATAAAACGCTAAATGATTGGGTTTGCACTAACTATAACTTGCAATTAAAGTATAAGTAACCTTAGAGATTATGAAAAATGCTTTCGTTTAATATGGCTTTATTTTTAACTAAAATTATTTGTCACTTGAAAGAGTTAATTGAAGAAAAAGAAGGCAAGTTATGATCCCATTGACTATGAGTCTAGTGATGAGGTGGGTTTTTTGGTGGATGAAAAAGATCCCATTCCATAATTTAATGAAGATGCAAAAATAATTTATTCAAAAATAATTATTAATTTATAGAGTGTTTATAATCAAATTGTTCTAATTTAGGAGCGGTAGAGTTTTTCTCTCTAAGTGCTCTTCAGGTTGTTCATTCCTCCTCTGATCTCATCTCATGCTCATCGATCCTGGTTGCCTTGTCATTAGGTTTGTTCTAGCTATATTCTTTCTATAGATCCCTTTTGCCATGGCATTGCGCCTTCCTGCTTGTGGCCCTGTTTGTATCGGATACTGTCATCGACATTATCTATTTTTGTGAGGCCTTCACCACAGCCGCATTCATGCAGCAAAACTCCAAGCTTTAACGTAGAAGTTGGTTAAATTAATTAATATGATATACAGTTTCTAAAAATTTTTAGTCACCTTCGTTAATTCCCTTCTTTCCTCTCCTCCTTGATTATTGTTGAGGAAGCATCAATAGAAGTAAATGAAGAAAAATTGACCAATATGTCTTATATTAATAAGCGGAGAAGTATGTTGCAGGTTGCAACACATACAATGTCAATTTGAACTAGAAAAGAATTAGTTAGAAGAGTGAAGAGAAACCGAATGACAAGTAGGAGGAATGACAAGTAGAAGGAAGGGCAAAATAATGAACAGGGGAAGTCAATACAAATCATACCAGGGATAATCATAGGGGAGGAGGGACACAGGTGAACTATGAAGATCCCTATGAATGAAAGCATAACTCCGAATCACCTGATTATCCCCAAAGTTCAAAGTACTCTCCAACACCTTTTCCCATTAAAACTCAAATTATTATGTTGTCCACTACACGGCTGACACGCCGTGAAGTGTGTCACGAACACCCTCCTCTTCTTCACTCCTCCCTTCGCTTTCATATACTCTTCCGTTTGTCCTCCGTACCAAACATTTTGCTTCTCGGACGTTTTTCCTATTCCTCATCAATGTGTTTATATTTGTCGGCCAACTCTCAACTACCAGATCCCTTAGTCACACATGGGTGGGACCCCTTTTTTCTCATGTTTGCTTCAAAAATAGATCCTACCTACAACATCACTTGAGCGGGCTTCTTTTCTGGCCTTCTTTCACACATCCAAGTCCTTCAACTCACGACTCCCGTAAGCGCCGCAACCTTCAAAATTCAGAGTCTGTAGACTACAAAAAACTCTCCTCGCATGATTTCTCCCGTGTTGCCACGACATGAGCTACATGTCTCTTCGACATGCATTCACCATGTGTAACCCCCTGACTTTAAACACGTAATTATAATTCGATAACACATATTTAAATCGGATTAGAGACCATTGGATGCTTTAAACTCGTTTTAAACTTTCTGTCTTACAGTATAATTTTCACAAAACTTTCAAAACTCTTTTTCCCATCCTGGTCTCAATTTCAATATTCGAATATAATTACCTGTGCACTTAATATACATTCAATCATATCAGAGTGTATAACCGCATCCCCGGCAACTCCCGGTTTCTATACATAAAAACCTGAAGGTTTATAAGTATACACTAGGGGATTACACAACCAAAATCGAATGTAGTGTTCCTGATTCAAAATATACAGTAATCCCGAGTTCAAAATAAATAACCAACATTTCCAATTCAACTATATACCCCCAAGGGTACTAATTGCTCCGGGTTGGCCGCTTCTCCTTTGAGCCACACGCCCTGTCTGAAATGTTAGTTATAGGGAAGAATGAGATTCGAGAGAATCTCAGTAGTAACAAACCACTCACACAATGCATAAACACAAAGCATGTACATAAATCACAAACAGCAACAACAGCAGCAATTCACAGATACATGGTTTTCACCACAAACGACAGCACTCACAGCTGTATTCACAATACGACAGCTCTTGTTGTAATCAACATCACGACAGCTTACGCTGTAATCACAATAACAACAACTTACGCTGTAAACGACAGCTTGCGCTGTAAACGACAGCTATCACCAGCTGTAACAGCAGCAGCATCAGAAATCATCATAAAACAGTGATACAACACACATACAGTGCATTACACAAAGTATAAGAGAGAGAGAGTCACTACCTTGTCCTTTCCTAACGTCCTTCGGCGCAGTTGGCTCCCAAGGGCGGAAAATATCGAATCCTACAATTCCAAATACACCATTTAGACACTTCTATAGTGTTACTTGGGGTTATATGAGTCTATAATGAAAATTTACAAAAATACCCCCGGGGACCCGGCCTGGGCCCGCCGTACCCGGTCCGGTTGCACTTTTCCCGAAATTCTAATCTGGGCTATCCTAACATATTTCCGCCCAAGGAATCCATTTTCAGACTCTGAATTATCAAATTCATTGCCAAAGGACGAAATTGCCCTCGGCAGCCACTATTTAAAGGTTTCAGGGGCGTTTTCATAATTATGCTTTTTTGGCCTTTTCCGAAAAAGTGGCCAACTGTAACCCCACCTAATTTTCGCTCCTGAACTCAATAGAACCATCAAATCATTAAAAATCCAACTCTAAGACTCATTTCTAGAGCTGGCCGAAATTTATGAGCTTTCCGGAGAAAATCGGGGTTTTACGATTTCGGCTTCGCAAACGCGTTTCTTTCTACTCCTAACCACTTTATTAACCATTACATTAGGTTAAAACTAACATTAAGACCCAATTTGGGCAGCATAACCCCTAGGCCATATCATTTCCAAACTTTAAAACCAATGGCAATCCGGCGAAATTTCACCGATTAAATTGCCCACAGCAACCAGAATAAGCAATATATGAAAGTTTGGAAGTTACCTCAAGCTCCCTCTGGCTTTTCCCTTTGATAACCAAAACCCTAGCCTTCTCAACACTTAAATTCTAGCTTCAAACACCTTGAATCATGTAAAAGAGAAGCTTAGGAGAAGGATCATACAAGTCAAGAGCTAAAACACCGAAGAAATCGAACTTACCTTGAAGTTCTTGCTCCTTCTCTCACTAGATATCTCAAATCACTTTCCTTTTCTCTTTGAAGCTCAAGACATCGGAAATGGCTGAAGAGGGAACAGAAAAGTGATTTATAATATCATGCTGATGTCACCTTACCACATGATGATGTCATAATTTCTAATTTCACATTTTCGGATTTTCTGGCAGATTTTCTGCCCAACTTTGAAAAATCATAACTAATTCTAGAAAAATCGAAATGAGGTGATTCCAAAGCCAAATGAAAGATATTTAAGTCCTCTTCATAGGAAAAATATTGGCCATTAATGAAAATCACCACAAAATTCCAGAATCATATAAAACTCATCACTGCCCCAAAACAGAGTTCAGTTTCCATCCCAAATTTTGGACAGTCATATCTCCTAGCTCACAAAACGAAATGGCACAAATTATATATCCATTTTGAAGCTTGGGATGTGAACTTTAAGACTGGAAATTTTCATAATTTTCTGACATCATTGGCTAGTAAAAACGTCTATACAAATCGGCTGCCCTGTACAGAGTTTCAATGGACAGAGTTTTCAACTTTTGCACAATTGTTCCCAATGGTTCCAATTTCACAATAAACACTCTCCCCACACGAATTTTCACAAGGAAGCCATTAGAATCATTAAAATATCCAAATTCCCATCACACATTCTCCAAAAGTGTTTATTCAACAATAATTACATCTACTTTTGAAGTTATTAGCCCTTAATCATTTTTTGGGATATTACATCATGGCCACTCAACAGTAAAAAACGCGTGAGATCTCCGGTTAATCTCTCACCCTCGACACTTCTGAGCTTCAAACAACGTCTGATATTGCATTAGTACTTTGAGGTGTCATCTTCACTATCTGCCACGATATCTATCTTTGCATCCGCTGTGGGTTTTGCTCCAGCTCTTGATATTCTTAACATCGTCTCCTTAATCTGTCCTCCCTCCAAGCCTTATACCCGCTGGTTTAAAGGCAACTATAATCACTCCATCAACTTATCAGCTTTTTTTTCTTGCTAGGATACGTAGGCTGTTTAGGAGGAACACAGAACTACCTTCATGCATAGACCTCTTTGCCTATATATACCTTTGGTCCAAGCTTTGATCATCACTCTTCAACAATGCATTCTCATATTACGGTCATGGATGAAGATCAAGCGTTGTTTGTGCGTTTTCATGAGGTTGCTTTCTATAATAAACTCCATCGGGGGTTACGTGAAGGGCGCCACTATCTGCGTATTGTCTAAGACAATGTAGCATTCATCATGGAGTATGACCTTGCCAGCAACGAGAGTCGACTGGTTGATGTTGAGCATAACATATTTCAGCCACCTGATCCGCAATGGTTTAGGGATCGTTGTCTATGGTGTTATTGGATCTATGTTGCGTTTTGTATGCATGGATTGTATGACCGATGTTGGGAGGACCTAAATAGAGTGGGCTACGACATAATCATACATGTCCTTACTATTCGCCCCAGTTATATGTGGTGTACGAGGAGCTTCGAATCTCTTACCCGCTACAATCTCACAGCTCCCTTCTCTTGCACCTCTGTCACACTCAATCCTATATGCTAATGCTTGCACAGACACCACCAAAATATGAAGCCACTCAAGTTCACCCTCAAGGTCATAAGATACCGGCATCAACTACTCATCCCATCACCTGGCTATCTCAGAATGGGCATGTTGGTCGTCGTCGTACCCGCACCCAATATGAAACTGATGAAAATGGTGACTTCTCCACAGAATTGACTCTGGGTCACGGTGAGCCACCCATTACAAGGACTCATTGTCAGTGTTACGAGTGTAAATGATCTAGTACTTGATTATGACAGTGTATACTTGTACTATTTAATATAGTAATAAAGAAGTGAGTAGAGTATCGTTTTCTTGAGGACTGATCTCTAATTACCAAAATGAGTAATTTTAACTCTATTTAGTCGATCAATTAGTTGGTAATTGAGATTATAAAGTTAAAAATAATTAAATATGAATGCAAATGATATGAGAGCAACTATGAGAAAAAGTCTTAGGAATTAGATTTCACTTAGAGAATTTTAGATTGAATCACTTATCTATTTTTGCCCAATTTATTCCACATGATTGATAATCGAGTTTCCCTAATTTAATTACTAGCTTCTTCCAAGGTCAAGCAATTCTATAATTAATTACTAATCTAATATATTCCTATATGAGTTTAAGCAATTTAATTGTGCATTAAGATTTATGAAACTCAGTAAGACTACACAACTCATATGAATATATTCCTAGTTCATATGCAAGTCATGGTTTTAATTATAGGATCTATACATATGCATCCCCTTACGGTCTCAACATGCATATTGAAATCATTCAAAAGATGGCTAATTAATCAAAAGCATTAAGAATAATAATTAAAACTCAATCATGAAGGAGGAATTCAAACTAGATTTAGTAAGTTAAGATTCAATCCGTCATTAGTAAGCTACGTCATCACCCTAGGAAAGTAGAAATTTAACATATGATGAAATTAAAAACAAAACCAAAATAAATTAACATTGTATAAAACTTAATTATTAAATTCTAAAACATAAATATACAACAACTAGATGCATGAAAATGGAGAAAATCTAGCCGTCCTTTTAGAAGGTAAAACTTTCCATATAGGTGGCAACCTATACCATCCATAAAGGAGGACTACCTAAGCCTTCTATGTAGGAGGTATACGGAAATTAAATACAATGCATGAAACTACTCTAAGATGGTGTATGTGGAGAGGAGAGGAAAGTAATGGATATGAAATGGTGTGTAAGTGGAAAAGAGAGGAAATTAATGGATATGAAAATGGTTGTGTAAAATAGGAAGGAGAGGATGGCTATATATAGGGAGGGATGGAGTATGGTAGATGAAGTGGTGGTGGATGGAGTAGTAGGTGAAAAGAAAGTTGAGGTGGTAGATGAAGTAGTAGATGAAAAGGACGATGAAGTGCGAGATGAAATGTGGTAGATGGAAAGGAAGATGAAGTGGTTGATAGAATGTGGTAGATGGAGTAGTAGATGAAAAGGAAGATGAAGTGGTAGATGAAAAGGAAGATGAGGTGGTAGATGAAATGTGGTAGATGGAATGGTTGGTGGAATGGTAGATGATTCCCGCTCTCAACTTCCAAGGAAAATTTGAAACTCTTGGTGATAAAGTTGAGTTTTGATCTCAAGATAAAAGTTATAGAGCTCTTTCTTATCTTTTTATCCATATATAGAACATCCCAATCCGATATCTAGAGCTCTAGATATTGTATGAAAATTGAAAGAGGGTCTAATTTAGTATTTTTCAAGAAATTCTATTTCATGCCAAAAGCATTATTTATTTATTAATTACACCCAAATTTATTAAATTGAGCTCAAATATCATCCACAAAATCATGATATACATAAAAATAAATATGCAAATATTGTACTTATCAAATTCTCCCACATTTAGTTGTTGGATGTCCTCGAACAAGGAGTGACTAATTAGTGCTAACAAAATTAGAAGTGTCAAAGTCATAAGCAAGATTACAATTGAAAAATAAAGAGATCATAGTATTCATAAATCAACATAAATATAAAGTGGTAACCTTATTTGAAAATGAATAAACCGAGTTCGTAAGTGTAGCTCATTCTCTCAATCTCTCAAGTGTTTAAGGGTAAGTGTTTCGCTCAAATTCAACAAAAAAAATTGCACTACCATATATAGGCTTGCTAATAATCTCAATCTTCACTATCTAATTTTTCACATACATAATTCAAATCAAACAGACTTATAAAGGGTTGTAATTGGGTTAAGGTAAAAGGAATGTAAAACGTGATATGAAGGGCTAAATTTAAAAAATTAAGAGAACAATTGAAAAATGGGCCAGCTTCTGAATAAATCTATTTCATCACAACAACCCACAATTCGAATACTCAATTTTTTGTCTTTTTTTCCTTTTTTTATACTTTTTGTTTGGAAACTATAAAGTTGATTATATATACACCCTCACACTTGTTAAAAGCCCATTTCACAAAAATTTCAAATGCTCTGCTATTCTTCCGAATTAGGTAAAAGCACTTGATATATCATTAAAGCACATGTTAATAGATTGAGAACAAATAAACAATCAATTAAGCTCAAAGGGGCTTATCAATTGTATAATTGCAAGGTTTGCTACTTGGCTCTGACTAATCAAAATGAATGCCTTTATCATTTTTGAAAGTAATTTCAATCAGATTTAAAGCAAGTTCTAGAGTGACAACTTAATAGGTGAATATTACATATAAGAGAAATAATCATTATAGGCTCAAAAGCTTAAAGTCAAGGGCTTTCAAACTCAGCTTATTCAATCTCAAAATTCATCACCAATTGCCAAAATCAGTTGTTCATTCATGCTATAAAATCTTTAAATTCAATTGATCCATACTCAAAACTTATATACTTCTTAAGATCATTACAAAGCACTTAAACATGATGATTTTTTTTCCACTTTTACTCTCTTTTTTTAAAATAAAAACATGTAACTAATAAAATGCGTCTCAGGAATTAAGAATAACTCTTTACTCTGCCGTTTTTTCCATACCCCATGCATCTAATGGTTTTACTAACTAACTAAAATTTTTTTCTTCTTTTTTTCTCCTCCCCCAACCTAAATCACTCATTGTCCCCAATGTTTTCTAGAGCTTAGAGAAATGTTTTTAAAACATAAACACACAATAAAGTAAAACCAAAATGCTAAGAGTAAAACCAAGAGATTAAGGAAAGTTACAACTAAAGAGTAGTATCTAGATCTTGCCTCTGACTGCTATCTGAAGATTGCCCACCTATTTGCTTGACTAGTATATCTGGTTTAGGTTTATAGGTTTACAATATTAGGATCGGCAGGCACAATGGAAGAATTTTAAAAAAAATTTCGCTGATCCTAATCGAGGATCTATCAACGGCGTTTAAACCGAGTTAGAAGGATTCGTACATTTTTCAATTTAGGGTTTTCGATCTCTAGGAGCCAACATGTCAGGTCCGCTCCCTCTACTGGTATCCACACAAATGCTCTCCAACACGGACTATGTGCTAGCGACTCTAATATCTCCTAGGGTTTCTCTTGCGGCTCTGATTTCTTATGCCTATATAAGTATATTTGTTCTATCAAGTTTATAACCTATGCGGGCTATATTCGGATTTCAAAATTAATCTTCATTAATTTTGAAATTAATTAACAATTAATTATCTTGATGAGCTAATTAAATAAATTCAGTTTAAATTAAATCTGTCCAACAATTTAAATTTAACCTATTTATTTAATCCAAATAAAGAGCAATTAGATTTAAGTTATTTTCATAAATTAAATCTGAGATACTATATCTCTATCATGTTAGTTATTAAATTTAATATATCTTAGTAGATTAAATTTAAAACTAACACAGTATAATAATATCATATAATATACACACACAAACACACAGATATATATATATATATATATAAGATATGTATTTCAAAAATATATATCTATATAATATTATTAACAAATTTTATATTATATATATAAATATAAAATTCGTCCACCCTAAATTAAACATTATCTCGTGTTGGGCCATTCTTGTGTGCGACCCTTTGAGCCCATATGAAGTTGGCAGTGGGCCAATAACTGTATTAACCCATAAGTTGTATGCGGCTTCTAGCAAGACATTACGACTACCCAATTCATATAAGGATCATTAACACAATGCAACATGTCATACAACCATGTCACTTTTCTTTTGTCACACGATATATTGGTAAAAAAATAAGGCACGGATAATGTCATCCTCTTGTTCCTGACCATTACTTTCTCGATTCCTGAGTAGCCTGACAATAGAAATGGAAACTCCTTTCCACCGTAGTATGACCATACATTTCTCAGACTCACTTATTGAGGGGCCTAGTAATATCTCTCTACTAATGTGAGGGACAAATTCTATCTTGATCATTTATATTCCTCTGCATGAAAAACCACCAAGTCTGATCGTAGCCTTTATCATCACCTGGTCAAAATTGACTTTTGACTAGTTCAAAGCTTAGTAACTTCTTGTAGGAATCCATGATAACCTCAGGTCTAAGGGCATTGTGACGTGATTATACATGAGAAAAGCTTATGACTTGATCCATATAGCTTTCTTATAGTGAGTCAGTCCAGCACCTTGTACTCTTACAAGTACCTAAGAGTTTGATTTGTATCTCCATATCTTATCAAAGTTATACTGGTCTTGTTTCATCTTTGTTCCCACATAGATGACTGACCAGGGACATTTTAGGATAATCTTTATGATTTATTCAATGATACAATTATTATAGTTAACATACAAATAATATGATAACAGAATGGAGAAATTTCATTAAATTAATAATGTTCAAAGTAAAATGATTGGCCCTTTGGGCACAATTTCCAACATGCAATTGATCGAGTAGCTTATCAATAGTTAGGGCAGAAATTATGGAATGACGAGTCACTTGGGGTATGAATCTTGTTTCCACAACATGATAAAAAACAACAAATCACCATAAAAGCCATTAACATTTAACAATCCTAATGGCTTTTTGTGAAAGTTTAACTTAGCCCAATATACGATACTAGAAATCCCTTCCAACGTTTCCAAACCACAGGGTAGAGGGATAAAAGCTTCAACCCTGTAGAACATACATCCCATATAACCCCCTTCCAGCATATGCCAAGATTAGTTCGTACATAAGTAATTATGTGGAATTAGATACCGTAAGATGATTTGGGGACTTAAACAAAATTAAACTTCCTAAAATCAAGAATCATAAAAAATTTTATAAAACCTGTTCACAATGGTCTCACATTCACATTTCAATACATAAATGGCCTATACAGGTTGATTTCATTCATACATATCAGAGTACAACATAAATTCTTGACACACTCGGGTTCCATTGATCAGTAAAGGGATTATACAAAGGCACAAAGCCAATAATTCTTTCCCTTATCTTGGGGATTACACAAAACTACACTATATTTCCAAAGTATACAACTATCTACCACAAAATATCTAATGAATTTTACACTGATAACCATTAACCAAAATAAACTCCTAAACTGGAGCTCTATCCGCTCTTCATCGCCCGCTTTCTCTTAGATCCTTAGGCCATGTCTAAAATTTGTTTTGGGATAGTGAGATTCTAAAGAATCCCCGTAGTAACAAATCACTCATAATATGCACAACATCAGAGCATGAAAGTAAATCATCCATACAACACACAGCAATCATAACAACAATTGCAACGGCCGGGGTAGGTATCATGGGCATTGCCCCTTCTACGACGCCTCACGCTAAACTGCTTCCTGTATCACACATCCACATGGACATATCACATATATCACCACAGCTGGGATCTATATAAAACATTTCATAACACGCAGCCCCACGAGCTAGATACTCAAACAGGAATTAACGATTCCATAACACAGCCTCAACACTTACAACGGCAGATACAATGGCTGCGGGTAGGTATCATGAGCATTGCCCCTACGACGGCTCATACTGAACTGATCACGCTATAATGCCCTATGGCCGATAACATATTCACAATGATAAACATGCATACCAAGTATCATACACAACATGAGAGAAAAATCACTACCATGATCCTTCCAGGCATGTCCTGGGGCCAGTTTCTCCCGAGTAGGACAAATGTCAAATCCTATATTCATAATTAGGGACGAAGTATCAATTCTCTATTCTAATTCTCAATGACTTCTTAACACTTAGTTTGGTTATCATTATTGCTCCTTGTATAGTCATTAAATACCCCTAACAAAACTCCTAAAGGGTTAGAAGAACTATCCAAAAGATCCCCTTTTAGAAGTACAAAAACTGATTTTTCACTGAGACACTTGAGTGAAGATGGCCTCACTCGAGTGATATCGTACGGATACTTGAGTGAAGGAGACCTCACTCGAGTGATGGTACGATTTGCACTCGGGTACTAGAGAGTGAAGGATAATGAGTGAGCACCCGAGAGCACAAGAACTTGTTCAGAGATAGGGATACTTGAGCACACTGGACCTTACCTGAGTGATAGCCAAATGCCTCACTCGAGCACTAGAGAGTGAAGACCAGAAAGTGAGGGCCCGAGAGCACAAAAGATTTCAAGGATTAGGAGAACTCAAGCACAACCCATTGTACTCGAGTGAGTACCACATACCCGCAAGTGAGAAGGCACACTCTTGTACCATAACCGCGAGTGACAACCCGAGATGAGAGTTCATGGCTTCAAATATACTCACACTCGAGTAAGACGAGGCTCACTCGAGTGAGTACTCACAACACTTGCAAGTGAGGCTACACTCTTGCCTCAATACACGGAAGTACACCAGAAACACTAAAAGCAGAAAGGGAAAATGCACTACCGAACTCGAGTGGGCTTACCCTCACCCGAGTGAACTCACTCTCACTCGAGTTATTTTATCAGAAATCAGAAAACGTAGTAAAACTAACCACATTTCCTAACACTTATCTAATTGATCCCAATAGACCCAAAACTTCTACCAAAGCTACTCCTACACAAAAACATCCAAGGAATTCAATGGAATCATCAGAATTATCCAAATCCTACTCCATTATCATGCTTTGGTTTTGGGCAACATAATCATCCAAATTTCAAAATCATCCAAACATACCTTTCCCATCCCAAATCAATCTATCTATCCAAAACTCATACCAAAACACCCATTTCTATACTAATAACATGCCAAACTACCAATGACCCTATTCCAATGAAAATGGGCCAAAAATTCAAGAAATTCCAATCTTAATCATTTGACATAAAACATAGATAGAAGGATTGGTTTCACTTACCTTATCAACTTTCTCAAAGACACTCATTAATTCTCCAACTACCAGATTTTTGTGATTCCTCAAATCACCACCAATGGAGGAACTACAACCATCAAATTGAAGCTCTCACTCCAAGGAACAACATTAAAGAAGAGAATTTGAGCAATAGAGGTCTTTATCTTACCTTTTCTCAAGCTTTTCTTCCTTTCCTTTGGGTAACAATGGTGAAAGAGAGAGAAATGAGAGAGATGAGTGTTGAAGATGAAAGAAATGATGACACTCCCTCCCTTATACCATGCACAGCCGAAAATTAGGAAGGAAGAGAGAGAAAAAAAATATTAAAAAAAAATCATATATGACTTTTCCCATATCTCTCTCTTCATCTACACTTGCCACTTGTCATCTTCCTATTGGCTTTCCTCAATTAAGTAACTAATTAGTTACTCTAACCACTTCATTAGCCATTTACTCACATATCTCATTTTTCTCTTAGCTAGTAATTAATTTCCCGATTAATCACTAACTTATGGCCAATAATTCCATTCTTTAAATTTTCCACCAATTATGACATATTAATTAAAAATTGCCACAAAATACATAATGATTCCAATTAAATTCATAATTATCCATAATAATCATGATTAGCCCTTAATCAGAAATTGGGGCATTACATCCCATACATTTCGGCAAGTTGGAAACTTGTAACTCTTGTCTTAAGGAAAAGATGTGACCATCTAACTCCTTTACCTCTACACTCAAACCCTTGCTTCCATTAATGGTTCCAGCAATAGCCACACTTCCCCTTAGGCCCTGGATGCCTCCCTCGTATATAAAATTGATCTTTTGAGTAGCTGATGCATTGCCTAGTTCTTGTGCTGTAGTTAAAAACTCTCCATTCTTTCCCTCATAAGTTTAACAAAAAATGCAGATATATTTAAACCTACATTTTAGTGTGATACGCATTTTATCTTCTTTTTTCTCGGACCATTTGTGCTTACAAGTGGAAGATTGCATATTTACAAGTAGAAGTGGGCATATATATAATACTAAAACAGTGACAACATGATCATGCAGATCAGGCATTTTTAAAGAAGTTTGAAAAATTTTTTACATGAATGACCATCATAATTTGCATGAAGAAATTAACAAAAAGAGGAAAGAAAGTTAAAAGTTTTTGAAAAGAAAAAACAGATTAGACAAAAGCTATTGAAAAGATAAGAAAGATTAGATAAAAGCATGATTATGTACAGTAGTTGTGATTTTGGCTCACATCTTCCTTTGGTTTTATGTCTAGTAACGACTTAAACGATCTCTATGAATTGAGGATTTGCTTCCTATCAAGTTTTCTTTTAAACTGGCAAATAAGGTATTTTAACGTTATATTCCCAAGACAGTAGCGCAATTTTTCTTGGTTGAATACGTCCACTAAATCAAGAAGAATATGATGAACATCACCACTCAGATGTGCCTCAAGAGTTTGAATGATATCATCCAAGGACTCCTTACTCATTCTATCCTTTATAAATTTAATTTTATCTTCTCGATTTATAGAAACCATACCTTTATTTCTACAGTGCTGATCACATGTCTACCTAGCACATTTATAGAAGACATTCATTCTTTTAGCTCTTCTCTTTATGGAGTAAGAACTTCTTCCCATTTCTGGTATAGGTTTAACAATTGATTTATTAAACTCACCTGCTAAACGTATCTTAGCTTCAATGATCCAGTGTATGTCCTTAGGAAGGCCCAAACGCTTGAATATCTTCATCCTTTCAAGTCCATAGCTATAGATCTTCCTGAGCACTTCTTTAGGAAGAGTGGGAACCTGTTCTTAAGCTTTACAAGAGATTCCTCTATGTTATCTTGTAATGAAAATGATGAAAACTAAAATTCTCAACATAATGCAGTGTGTTTCAGTGAGTAAGAAAGAAAAATGAAAGAGTAGGACAGAAAAATAAGAGAGTAGGAAAGAAGTGTTGGGTTGCCTCCCAAATAGTCGCTCTTCTTTAACGTCTTTGGTTAAACAAAAACCAAACCACTTAACTCTCTTCTCTCTTTTTTTCAATTATTTATTTATTTATTTATTTACGAGAAGGAGGACTTACCTGTTGGTTCCTCAAACGTTATGACAGTTGTCAAAGTATTGAGTACATCGTCATTATGCTCCTTTAAATGTTCTTGATTGTAACAACCAAAATGAAGTACATTATCAGAGACTACCAGAAGTCCTGCAAAATCACAACAAACATCCAAACAAACCTTGGGTTGCCTCCCAAGAAGCGCTAAATTTATGGTCTTTAGCCAGACTTCCCAAATCACAAATTACTAATCAAAAGTATCAAACACTATGATAACCTTGTCTTCATTTCTTTTCAAGCAACAATGGTTCAGACACCAACAATTCAAGATAATTACTTGTACTTCTTCAATCATAGGCTCCTTTAGAGTACAATTATTTACTGAATTCAAATAAAGCACAACATGCATGTATTTGCAAAGAAATTTAGGAGTTTCCAAAAATTTAGAGCATCCCATAAAATCCACTTGACTCTCATCAGTAAGGGCCAACACTTCAATAGGAGAAATGTGAACAATAGCTTTCAGAAGATCCACATTAATTTCAACATCAAAATGATAGATATTAGGTTCCATAGCCAAAACCTCTTCTAGACTACACTCACTGTTCTCTCAAAAGTGATTCCAAGTTCTTCATTCAATTCTACGTCCTCGACTTCCTCACAATAATCATCATCAACATAAGAAATTGTCATCCTGAACAAAGAATTATCTTGCCTCATAGTCTCAAGTAATGAAATAATTTGACTCACATATATTCCAATATTTTGGACACTTGACTCAACACTAGTGACAAGTTCCTTTTGCTCTCTACTAAACTCTTCACATTATCTTTCTAAATCTAACTTTTCCTTATACTCAAGAATTTGTTCTTCAATATGTGAATAAGAGTATAAAGGAGGATTAGGACAATACCTGACATACGGATCCAAAGACTCTTGTTGCTCTAAAATTTCACCAGGATAAAAGGAATTATCAAAATAAGTTTGGTTCATAGTGAAATCATCTCTCACATAGTGATTGGTAGTGCTATATGGATAATGCTCATAGGAATGACACTCTCTATAAGCACCAGCAAAACAATTATAAGGAGAAGAATTTTCAATCCAACCATTATTTACCTTTTCTTGTCTCATTCTATCCACATGCATTCATAAAAAAGAACCAATTATATGACAATTTATCATCAAAAAAATGCTGTGAATAATCCTTTTTTTAATTTTTTTGTGAAATTTTAACATAAAGACTAAATTAGTATTAAAATCATTTGGTATTGATATTAATGACAACAATCCTTGGCAACGGCGACAACAACTTGTTACAAGTATAAATGGTCTATTAAATAGTGCAAGTGTAAACTGTCGTAATCAAGTAATACAGAAGTAAGTAGAGTATCGTTCCTACTAACATTGATTACTAATTACCAAAATGAGTAATTTTAACTCTATTTAGTTGATCAAATAGTTGGTAATTGAGATTACAAAATTAAAAATAACGAAATATGAATGCAAATGATATGAAAGCAACTATGAGAAAAAGTCCTAGGGATTAGATTTCACTTAGCAAATTTCGGATTGAATCACTTATCTATTCTTGCCCAATTTATTCCACATGAATGATAGTCGAGTTTCCTTAATTTAATTACTAGCTTCTTCCAAGGTCAAGCAATTCTATAATTAATTGCTAATCCAATATATTCCTATATGAATTTAAGCAATTAATTATGCATTAAGATTTATGAAACTCAGTAAGACTACACAACTCATATGAATATTGTAACACCTCAAATCAAAACAACCAAATACTTAATTGAATCTTTCAAATATCGCCAATAAGGATGTTCACCATCTAAACCATCAAAATACAAATCAGTTCAAATAAAGCCCAGGTCACAATGTCTAATCAAATCCTCAAAACATTTCAACAAAACAAAATACAATACGGAAGTCTTAGGGTCATGGCAATAAAAATGACATAACATGAGCTCTAGGAGTACAAAAGAGCATTCAAGGCTCACTCCATAGGAGCCTTCCCTTGCTCCTACTAGAACAATCACCTGAAAATGTTAATATATAGGGATGAGATTCCACGTCCCAGTAAGTACTGAAAGTTTCTACCATACACAAGCAAATCACAATGATAAAAAGAAGGAATTGATTACATATATATTTGTATATACTATGATACTCATACAAGACAAAAACAAGTTTAATCATCATCATGCCAATCTGTATTTTCATTACAACATGTAATATACATTATGCAATATATAATATGTAAGATGCAACCTCCCTTATATCACCGTCCATCCTTATTCCGCTGACTCAAGCTATAGGCTAACACATAGTCCAACAGAAACCCATCCATTTGACTGGATTGTCCCAAGCTCACCAGCTCTTAAGATACACCTGGCCAAAGGTGTAGAGCTTAAGTCTAAACTATGACTCCCCTCCTTAAAAGAACACAACTAAGGAGGTGTCACATGACCCACAGCTCCAGTGCAATCACGGACATAGGAAAACATGGAAGAAGGGGCCCTAATAAGTACCATCCAATGTGCACCGAGTGATGGCATACCACGTGGAAAAAGATCTCAACATACAAATTCATCCTTACTCCAACCCATCATAAATTCATCTGCCATGACAAGTATATTCCATCAACAAAATATATATTTAAAAGACAAGGTATAATAAATCATGCTTCTATTCGAATAAAGTATCATCACATATTCAAACATGCCTAAAAGGAAATAATAATCCAACAATACATTAATTGTAATTAAATTATTTACTATGTGAATAAAGTGAGTCATAAAGAAATTTACTTGTAACATTACTTACTTGGCAATTTATAATACATACACATATACACATAGTTCAGTCCATTGTTTTTAATAAAAGGTAGTCATTCACAATCATACACAATTCACCAGTATGTATAAGAATATTCAGGGTTACCTGTTATACCTAGCGTACAAGTAATCACACACGTGTTACTCCAAAGCTCTCAATGAGAGTCCAAAAAATCACACATATAAATATCTATTAATATACTAATTAAAATATATTCTAAAGTTGCTCTATTTCTACTCTAAACATAAATCTACCATTCAAAAAAATTATTATATAAATATCAATTGGCACATATTCGTTTTAGATTTTATGTTTAATTTTTTTATAAAAATAATAAAAATCATGAGGTCAAAACAAAAAGTCCTTTTGTATGTGTCTACGCTGGTAAAGGAAAATTTGTCTCTCAAGAGAAGGTATCTACATATATAGGTAGTCACGGTGAAAAAGGAAAAGAAACTATCAGGAGATAAAGACAAAAGAAAAAAATGCAAAGGAGTGTGGAGTGGGTCAATATAAACACAATATATATATATATGGACACACACATACACGCATTGCACATAAGGACGAATGAGTTGTATTTTTAAACAACTAAATTCCAGAAAAGTTAGAATCTTAAATCATTCAACAACAGTTTTTTTGAACGAAGGGAAGCTATGCATATTCAAGTCTAAGAATAAAGTGGGTGTGAAAAACTATTTAGATATATATATATATATATAATTGATACATACTATTGCCCAGACGCATAGTGAAGTAGAGAAGAAGAGCTGGGTAATGATTGTTGAATAAATGCACTTACCCAAGAGAAGATGAAAAGCTTGTGGGTTCTGGTAAAGTATAACACACACAATATGGGAGGAGAGTTGAAAAGACAAGAAGATATGACATGCTACAACAAAAAGCAATGGAAAAATGCATACATGGGGGTCAAGACACTAGCAAGAGAAAAAGAATGAATTAGAGAATAAGAGTATCTTCGGAGTCGGGACCGTGAGCGGCGCCTAGGGATTTACAGGGTAGGTGAGATAGGGTATTTATAGGAGAGATGTTAGGGTTACTCCTTTTAAAATAATATTTTTTTAAAAAATAATAAAAAAATAATAATTTAGTAATATTCTGACAGAAACTTTTTTGGTTTTATATTATTTATTCTAATATTAAGATATATTTAGATACACATACCCATATATTTAAGTAATTATTTGTGTATATATTATTTAATAATGTTTAAAATTTAATGTTTCTTTTAAATTATTAATTTATTACATTCTTTTAAAACTTAAGCTACAACTAACTATAAGTTTTAAAAATTCAAGGATTTTACAATTCTCCCCTCCTAAAAAGAATTTTGTCCTCAAAATTCAAGACATACCTAGTTAAACAAATGAGGATACTTTTGCCTAATCTTTTCCTTTGTCTCCCATGTGGCATCACCGGGAGTTATACCTTTCCATACAACCTTTACAAGTCTGATGGTCTTATTTCTTAATTACTTATCTATCATATCCACAATCCGTTCTAGCTCAGTTTTATATGTCATATTATCTTTGAGTTATATCTCTTCCACTTCAATAATATGGGAAGGATCTGGCTGGTACTTCTTCAGTTGTGACACATGGAATGAAGGTAATGCAATTCTATAAGCAACTGGTCCTACTCTGTCCAAAATCTCATAGGGACTTATGAAACGGCGCAACTGGTCTACCAATGCTGGTTATCGGTGTGACTCTCAGAAATACATGTTCACCTACCATAAACTCTAATGGTCACCTTCTTCTATCGGTGTAACTCTTCTATCTGCTCTAGACGGTGAGAAGTTTCTACTAAATTATCTTAATCTTCTGAGTAGCTTCATTCACTAGATCCGGACCTAGTAAGCTCTGTTCATTCAATTCTGTCCAACAAATATGAGATCTACATTTCCTTCCATACAATGCCTTATAAGGTGCCATATTGATGCTTGAGTGATAACTATTATTGTATGCAAACTCTACCAGATGAAAGTGACTGTCCCAACTTCCTGCCAGTTCAATTATGCATGGTCGTAACATGTCTTCTAGAGTCTGTATAATCCTCTCAGTCTACCCATCAGTTTGGGGATGATAAGCGGTGCTGAACCTCAAACGAGTACCCATAGCATCTTGTAATGCTCTCCAAAATCATGAGGTAAACCATGGATCACGATCGGATATGATGCTCTTCGGTACCCCATGCAATCTAATAATCTCCTTCATATAGATCTTCGCTAGTCTCTAAAGAGAGTACTTTGCTGTGATAGCCAGAAAATGAGCTGACTTAGTCAATCTATCAACTATTAGCCAAATGGCATTATGTCCAGACATAGTTGGAGGAAGTCCAATGATAAAATCCATAAAGATGCTGTCCCACTTCCATTCTGGGATCTCCAAATTCTACAACAATCCTAGAGGCTTCCTGTGTTCAATTTTGACTTTTTGACAGGTCAGACAATGAGAAACAAACTCAGTAACATCTTTCTTCATGCCTTACCACCACCAATTCCGCTTGAGATCATGATACATCTTAGGTTCTCTAGGGTGAATAGTGCATTTACTCCTGTGAGCTTCCTCAAATATGAGCTTCCTTAATTCTCCATCATCAGAAAGATAGACTCTTCCTTTATACCTTAATATCCCATCTTCACCCAACTTGAATTCTAACTCTCTTCCCTCTTCAATATCTTCTATGACACCTAATAAATACTCATCCTCAAGCTGAGTGAACTTTTTAGGTTGTACTTTCAATGGTTAACGCTTCCATAGTAGCAACCAATCCTGACATTATGTCAATAGATATACTCTGCACATCCTCTAGAAATTTATATTCCCTGACCATCAACTGGGTAGCATGGATTGACTTCGTACTTAGGGCGTCTGCTACAATATTTGCCCTTACGGATAGTACTTCAACTCATAGTCGTAATCCTTGAGAAACTCTATCCACCTCTTTTGCTGCATATTAAGCTCTTTTTGGTCAAACAGGTACTTCAGGCTCTTATGGTCACTAAAGACCTCAAATTATGAACCATACAGATGGTGTCTCCAAATCTTCAAAGCGAATTCTACTACTACCAACTCCAAGTCATGAGTGGGATAGTTTTCTTCATGTGCCCTCAACTATCGTCAAGCATAGGCAACTACCCTACCATTTTGCATTAGCATACACCCAAGACCCTTCTTGGAAGCATCAGTATATAAAGTGAAAGTTTGAGTAGGATCTGGAATCACAAGTACCAATGTCGTAGTCAACTTAGTCTTCAAATCTTGAAAAGCTGCTTCACACTTCTCGTTCCATACATACAGTTGGTCCTTTCTAGTTAACCTAGTTAAAGGGATGGCTATCTGTGAAAAGCCTTTAATAAATCTCCTGCAATAGCCTGCCAACCCCAGAAAACTTCTGATCTTAGTGACACTCTGCGGCCTTTCCCAATTCAACCTGTATCAATCTTACTGGGGTCTACTGACACTCTTCAGTTAATACAACATGGCCTAGGAATTCTACTTCCTTTAACCAAAATTTATACTTAGACAGCTTCGAATAGAGCTTGTGTTCTCTAAGCACCTGTAACACAACTCTAATATGCTCCTTATGCTCTTTCTCATCCCTAGAGTAGATAAGGATGTAATCAATGAATACTACTATAAACTTATCGAAATATGGCCGGAATATTTTGTTCATGTAATCCATAAAGATAGTTGGAGCATTAGTTAGCCCAAATGGCATAACAAGAAATTCATAGTGGCCATATCTATTTCTAAATACAGTTTTTAGAATATCTCTAGCTCTGGCCCTTAACTGATGGTAGCCTGATCGCAGATCAACCTTGGAAAATATGGATGCTCTGGTCAACTGGTCAAGTAAATCATTGATCCTGGGCAAAGGATATTTGTTCTTTATAGTTGCCTTATTCAATTGGCGGTAGTCAATGCATAGCCTTAGACTCCCATCTTTCTTCTTCACAAAGAGCACAGGCGATCCCCAATGAGATACACTGGGCTTGATGAAACCCTATTCCATCAACCGCTCAATCTGCGTTTTCAATTCTGCTAGTTTTGATGGAGACATTCGGTAAGGAGCTTTAGATATAGGGCCCGTACCAGGTGCAAGATCAATAGAGAACTCTACTTCTCTATCTGGGGGTAAACCTGTCATCTCCTTTGGAAATACTTCTAAAAATTCATTACCACTTCAATGTCTTCTAGCCCTTCTTCCACTTCTACTTGAATGGAGAAAAACATTATGAATGTGGGATAACCCTTACAAATAGACTTTTCAACTTGTACTGCAAATAACAATTGTGGTCTACTATGACTTATAGGGTCAATAGGGAGAGAGAAGGTCTTCCTCTTACAACCAAGGATGGCATCATTTGTCAACAACCAATCCATTCCCATTATCACATCAATACCGTTCATGGGTAGACAAACAAGATCTATGGTTGAGATACTACTATTAAACTCAATTATACAATTCAAGCAAGCCTTATAAGTTCTCACCGAGGATCCCACAGGTGTAGAAACAATCATGTCAAAAGGCAATTTAGTGTAACTTCAATCGAGACACACAAGTATAAGATATAAAAGAGTGTGTAGCACTAGAATCAAATAAAGCTTCAATTTCAAGGCCTTGGAGTTTGAGAATACCTTTGATCAGATTTGGGGAAGTACTAGCCTCTTAGTGTAATAGTACGAACACTCTGCCTGGAACTACAGCTCTAGCATCATTGGCTCTTCGCGAGCCTTTCTCACAGAACCTGAAGATATGGCCTGGTTTCCTACACTTATAACATATCAAACAATTTCCTTGGTGCATTCTTCCACACTTGGCACACTTCTAACTATTAGCTGTGCTAGCAACAGGAGCTGTGGAGCCCCTATGAGAGTTCTGTCCCCCACTAAACTGACTCCCCTGAGGTCCACTAAAATGACTCCTTGGAGGTCCACCAGAATGATTCCTTGATGGCTGACCAAACCACTTCTTCACACTACTGAAGCTATGGCTATGCTTCTTAGTAATTCCCCCTATAGGTCTCATGGGAGGTGTAGATCTGGCTTGGAATCCCTTTATTCTCTCAGCTTCTTCTTCTCGCTTACTTCTAGCAATGGTGCGTAGCTTGTTACACATCTTTTCAAAATCCTTTATCTCATGAAGGAATGGCGACAAATCCGTTTTCAAATCTGGCCTAGCTTTTTCCATAAGTCGATTACACATCCATTTAGAGTTGTTTTGCGAATACTTATAAAACTTAAACAACTCTAAAAAGCGAGCGATAAATTCTTCTTCATGTAAATCTTCTTGCTTGAATGTAAGGAATTAAGTCTCTTTTGCTACTCTAATAGAAGTGGGGAAATAATTCTTCTTAAACTTTTCTCAAGTATCTCCACATCATCATCAATTTTTGTGCTCTCCCACCATTCTTGGGTGGATTTCTGCATTAATTGCTAGGCAACCGGCCCTTTATATTGAGAGTTGATCTCAATGACCTTGAAAATATTTTCAAACGCTTCAACTAGATCTACCTTCCCCTCAAACATTAGAGAAGAAAACTTCCTAAATTTGTCCTAAACTTCAGTAACAGATGGGGCGTGGTGTTGAGAATAGGAACTGCTATCACCTCTTGATTCGGTACATGAATGGCTACCACCTCTAGAATGCTGACCAGTAGAAGTATCTTAATTAATGAGACTCTTCTCCTTATCATGATCACCACTTTAGCCTCTTCTTGCTGCTAGCTCTTCTTCATACCTATTCACTTTCTTTCTAGCATCCAGTACTATATCCCGTAACTCCAACAAGATAGCATTGGTATCCTGAGGAGGAGGAGGACCATTTTGGCAAGGAACAGGGGTTGAATTAGTCTTTCAAGTATTCACCATCCTCCCCTCCTATGAAGAACACAACAAGGACACTAGGTAAGAAAACAAGTTACCAAATGAATTCTAAACCTAAATAAAGGGAAGTACACATGTTATGGTACTTAATTTGCCATGATCTCTAAAAAGTTTAAAGAAACAATTAGAAAATTAACAAAATAGCCACGGAACATTGGGCTCTGATACTAAAAATGTAACACCTCAAATCAAAACAACCAAATACTTAACCAAATGTTTCAAATATCGCCAATAACGATGTTCACCATTTAAACCATCAAAATAAAAATAAGTTCAAATAAAGCTCATGTCACAATGTTAAATAAAATCCTCAAAACACTTCAAAAAAACAAAATACAATGTAGAAGTCTTAGGGTCATGGTAATAAAAATGACATAACATGAGCTCTAGAAACACAAAAGAGCCTTCAAGGCTCACTCCATAGGTGTCTTCCCTTGCTCCCTGCTAGAATAATCACCTAAAAATGTTAATATTTAGGGATGAGATTCCACCTCTCAGTAACTACTGAAATTTTCTACCATACATAAGAAAATCACATATGATAAAAAGAAGGAACTGATTATATATATATATATATATTTGTATATACTATGATCCTCATACAAGACAAAAAGAAATTTAATTATCATCTTGTCAATCTATATTTTCATCACAACATGTAATATACGATTATGCAATATACAATATATAAGATGCAACCTCCCTTATATCACCGCCCATCCTTATTCCACTGACTGGAGCCATAGGCTAACACATAGTCCAATAGAAAGCCATCTATTTGACTGGATTGTCCCAAGCTCACCAGCTCTTAAGATACACCTGGCTAAAGGTGTAGAGTTTAAGTCTGGACTATAAGTCCCCTCCTTAAAAGAACATAACTAAGGAGGTGTCACATATCCCACAGCTCTAATGCAATCCCAGCCGAAGGAAAACATAGAAGAAGGGGCCCTGACAAGTACCATCCACTGTGCTTCAAAGGATGACATACCACATGGTAAAAGATCTCAACATACAAATTCCTCATTACTCCAACCCATCACAAATGAATCTACCATAACAAGTATATTCCATCAGCAAAATATATAATAAAAAGACAAGGTACAATAAATCATGCTTCCATTCGAATAAAGTATCATCACATATTCAAACATGCCTAAAAGGAAACAATAATCCAAATATACATTAATTGTAATTAAATTATTTACTATGTGAATAAAGTGAGTCATAAAGAAATTTACTTGTAACATTACTTGGCAATTTATAATACATACACATATACACATAGTTCAGTCCATTGTTTTAATAAAAGGTAGTCATTCACAATCATACACAATTCACAAGTATATGGAAGAATATTCAGAGTTACCTGTTACACCTAGCGTATAGGTAATCACACATGTGTTACTCCAAAGCTCTCAATGAGAGTCCACAAAATCACACATATAAATATCTATTAATATACTAATTAAAATCTATTCTAAAGTTGCTCTACTTCTACTCTAAACATAAATCTACCCTTCAAAAAATAATTATTATATAAATATCAATTGCCACAGATTCATTTTAGATTTTATGTTTAATTTTTTTTATAAAAATAATAAAAATCATGAGGTCAAAACAAAAAGTCATTTTGTGTGTGTGTACGTTGGTAAAGGAAAATTTGTCTCTCAAGAAAAGATATCTATATATATAGGTAGTCACGGTGAAAAAGAAAAAGAAACTATCAGGAGATAAAGACAAAAGAAAAAAATGCAAAGGAGTGTGGAGTGGGTCAATATAAACACAATATATATATATATATATATGGACACACAGATACATGCATTGCACATAAGGACGAATGAGTTGCTTTTTTAAACAGCTAAATTCCAGAAAAGTAAGAATCTTAAATCATTCAACAACATTTTTTTTGAATCAAGGGAAGCGATGCATATTCAAGTCCAGGTGTGTAAAACTATTTAGATATAATATATATATAATCGACATATACTATTGCCCAAACGCATAGTGAAGTAGAGAAGAAGAGCTGGGTAATGATTGTTGAATAAATGCACTTGCCCAAGAGAAGACGAAAAGCTTGTGGGTTCTGGTAAAGTATAACACACACACTATGGGAGGAGAGTTAAAAAGACAAGAAGATAAGACATACTACAGCAAAAAGCAATGGAAAAATGCAATCCGTCATTAGTAAGCTACATCATCACTCTAGGAAAATAGAAATTTAACACATAATGAAATTAAATTCTTAATTATTAAATTCTAAAACATAAATATACAACAATTAGATGCATGAAAATAGAGAAAATCTAGGCGTCCTTTTATAAGGTAAAACCTTCCATGTAGATGGCAACCTATACCATCCATAAAGGAGGATTACATAAGCCTTCCATGTAGGAGGCATGCAGGAATTAAATATAATGTATGAAGCTACTCTAAGATGGTGTATGTGGAGAGGAGAGGAAAGTAATGGATATGAAATGGTGTGTAAACGGAGATGAGAGGAAAGTAATGGATATGAAAATGGTTGTGTAAAATATGAAGGAGAGGATGACTATATATAGGGAGTAATAGGTATGGTAGATAAAGTGGTAGATGAAAAGAAAGATGAGGTGGTAGATGAAATGTGGTAGATGAAAAGGAAGATGAAGTGGGAGATAAAATGTGGTAGATGGAAAGGAAGATGAAGTGAGTAAATAGAATGTGGTAAATGAAGTGGTAGGTAGATAGAATGATGAAGTGGTAGATGAAAAAGAAGATGAAGTGGTAGATGAAATGGTAGATGAAAAGGAAGATAAGGTGGTAGATGAAATGTGGTAGATGGAATGATTGGTGGAATGGTAGATGATTCATGCTCTCAACTTCAAAGCAAAATTTGAAACCCTTGGAGATAGAACCGGGTTTTGATCTCAAGATAAAAGTTGTAGAGCTCTTTCTTAGCTTTTTATCCATATATAAAACGTCCCAATCTGACATCTAGAGCTTCAGATATTGCCTAAAATCTGAAAGAGGGTCTAATTTAATATTTTTCAAGAAATTCTATTTCATGCCAAAATAATTATTTATTTATTTATTACACCCAAATTTATTAAATTGAGCTCAAATATCATCCACAAAATCATCATAGGAAAATAAATATGTAAATATTTTACTTATCAGTCAGTCACCATGAGCCTTTCTGTGCTTCGTCATTACAGACTGAGCAACTCTGTAATGGCTGTTTTGGTACCATCGTTGCTCCTATACTATATAATGTTATGTACTTTATCCACTACAGTCTTTTATACTAATTATACGGGTCTATGTTCGTGTTTGTTTGGTATACTGTTGTTGGTTCATCCTAGCAACCCCCTCTTGAACACTTATAAAAGTGTAGACGTCTTGAAGTTTCCACTTCTTTTGGACCTTCGGAATGGTGTGATCCCCTGGTTCTTTGCTACTAAGCCCTCTGGCAGGATTGACTGCTTCTATCTCCAAACACCATCCTCAATGATGAAGCACACTCACAAGTGATGTCTTTCGGCATTTGTAGGATGGGCTATGTGCTTGTTCCTTTGGCATCCCTAATGCATGGCTCATATAGCAAAACTATACTATCATGCTATCTAGTTTTTATATGTTTCGATAAGTACTTTTAGTTGGGCCCAGTTTTTCATATTTACATGTGCTTCACAACTGTACTTTTTGGAACTGAGCCCAATATAAATATGAACTATATGTACTAATTTTTTCATCTTAATGTATTCTCTTAGTATAAAAAAAATATACTATATAATATAGCCTAATACTTTTTAAGGAATATTTAAAAAGATTAACCTTTACAAATTGTTAGTATATTTATTTCGTATTTAGGGTGATCATTATCGTTCTTAAAGTTTAATAAATTATGACTCCCTATTTTTAAGTAATTTTAAGACATATTTTAATATATTTGGGAGTCATCTATGATAAATCAAAGAGAATTTAGTTACATTTGGATAAGATATTGATTTAGAGGGATTTCATTATATAAATATCAAAGGTTAGGATAAAAATAATGATTTTGATATTAAAGATAAAAATAATGATATTAATAATAAAAATAATAATTTAAGATAAAAAGGAAACGATATTTCAATTATCGTCGTCATGTCGTTGTCATCATTATCATTATCTATTTTTTATCTTCTTATTTTTTTATCTCTTGTTTGATTTTATTTTTCTAGAGGGATATTACACTTTATTGAATGAAGATCTAGGAACCTAACCTGTATATAGGGGTTCAGCTTTTTTCAGAAAAGGAGAAGGAGACACATTCGGGTACGGACAGGAGAGAGATAGTTAGGTTTTGTCATCATCTTCACAAAAGGACTATGGAGGCGGCTGATTTGAAGGCCAGAAGTGCCATTGTGAATTGAACTAGAGGATGCTATAGAGAATTGGAAGCAATTAAAGCTAAGGAATTGAAGCTTAGAAGAGATTTGAGTGATGCTTAATCTTTTGGTTTTATTAATTTCTTCTCTTCTCTTTCATTTAACTCTTATTTTGTTATGGATTATTATTGCTTTGATTTGGTTTTGGTTATGACTATCAGTAGCTAAATTTCTTTTTCTAGGAATGCTTTGAACTATTGGATGGATTAAGACCTTTTAATTCCTCTCTTTTATTGATTAATGAAATTTATGTGTAGATTTTATCTCATGCTTAATGCTTTTGTATGATTGGCCACCACTTAGATTGCTGGATTCAATTAGGTTATGCTTGAGAAAGCTAATTTAATTGTAGAACTTAGATAAAATCATACTAGACTTGAAATTTAGGAGTTAATTAAATGGATGATTTGTTAATAGAATAGAGATATATCTATTAGCCTAGCATTGTCTAAATGAGGTTGGAGCTTAATGAGTATTTTTATTAACTAAAACAAGAGATTGCGCATGTTAATTGAGAATATAAAAATTGATTTTGACTTGAGGGAGATTTATCAATTAATTTTGAACCTCTCTACAAACACGTATTTTCTTTAATAATTTAAGAAGGACTTAAACTAGTCTTATGGAGTACAATAGGAATAAGTAATCCTAGGCTCCTCTTGTCTTGAAGTTCTTGAATAAATTCTCTTTTAATTAATTAATTAATTCTTAAATATAAAATCTCTTTCAAAATACTCTCACTCAATCTAATTAAGAACATAAGTATGATAATTAACTCGTTTTTGTCTTAGTCTTCTTGGAAACTATATTATTATACTACTTATGATGATCTATGCGCTTGCGGTTAAGCTAGAGGGCTAACAATAAATGTAACACCACTCTTTAGGGTTACTTATCAGTGCATTTTAGCCATTTTAGAACAAAATGTAGTCCAAAAGTACACTTGATTAAGCTAGAAACTTAAAATTCTTTCTTTAAGATTGGATACTGGGATATAATGAATTTTCTTGAAACTTTAGAAATTCATAACTAATTCAATATATCTCTAAAATTAGTGGTTTGAAGCTCTATTTTTAGCTCATGGAGAGGTCTTCAGTATAAAAATAAGACCCGGGTTCTATTTTTTATTTTTGCCATTTGGGCCAAAAAAGACTTAGTTTTCAAATCTTGACCGGGCATATTTTCGCAGCTTTTACTAAATTTCTGGGTCATCTTTGAAAATCATATCTTCATGGATTTTTGTCCAAAAAATACGAACTAGCACTCATGTTAATGCTCTAAATATGTATTATAACACTGCCAAATTTCATAACCTAGTTAAAACGCTTGCCTTGTAAAATGCCACTCCCAATATCATGCCTCATCAATAAAACATGCACCAACTAACATTACCATCTTCATGCATTTTAGCTATGCTTTAATATAGCTCTTACCTTTACTTCCACTTGGCTCTTACTCTCCTCCTTATGGAAGTTAGATACATACCAAAATATATAATTACTTATGAAAGCCTTAAATAAACATAAACAACAACCATTAAACAAATTCATTTAATAGCATAGTAATCCTAACAAGTTTCTCATAAGCTTCCACCTTCAAGTAAAGTTGGTAATATGGGCCGGACCACTGGGTTCGAGCTAACCCGTCACGGGTTGGGATCATATGGGTTCGGGCAAAAAAGAATCACAACAATATGGGTCAACATTTAGCTAACCCAACCCATAACCTCTGGATTAGTCCATGTAAGACCCGTATCTTATTTCCACAATTTTCAGAGTGCTTGCACGTAATTCAGTGGGCATACAGGAAGATATACTAATAATAAGTACTTGGTTACAGACATTCCTCACAAGGATTGTACATCATAATTACAAATAATGTAGCCACACAGGACTACAGGGTGTCTAAACTCGTTACAATGAAACGCATACATCTTCCCGTCTTTGTTCTACCACTGCATTCCTCTTGTGTAGTTTTCTTCTTTGCTTTCACATGTCTAAATGGTTGGTTGGGTAGGGTGAGATTCGAGGGAATCTCAGTAGCACACAATATTAACAATGCATGCAAGATAAATGCTAGTGCATGATATGCTTGCCTTACATAGGCTTGCATTAATATAATGATATTTTTGCACGCTCAATGTTTCATGCAACATATCTATGGCCGCAGTATAAATAGAAACAGAGCTTCATTCATTTATACATGATTCACATAATCAAACAAAGCAATAATGCAAATCAATACACATCAAACACATCAAATACATGCAAGTTAAGTATGTTTACTACCTCTTGTCTTTGAGTCATCCTCTTGTACCTTTTCTTTTTCAACCATTAAAGATGCTTCTTCTTGACTTCTCATGGCCCTAAATAAATACCCATATTATTAGAGCCATGAAAATGAATTTGCAACGGGGCTACATGGGCCTTTATGACATGTATCCTATATTTGGCCTAATACTTATGGCAATTTAACACAATTACCATAAATTCGTAGGTTAACCTAAAATGCTAATTTTGTTGACCAAACTTTAAAAATTTATAATTAATTTTACAAAAATCCAAATGGGTTGGTTCTAGGTTCTATAAAAATCTCTTTAAGTCCTCTTTCAATGAAAAATATTACAGAGAACAATTACAGTCACACATTTCCAGAAAAGTTGTCAAATCCAGTCTGCCATAGATTTTGTTCCAGATTCAGGGTCAAACTTTGAAAAATCATAACTTTCAATCCACTAGTCCAAATGGTTTATATCATCTATCAAATTAAAGTCTAGGATGTCTACTTTAATCCTATAAAATTTCATAGCATTTGGATCGAGTTTGACTAATCAAAAACACGTTGCAAGTTCTTTGCCTCCAGAAAACAAATTTAGGCAGATTTGAACACTAACTTCCAAAATCATCATAAAACCTTTTTTAACCTCATAATAACCATCTTAATCATGATTAATAAAAATTTGGGCTGCACCTCCCCTTAGGGTTTGGCATTCTGAAAATTACAAAATCATGAAAACAAAGCCAACAACTATCTAAAACTCCAACAACAAGCATAGATCATCAAGATAAGACAAGTTTCCAAGCTTACTTTATTTTCTTCTTCTTTCTCTCTCTCCTTTTTTTCCCTTGATTTTGTCTTGCTACATGTATATTTCAAGGAGGATATGAAGATTAGGAGATATTTTCATGAATTTGAAGGCAAGAACAAGGGGAAATTACCACCAACTTACCTTGATTTGGCTTGTTGAACACTTGGGCTTCTCCTTTGTTCTTGTGTTCTTCAAGCCTCTCTCTCTCTCTCTTGCCTATTCTTTTAGGACGAAAATGAGCTCTAAGAAAGGGATAAGTGCTCTAAAAAATATCTCATTCCACCTCCTCAAATAAAAGTATTTTAATGCTAATTAACCGTATATTAGCTTTTTTTACTTTTCAACTTATTTTACTTGGCCAAAAATGCTCCATCTTACTTTTAATTTGGACCAAGTATATATTTCCTTTCATGCTCTCATTGTTGGACAAAATGTGAGGTCTTTGGAGGATAATGATTCTATAAAAATATCCTCTTACACCTCCTTAAATATTATTACTTTAGTTGAAATTGTTGACTTTTCAACTACATCTTTTTGCTTGGCTTAGAATGCTTCATCTTGATTAAATGTGAGCCAAGTATCAATTCCCTCTTACCTTTCCTTGTTTAGACATTCCACACACAAGAAAAATGGAAAAATATGGGCTTTTAATTTTTATTAGCCAAATGACTATTTTACCCATACATTTTTGCCATAACCTTTTCAATTTAACATAGACTAAAAGCTGACAAAATTTTCATCAAAAATTGAAAATTTATATATTTATTTATAAATGTCCAATTGCAGTGGTTCTAAAGGCTATGTGATTCTTATTAAATCTATTTTTAAGGAAAAATATTTTCTTTAGCCAACTGGATACACAACATTCCAGAATTATCATTTATTGGACACTGCCACAGAAACTTGCCAGTTGCACTTGGCTAACTTCAAAAATACAGAACTGTTAGTGTACAAGTCCAAATGACTTATATGACCTATTAATTTAAAGCTTGATATGTCTACTTTTATTTTAAAAAGTTTCACATTCATTTGACATCATTTGTTTATCCAAAAACTTCACATAGCCAAACTGCCACATAAGTAAACACACCGACAGCACATTGTAACTTTGCAAATTTTATTCCACCTTAATCATGTTATGTGTGACCACTAATTGCCTTGTTTCACCATTTCTTGTGCTCTTTAATTCACCATTTTATTCCCTTTAATATACAAAATTTTGGTAAATAAAATTTCGGCTGTTACAGGCCAGCGGGTATTTTTTTTCATTTTTTTCAATTTTTTTATACTACATTTTTCAAAATTAAAAATACATTATAAAATCATAAAGTGATAATAAAACATCAAATTCAAAATTTTAAATATTACAAATTAAGCATTCATCACAAGTACACACATTATAAAATAAACATAAATCCTAAAGCCATAATTAACATTCAATACAATCAATAATTAGTTGATATTAATGGTGTTAGATTACGTAATACACCCAGAAAAGTCACATATTTTTTTTTAAAAAATACAATAAAAGCTAAAGTATACTTTTGGTCCTTTAAGTTTAGACAAGGTTTTATTTTAGTCTATTAACTTTAAAAAGTGTGTTTTAAGTCCTTTTGGGTTAACACCGTTAACTTCACTAATAGAAAATGCCGAGTCAACAAATTTATAATACCAACACAACAAATTTAAATGCTGACATGTATTTTTAGTAGGTTAATTTAAGAATTAAAATATAAAAGTAATTATATTAATAAATTACAATTGGGACATTTTAGTATTCTAAATTTGCTAATTCAACATTTTCTGTTAGTGAAGTTAACGGTGTTTACCCAAGAAGAATAAAAACATACTTTTTAAAGTTAAAGGACTAAAACGGAACATCATCTAAATTTAAAGGACCAAAAGTGTACTGTTGCCTAAAATAAATAAAAGCGGTCCAACCCGCTATGGGTTAGGCCCATATGGGTTTGGACAAAAAATAACCGCATCAAAATGGTCCCACTTTTCCAGAACCCAAACTGCCAATTTTTCCTGGTTGGGCGGGTTTGGCCGACAATTAAAATCCATATTACTAACTCTACCTTCAAGCTTTCTCCACTAGCTTGTCATTTCTTTTAGAAGTACTTGCCCCTACTATTGGTATATGGTAGAAAGGGGTGAGATTCTGGGAAATCTCAGTAGTAAAACATTAACTCAATATATCACGTGTAATGGTAGGGACAAATTAATACTCATTTTAGCAAACTTTCATAGTATAACTAATCTCTCTCAAAGCCCTAACTTGTAACCCATTCATTTAGCTCCATGACTTAGTCAATTTACCATGATTTTCCTACTTCTTGTTCTTTGTCTAATGATTCTTTTTATTTTTCCTCTTTTGCCTACTGTGTTCTGCCCAATTTTTCATGAGGAATTCATTCTCAATCTCAACATTATAAAGTTCTAACAAAATATTTGTAACCACTCTAGGCCAAACATGGGTGTGGAAATTATATAATTCTATTATTCTAATCAATGCTTCCAAACTTATACTTTAGTCACCTTTGCATACAATTCCACCTTCAAAAACATATTGAATATCTACTTGCCTCTGTAATTAAGGAATCCAATTTAATACACTAGCTCTCCAAACTTATTCCAAAACTCTCATAATCCATTATTAATTACTATTTCACAAAAATGTGTCATTGGACTTAAGCCAAAATCTGCCTCTAATTTTCAAGGAACTTTGGAAAATCATAACTTAAGCTAGGGACTCCAAATGAGGTGATTGATAAATATATATTTCATAATTAAATAGGTACATATTTCAAGACACAATTGATTAAATTTATTGATATTTTGTGCCTATTTAATTATTTTTTATTGTTGGACTTTGGGTCCAAGTCCGCCCTTGATGGCCCGGACTATTTGATTAGGAAATAAGTAGCCTAATCAAATAAGAATAAAATTAGCAGATTGGGGAATAATTTAGCAATAATTATGGATTTGTTAAAAGAGGAACAAATCACCATAATTAGGGAATTAATTGAGAGACAATTAATTGCCGTCTTGAAGGGCAAGAAGGAGTGCACATGTTTCCTAATTAGTGGCCACCATAAACCACTATAAATAGGGTGTGCCTCCTCAATTGCAATTCACCCCGCCATTGAGTTTTCTGGCAATTCCCTTCTCTCCTACCATCATTCTGGTTCTGGTGATCTGCTGTACAAATCACAATTAGGCTCTAGTAATCTAATAATTGTGTGGGCACAAGTATGGAGTATTGGAGCTTTAACCCGGATCCGAACATGGATTCGTCCAGGTACGCCTAATCTCCTTTTAGTTATAATTTTTCCTACATTGGCATCAGAGCATGTTGATCCTGTGGCTGTGATTATTCTATGTGAATAATTATATGTTTCATCATGCTTATTTTTTTCGCTGCGCAAAATCATAATTCTGGGTGTGATTTTTTTTGAGTGCCAATATGAGATGATTTTTTTCTACTGTGCTATCATATGATGATATTCTTTATGCTGTCTCGAGCATTTTTTCCTCTCATATGATCATATGATTTTATTATTTGTTGATGAATTTCATAAATGCAAAACGTTGTTACTATATGCTTCAAAGCTTTTGTATCTGAGTGTACATATAGAATGATATACCTGTGCCTTTATAGTTCTATGGATGAATCTGCATACTTGCTTCTGTTTATATGCATATGCGACATGTGAAACGCACGTGCTCCTCTATACATATTTTTCATGGCACCGTTTTATTTTCCTTTCTTTGCTTCATTTCCTCTTCGTTCATATTAAAGGTGAGTTTTTTGGGACCTATGTGGAACAAAAAACAAGAGCCTTTAACCCTCAAAGGCTAGTAAAGCTTTTGAGATACACAGAGACACACATCCGATCGAATTACGTCGCGCCAACAACGTCGAGAAAAATTGGGTGTTTGAAACTAGGTGTTTTTGCCCAAAGTAAGGACATGAATGTGTAGATCTTGAAGAGACAATTCCAACGATGCTTAGAACGCGTCAAACGGAGTCCGGATGAGGGAGAAACAAAGGAACGAAGTTCGCGGGTTGTTAGTCGCCGCCGCAACTTCACTCATGATTTGACCAATGAAAAAGAGGTTTTAAGATCAAATAAATGCCATGGATTTGTAGTTCACTAAACTACAATTCCAACGACACCAAGAACGTGAAAAACGGAGCTAAAACGAGGGAGATGTGGCCTCCCAAAGTTGGCGGGTCGCGATGACCCGTTGGAGCTCCAACCGGGTCGGGTTGACCCGGATGGAGGTTGATGATGATGACGTGGCAGTCAACGCCACATCATCTGTCAACCAATGACACGTGGAGCCAATGAGCGGTCACCACGTCAGTGCCAAATGCCACGTCAGAATCGGTCAACGAGGCCATGTCATCCGTTGACCAGCCACGTTGACCGAGACACGTCAGCTCCACATCATTGACACATCATCGGTGACGGGTCAGGTTGACTGGTCAATAGTCAACAGTCATTCATTGACTGTTGACAAAAAGAAAAATACAGAGGCGCGTGAGGCCCACTGGGGTCTCTATTTGACATGTGGCAAACACCGTCGGAGAGAGGACGGCGCATGGAGTCTTGGGAGCCGGTGCGTGTCACCGGTGGACGGCGGCAAGGCGGCGTGTGTACGTCACGACCCACCGCCGAGAGTGGCCAACGCTGGAATTTTCCAATTTTTCAGGATTTTTCCATCCAGACACCTTCTAGGGGCACGTGAGAGCGTGTAGGACCTTTGATTGAGATGCGGTTTGTTCCTAAAAATCCCTAAATTTGAGAACTTCAATTTGATATATAATTTGCATATATTTGAAGCAAGTTTGGATATGATTTGAGTCAAAAAGGTGCTTATGTGCACTTAAAGGGTCCCAAAAACGTTGGAATTGAATCAATGTTGGTTCTATTATTTTTTGGGATAGGTTGGATTATTTTTTTTAAGAGTATTTTTAGTTGCAACATAAGGTTAAATGCTAAAAGGTTCTTTAAAAGTAAGGGATTCTTCAAATGAGTTTTTGAATATAAAATCCTATCCAACCTTGACTTAAACTCTTAGAGATAAAAACCTGAAAAATTACAGCAACTTAAAATTATTCAATAATTATTGAATAATAATAAGTCTTCCCATGCTTCTAACCACATTGATCCACTTGGATTGAAGCAATGACTTCTAAAAGTCAATCCTTTATTGCAAATGTTGTGACAAAGGATAAGACAGATAGAGATGTGAGAATCATCTCATCAAGTGGGAGGTATGCTGCAAATACATTCAAATGAGTGGATGTAAACATGGCAAAGAGGAGCTTGACATTGTAGCTAGATGCTACATGAGTTAATATGGTCATAAGGGCCTATGAGAAGGAGAATTTGTTAAGAGACAACAATATGAGGCTTAAACTTTTGAATGTTCTTGTTTTTCCATTGAATTTAAGATTAAATTCTCTGTTTGTTTTTAGAATTGAATTTAGTATATTCTCTTCTTGTTTTCTTGAACATTCATGCTAGTTAGATGATATTGTGTTATTATCTTGTTAATATAACTGCTATTTGATTGAGTGAGAGTTTTTCTGGAATGCGTCTAGAAATCTGAAGGGGAAAGTGTTTAAATGAAGACTGTGGTTAAAAAGGTGATAAGCTAACTAGTATGATTGGGATAGGAGTCAACATAGTTGTCTCCTGAACATGAAACTAGTGAACTTATTATCTAATTATCCTTTGTCTTATTTGAACAAATAAGATTTGTATACCATAATCGTCTGAGTGACCAATTATGACCATGTCTATTTGACTAAGCTTATGAAGACAAGCTCAATAGAGATATCTGTGGAGTTAAAAACTCTCAAATCTCTTTCATTCAAGAAGAATAAGATGTCAGGACATCCTACCAACTAGTCTTCAGCATTTAAAGGTTGAAGCAACTGAAGGATACAAAAGATTTATGCTATCAAGTATAGAAAGAACAACATTGCTTAAACTTATGTTGGTTTGAGCAATGTAACCTTATCCAAGCCGTGTGGATAGTGTTGGAAGATAGTGAAATAAGTGATCTTCTTCCGTAAAGTTAAAACTAAGTTAAGTTTTAACATAGTGTATTAAGTCCTAACATGTTGTTTAGGCAACACATGAGGCAGATGTCAAACTAAGAAGTTGAGACAAAACTAAATGCCAAGTTCTTTCTAACAAACAATAAGTGTATGTTGTGATAAGACATCTCCCAGTGAGTGGGACGAAGCTATGTCTCCCAGTGAGTGGGAGTGAGCCATGTCTTCCATTGAGTGGGCGTATACGAAAGTAAAGATTGCCTCTGATATGCATATTGTAACCTTCAGTAATGTGATTCACCACATTGAACTTGAATGTGAAATACTGAAGGATTCAAGATCCATCAGTTAGACGAACTTAGCTAAAGAGTGGGAGGATTCATCCTCCAAGCCTAAGAGCAAGGAACCTATGAGGAAAACTTGATCTAGAAGAGGTCAATGGTTTCTGTAAAAGATGAAATGCTACATTAATAAACCTTTAAGGGTTGTAAAAATAGCAATCCACATGAGTTGTGGATGTTTCATAGAAGCATAAGGCTTCATGTCAAATGCAAAGCAATAAAGAGATAGAATCAAGGGATTGGAACTTGCACGTTAACTCTGCATAGATAAACCACCCTGATTCACTCCATGTAATTGCAACTAACAGAATCACATCTTTGCTATCTCTTTAGTTAAGGATCAATGGGATTATGATTCTTAGATCCTTTGTTGGATTTTGATGTTTCTTTTCTAGGGATAAAAGATTCTATTTCTTGCCACATGTACACCTTGATCAAAAGGAATGATCAAACTAGCAAAATAGTATTTGCTAAACAACGTGTGCTAAAAGGTTAATACCCTTATGAATAAGTTGAAAGCTTATTCTACCTGGCAAGAAAGACAAATAAACATTTTTTGAGAATATCCACTGCAATTGGTAAATTATGACATTAGTGAACCAATGAACGTGAGGGAAAGACACAAAGCTTGGTGTTTTATTAACGTTGTGGACATTTACTCGAAATACACTAATGTTTACTTGATTTTTGGTAAGTGTGAAGCTGTTAGATGATGGCTAAACTAGTCAGGAATCAGTAAACTGAAAGAATAAGACCTTTCGAACTAACAAGGGTTTACGACACCTATGTGATTAGTTCAAACAGTTTTGTGTACAAGAAAGGCATTATTAGGCAACTATCAATACCTAAAACTCTTCAACATAATAGAGTTGTTGACATGGAGAGATAGACCTCTCCTTGTTTTGGTTATGAACATAATGACATCAATGAGACTATCAGCCATATGTTGGTAGGTGGACTCATAGCTATTATATTCACACTTAACCAAATACCCTCTATATCAGTCATGACCTTACCCTATGAATTGTGGATGGGCCTTAGACTAGGGCCAAGCTCGTTAAGACCATAAGGGTCATCAACTTTATATTCACAATTCTTCCTATAAGTAAGGAAGATTAGGGCCAAGGTATACAAAGTATCTCTTTGTGAGATAACATAAGAATTTGACATGACACGTCTTCATTAGTGAAATGATGGCGGATCATTGACTGAGAGAAAACCATGGGACACAACGTTCATAAAACCCAGATTTCCTAGCAGGAAATGAGCACTAATCACAATAAATCTCTTTAAAAGGTTCACAAGTGACAAGGAATAACCAAGTGTTCCTAAGTTCACTGATCCGAGTGGGAGGATTGAGACCATTTTCACAATGAAAGAGGTAAGTTACGAGAGAATTACCTCACTCATACATAGGAAAAGAACCCTATAAAATCCACCTCGGAGCAAATTGTCATCTAGCAAATGACTATAAGGGATAGATTCCCTGATGGATTGAATGCTCTCTTCATCATTTAGAAGGTGATGATAACTACCTATAAGTGTCTGAAAGACACTAGAAGGACCTACTAAGATGAATTGCAAAGTGTCATGCAGGAGGATTTGGATTCTTTTTAAGCCAAATACGTGTTTGGGTAATTTGTTACCTAGCTAAGAGGCGATTGGGAACAAGTAGGTTCTCAAATCTATTGGGGGCATGAAGAACCTAAAACACTTAGTGGCTAAGGGGTAATACAATGGAAGGTTGTCCGTTATGCATTTTTAACTCTGAACTTCGGCTATGACAACAAACATCAAGATGATGTAAGGACCACCTTCCAATTTGGGTTTTGGGAAATTGCGTGATGAACTCTACATGAAGCAGCTTAAGGGCTTCGTAGAAACAATCACTCAAATAGTAGTATATGAGGTTTATCACAAGGTGAAAGCCTCACCAACTTCGAAATAATCGAAGAACACTACATAAGTTCCAAATGGTCTAGTGATAATTCTTTATGAAGTCATCCTTTGTCGAGTGACATATGAAACAAGTGTCAAGGGAGTCAAAGGAATAAAGGATCAGATAATCCTTAAATTCTGAGTTGAGAAAGTCATGGGTTGAACAAATATCTTGAATGACAAGATAAACGGAGATTGCACAAGAAAGATACAGTCTTTTCCACCTAAGACATGTACAAGTGTACTCCTTAGATATCTTAGGATATCAAACTGCAAACCCATGGACACCCCTAAAGTCAAGGGCATAAAACTAAAGAGGTTACATGTCATATGAGGAATCCAACATAAGAAAGGTAGATAGAGTCCCATGTGAGACTATAGTTGGTTATATGAATGTACACATTGGTGTACATAAGACCAAATGTTGTTGTGTCAGACTTTGAAGTTGTTTTTGGTCCTGCTGTGAAATGGGTTATGAGAATAACCATAGATTAAGTAGTCAAGACAACAACTTTCTTTTTTGAAAGGATACTCTAATACAAGACCTAGGCAAATGGTGATGGAGTAAGAAAATATACATAGTATTTTTTTTCCTGTTATCCATGGAAATAGAACGCAGGGCGTGTTCTGCCATCATTCAAAGTGCTATATGGCTAAAGTAATTCCTATGAGAGATTGGGAATGAATGGTGGATAGAAGAATCCAAATGATAACATCTTATGATGAGGATCCTAAGTATCACAGCAAGGCGAAACATACTTTTTGATACATATATTAGAACCGGCTATCACCCAAGAGGGGGGGTGAATTGGGTATAAAATAAAAAATTAAGAACTTTAGAAATATTTTCGTATCTTAAAGAAAGCGGTAAGTATGAAGGTTTATAAATCAACAGTTAGATTAAATAATATATGCTGGAAATATAAGAGCTTAGGGAAGAGAATATACAAACTGTGATTTATCCTGGTTCGGTCCAATCTGTGATGGCCTACGTCCAGTCCCCAGGCTCCTCCTGAGATTTTCAAATCCACTATCTTCTTGTTTAATCCGGGCATAAGAAAAGCCTTTACAATCCCACAAGTTTAGCCGGGTACTTGTGTAACCTTTTACAAATCTCTCACTGAAATACTCCCCCTTACGGCAAGTCTTACGAGTCAAGCAATCCCAAAGATCTTCCTCTCCTGCTTACTCATGCAAGTCTTACGAGCAACAACGTTCTCTCCTGCTACACCCCTGTAAGTCTTATGAACAGCAACATTCTCTACTGCTTGCACCTTGTAAGTCTTACGAGCAGAATATCTTACTGGCAATTCTCTCTACAGCTTTTCCATAAGAAAATCAACCCTCTCAAGGTTCCTTTACCTTGAGATCAACTCAGAAATATATTTGAAGGTGTTTACAGACTCTCTCACAGAGTGGATATAATACTCACTGAAGTACAATACAAAAAATCACTCTCTCAATTATAAGTAATATAGAAACTGGAAAACAGAGAGTGTATGGGTAGAAGCAGAGGATTCATGTTTTTCGCATGTTAGTGTCATTGCTCTGTTTTCTCTGTCTTTCATCGACGTTGAATGCTCTTTCATTTATAGTTGATGAAGATGATGACCGTTGTGAGCATTCATCCGTTGGAGCCATTTTGATCGTTGAGCATATTTGAAAAACACGCTACCATGAGATTTCTGTTGCAAAGCAGAGCGTCACGTTGAGGAGCGGTATGTCTCATTATGAGCTGTACATCACGTTGTGGAGCGGGATGAATACGTTTGAGTTTCCAGACAATCTCTCATGGTGGGTCAAACTTTTGTCGTGGTAGGTAGCTGATACTCGGTGTGTAATGATGCCGCCCGCCACAGTTGACTCTTTCATTTGAATATGTAATCTCAATGTTAAATTTCTTGTTTTACACTGCAAAATACTTAATCACTAATATGATGAAATATTAGTCATGGGTATGTTGGCTCATTGGTCAAAAGATGAATTTCTGGCTTCTGTGACTCATCACGTTGAGTGAAGATATTTGCCATAACCTGCATTCTTGAAGATGCAATCCAAATATTTAATCTCTTGTTTTATACTTGAAATATATGCTAGTTAATGTTTAGGAACAATAACAAGTGAAAACATAATGATTGTATAACATTTAACCATGTTTGGATTGATGACTATGAGAGTCTGAACTTCTACGTTGCTTCTGTCAGGACCTCACTCGAGTGTAGTATGGCTCACTCGAGTGCATTTGATATTTTCACGTTCTAGCTTCCTCTCGGGCAAACACTTGCTGCTCTTCACTCGCATCTGCTCGAGTGAATTCTAGACATCACTCGAGCACAACCAGTCATGATCGAGTGCGCTTCTTGTTTTCACTTACAAGCTTCTTCTCGGGTTAACACTCTCATGTCAAAACTTGCATGTGCTCTAGTGAGAAATAGTCTAATGCTCGAGTATGGATCCTAATGCTCGAGTGTTGTAAGTTTCTTCACGATTCAGCTGCTTCTGGACATCACTTGCACAACATTTTTCAAGAGTGCATTTTTGCACTCGCGGGTGATATGGGGCCACTTTAGAAAAAAATTGTTTATTTGATTCTAATGATGTATCATAAGAAAGCTCCTGCCATTTGCATTCCAATGCAAAAAGAATCAGCTCCAAACTCATTGTATTCTGCAAGTTATGATCGAAAGAGTGTCTATTTTGCTAGACTGCACATGCATCAAATTCCAGAAGGCATAGCTCCTAGAATATACGTTCCAATTAGGAAAATTACCTATTCATGGAAAGCTCTTTCAGTCTAGTTTCATTTGGCATTGGTCTCATCTCAATCCAATGTGTGGTTTGTGAGTTATGCTCAAAATACCAAACCTATGTTGAAAAGTGACGGTGATTTCACTGTCTTCTTCCACAGATCATATCTCCTTCATTTGAGCTTATTTCAATGTGATCTTGGTGCACATTTTACGTGTTGTGAGTCTTTATTCATATTCCACCAGTTTCGGTTCATTCTGACATGTGGTTTGAGAGATATGGCCAAAATACCAAACCTCTATCAGGCTGAACGTAAAACAGAGTAGAGTCACCCCGTGCTCGAGTGAGTTCATCCTGTGCTCGAGTATTGAGCTCTGTGCTCGAGTATAACTCCCCTAGAAGTGCCATAACTCACATATAAGTCATCTTAGCTTCGTATTAACCTATTCCAACCATCATTTGATCATAGAAGCCTTCGGTATCATCATAGAAACCTCCAGTATCACTTCTAACAACTTGAATCTTGATATTCTTGATAGATCTTCCAAGTTCTTCATTCTTCAATATCTTTCTTTTTTATTTTCCTCTTGATAATCATTCTTCATAATCCGAGTAGGCATCTCCTTGACTATCTTCAATTTCTTTTCTTCTTCTTCCTCTTGTTCATTTTCATTAATTCAATCTTCTTCATTCTTTGTTGACTAATCTACAAAATATGTAACATTAAATATAGTAGTTAGTCAAAGAAATACATTATATAAACTTTTTGCTCTTATCATGTCATATCTATATTTGACATCATCAAAACTAATCATATCTAACATTCTCCCCCTTTTTGATGATGACAAATCCTTTAAGAGAAATATGTCTGAATGAAGTGCAACATACATATATAATGCAAAGTGCAATATACATATATAATGCAAAGTGCAACATACAGATATAATGCAACATACATATTTTTCTTACATTTTTCTCCCCCTATTTGACATCAGCAAAAAGTTTGAAATATGTAAAGAATTAAGACTTGTGAAGTAAGTAAAGTAGAAATGACTTTAATCACAATGAATGAAGCAAGAAAACAATTGACTCTCCCCTATATGAAGGAACTGAAAATAGATTTGGAGAGGTTTTCAAGAAAACTTTTGTAATCAAGATAAATGAAATATATAAAATGTATTCTTGAAATGTAAAGAGAAAAGGTTTAGAAATGCTCATGTGGATTTTGAAAATTGATGAAGTGCTCCATGAAGTCCATTGCTTTATCCCTTGGCAATGCTAGTTCATGATGATGTACACCACACTTCTGTTATGCAACTCAATATATATTCATGTTGTTGCCAGGATTCTCCAATTGAGTTGAGCTTCTGTTTATCATGTTCAATGCTCAGTTATATTGCTTTGAATGTTGTAGCCAATATATATTCCTTGACTGAGCGTTAAAAACATCCTCAAGGTTGATAGAGTCTTCTTGTAGTATGTTAAGGAATGCTATTGCACACAACAAATTCTCCTGTCATAAATTTTATCTTTCTTTGCAAAGAGAATTGTTAGTTCAATCAAGTAACAAACTGTTCCTTTCCATATGATATATTAAAATTAAGATCATGGAAAGAACAATATAAGAATAACTCATCATCAAAACTAATCAAGACATGGTGAATATAGATGAGTATATTAAAAGGATTTTCTTTCAAATATGAGATAAGCTTTCAAGATATAAAACACATATGAATGTGATGGTCCCCCTTAATTGATGCATGGTTTTAAAACTTGTCTTAGAAAAAAGTTAATTACTCTCCTGGATTTAAGAAACCATTGGAAACTTTATAGAGAAATTGATTTTGAAAGTATGAAGATTTAGAGAGAAATGCAATGATAATGCTAATAAGGGGTTTTAAGAGATATAACCCAATATCACCTGAGTGGTTACTTGAGTGATTCTACTCAATCATTACTCGATTGTATACTCAAGTGATACAACTCAAGGATTTTGAATTAGGCAAAAATACAATACCTCACTCGAGTAATATCGTAATCACTCGAGTTATAATCCTCTGTAGTCCATTGATGCATCATGTTCTAGTCAATATTGGATGATGTGACTAGTACTGAGGGATTCTGAAGTGTAATCTTCTATGAGCACTTTAGGATACCAAGATGAGCTCAGAATAAGGCTTTGGGATTCTAGTTGATCAAGTCACTGAGTTGTCTAATCTTACCATTCACAAAAGTGATGAACTTAGCATGTTTGTAGCAAGCTCTGTGTGATTGTTGAAGCTCCTTTCTCAGAAAGCCTTAGACAAATGGACCAAAGAATGAAGGATCAGGGAGACCAACTCTAGCAAAGTGTTGTCTCTCATTTATTCTTGAAGTCTCAGCTCTCATCCTCTGGAGTAAGTCTTGTAAAAGTATATATAGACCTTTTATTTTCTGACGGACATGATCTTTCCAGTATTTCTCTCCTTCTTGCTTATAATATAGGCCATTATATGGTAATTCTTCTCAATGAAGTAAGTAAAGTTATTGGCCTTGTTCACCATAGCTCTAGTGTAGGTATAGCAGATAATCCAGTGAAGATTAGACATAGAGCTAGGATAGTAGTTATGAATCCTCATAGGCTCATCAAGCTTGATGATTCTATGCATCTCAGCATCTTCCTCTGAACATCTCTGTTGGCTCCATATCATAGTGAAAATGTCTGATCTCCTTGAAACGATAAGGAAGGTGGGTAGGCAACAAAGATTCATATTGGATAAACTTATTCTTGGCTCTGTGCTGCTTTGAAATAATCTCCGCTGGGTCTACTAAGAGATCTTCCTTCTCTTTCTCTTTCTCTGATTGTATTACTAGCTAGTTATTTGCTAGTGATGGGGTGTCATTTCAGTAATATCACATATTCTGCTTCAACTCACGCTGCAACACTATCAGTCATGCCTCTTCTGTTAGCCTTTGGTCTTTGTATCCAAAAGTATAGCATTTTGGTCAACTCCTGCAAACGTATAATTATATGCTCTTTAGTACCCAACTTCTCTTGGGTCCGTACAATATTAGACATAGCAACTCTTATGCTCTTATACAATTAAGCGTATGATATTTGAGCAAAGAGTACGATAAATCAACAAAGATCAAAATATAATTCTTTACCCAATTAAATCAAGTCATTATAAATCATAGCGAACAAGTGATACCAGGAATGATGATGATGTAGGATCGGTAAGCACAACGGAAGAATTTAAAAAAAAAATTTCACCGATCCTAATCGAGGATCTATCAACGGCGTTTAAACCAAGTTGGAAGGATTCATACCTTTTTTATGATTCAGAGTTTTCACGATCTCTAGGAGCCAACACGTCAGGTCCACTCCCTCTACCGGTATCCACACGAATGCTTTCCAACCGAGACTGCGTGCTAGCGCCTCTAATGTCTCCAAGGGTTTAACTTGCAGCTCTCAGTTCTGATGTACCCTGAGTCTATCAGCTTTATCAAGTTTATAACCCATGAGGGTTATTTTCAAATTTCAAAATTAATCATCATTAATTTTGAAATTAATTAACAATTAATTATCTTGATGAGCTAATTAAATAAATTCAGTTTAAATTAAATCTGTCCAACAGTTTTAATTTAACCTATTTATTTAATCTAAATAAAGAGCCATTAGATTTAATTTATCTTCATAAATTAAATCTGAGATACTATATCTCTATCATGTTAGTTATTAAATTTAATATATCTTAATAAATTAAATTTAAAACCAACACAATATAATAATATCATATAATATATATATACATATATATATATATATATAATATATTTTGAAAATATATATATCTATATAATATTATTAAATATAATAATATAATATAATATATATATATATAAGATATATATTTCGAAAATATATATATATCTATATAATATTATTAATGAATTTTATATTATATATATATAAATATAAAATTCATCCACCCTAAATCAAACATTATCTCGTGTTGGGCCATTCTTGTGTGCGACCCTGTAGGCCCATATGAAGTTGGCAGTGGGCCAATAACTACACTAACCCAAAAGTCGCAAGCGGCCTCTAGCAAGACATTACGACTACCCAATTCATATGAGGATCGTTATCACAATGCAACCTGTCATACAACCATGTCACGTCCCTTTTGTCACACGATATATCGATCAAGGATAAGGCATGGAAAATGTCATCCTCTTGTTCCTGACCATTACTTTCTCAATTCTTGAGTAGCCTGATAACAGAGACAGAAACTCCTTTCATCATAGTATGGCCATACATTTCTCAAACTCACTCATCGAGGGTCCCAGTAATATCTCTTTACTAATGTGAGGGACAAATTCCATCTTGATCATTCATATTCCTCTACATGAAAAACCACCAAGCCCGATCGTAGCCTTTATCATCACCCAGTCAAAAGTGACTTTTGACTAATTCAAAGCTTAGCAACTCTCATGTAGGAATCCATGATGAGCTCAGGTCTAAGGGCATTGTGACGTGGTTATACATGAGAAAAGCTTATGACTTGATCCATGTAGCTTTCTCATAGTGGGTCGGTCCAGCACCTTGTACTCTTACAAGTGCCTAAGACTTTGATTCGTATCTCCATATCTTATCAAAGTCATACTGGTCTTGTTTCATCGCTGCTCCCGCATAGATGACCGACCAGGGACATTTTAGGACAATCTTTATGAATTATCCAAGGATACAATTATCACAGTTAACATGCAAATAATATGATAACAGAATGGAGAAATTTCATTAAAATAATAATGTTTAAAGTACAATGATTGGCCCTTAGGGCACAATTTCCAACAGATGATCAATGACAATTTGTAAATACACTTTAAAAGATATGTCATTGATAAGATTTTCGTACAATCCATGTAAGTTGGATCAAAGAGAGTAGAGAATCTATCCATAATGACCAACTTTTATGAAATGATAAATCATGAATGAAACCAAATTTTCAAGAATGATAATGGGATATGCAAATTGTTTCAAAATCTCAAATGTTCTTTCGAATCATAAATATGCATTATGACATTAAGATTTTGAATGCATGAAAACTCATTTATGAAGCTTGTTAAATACCAATGCTTATGCCAAAAATAATAGAAGTCAACAGTTATAAAATATATATCAGAAAGCTTCACTAAGGAATTCAACTAAGATAACATGTTAATTATAAGAGTTAACATGTTGGAGAATTTTCTCAAGAACAAAAGTCATATGAAAAATGGATTAGCCAAAATGGCTTATCTTGACATATATAAGCATGATGACTTTAGTATTGATCAAGAGATAACCTTGCCTCTTAGAGTTGTGTCTTAAAATGGATAAATATTCAAGGCAGTAAGACTTAAAGTGTAAGATTCTAGTTACTCAAAAAAATGGATGAAGACAAATGGTAATACATTTGAGCAACAATATGAGTATAAGAATTTATGGATGATGAAGCACATACTCATTGATCCAAATGACTAGAGTTCTAGAATATTATCCTGGTAAGTTATTCCACAATAATGGTTAATGCATTAAGATTCAATGCACTAATGAACATTTATAATACTTGGAATAACATGGCCAACTAATAATTTATGCATTAGGCACAAGGCTTTCACATATAGAATTCTTTTCTAGGGAGTACACTTGAAACTCATATAGAAAGTTAACTTGTTAGACATAAGATCTAACTTGTTAGAAAATAAAGATTGAGGAGTTCAAGTAGTAACAGGTTTAAGATTAAGAAACAAGTATGTGAATGATGAGAAAAACTCTAGTGGATGGATTTGAAGCATTTCTGACTTTCAGTATACATAAATATTAACTTCCAATTTTGAAATTGATTTAAATGCAAATAAAATAAGAAAAATTTTCAAATAATGTGTATGCATTTTTATAGACAAGATGAATTTGAAATCTGGGTATATTTTTGAAATATGCATTTCGAAACTCAAATACATAGAAAGATTATGCACAACTTCACTTTCAGTCCATTTAGCAATCTAAAAAAAATTTAAAAACCCATAAATGATTGATTGCTAATGGTATGCAATAATGAGCAATAATTTACCACTCAAATTGATTTGGAAAGAATGGGTACGATGATTGAGTTTTGAAATTACTGATACAGCGTACCTGGCTTGAGTGTAACTTGTAGACACCCAAGTTAATTTCCATCTCCTAGTATCTTTGTACTCAAGTCCTCCAAGATCACTTGAGTAATCCATGTTTTGAAGCTAATTTATGCATTTGTGTCTGTGGCTTTCATGAGTTCTCTATGCACTCGAGTGTGCTTACGTCTCACTCGAGTGTGTGACATTATTCTTGATAAACATGAGAGTGTCTTGCACTCGAATGTTCACTTCTACTTTCTAGTGTCATGATTCTTTTTCAAGTTATTCCTGCAAAAATCATATAACCCTTTTTCTTCCTTCGGTATCCAATTCTTCTTGGATCCACTCATGGTTAGCTTAAAAGAATCATAATTCACATGCGCTAAGAATATAATCACTTCAAAGAAATTGAACATAATGAATTAAATATGCATAAACATTGTTTTCTCATGAAGTATGTATATGCATAACAAGTTAGACTAACGAACATTGCAACTCTTTATGTATGATTTTTCTAAAGATTGTGAAAACATATGTGTAATGCTCATACCTAAGGTAACAAGTAACAAGTTATAAACTTCAATAAATATTAAAGATGATACTGTAGGAGGTTTTACCGTTGATTATTTTTACGTTAGATGCTTGAAGGATTGCTTCTGTATACCCATTGCATCTTTCTTTGAAGTTCTTTTTTTGCATATTTGGCTTTGGGATTATGCAAAGCTTTCTCATGTGATGTAGACTTCAAGAATCTTTTTCTTTGTGAATGAGAGATCCTCCTCTTCTTGTTCTTCTCAAGATAGTTGAATGGTACATTATGATAGCCCTTCATTGAGGTAGAACATACTCCTTTTATCCATTGCTTCTTTCTCTGGTTATACTCTTTAGCTCCAGCAATGGGTGCCTTGAGAGTTCTCCTTTTTGATATAAATGGTATGAACCTCTTTATTGGTGCATAAGAAACTCTTGGCTTCTTTTTCATCTTTTCCTTACCCTTATGTCCATTCTTCTTATAATCAATCTGCACACATAAAGTACTAGATGGACATTTTGGTACCCACATATACTTGGGTCCTTGATTGTTAGTATTAAACCTTACATGTTTCTTCAGTACCTAAATATACTTATTTCTCACATGGGAATTTCTTCTAATATAGCATGTGTGAGAAATATGATCGGATTTACCACAATAATTGCAAGTTGTATGAAAATATGCATTATGGGATATCATGCAAGTATTATGTCGATCATGAGAGTAGAAATTTGAATGGATTTTATTTGAACGTTCTTTCTTCCGAACAAACTTTCCAGCATATTTGAAAATATTTTTTCTTTTCTCAATAGAATCAACAATTGGTTGAGAAACAAACTTTTGTAGACTCTGAAAATCAATTTTATGAAAATCACCAAAGAATTGGAACTTTTTACCTTAAGTTCATCTTGAGCTCTGGAGAGTGATTTTTCATGTTCGTCCATACTGAACTCTTTTCGGGAATCCTCTTCTTCTTGTCTATCCATGTTGACTGTATGGAAATGTTCTATGATTTCTTCATCTTTATCATCAATTTCCAATTGATCATGCACAGTAGATGCGTAGCGTGTAGTTTCACACGAACTGTCAACACTTTCAACTTCAACACAATTGTTAGAAGCATACATAGAATCAAGAGTGTCCCAGATATGTTTAGCATTAGAACAAAATCTAATTTTCTCAAAATCATTTTCGGTTAAAGCACTATACAAAATTTTCATTGCTCTAATGTTCAACAAAAACATTTTCTTCTCACTTTCTGTCCAATCCTTTCTTGGTTTGAAATTAAAAACATTTGTAAAAACATTCCATATATCAAAATCCAAAGCTTTTATAAAACTAGTCATTCTAACTTTCCAAAATCAAAAATCAATATCTTTCAAAAGTGGTGGGATTGTATAATCAAAACCTTCTGAAAGTATAAAACACCCAAAATTAGCCATTGTAACTCTTGAGACGGTTAAGTCCTTTAAACAAGAGCCCGGGCTCTGATACCAAATGTTAGAACCGGCTATCACCCAAGAGTGGGGGTGAATTGGGTGTATAATAAAAACTTAAGAACTTTAGAAATATTTTCGTATCTTAACGAAAGCGGTAAGTATGAAGGTTTATAAATAACAGTTATATTAAATAATATATGCTGGAAATATAAGAGCTTAGGATAGAGAATATACAAACTGTGATTTATCCTGGTTCGGTCCAATCTGTGATGGCATACCTCTAGTCCCCATGCTCCTCCTGAGATTTTCAAATCCACTATCTTCTTGTTTAATCTGGGCACAAGAAAAGCCTTTACAATCCCACAAGTTTAGTCGGGTACTTGTGTAACCTTTTACAAATCTCTCACTAAAATACTCCCCCTTACGGCAAGTCTTACGAGTAGAGCAATCCCAAAGATCTTCCTCTCCTGCTTACTCATGCAAGTCTTACGAGCAGCAACTTTCTCTCCTGCTTACACCCCTATAAGTCTTATGAGCAGCAACGTTCTCTACTGCTTGCACCTTGTAAGTCTTACGAGCAGAATGTCTTACTGGCAATTCTCTCTACAGCTTCTCCGTAAGAAAATCAACCCTCTCAAGGTCCTTCTACCTTGAGATCAACTCAGAAATATATTTGAAGGTGTTTACAGACTCTCTCACAAAGTGGATATAATACTCACTGAAGTACAATACAAATAATCACTCTCTCAATGATAAGTAATATAGAAAATAGAAAACAGAGAGTGTATAGGTAGAAGCAGAGGATTCATGTTATTCGCATGTTGGTGTCGTTGCTCTATTTTCTCTGTCTTTCATCGACGTTGAATGCTCTCTCATTTATAGTTGATGAAGATGATGACCGTTGTGAGCATTCATCCATTGGAGTCATTTTGATCGTTGAGCATATTTGAAAAACACGCTACCATGAGATTTCCGTTGCAAAGCAGAGCGTCACGTTGAGGAGTGGTATGTCTCATTATGAGTTGTACATCACGTTGTGGAGCGGGATGAATATGTTTGAGTTTCCAGACAATCTCTCATGGTGGGTCAAACTTTTGTCGTGGTAGGTAGCTGATACTCGGTGTGTAATGATGCCGCCTGCCACAGTTGACTCTTTCATTTGAATATGTAATCTCAATGTTAAATTTCTTGTTTTATACTGCAAAATACTTAATCACTAATATGATGAAATATTAGTCATGGGTATGTTGTCACATTGGTCAAAAGATGAATTTCTGGCTTGTGACTCATCACGTTGAGTGAAGATATTTGCCATAACCTGCGTTCTTGAAGATGCAATCCAAATATTTAATCTCCTGTTTTACACTTGAAATATATATTAGTTAATGTTTAGGAACAATAACAGGTGAAAACATAATGATTGTATAACATTTAACCATGTTTGGATTCATGACTATGAGAGTCTGAACTTCTACGTTGCTTCTATCAGGACCTCACTTAAGTGCAGTATGGCTCACTCAAGTGTATTTGATATTTTCACGTTCTAGCTTCCTCTCGGGCAAACACTCGCTGCTCTTCACTCGCATCTGCTCGAGTGAATTCTAGACATCACTCGAGCACAACCAGTCATGCTCGAGTGCGCTTCTTGTTTTCACTTACAAGCTTCTTCTTGGCTTAACACTCTCATGTCAAAACTTGCATGTGCTCGAGTGAGAAATAGTCTAATGCTCGAGTATGGATCCTAGTGCTCGAGTGTTGTAAGTTTCTTCACGATTCAGCTGCTTCTGGACATCACTCGCACAACATTTTTCAAGAGTGCACTTTTGCACTCGCGGGTGATGTGGGGCCACTTTAGAAATTTTTTTTTTATTTGATTCTAATGATGTATCATAAGAAAGCTCCTGCCATTTGCATTCCAATGGAAAAAGAATCAGCTCCAAACTCGTATTCAGCAAATTATGATCGAAAGAGTGTCTATTTCGATAGGCTGCACAAGCATCAACTTCCAGAAGGCATAGCTCCTAGTATATACGGTCAAATTAGGCAAATTACCTATCCATGGAAAGCGCTTTGAGTCTAGTTTCATTTGGCACTGGTCTTGTCTCAATCCGATGTGTGGTTTGTGAGTTATGCTCAAAATACCAAACCTGTGTTGAAAAGTGACGGTGATTTCACTGTCTTCTTCCACAGATCTTATCTCCTTCATTTGAGCTTCTTTCAATGTGATCTTGGTGCACATTTTACGTGTTGTGCGTCTTCGTTCATATTCCACCAGTTTCGGGTCAATCCAACATGTGGTTTGAGAGCTATGGCCAAAATACCGAACCTCTGTCAGGCTGAACGTAAAACAGAGTAGAACAGAGTCACCCCGTGCTCGAGTGAGTTCATCCTGTGCTCAAGTATTAAGCTTTGTGCTCGAGTATAACTCCCCTAGAAGTGTCATAACTCACATATAAGTCATCTTAGCTTCATATTAACCTATTCCAACCATCATTTGATCATAGAAGCCTCCGGTATCATCATAGAAACCTCCAGTATCACTTCTAACAACTTGAATCTTGATATTCTTGATAGATCTTCCAAGTTCTTCATTCTTCAATATCTTTCTTTTTTATTTTCCTCTTGATAATCATTCTTCATAATCCGAGTAGGCATCTCCTTGACTATCTTCAATTTCTTTTCTTCTTCTTCCTCTTGTTCATTTTCATTAATTCAATCTTCTTCATTCTTTGTTGACTAATCTACAAAATATGTAACATTAAATATAGTAGTTAGTCAAAGAAATACATTATATAAACTTTTGCTCTTATCATGTCATATCTATATTTGACATCATCAAAACTAATCATATCTAACAACATCTCTTTGAGAGATATGCTTTCAAAGAGGGAAAGCAATAGTTCAGTGACCTTCTACGGACAGAATGTTGGTAGATCCCCTTATTGAGCCCATAGCGTGATTTTAATTGAGTTAGTAAAAATCTAAGGGCACAAATAAAATGTAAGGTCGTGAACTTCTTTTATATAAAGATAAAAGAAATGGTATGTATGTTATGAGTAAATACATTTAAGGTATACAATTTTGTATGTCGTACAAGTCAAAAGAGGTTGGTTCACTCACACGAACAATTGTCTTCCCATGTTTTGCAGGCGCATGGGAAGGTAAGACGAGAAAATGATCACCACGAGATGGTTGAGAAGAATCTTTGCGTTTGAGTCGCCTCAGTTAGACTGAGATGAGATCCACATGTGTGCATATACACAAAAAATAGATCGAAGCATGAATATAGACCTGTAGCCAGGCAAAGAACACTTTTTTCACAAATGAGATTGTAAAAGAGATATTGTGAAAAAGAAAGTTTTGGTTTGAATGTTGAGTACATTTTGGAACTAATGTCTGTACGGTGAAAGAAAAGAAATTGACGTATACCTCAAACCATTCACCGTAGCATGCAATTCATACTGCATGTGCTTAAGAGTTAAACTGCAACACGGGATGTAGGTGAAAGATCCCTAGTTCACTACAGTGTGAGTCCCAGGAAGGAAGAATACTTCCACGATGCCCTTAAGACTTAGGCGGCATCATGAAAGCTTGGTTTGGTGACGGCTGCTTTAGCTAAAGCTCCATGATCACACTCGATTTAGTCAGACGAGTGAAAACTAGGAAAGCGACCAAGTCAAGATGGACTAATGTTTAGTCAAAAGGGAAGATTTACTCCTAGATACATAAGATGTACTAGTATCTGTGGTCGACCCCTTACTAGCTCTATGCGTAGCTAGTAAGTGTGGATACTATGTGCGTAGGAGGCAATCTGAGTTAATCAACATATTAACTTGAGTGGGATTAGATATGCTATGAGTAATATGTATGGGAGAATTTGGGGCATATGAGGCAATGAATATATGGCTTACGGTTATATATAAAGGGTGTCCTTGGATGCTGATCCGATATAAAGGATTTCTAGTATCATAAGCACCAAATCGTAAAGACGTTTTTGCCCACACAGTCACGGCAGACGCCAAGTATGAAACAAGAAAGAGTAACACACGCACGATGGAAGGCCCATCAAGTGCGAGTGAGAGATGTTGGACTTTGGGTCCAAGTCCACCCTTAATAGGCTGGACTATTTGATTAGGAAATAAGTAGCCTAATCAAATAAGAATAAAATCAGCAGATTGGGGAATAATTCAGCAATAATTATGGATTTGTTAAAAGAGAAACAAATCACCATAATTAGGGAATTAATTGAGAGACAATTAATTGCTGTCTTGGAGGGCAAGAAGGAGTGCACACGTTTCCTAATTAGTGGCCTCCATAAACCACTATAAATAGGGTGTGCCTCCTCAATTGTAATTCACCCTGCCATTGAGTTTTCTGGCAATTCCCTTCTCTCCTACCATCTTTTTGATTCTGGTGATCTGCTGTGCAAATCACAATTAGGCTCTAGTAGTCTAATAATTGTATGGGCACAAGTATGGAGTATTGGAGCTTTGACCCGGATCTGAACATGGATTCGTCCAGTACGCCTAATCTCCTTTTAGTTATATTTTTTCCTACATTTATGTATGTTCTATCTTTTAATTAAGTTTAGGATAAAAAGAAATTTTGATATAAAATCTATTCATATCATATTTTATTATGCAGGAGATATTATATGAAGTAAGAGATAAAAAGGAATTAAAAAAAAGCAAAAGGAGCTGCATCAATAAAAAATACAATATATATGTATATATATACATATATATTGTATTGAAAGAGAGGAGACAAAAAAGGTGTGGAGCTAGTAGCAAATTGAAGGGATAAAGATATGGACCCCACGCAAGGAAAAAGACAAAATCAATTGGAATATGGTAGAATGCTGTGTGTACACTGTCCAAGGCGAAACGAATGTTTGCAACCCTGGCTGAACTCTACACTCCGTTCGGTCCCATAACCTAACCTAGCTAATATACTTGTCCAAGATACTATGCTCATGTTACAGAGAATGGCATACTCATACATATACTAATCACATAGTTCATGCAAGAAAAAGTTACTACCTAACTACTTTTTCGGTTCCTTAGTTTGTCCTAACCTTTAGTTCCAGCTTGGCTATTGCAAATTCCTATAAGTTAAAGGTACAAGTAACTAGTTATTACATGAACTATTATTGCCTTTAAATCAAATTATGTTGGTTATCTAATGTAGTTATAACAGGTTCTACACAATACAATTCTGCACAGTGCAGTTTCACTATTTTACGAAACTGGCAGATTTACCATCAACTTTTGAAATTCATAATTAATTCTAGGAAAATCCAATTCGACTGATTCTAAAGCCTAAATAAAGCTATTTAAATGTGTTTTCATCAACAAATACCCAAGTTTGATCACTGTAATCACATTATTCCTAGAAATTTGCCAAATATACACTGTTCTAGATTTCCTTTTAGAAACAGGGCACAACTTTGAAAATTCATATCTTTTAATGTACTTGTCCAAAAATTACAAACTATCTGTCAAAACTTGAATATCGAGATGATGGATATAGTAGGCTAGGTAATCATCAAAACTTTCCTTTCATGCTGCTGTATATTCAGAAACTTTTTCTCCTTTTCTAGTTTAACAAATCGAGGAAAGTATTTCTCGTTAAATTTATCTTGTATAATTCCCATGTTACCAGGATGTCCCTTCCCTAAAGAATCAGCTTAGTGTTTTTCCACCACCTATCGGCATTGCCTTCTAGCTATAAATTTCCAACCGAACTTTTATTTCATCAGAGCAAGCTAGAATTGCAAAAATTTTCTCTAGCCATGCTAACCAGTCTTCAGCCTGTTGAGGATCAAATTTTCCGTTGAAGATAGGGGTTTTTGTTTACTAAATCTTCTGACCCAAATCTGTATATCAGCCTTAGGATTAGGTAAAGGATCTTTTGGTTGAGGTCCCTTGAGATGATTAAGTTCACTGTATCCCCTAACCAGATCTTCCAGATGATTCTATCTCTGCTATACCTCTCGCAGTTCCTCCCTAGTACTGTTCATAGTGGCTTGTTACTGTATGAGCATAACCAGAATCTATTGCTGTTTTGGATTAGATCAAGGGTCTGATACTTCATTATTATGTCCCCCTCGTAGTTTACATCGTGGTCGTACCATCTTGATATTTCACTATATGAAAATATAGAAGAAATAAGTCCATACGATCATAAGGGCATTTTTGTCATTTATCAAAATGTCAGGTACACAGATATGTCATACATAACATATAACATGTATATACAGCAGTTAGGGAAAGGACTACACATCATATTTCCTAAAACTACTATATAATAAGTCTTTGTCACTTTTACATAACACATCCTAACTATACATAGAGCTTCCCAGGGGGTCACCTATCCCATGATTGCCCTGAGTTAAGCACGCTTAACTTTCTATTTGCCCATACAAAATATAGCATTGACTTTAACTTCTTCTGTCCGTCGGTTCCCTATGACTGCCCTCACCTTGAAAGATGTGCCAGCTACCTCTAGTTACCCAAAATATAGTGCCTAGACCCCACATCACTCTTGATACATGTGCCTTCTTACGTAGTCTACGATATGCTCCATAAACTCCCCAAAGTGGTCATTCGGGCCTCTCTCGACTACGTCATTCTTCTTCCAATTATAAAAGTCCGTGTTTAGGAAGAAGTCTATGGTAGTAAAGATCCAAAACTCATCATGTAGATCTATCTCCAGCAGCTCCTGTCTCCCATACAAAGTGTCTACGACACTCAGGTAGGTAAGGTACTAATCCTATACGGTATCATATGATCGCACTGCTCATTTGTACCTGCCTTGTACATATTCCTACAACTCCTCGTTTAGCTGCAGGTCATAAAGAATATGTATTGTCTCTGTTCGGGAGATTTCAAGTTCGCTCGGGTCCTCCTTAGATTCATTCGTTAGTGGATGTCCTGAGTCTCCCATCAATGATCCGGCTGGTGATATTGGTCTCAGCTCTGGGCCATATACTGGTCTCACTGGAACACTCTTTCTAGCCTTCTTCCTCATTCTGAGACCACCTGGTGCTGGGTTCTACATATATAGCTGGCCCTCAAGGATCTACTGCTATGGGGGGACGTTGGTTCACTTATAAGAGTGACCCCTCATACTATTGACATTATCCGTGCATGATTCCTTTCACCAAGCAAACAAGACCATATAGCATACTATTCTAAAAATGCTTGAACCGATTTAAGCTCTGATACCAAAAACGTCAAACCCTTTAACATTTCAATATTTGCAAAATAATAAATGCACAGTTCCATAAGGCATATAGAAATAATGGAAACATACTGATATTAAGTACTTGTTTACAATACAGGAAATTTCCCCAAAGGATTTAAAATATATATATAAATGTACAGAGCATTCAAAAGAAAACAAAGTACAACTATAGATAACCAAATACAGCTCTAGAATGCATTGATACTCTACTTATTGGTAGGCACTACCTTGTTTTTTGAGCCTCTAACCTTAGTTGTAATGTTTTACAATTTGAAAATGGATGAGATTTAAGTGAATCTTAGTAGCAACATGCTTTTCAGATATATAAAATGTGAAAATAAATATGCAATACACCATGTCATGTAAGATGATAGAGTGTTGTGCATGATAGAATGTTGTGTGTACAATGTCCAAGGCGAAACGACTGTTTGCAACCCTGGCTAAACTCTGCGCCCCCATTGGGTCCCATAACCCAACCAGGCTAATGTACGTGTCCAAGACACTATGCTCATATTACAGAGAATGGCATACTCAAACATATAATAATCACATAGTATATACAAGAAAAATTTACTACCTGACTCCTTTTTCAGCTCCTTGGTTTGTCCTAACCTTTTGTTCCTACTTGGGTATTGCAAATTCCTTTAAATTAAAGTTACAAGGAACTGGTTATTCTTGAACTATTACTACCTTTAAATCAAATTTTGCTGGTTATCTAATGCAGTTATAACATGTTCTGCATAGTATAATTCTGCACAGTTCAGTTTCACTATTTCAAGAAACTAGCAGATTTTCAGTCAACTTTTGAAATTCATAATTAATTCTAGGAAAATCCAATTGAATTGTTTCTAATGCATAAATGAAGTTGTTTAAATGTATTTTCATGACAAAATACTCATGTTTGACTACTTAGTTACATTGTTCCTAGAAATTCGCCAAACCTATACTGTTCCAGGTTTCCTTCCAAAAACAAGGCACACATTTAAAAATTCATATCTTTTAGTGTACTTGTCCAAAATTTACAAACTACCTATTAAATTAAAGCTCTATATGTCTACTTTAATCCTGTCAAGTTTCATAATATTTTGGACTCGGTTTAACCAATAAATTTCATTGCTTAATACCATTGCTTCACTAGAGGCAAATCAAACAACATGCACTTACAACTTCATAAATTTCCAGATTTGTTTACCAACATCCAAAAATCATGAACTCATGTATACCTACACAATTTTCCCTTAAAAATCTAATCAAATCATCGAAATCAAAAAATTCCATCTCTTACCCATTTTTCTACACTTGGCTGAAAGTTGGGGTTCTTAGGAGAGAAAATATGTTTTCTTGATTTCTCTTGTTTAATCACATCCTTTCCACTTCTAATCACATGATGAACTACTTAAACACTAAATGAACATGATTAGAGAAAATATTGGAAGCATTTCCCCTAGGGGTTTCATTAGGCCAAATTTACAAAACAATCAAAATCTAGCTAAAACCAACAACAACAATGACAACAACAACTTATAGCACAAGAGAATTAAGTTTATGAGATTACCTCTTGATTTTACCACTTTATCTCTCTAAAAATGCCTCAGCCCTCTCTCTCTACACTCTTGATTTGGCTTGCTATCCATGAATTTCAAAGAGAAGAAGAGGTTAGAAGAAGTTCCAAGGAGTTTGGAAGGCAAAATCACTTGAATTTCAAGCTCTTACTTTTGAGTTTTGCACTTGGAACCCTAGGGCACTTCTTGTGCTTCTTTAAATATCCTTGAGCTCTTTCTCTCTCTCTCTCTCTATTTTATGTCAGTTGCATGAAAATGGGAGCTTAAGAAGGAGTTATGAAGTCTGAAAATATCTACTTGCAATATCTTATTTTAATACAATTTTCATGTGGCCATTTATTTTTCCATCATCTTTTTTTTCCTTGGCTGAAAATGCATATTGGGAGGGAGTAATATTTGCTCCTCAATTAACTTAATTCCTCTGCACACATATTTATTTTTTGAGTTGTAAAAATTTGACTTTTAATTTGCCCACAATGTTTTACTTTTCCATTCAATTTTCCTTAGTGTATAATGCTTTTTTTTCCTCTTCTTGGGCAAAATTCACAATTAGTTGTGCCCAAGACTTGTGTTTTTTCATCTATTATGTTAGGCTTCAATAATGGGCTTTTTGAAAGAAAAAACTGCACCTTATGTCTTGTTTTACCCCAATTTTCATGTAACCTCTGTTAGATCTCATGTTTTGATGATAACAAAGAATAGTATGAAAAAGATTTGATTAATAAATAAGTTTGAACAAAGTAATAACAGGGAAAAGCATCACTTGAAGTAAGCATTGGAGTAATGAAGAAAGGCCAAGAGAAAAAGCTGAGAAACTTGATCAGAAGCAAGTTTGTACTCGAGTAATGAGACAAAACTTGAAGTAACCAGATACACCTTCGAGTAACCTGCTAACGTTACTCGAGTAAGTACTCAAGTAATAGTGTAAATGATTTCAAGTTGCTCTCGGCCTGCCAATGTTACTCGAGTAGCTACTCGAGTAACCAGGTAGATCACTAGGAGTTGCTCTCGGCCTGCCAACGTTACTCGAGTAAGTACTCGAGTAATCATGTACAAATCTTCCAGTTGCTCTCGGCCTGCCAATGATACTCGAGTATGTACTCGAGTCCCTTGTTTCAAGAAATATGTTGCTCTCGGCATTTCCAACCCTGCCAACATTACTTGAGGAGCTACTCGAGTAATTCACTGTGGTAAGCAAAAACCTGAAGGTAGTACTCGAATAACTTGATCTATTTTTATTACACTTCACTCGAGGTACTACTCAAGTATGCAGGTATTTAATGACTCATTTTAAGTGGATTACTCGAGTATGTACTCGAGTATGCAGAGTTATTTTTGAAGAAAAACTTCAAGTCATTACCCGAGTAAGCTATACAGAAAAATTATGTTTACTCGAGTATGTACTTGAGTAACAAGGTAATCAAAATTGAAGTGCTCTCGGCCTTGAAATCCTGCCAACATTACTGGAGTAAAGCATCGAGTAACCAAAAGTTTATTTGAAGGTTTACTCGAGTTGGTACCTGAATAACCTATGAAGAAAAGAGTGCATTACTCGAGTAGGTACCCGAGTAAACATGCATTTCCAAAGGTTTGATATTTTGTTTATTCCATACACTACCCGAGTAATCTTATATTTGTTTGTTGACTTGCAGTTCATCAAAGTTTTCCCGATGATACTTGAGTATGTACTCGAGTAAACTTTAATGGATACTCACTCGAGTAGCTACTCGAGTATGGAAACCCAGAAATTTAGAAATCATTCAAACGTTCATTGATTTGTTTCCTATATGATTAACCTTTTATTGTATTAGTATTCCTAGCATATTTACAGATAAACAATGAAGAAATCATATCAAATAAGGAAAGTCAAATGAGAAGTTCAAATGCCACCTACCGCCAACGGATATTTTTCAAATACTGGAAAAGTCAACAGTGGCTGCGCACTCTCTAACGGACGAGAAGAAAATGTTCCAACGGTCATCACCAACATATCTATATATATGGGAACATCCAAACAGAGATAGTACAACAAGAGCACATACAAACGTATCATCAAGTTCATTACTCTGTTTTTATACATTTTAGTAATTATGTACTTCAGTGATTCTTACTCACTCTGAGAGAGAGATATTTCATTCAAACTCAATATTTGTTGTTGAGATAACTTAAGGTTGTGGAACCTTGAGTTGGGATTGGATTGCAACTTGTAAGGGGGAGCGAGTGTCCAGGAGAAGGAACTTGCTTGTACTGAGGTGCCAAGAACCCACTGAATCTTGCAAATTATAGTGAAACACTCAGAGAAGCTCTAAGGACTGGACGTAGGTCAAAGTGGTTGTGGCCAAACCAGTATAACTCCCGGTGTACACTTCGGTGATATTTCTCCTTACTCTTTACTGTTTTAATTTCACCGTCAAGTTTTATATTTGCAACGAAATTTTTAGTATCACCTAATTCACCCCCCTCTTGGGTAAAACGCTTGCTCTAACAACCTCAACTAAGGGTAGTTTTGTTATTCCAAGTATTCCAAATTCACCATTTTATTCCTTTTAATGTCACAAATATACAGGGAATATTAGTGAATAAAAAGTGAGGTATTACAACAGCAGAAAGGATCGATGCTGGAAGAAGGGAGCTTTTGATAGATTTATTCTCTTTGTTTGTTTTTTTGCAGTTGAATCTAGATTTTATTTTAATTTCATGGATTTTATTATAACCATTTGTAGCTAATTCTTTTTTTGAACCTAGAGTAGTTGTGAATTGATTCTTGGATTAGAGCTTGTTAGAACCATTAAATGATGCTTAATGTTTTCTTGTTTACTTAATATTCTTATGTCTTGTCTATTTAGGGCTTGATCACTACTAAGTATGAAATTGGAGAATTTTGATTGTACTTGAGAAAGGGATCGTAATTGGACCATAGGATTAAGTAATGTGGGATTGGAATTTATTCTAATTTGCTAATAGGATAGGAATATACCTATTAGACTCATATAGTCATGTTAGAATGAATTTGAAAATTTACTGCCTCTTGAATAGATTGTTAGGAATCATATTTTTAATTTGATAGAGGGATATAAATGATTAGTAGATACTTATATCTATTTAGACTATAGATTAACAAGTTAACATTAAGTGAATTTTTTTTGGATAATTACATGCTCTAAAACGTGAAGAAAAGATTAGCTGCTCTAGGTTGTTTGTCATGATTGAAACATTTGAAACACTAGTTTATAATTTTTCTTTTCTTATTTTTAGATTGCTCTTTAATCTCATTATCTTTTATTTACTCAACTTAAATGAACTTAGGAAATTTAATGCCTAGTCATTAATTATTTTTGAGTCTCTGTGGGATGACCTTGATTTGCTAGTTTACTATTTTATGACCCGTATAATTGCGGTGCCTACTTAAAATTTGGCAGCATTAAGTTGTTGGCTCCATTGCTAGAGACTCAAGGCAATTGGTTAGTAGAATTAGACATCCTTTAGTAATTTAACCTGAAGTATTTTTTCTCCTCTCTCTTTGTTCAGTTTGATATTTGATATTTGTCTCTTTGTCTTTACAGGGCCTTATATTATATGCAATGCGGAACAAAGAAAACATCTAAGAAGACAAAGAAGGTCAGTGAACATTTAGAGACAATAACACATTAGCATTCATATCACAAGGAAAAAGGAACCACGAGAAAAGAGATGGATAAGGATGAGAATGATACATTAGGTGTTAATGATTTTCTAGGAAGGTAATCTTGAAGTTATCAGTAAGGAATCAGAGTACCTAAGTTTCAAGCCAACAATTTTGAAATCAAGCAAGCTATGCTTAAGATGCTTGAACTACAGGGTCAATATGCAGAAAACAATATAGAAGATCCAAATAGGCATATGATACAATTTCTTAATGTTTGTGACTATTTCAAATCGAATGGAGTTCCTAATGATGTGATCTATCTTCGAATTTTCCCTATTCTCTATAAGGAAAAGCCAAAGAATGGCTCAATGTTTAAAAAAGGGTAGCATAACCACGTGGGAGGCATTAGAAGAAAAGTTTAGATCAAGATTATTTCCACATAAAAAAATAGTGGATGTAAGAGCCGTTCTTACTAACGTCTACCAACATTTTGGGGAACATTAGTATGAAGTTTGGGAGAGGTTCAAATTACTTGTTAGGCAAAGCCCTGGTCATAATCTAGAGAAATTTGTATTACTTCAAATCTTTTGTACTCGCTTGACTCTTGAATCTAAATCTGAATTAAATGTCGTTACTACTGGGGGAATTACAAAGCAACCAGTGAACCATGTTTAGAGTTGTTTGGATGATTTATCAACTGATTTTATTCGAAACAACAATGAATAAAGCCCAGTGAAATCAATTGAGAAAGTTACTGATATGACACTACTTCACATTTGGTAGCAATGCTAAGTTTTATGAACAAGAGGTTTGATCATTTGGAAGCTCAAGTAAGTCAATCCAATGGCGGACACAGGGGAGTAAATGATATCTATGCTCCTTGAGATTGTTGTGGAGATAACCATGCCAATGGCTAATGCCTTATATCTTAACAGATAGAGCCAGTAAACTATGCTGGAAACTATCGTGACAACAACCAAAACAACCCCTACTCCAATACCTACAATCAAGGAACAAGGAATCACCCTAACTTCTCTAGGAGGCAAGGTCAAACTCTCAATCAAGCTTTAAGCTTCGAGTCCAAACCAATAAATCCTCTGGACATGAAGCTCAAGTTATGCAACCTATACCTCTGCAGGATTCTTTTCAGCAACAGATGGACAAAAGGATGGATAGACCTAAAAAATTTGATGATACAAGTTGTGTAAGGGCAATAAATCTCATACTCACTATGATTCTTCTATAAAGAATTTGGAAGTGCAAATTGGGTAGTTGGTAGCAGATCTCAATAACATGAAGACTTATAGCTTGCTAAGTAATACTATCATTAATCCTCATAGAGATTAAAAAGAGGAATGTAAAGCTCTTACTATGAGAATTGGTAAACAATTACCTGAGATTCCACAACTAATAAAAAAACCCTTAGCACCTCATGACCAAGAAATTCCTAAGGTCATTATAAAAGATGATGAAAAGGCTACACAAAAGATTGATGGGAAAGTCAATGATGATAAAGTTAATAGTAAGTCTATGAAAGGTGAAGTGAAGAAGAAGGCAACTAATAAGAATCTCAAATGGGTGTTGTAATATCCAAAATTTTGGGATTAGAGGCTTGAGAATAAGCCTGAATCAAGTGGACTACTAAGCCCCGGTTTAGTAAGAGTCCCAATAATGAGGATTTACTGCCAATGTATTTTTCTAGTATGGCAATCTAGTTGTGTGATATTTTTACATAGGCAAATGATGTCTAATGCCTATGATATCTTTCATTATAAAAGTAGACTTAACAAACTTTAATTTGATAAGTTATATAAGTCATTTAGAGTTGTACATAGAGAGTTATGTATTTTTTAAGTTAGCCCAGTAAAACAGGTGATTTTCAGTGGCAGCATCTAAAAACAATAATTTTGGGAATTGTGAGCATCTAGTTGGATAAAGGCTATATTTTTCCTTAAAATAGACTTAATAAGGGTCACATAGCCTTCAGAATCACACCAATTGGACATTTGTGCAAATAGTTATGAATTTTCAAGATTTGATGAAAATTCTGCCCAGTTTTCTAGCAAGTGCCAAAATAGAAACAAATATAAGGGCAAAATGGTGATTTGACCATTAAAGCAAGTAGCCATTTAATTTTTCCTTTAATTGGGATAAATATTGGCTGAAGTAGGGACACTAAAATGGTTAACCAAACTAATTATGGTAACTAATTAGTTACTTACTTTTTAAAGGAACCATAAGCTCTTGACACTTAGCACATTGTGGACCAAGTAATTTATGTTAGGTGAATATAATCATACAATTCTCCCCCTTTCCTTTCATTTTCATCCAGCTGCCACAAACACAAGAGAAAAATCACCAAAAAAAGATTATAGAAGAGAGAGAGAACATGAATAGTGTTTGTTATTGAGTGCAATCCGCCAAAACTCTAACGAATCGACATTTTCTCTCAAAATACCCTTCACAAACCTTCTTCTACTCATCCTAAGCTTCATTTCTATTGTTTAAAATTTTGATTTATAGGTGTTTGGTGCTGTCTCACTAGCTAGAGTACTGCCGGATTTCCGAACAGGTTGCGGAAACGTGTAGAGGTAAGCATAGGCTTCCTTTTGAAACGATTGGTTTGTTGCTTGGATGAGTTTTTATGGGACTTGGGTACTTTTAATATTTCAACCACTGGATATTTTTGAGGTTTAATCATGGTTTAATCATATGTTTATGGTTAAATGATGATTTATTTTGTTTTCTAGAGGTAGAGAACTTGCAACATGTTTTTGAATAGTCAATCCAGGTCTAAACCTCATGAAACATTACAGAATGAAAGTTGACATCTTGGGCTTTAATGTGATAGGAAATATGAGCCATTTAGAGTAGTAGATTCAAAGTTATGATTTTCATAATTTGACCTTGATTCTGGAATGAAATCTATGACAATTTTAGTTTGACGAATTTCTGGGAAATATGCGGCTATAATTGATGCTCTGTGATATTTTTCATTGAAAGAGGACTTCAATAGCTTTCTATAAAACCTAGAACAAACCCATTTGGATTTTTGTAGAATTATTATGAATTTGCAAAGTTGGTCAGCAAAACTAGCAGATTGAGCTAACCTTCGAATTTATGGCAATGGTTTTGAATTGTCATAAATATTAGGCCAAATATAAAAGATAGTAGAAATGTGGCCCTTTGGACATTTAATTTCTTGGCTCTACTAATATAGGTATTTTTTTAGGGCCATGAGAAGTCAAAGAAAAAGCATTCTCAATGGTTGGAGAAAAAGGTACAAGAGAAGGACTTATAGACACAAGGAAGTGAACTTACCTTACTTGTATGTATTTGATATTTTTGCTTGTGTAGTGATGTATGTGATTGCTTTACTTGATTGGGTAGATCAAACTTGAATAATGAAACTCTATTTCTGTTTATATTGTGGCCATATATATGTTGTATGAAACATTGAGCATGTAGAAATGTCATTATAGGGCATGTGTATAGTTAAAGCTAATATGTTATACACAGCATATATCTTGCATGCATTATGGTAACTATTTACTATTGAGATTCTCTTGAAAATCTCACCCTCCCCTAACCAACCATTTAGACAGGTGGAAAGAGAAGGTGTACTGATAACAAAGAAGAGAACTACACGAGAAGAATGAAGTAGTGGAATAAAGACGGGAAGATGATTGAAACGAGTTTAGACACCGTAGTAGTTCTGTGCGGCTACATTAATTGTAATAGTTATATACAATCCCTGTGAGGAATTATTGTAATCAAGTACTTATTATCAGAATATATGTATGCTATTTCTGTATGCCTACTGAATTGTGCGCAAGTACTCTGCAAATATGAAAATAAGATAAAGGTGTTACATTTTGGTATCAGAGCCCAAGCAGTTTTGGTATAGCAGTTTTGGTAATAGGATAGTATATTGATATGCTTAATTTTACAGTGATAGGAACAACCAAGTGAATTACCTCAGCTAGTTCACACGCAAGTCCCCTGAAAGGAATAGACAGATCTTGAAGAAAATAGTTAATACTTGGAGGGTAGCCAGTCTTACAATACCGGTTTAAGGATGCTCTACGAGAAGCAATGGTATCAGTGCATTTAAAGGTGATACCAATGCCCAGTTGGCGGTATTGGTTGTACCGATGCACATGGAAATTATACCAGTATTCACAACTGTGGTATCAGTGTGGTATTAAGGGTATCAGGAAATAATGGTATTAGTGCACGATGAGGTAATACCTGTACCTTGTTAGTTATATTAGTGGTACCAGTGTCAACAGTACTAATACCAGTATTCATGATCGCAGTATCAGGATGGTATTAGCGATATCAGAGAATAGTAGTATCAGTACGCACAGAGGCGGTACCAGTGCCAAATTGGCATATCAGTAGTACTAATGCACTTGATAATGGTATCAATACACATAATGGTGGTATCAGAATGCCAATGTTATTGGTTCTAATAGTGGTATCAGAATTGATATTGTGCATGTACTAGAACTAATACACAATCCATTCATAGTATTTTGATGACAGGAGATAGTGGGCATAATTCTTGAGCCAAGGGCAGTCATGGGGTACCGATAGTAGAGAGCGATTAAAATTGGTGTCTGCTTTTTGAAACAGGGTACATGAAAGTTAAGCGTACTTATCCCAGGGAAATGATATGATGGGTGACCCCCTGGGAAGTTACATGAACATGTTATGTTATGTAGCACAAAGGAGCAAGAACATGTCATACTGTAGTTCAGATGCTGTATGTTGTTACAAGTTTTTCCTGTCTACAATAAACATCTATTATGTGTTATTATAGGAGTATTTGTGTACCCAAAGCATTGTGAAATGACAGATATGCCCTTGTGCTATATGGAGTTTACCTTTTCCCTGTCTTCATAGAATGAAATATAAAGATGGTGAGACTAAGAGGTATAGGTGTTGGGCAGGGTCAAGAAGCTAGACCTGACCCAATATACACTACTACAAAAAAAGTTTTTAACGTCCCATTTTTAGGCTTTTTAACGTCTAAAAACAAGAGGATGTCTATGTGAGTGACGTAGTAAAAAATGGCAATAACATCCTTAGATAAAAGGACGTCTAAAGTCCAGACTTTAGACGTCCCTATTTTAAAATGAGGAAGTCTAAAGTGTCACTGTATCACTTTAGACGTCCCCATTTTAAATTGGGGACGTCTAAAGTCCCACTTTAGACGTCCCCAATTTAAAATGGGGACGTCTAAAGTTCTTTTTTAAAAAACAAAAATCGTTTATATTATTGATTTGGACTAAACAGTATTTAAAACCAGAAATTACAGATAATCGTCAATAAAACTATAGATCTAGTATATGAAATTCAAATCTACACAATAATAACTCCAAAGCTGAAATCTCATAGGGAGAATATGAAAACAATAAGAGGAATTAGTTGCAAAAAACTTATCTCCTTCTGTTATTGAAATTTATTTTCTCGTAATAATGAATAGAGAAGAGCGACAGGGAGAGATGAACCTCGTTTTCTCAGCGGGAACGTAGCCATGAAGCATGTTTCAGAGTTCTGATCTACAAACCATAGCAACACAAGTTAGATGATAAAATAGAAGGAAAAAGCAAAGAAAAACGAGAAAGAGGATAAAATAATAAAAAATGGTAAGAAAGCATAACAGATCTAGAGGTGAAATCAAGAGAGAGAAAGGAAGAAGCAAGAGTAAAAGGAGTATATAAAGAAGAAGAAGCAAGAGTTCAAGGCGTGGTGGTAGTGTCTCTTATTGTGTTTGCGGCGATGCGAAGGGAAAGATGAGTGTAAAAGTAGTATAAAACTGACAAATAAAGACTGTCAAAAAAAATTTGAATTGTGTTTTGCGTCCCTAATTTAATTTAGGGACGTCTAAAGTTGTTCAGTTATTTTTTTAAATTTGTTTTTACTTTAGACGTCCCCAATTCAAATTGGGGACGTCTAAAGTCACACTTTAGAGTCCCCATATACATTGGGGACGTCTAAAGTTTAAATTTTTTTTTAAAATGAGGGACACCCTTTGGCGTCCCTCATTTATATAGGGACGCCAAAAATCATGGATGTCTTTTCAGGATACAATCCGCTAGAAAAGACCAAGGATAGAACCAATTCATCCCATTCTTCGGTTGAAGCTGCTGCCCTTCCATCAACAGAGTTGGCTCCTGTGGGCCTAAGTAGACCTCCTCCATTAGTTCCAAACCTTGACGCCACACCAACCCTTTTAGGTATAGGTCAAGTGGTTAAAGAAAGAAGGAGTCGGAGCGGTTAAATCGCACACATGTCAGAATAACACTTAGAGATCGGGCAGTGCCAGGAATGGATAGACAAGTTCAGGAGTAAGGTTTCTCGGTATGGAAGAGCAGCTGATTCAATAGCAAGTGCTAGGCTAAAGGCAAAGAGCATCTTCCTGCGAACCTTTGCAGAAATTCGGTGTTCTGTGAAGAGAACCTATTATTAGGGACGCCATTTATAAATAAGGGACGCCAAAGGGTGTCCCTCATTTAAAATTTTTTTTTTAAACTCTATACGTCCCCAATGTATATGGGGACGTATAAAGTGTGACTTTAGATGTCCCCAATTTGAATTGGGGACATCTAAAGTAAATTTTTTTTTACTTTAAATGTCCCTAATTCAAATAGGGATGTCTAACGTCTGTAAAGTTTCACTTTAGACATCTCTATTTAAATTGGGGACGTATAAAGCTATTCAGTTCTCACCCATAATTACAAAAATGCCACCATCTTTAGTTTTTACTTCCCTTTTTTAAAAAGGGACATCCTTTAGGGACGTAAAATATATATTATATAGTAGTGATAGTAAATCTTGGGTATGTTAACGAACATCAAACAATGATCAATGATTATATTAATTAGCTATGAGAGGTGCAACAAAAGTATAAAACGGATCTAGGGAAGATTGGAAATCCAATATCATCCAGGAAAGACCAATATAGTAACACTTTCTTTCCTATACTATGCGCTTATCTATATGCTTTGTATGTCAACTTCTGTGATATGTATAATGCACTCTCTAACTAGTCTTGAAAAATCACAAGTATCATCCGGGGGTGAAGCATAAGTACCCCAACGGCCTAAACAGGGATCCAGTTATGAGAAACAGTACCAAGAGGGTATATTGCCCAGTCTGTGGTCCAAAAGCCCAGCTGAGGTACAGAAGTCAAGGACTAAAGTAGTTGGCCCTGACTCAGGGTCTAACAGTGGTTGGCTCTAAATTTGTGCACATTCCGATTGTAATACAATTATGATATACAATACCAAGAGGATACATTCCCCAGTCTTTGGTCTTGAGCCCAATTGAGATACGGAAAGTCAGGGTCTAATAGTAGTTGGTCCTGACTCAAGGTCTAATAGTGGTTGGCCTTGAATATATGTTCATATCGAGGAACATGATTACAGTGTTATTATTCTATTGCACTATATGGTGTATGGCATATATATTATTGCATTCTCTATGAATAATTGTGTGTTACTATACAGGTCAAGGAGGATCCTACTAAGGTAGTGAGACAAGTATAGGTAGATAGTGTAGCCCTACCTATATTGTATTTGACAGTGTGAAACATCAGAGTGTGCAGTAGAAGTGTGGTGAATCCATGTACAATTTTGCTAGGGTTACCGAAGAGGTTGACGGTCACACCAATATTGATCATCCTAAGTCATGATTAGACTCGTGTGGTCTACAGTGACATAACATGTATGGAATATATTGATTTGCCCTGAGTAATGAGGCAATATGGCCAATAGTATTACACTTGTGTAGTGAATATTGAAACAAGCCGAGTGGTCAACATTATTACACTTTGTGTGGTGTACGCTGACATAAACCCATGTGGTTTATAGGGCACGACCATTATGGTCAATAGTCACACAACCTATATGGTTAGTGATGACACATATAAACAGAGATTTGGATGAGCCCTAGTTTAGTAGGGCATAATGGTGGCGAATAAGTCTCTACATTGTAGCCTCCCAGAATCAAATACCCACTCATATTGGCAGTAAGCCACAATATACATGTTTGTATAGGGCAGTAATACCTAATGGGTTGTAAGTCCTAAGGTAGTTAGTCTAGATATGCATTAAGCAAAGATGATGGATTCTATGTCCTAAAGCCATAAGACCTCATGGACTAGTATGTCCTTAGGGCGGTAGAATGTTATGTTTTTAAGAATGGAAATGAGTAGAGGCTCGAGGCAGTAGGTCCTGAGGTGTTTGTAAGCATAGGGGTGATTCCCTAGGCTATAAAACTTAACATGTAAGATTACATGGGGCAGTGGCCCTAGGCTATAAGATACTATATGGCAGTGATGCTATAGTGGACCAATGTGTCCAAAGGCCCTTAGACCTGACCTAAGTAGACTAGTGTGTCCTTCAGCTAGTAGATGAATTCAGAAATGTAACGAGCAATGACATGAGGATTTGGGGGGTAGAGACCCTCGGCTGTATAATCTTATATGCCAGTTGTTATATTGCACACAGATTACTGAGAGTCATTATGATGAATGCAAATGTTGAATACTATATGAGATCTGTGATAAGAATATAATGATGGTTATGTTGCAAGGCTTATGAGCCTGCATATGAAAAAGGTATGGATTGAGTGATAAGAAGTGATCCCTAAGTTGTAGACGTTCAAATTTTGAAGATGAAATTTATTGAACGAACGGAGAATGTATTATCCCGAATTTTGGGATTAGACGATTGAGAATAAGCCTAAATCAAGTGGACTGCTAAGCCCCGGTTTAGCAAGAGTTCGAGGAATAAGGATGTACTGCCAATATAGTTTTCCAGCGTGGTAGTCTTGTTGTGTGATATTTTTAGATAGGCAAATGATGTCCAATGCCTATGATATTTTCCAATATGAAAGTAGACTTTTCAAGCTTTAATTTGATAAGTCATGTGGAGTTGTGCCTAGAGAGTTATGTATTTTTGAATTTAGCCCAGTAAAACTAGCGATTTTCAGTAGCAATGTCCAAAAACAATAATTTTGGTAATTGTGAGCTTCTAGTTGGATAAAAGGCTATATTTTTTCTTGAAAATAGACTTAATAAGTGTCACATAGCCTTTGAAACCACACCAATACGACATTTAAACAAATAGTTATGAATTTTCAAAGTTTGATGAAAATTCTGCCCATCTTTCTAGCAAGTGTAAAATGGAAATAAATGTAAGGACAAAATGGTCATTTGACCGATAAAAAAGGCATTCATTTATTTTTTTCCTTTAATTAGGATAAAATTTGGCTGAAGTAGGGAGACTAAAATGGTTAGCCAAACCAATTATGGTAACTAATTAATTACTTACTTTTTAAAGAAACTATAAGCTCTTGACACTTGGCACATTGTGGACTAAGTAATTTGTGTTAGGTGAATATAATCATACAATTCTCCCTCTCTCATCTCATTTTCCTCCAACTGCCACAAACACAAGAGAAAATGCACAAAAAAATGTTAGAAGAGAGAGAGAGAGAGAGCATGAATAGTATTTGTTCTTGAGTTCAATCTGCCAAAACTCTACTGAATTAGTGTTTCCTCTCAAAATACCCTTCACAAACCTTCTTCTACTCATCCCAAGCTTTATTTCTATGGTTTCAAATTTTGATTTGGAGGTGTTTGGTGCTATCTCACTAGCCAAAGTACTACCGGATTTCTGAATCGATTACGGAAACGTGTAGAGGTAAGCGTAGGCTTCCTTTTGAACTAATTGGTTTGTTGTTTGGATGAGTTTTCATGAGGGTTGGGTACTATTCATATTTCAGCCATGGGCTATTTTTGAGGTTTAATCATGGCTTAATAATAATTTTATGGTTAAATGAAAATTTTTGATGATTTTGGATGTTTGTGTCAAGTCTGTCTGAATTTGTTTCTAAAGGCAGAGAACTTGCAACAAGTGTATGAATGGACAAAACTAATCCAAACCTCATGAAAATTTAAGGATGAAAGTAGGCATCCCTGGGCTTTAATTTGATAGGTAGAAAGAGCCATTTGGACTTGTAGATTGAAAGTTATGATTTTTTAAAGTTTGAACTTGATTCTGGAATAAAATTTGTGACAGTTGAAGTTTGAAAATTTATGGGAAATATTGTTGGAAATTGTGCCCAAAGGGCCAATTATTGTACTTTGAACATTATTAATTTAATGAAATTTCTCGATTATGTTATCATATTATTTGCACGTTAACTGTGATAATTGTATCCTTGGATAAATCATAAAGATTATCCTAAAATTCCCTGGTTGGTCATCTATGTGGGAGCTGAGATGAAACAAGACCAGTATGAGTTTGATAAGATATGGAGATACGAATCAAAGTCTTAGGTACTTGTAAGAGAACAAGGTGCTGGACCGACCCACTATGAGAAAGCTACATGGATCAAGTCATAAGCTTTTCTCATGTATAACCACGTCACAATGCCCTTTGACCTGAGGTCATCATGGATTCCCATATGAGAGTTGCTAAACTTTAAACTAGTCAAAAGTCACTTTTGACCAGGTGATGATAAAGGCTACGATTGGGCTTGGTAGTTTTTCATGCATGAGGAATAAGAATGATCAAGATGGAATTTGTCCTTTACATTAGTAGAGAGATATTACTGGGCCCCTCGATGAGCGAGTCTAAGAAATGTATGGCCATACTACGATGGAAAGGAGTTTCCATTTCTATTGTCAGACTATATAGGAATCAAGAAAGTAATAGTCAGGAACAAGAGGATGACATTATCCATGCCTCATCCTTGACTGATATATCGTGTGCCAAAAGGGACGTAACATGGTTGTATGATAGGTTGCTTCGTGTTAATGATCCTCATATGAATTGGGTAGTCGTAATGTCTTGCTAGAGGCTGCTTGCGACTTGTGGGTTAGTATAGTTATTGGCCCACTGCCAACTCCATATGGGTCTACAGGGTCGCACACAAGAATAGCCCAACATGAGATAATGTTTAATCTAGGGTGGATGAATTTTATATATATATATATATATGATATAAAATTCGTTAATAATATCATATATATATATGTATTTTTGAAATACATATATTATATATATTATATTATATTATTATATTGTGCTAGTTTTAAATTTATTTTATTAAGATAAATTAAATTTAATAACTAACATGATAGAGATATAATACCTCATATTTAATTTATGAAGATAACTTAAATCTAATGGCTCTTTATTTGAATTAAATAAATAGGTTAAATTAAAACTGTTGGTCAGATTTAATTTAAACTGAATTTATTTAATAAGCTCATCAAGATAATTAATTGTTAATTAATTTCGAAATTAATAAAGATTAATTTAGAAATTCGAATATAGCCCTCATAGATTATAAACTTGATAGAGCATATAAACTCATACACATATGAGAATTCAGAGCCGCAAGGGAAGCCCTAGGAGACATTGGAGGCGCTAGCATGCAGTCTCTGTTGGAGAGCATTCGTGTGGATACCGGTAGAGGGAGCAAACCTGACGTGTTGGCTCCTAGAGATCGAAAACCCTGAATTCGAAAAGGTACAAATCTTTCTAACTTGGTTTAAATGCTGTTGATAGATCCTCGATTAGGATCAGTGATAATTTTTAAAATTCTTCCGTTATGCCTCCCGATCCTAACAAATATGTGATTATAATTGATACTCTGTGATATTTTTCTTTGAAAGAGGACTTAAAGAGCTTTCTATAGAACCTAGAACCAACCCATTTGGATTTTTCTAGAATTAATTATGAATTTTCAAATTTTATCTGCAAAACTGGCAGATTGGGCTAACCTACGAATTTATGGCTATCGTATTGAATTGTCATAAATATTGGGCCAAATATAAAAGACATGACCTAAAGGCCCATGTGGCCCATTGGACATTCAATTTCATGGCTCTACTAATATAGGTATTTATTTAGGGCCATGAGAAGTTAAAGAAGAAGCATTTTCAATGGTTGGAGAAAAAGGTACAAGAGGAGGAGTAAAAGACACAAGGTAGTGAACTTACCTTATTTGCATGTATTTGATATTTCTACTTGTGTAGTGATGTATGTGATTGCTTTACTTGATTTTGTAGAACATACTTGAATAATGAAGCTCTATTTCTGTTTATATTATGGCCATATATATGTTGCATGAAACATTGAGCATGCAAAAATGTCATTATGTGGCATGCATCTAGTTAAAGCTAACATGTCATACACCTAACATATATCTTGCATGCATTATGGTAATTGTTTACTTATGAGATTCTCTTGAATCTCACTCTCCCCTAACTAACCATTTAGATAGGTGAAAAGAGAAGGTGTAATGAGAATAAAGAAGAGAACTGCACGAGAGGAATGTAGTAGTGGAATGAAGATGGGAAGAAGTCTCTGTTTTATTGAAATAGGTTTAGACACCCTAGTAGTCCTATGCAGCTACATTAAATGTAATGTTATATATGTAATATCCCAAAAAGTGATTAAGGGCTAATGACTTCAAAAATGGATGTAATTATTGTTGAATAAACACTTTTGGAGAATGTGTGATGGGAATTTGGTGGTTTTAGTCATTCCAATGGTTTTCTTGTGAAAAATTGTGTGGGAATAAGTTTGATTGTTGATTTTGGAGCCATTAGACACATTGGTTAAAAACTTGATAAACTGTTAAGTGTAATTCTGCGTAGGGCAGTCAGTTTATAAGGACATTTTGAATAGGCAAATAGTGTCAAAAAATTTTGAAACATTTCAGTCTTAAAGATCACATGTCAAGCTTCAAAATGGATATAAAATTCATGTCATTTCGTTTTGTGAGATGGGAGTTATGAATTTTTGAAATTTGCCCAGCGAAATTGATTTTTTTCTGGAACAATAGGAAAAGATTAATATTTTGGGAATTTTGTGATTCCATATAGTAAATTTCTATATTTTTCCTTGAATCTAGACTCAATAAGGGTTCTATAGGCTTTGAAATCACTCCAATTCGATTTTTCTAGAATTAGTTATGATTTGGCAAAATTTAGGCAGAAATCTGCCAGAATTTCTGAAAATATGAAATTGTTGGAAATTAAATTAATAATTAAATATAATATAATATATGATATTAAATATCATTATCCTTCTTTTTCTAGCCATTTTCACGCCATTTTCTATATAGTAAATTTCTATATTTTTCCTTGAATCTAGACTCAATAAGGGTTCTATAGGCTTTGGAATCGCTCCAATTCGATTTTTCTAGAATTAGTTATGATTTGGCAAAATTTAGGCAGAAATCCGCCAGAATTTCTGAAAATATGAAATTGTTGGAAATTAAATTAATAATTAAATATAATATAATATATGATATTAAATATCATTATCCTTCTTTTTCTAGCCATTTTCACGCCATTTTCAGCTGAAGCAAGAGAGAGAATGTTGAGAGTTTAGAGGGACAAAGGGTAGAAATCTCACAAGGTAAGCTGATTTCTCCGACGATTTAGCTCCTAACGCATATAACTCCGACCCTAAGCTACTCCTCTTCATTCTTTAAGGTTTGGAGGCTCAAAAATTTGTTGTTATTAAAGGTTAGGGTTTCAGCCATATTTGGGAAAAGCTTGTGGGAGCTTGAGGTAACTTCCAAACCTTCATATATTAACTATTCTGGCTGCTGTGGGCAATTTAATCGGTGAAATTTCACTGGATTGCCGTTGGTTTTAAATTTTGGAAATTGAGTTGCCTAAGGATTATGTTGCCAAATTTTAGTTCAAATGGTAGTAATAACCTAATGTAATAGTTAATAAAGTGGCTAAGAGTAGAAAGGAACACGTTTACAGACCCGAAATCGTAAAACCCCAATTTTCCCTGGAAAACACATAAATTTTGGCCATCTCTAGAAATGGGTCTTAAAGTTGGATTTTCAATGATTTGATGATTCCATTACGTTCAGGTGGGGTTACAGTTGGCCACTTTTTCAGAAAAGGCCGAAAAAGCATAATTACGAAAATGCCCCTGAAACCCTTAAAGTGGGCCTCCCAAGGGTAAATTTGTAATTTAACATTGAATTTGATAATTCTGAGTCCAGAAATGGATTTCTTGGGTGGAAATATGTTAGTTTAGCTCAGGTTAGAATTTTGGTAAAAGTGCAGCCGGACATGGTAGACGGGGCCAGGCCGGGTCCCCGTGGGCATTTTTATAAATTTTCATTATAGACTCATATAAAACCTATAAATGCTATGGAAGTGTCTAAATGGTGCATTTGGAATTATAGGATTCGACATTTGTCCTGATAGTGAACAACCTGTGCCAGATCACGTTCGGAAAGAACCAGGTAGTGACTCTTTCTCTAATACTATGTGTAATGCACTGTATGTGTATTGTATCACTGTTTAGTGATGATTTCTAATGCTGCTACAGTTATAGCTAGTGATAGCTATCGTTTGGAATTGTAGCTATTGTTATACAGCGTAAGCTGTTGTTATTGTGATTACAACGAGAACTGTCGTATTGTGTATACAGCCGTGAATACTGCCATTTGTGGTAAAAGCCGTGTATCTTTGTGCCACTGCTACTGTTGTTGTTTGTGATTTATTTACATGTTGTGTGCTTATATATTGTATGAGTGACTTGTTACTACTGAGATTCTTTTGAATCTCATTCTTTCCATGAACTGACCTACAGACAGGGCAAGTGACTCAAAAGGGAAGCGGACAACCAAGAGCAGCTAGGACTCCTTAGAGATCTTTGATGTTGGTTGTTGTTATCTATTTTGATTTGGGATTACTGTATATATATGGAATGATTTTGTGTAAACCCTTACATGGGAAACTATTAGTGAATGAATGAAACCCAGGGGTTGCCGGGACTTTTATTGTACACTCTGATATGTATGAATGCGATTCAACTGCACAGGGTAATTATATTTGAAACTTGAATTTGAGACCAGAATAGGAATGAAATTTTAAAGAGTTTGTGAAAACCCTACCTTAAGGATGGGAGTTTGAAATATGTTTAATTATTTGTTGGTCTCGAATTCATTTTAATTACACCTTTTCGAATCATAATTATAGTTTTGAAGGCAGGGGGTTACAATATCCTTATGGAAAATTGCAAATGGGAGAAGCTCACCCAACTGCTGTGACACTTCATTAATTGTAAGTAAGAAGAGGAGGTTAGTGATTATGAAACTATAGCCCTTACTGAAGAGTGTAGCGCTATTCTTCTCAACAAGCTACCATGTAACAGAAAGATCCAGGAAGCTTTTTTATACCTTGTATAGTTGGAGAAAAGTTTCAAGGAGAAGCATTATGTGATCTAGGATCAAGTGTTAATTTGATGCCACTATCAGTATTTAGAAAATTGCAACTGGAAAAGCTCACCCAACTGTTGTGACACTTCAGCTAGATAATCAAAGTTTAGCTTATCTAAAGGGTAGCATTGAAGATGTTTTGGTTAAAGCTGACAAGTTTATTTTCCTTGCTAACTTTATTGTTCTAGCTTATGATGAAGATAGATATCTACCACTTATATTGGGTAGACCTTTCCTTACTATAGCTCGAACTCTAATGGAATTAAGGCAAACTATTTTAAAGGAATCCATTGAACAAGCACCAATCCTAGAGATTAAACCCTTACCATCACATCTAAAGTATGCATATCGGGTAAATCTGAGACACACCCTATTATCATATCTTCTTCTTTATCTAAAGATCAAAAAGAAAGGTTGCTACAAGTTCTTCAATATTACAAAAGAGCTTTGGGTTAGACATTTGCTGACATTAAAGGTATAAGTCCTTCAATTGTGATACACAAGATACTCTTGAGGATGATCATAGGAAATCCATTCAAAATAAGAGACAATTAAATCCTATGATGAAAGAAGTGATCAAGAAGGAAGTCATCAAGTGGTTAGATGTTAGGATCATTTACCCCATCTCTGATAGCACGTGGGTTAGCCCAATGTAATGTGTTCCTAAGAAAGGAGGAATGACAGTGATTACTAATGAGTAAGATAAGCTCATCCCACTTACATGGTTTCTGGCTGGAGTATTTGAATGGATTACAAAAAGCTGAATGATGCTACAAGGAAAGAACATTTCTCACTTCTTTTTATTGATAAGATGTTAGACTGATTGGCCGATAAAGAATTCTTTTACTTTTTAGATGGGTATTCAGGATATAATCAAATAGATATTGCTCTTGGAGATCAAAAGAAAATAATATTCAACTTTCCATATGGCACTTTTGCCTTTAGAAGAATGCCTTTTGGTTTGTGTAATGCCCCCGCTACCTTCCAAAGATGCATGATAAGTATATCCTCCGATATGATAAAAGAAATAATAGAAGTTTTTATGGATGACTTCTCAGTATTTGGTAACTCATATGAAGAATGGTTAATAAATCTAGATAAAGTGTTGAAGAGATGTCAGGAGACAAATTTAGTTCTCAATTAGGGGAAATGTCATTTTATAGTGACTGAAGGAACAGTTTGGGACATAAAGTTTCTAAAAAGGGCTTAGAGGTTGATAGAGCCAAGACTTCTATAATTGAGCAGCTTCCTCCTTCTTCTACTCTCAAAGCTGTGAGAAGTTTCTTGGGTCATGCTGAGTTCTATCATCGATTCATTAAAGATTTTTCCAAGATTTCAAAGCCGGTTTCACAACTGCTTGACTGAAGAGTAAATGAAGGCTTTTGAAGAACTAAAGAGAAGATTGATTTCAACCCCTATCATTATAGCTCCTGATTGGTCACTTCCTTTTGAAGTAATGTGTGATGCAAGTGACTATATTGTTGGAGTTGTGTTGTGGCAAAAGTGTAACAAGGTCTTTCATCCCATCTATTTTGCAAGTAGAACCCTAATGGCAGCTCAAGTAAATTATTCAACTACTGATGGGGGCTAATATTATAGTTCACAATGATTATTCTGCTATTAAATATTTGTCAGGGAAGAAGGAGTCTAAACCTAGATTGATTAGATGAGTTTTATTGCAACAGGAATTCAATGTGCATATAGTTTACTGATGATTTGTCTAGGATTGTAAATACTTCTGATTGTGTGAATGATTTGTTGATTAAATAAAGTTTTCCTGATGAACAATTGTTTGTTGTTAGTAGTTATGGTTTTCCATGGTATGCTGATATTGTGCACTATCTTCAGTCTTTGCCCATTAGCTTTAAAGCAATTTCCTGTTCTCTTATATTTTCTACTTCAATTGCACCCATAAAGGACACATAAATCACTCTAAAAGGACCAGACCATCTAGATCTAAGTTTTTAGGAAACAACTTTATCCTTGAGTTAAAGACAAGAGCCAATTGCCCCAGCTTAAAAGTACACTTCAAGATATGCTTGCCATGCCATTTCTTTGTCTTTTCTTTATATAGTCTTCGATGTGCACTATCATATGCTTGAAGTCTCAATTCTTCCAATTCATTCAGTTGTAACACCTTTTGCTCCAGCTTGCATGTGCCAAATATGTTTTGGAGAATTTTGATTACACTTGGGAAAGGAATTATAATTGGACTATAGGATTAAGTAATGTGGGATTAGAATTTATTCTAATTTGCTAATAGGATAGGAATATACCTATCATATTAAGTAAACAAGAAAACAAAGAGAATAAGTTAATAGTTCAAACAAGCTCTAATTCAAGAATCAATTCATAGCTACACTAGGTTCAAAAAATGAATTAGCCACAAATGGCTATAATAAAATCCATGAAATTAAAATAAAATCTATATTCAACGGCAAAAAGAAAAGAAACAAAGAGAACAAAAATGTCAAAAGCTCCCTTCTTCTAGTATCGATCCTCTCTGCTGTTGCAATAGCAAGTCACTAGAAAATCCCAGAGGTGTCTTGCCGCCATCAAATTATTGCCTCTTGAATGTGTACTAACTCCTTACCACATTTCATAGACAGAGGACACCATTTTCCTTATCAAAACCTCACTTGAATCCGATTGTACCACTTATCCTCCAAAATTGGCATTCTGTCTAATAACCTATAGAACATCACATATCTCTTCCTAATATGAGTTCTTATTGGATTTAACTTCCAAAACACAATTTAAATATTTAATCCTCAAAGAAACCAAATCAAAATCACTCATAAGATCAAGCTTTTGCTTCAGACTTTACATGCATGTAGCACTCTATTTTCAATTTAGAAGAAAAAGAAGAAAAAGAGTACACACAAGGTCAACATATGGTTTAAAACCTCCAAAATTTTAACACCTATAAACCCAAATTACATGCTTTGTTTCAGTGCACAAATTGCAGAACCAAAAACCTCAAAATTGACATGCAATGACTCATTCTTACCTTCCATAATGACAAATTATTTCCCAAAGATACCCAACTTCTAGCACAATTTTAACCTAAAGAAAATCACTAATCAACCGAAATGAGCTTGAAAAAGGGTGTAGAAGACTTACCTAAACAAAAATCTAAGGTTGCATGTGATCTCCAGCCTCTTCTTCAACAAAATTTTTGGTGACTCTCCGGTCTCTCTCACTTAAACTCTCCCTCAGTCTCTCCCTCTTTCTCTCTTTCTCTCTCTTTCTTTTCTTTGTTCTCTAGATGAAAATGATGAAAAAGAGAGCAAATGGAGTGTTTTGTTTATGAGTGTGTGAGTGGTGGGTGCATGTATATAGGTGTGTGTTTGTTTTATCTCATTGGCTAAGGCTTTAATTGTTCTAATTTGTCTAAAATAAAATCTCTTAAATGGAACTCTAGTCCTCTTGATCATGGGTAGCACATTTGGGTTTCATAATTTGGCTTAAAATTTAGCTCAATTCCGATTTTTGGGTCTGTGTAATAAAATTACTAATTTTCCCTTTTCTTTACCAGTGATGACTTACCATATAAATTCTATAAATTAATCCATAATACCTTATAAGGATTTTCTTCCCCAATTAGCTTCTTTAAGACATAAAATAATTTCCCTAAGATTTTCAAGCCAAACAATAACCTCTAACTATTTTTCCTTGAATATTTAGGAAGATAGGCTTTTAATTTGAAGAAATTAACTTTTAAAATTATGGGTCATTTTTACGGAACTAAGCCTCTTCACAATTTTTATAAATCCCAAAAATTCATGGTTTGGATACATTCTTAGATTGGCAAGTGATTGATCATGTATTGGATAGAAAAGCTAAATGGCAATGGCATTAGATGAATTCTTAGTAGGTAGTCATGAGCTAGTAAGGTTTTTGGGAATATTCATATTCATTACATGTGTTTTCTAGACATGGATTTACTAGACATGGAAATGAGAAATGTTAGATCCCAAGTTTTGATGATAAAAAACAGACAATCGTGTACAAATCATGTTTTTAGGAGATTAAGAAAAGTTTACAAAGTTACCAAATGTATAGAGGAAGTTTTCTGATGTCTGCTGTGAAATTGCACTGGAGTGCTCGAGCATGGATTTTGCACTCAAGATAGATCTCTTCTGTGCTCGAGCAGGTGCGAGTGAAAGCTAGAAAGTGTGCACTCGAGAGACATTCCACTGTTATGTTCACTGACTCACTCAAGCACTGGAGTTACCACTCGAGCAGAGAAGCCATTCTCACTCGAGCACATGCGAGCAAGGGTCTGCGAGTGCTTGGCCGAGAGCAAGTAATAGCATGCTTCCTTCATTCACTCGAGCAGAGACATCAATGCTCGAGCATGAGCATTCTGTGCTCGAGCAAGGTACTGCGAGTGCTTGGCCGAGAGTCATGAAGTTCAGAGAAGTGCAAGTGTGCTCGAGCACACCCTTATATACTCGAGTGACACATCAAAACCTGCGAGTGAAAATTCTATCCCTCTCCAAATCTGATGCGAGTGCTTGTTTAAAAGGAATAATACTTGAGAATATTCTTCTTACTCGAACAGGAGTCTGTGTGCTCGAGTGAGGGCCCACATCACCTGCGAGTGATAATTTTATCCCTTTGAAATCCTGATGCGAGTGTTGGTATTGAGAACATATTCCTGGAGAATATGCGTCTCACTCGAGCAGGAGTGTGTGTGCTCGAGTGAGGGACCATATCACCCGCGAGTACAAAATCTCACTCTTGTCAAAATGGTGTGCGAGTGATGACCCGAGAAGACACTCCCAGTGGAAAATGCAAGATCACTCAAGCAGAGGGAGTTGTGATCGAGTGAGATCCCACTTCACTCGCGAGTGAAGATTCGGTCTCTCTGAAATTCTATGCAAGCACAACCCGATAACAGAAGCATATGAAGGAAAATAGGAGATCACTCGAAGTGAGCCTTTCATGCTCGAGTGATGCCCTGTTAGAACACCAAAAATGCCAAGTCTCACAACGTTCAATCCGAATATGGTTTATTGTTATTTATTCATATCATCATTACTTATTATCATTGTTTAACATTACTCTGAATGTATTATAAGTGTGATACAGGAAGATGAACGTTTGAAATTAGCTGTTACGGATAAAGTCAAACAGCGGCAGACAACATGATTACAAACACGTTCGCACCTACCGCATTCAGAATATTCAAACATGTGCGTGTCCTTCAATAGTTGCAAAAGTCCCGCTCCTCAAATGTTGATTTTCCAAACGGGCAAAACCTGAAGCAACTATATATACAGAGATTCAAGGATAATAAAAAAAAACAACGTAGCACAAGAATTCACAAGCTTATACACGAGTCTCTGCTATTCATCATTTTCTCTGTATACACATTGATCTTCAGTGTTTATTCATTTGCTCTGTAAGAGAGTCTTCATACAATTCAAATTCTATGTTTATATGATCTCAAGGTATTGGGACCTTGAGAGGGTAGTTTTTCTTTACGAGAGAAGCAGTTGAGAGAATTCCTTGTTGTACCTTCCACTCATAAGCCTTATAAGATACAAGCAGAAGAGAACGTAGCTGCTCGTAAGACTTACAGTGGTGTAAGCAGGAGAGAACGTTGCTGCTCATAAGTTTTGTATACATAAGCAAGTGAGAAGGGTCATAGGTTGTTTTTCTGCACGTAAGACTTGTCGTAAGGGGGAGAGAAGTTTCTTGTTGAGAGAATATTTCTGCTCGTAGTCTGTTCAAGGACGATTGTTGTTTTGTGGCATTCTGAGAGCCCATTGAATCTTGGAGGTATAGTGAAAATCTCAGTAGGTCTTGATCTCTGAGGACTGGACGTAGGCCTGGTTGTTAGGTCAAACCAGTATAACTCTCTGTGTTCAAATCTTCTCAACTCTACTCTGTCTACTATATTTTTCATATCATCACATCAAGCAAAAAATTTATAACATCACCCAATTCACCCCCCTCTTGGGTGAAGCTTGCCTCTTACATTTGGTATCAGAGCCTTGTCTTCTCCGAAGAGCCTAACAGCTTGAGAAGGATCCGACAAATGGCAACAATGGGTGAAAATTGAAAAGAGGCAAGCTTCACCCAAGAGGGGGGTGAATTGGGTGATGTTATAAATTTTTCGTTTGAGGTGGTGAAATGTAAATATAGTGACTAGAGTAGAGTAGAGAAGATTTGAACACAGAGAGTTATACTGGTTCGGCCTAACAACAATGCCTACGTCCAGTCCTCAGAGATCAAGACCTACTGAGTTTCTCACAATATCTCCAAGATTCAATGGGCTCTCAGAACGCCATAAGACAACAATCGTCCTTGAATGGACTACGAACAGAAATATTCTCTCAACAAGAAACTTCTCTCCCCCTTACGACAAGTCTTATGTGCAGAGAAACAACCTATGACTCTTCTCACTTGCTTATGTATACAAGACTTATGAGCAGCAACGTTTTCTTCCGCTTACACCTCTGTAAGTCTTATGAACAACAACGTTCTCACCTGCTTGTATCTTATAAGGCTTATGAGTGAAAGACACTACAAGGAATTCTCTCAACTGCTTCTCTCGTAAGGAATAACTACCCTCTCAAGATCCCAATATCTTGAGATCACACAAATATAGTATTTTGAGTTTGTATGAAGACTCTCTTACAGAGTAAATGGATAAACACTGAAGATCAAAAGTGTATACAGAGAAATTAGATGAAGAACAGAGAATTGATATGAGCTTGTGAATTCTTGTGCTACGTCGTTCTCTGCGTATGTGTATCTCTATCTCTTCGTTCTCCTTGAATTTCTGTATATATAGAGCCTCCTCAGTTTTTGCCCGTTTGAACACTCAATATTGGAGGAGCGGGTCTTTTGAAAATATTGGCAGGCACGTGCATGTTGAAATGGAATAACAGAGAATTGATATGAGCTTGTGAATTCTTGTGCTACGTCGTTCTCTGCGTATGTGTATCTCTATCTCTTCGTTCTCCTTGAATTTCTGTATATATAGAGCCTCCTCAGTTTTTGCCCGTTTGAACACTCAATATTGGAGGAGCGGGTCTTTTGAAAATATTGGCAGGCACGTGCATGTTGAAATGGAATAAACTGAGTGCGGTAGGTGCCAGCGTGTTTATAATCATCTTGTCTGCCGTTGTATCACTTTTCTCATGTGGCTCAATTCAAACGTTCATATTCCTGTATCATCCTCTTAAAACATTCAAAACAATGTTAAACAAAGATAAAAAGTAATGATGATATGAATTAATAACAATAAATCATATTCGTAATGAACGTTGTGATACTTAGCATTTTCTGTGGCCAAACAGGGCATCACTCGAGCATGAAAGTCTCACCTCGAGTGATCTCCTATTTTCCTTCATAAGCCTCTGTTATCGGGTTGTGCTTGCATGGAAAAACAGAGAGAAAATATCTTCACTCGCGGGTGAAGAGAGGTCTCACTCGAGCACAAAATCTCTGCTCGAGTGATCTTTACACTTTACACAGGGAATGTCTTCTCGGGTCATCACTCGCATACCATTTTGACAAGAGTGAGAATTTGCACTCGCGAGTGATATGGACCCTCACTCGAGCACACTTACCTCTGCTCGAGTGAGAGGCATATTCTCAAGGAATATGCTTTCTAAACCATCACTCGCACCAGAATGTCAGAGGGATAGAATTTTCACTCGCGAGTGATTTTGGCCCTCACTCGAGCACACTTAGCTCTGCTCGAGTGAGAAGCATATTCTCAAGGAATATGCTCTCTTGAACAAGCACTCGCAACTGAATTGGAGAGGGATGAAAATATTACTCGCAAGCATGGACGAGTCACTCCAAGCATGGATGAGTGTGCTCGAGCACACTTGTACTTTTCTGAACTTCAAGACTCTCGGCCAAGTACTCGCAGTGCCTTTCTCGAGTGAATGATGGAAGCATACCTTAACTTGCTCTCGGCCAAGCACTCGCATGCCTTGCTCGAGTGAGGAGAGGAAGCATGCCATTACTTGCTCTCGGCCAAGCACTCGCATGCCCTCACTCGCATACGTGCTCGAGTGAGAATGACTTCACTGCTCGAGTGCATCCCTTGTGCTTTAAGTGATCCATTGAATATAAAGGGAGAATCCCTCTCGGGTACTCACTTCCTGGCTTTCTCTCACACCTGCTCGAGTGCAGATTTCATGCTCGAGCACTCAAGTGCAATTTCTCAGCAGATATCAGCAAACTTCAAATATGCATTTGGTAACTTGGAATCTTTTCTTAACCTTCTAAAAACATGTTTTACATATAATTGAATTATTGTTATCATCAAAACTTGGGATCTAACATTCTCCCCCTTTTGGATGATGACAAAACTCTTTGTGATGAAGGTTTAAAAGAAATTGTATGAAATTGAAAAGTTTTGAAATTTCTACAAAGTTTCCAAAATGCATATCAAGTTTTCCTGCAATGTTTCCTTTAGACACTTAATAGCCAAGATAAGTATAATATGAGGTAAATAACTTAACAAGAATTTAAAAACTTGAAACATTGAAATTTTGATAATTAAAAAAAAACTTGAACCATGTCATTAATTGTAACAAACTTGAACAACAAGATAATTTCAGAATATAACTTCAAAATAGTAAAATGACCTACATATCAAATCCTACCCAATACAGAAAACTACCCAAACACCCATATACACCCCTACAGCCTACAGAAGCTCAGAAGACATCACACATCCTTCTCCCCCATTTTGTCAACATCAGAAGGGGGTTCTGGAGGTGGAACAAAAGATATCATGGCAGAGAGAGGGTCAATGGGCTGGTCAGGAGGAGATGGTGGTTGAGGGACAAAAGTAACATCTATATTAGACTCAGGATCAGTGAAAAGTACATGAGTCTCTGGATGAGGGGGTGAGGTATGAGTGGACTCTGGAGGCACCCCGGAAGATGAGGAGGGAAAATGTGAATGCAGGAAAGTCTCCATATTAGTGATCCTCTGTGACATCTCATCTTGTGTTTTGAACATCAGTTCAAAGTTAAGATTGGCCTGGTCTACCAATTTAACGACTTGTGTTTCCATCTTCTCCACAAGCTTCTCATACTCAGTCACTAGCTCCTTCTTCAAACTTGACACAGCATGATTAATTACCTCAGACAGATGATTGGACAGAGAAGCATTGAGAAAGGAAGGAGGAGGAATAGGCTCTTGTGCTGATGATTGTGCCTCATCTCCTCTGGATGGAGTGGCTTCCCTCTTTGATGTGGCTTTGGTCCGACTCACCGGAAGATTGATACCCATATGAGTTAATTGAGTCTTTCCAAACCTTGAGATGAGAACCCTTTCTTTTCCTTCCAAGTACCAGATTTTGTTTTTCATCAAGATGAAGGAAACAAGTTGAGGGTAAGGTATGGTTGTGGATCTTGTTGAAGAAAATCAAAACCTTCTCATCTCACTGAAAATGATCTCCCCTACATTCCTTTGTTGACCAGCAACCAATGAAGCCAATAGATAGTAATCCTTTTGTGCAAAGTGGGTAAAGTTTTTGGATTTATTGACTATGCTCCGGGAATAAATGTAATGAAGGATTCTGTGATTATCAGGCATATCAATAGGCTTGAAAGTGAGGGGGCCAATTGGGTCTTTTGGTCTCAAAATGTTAAAAGTTTCATTGGCAGAGAATGGGGGTGGATCAGTAGGAGGTGCAACATAACCAAGCAAACCATTAATGATTTTGGCAGAAATCATAATGAATTTCCCTCTAATGGTTGTAGATACAGCTTCTTCAATTAGATCACCAGATCTAGACATAATATTATGAACTTTCATATTGCTGTAAAAGGTTTTCACAACAGTGGGGGAATATGGCATATGAATATTTAGCCAGGGAGCATAGTACTGAAGGTAAGGATACAAGTCCAAATGACAATTCTTTTTCAGATAATCCAAATCAACATATACTACTGGGCAGAAATGTCTATGTTTGAATTCATCATCATATACCTTCTGTGGTAAAGCCTTAAGCTCTGTCACATTGAATCCCTCAGGAGGACTAGTGAGTTGGTCATCCACTGGTGCTTGAGATGCAGAAGGTGCTCCTGAAGCAGAAGCACTTGGGTGCTTAGCTTGGTGTGAACTTGAAACACCGGCTTGAGATGTAATCTTCCCAACAATCTTGTCCAATTTGGATTTTTCTATTGCTTCCCTGAGTTGTTTACTGAAAGTATCCCCAGAAGAAGAGGATGAATGGGGTTGCTCTGAATCCTTCTTCTTTCCCTTCCCTTGTACCTCTTTGGATTGAGACCGGGTGAATATGGGTTCCTTGATTATGGGTTCCTTGAAGACCACACCCTTTGGTTTCTTTTGAGGAGGTTGGTCTTTCTTGGAAACATGAGGCTTTGGGTGAGGTTTCTTAGCCGGAGTCCTCTTTTTGGTTTTTGGCTTTGGAGAAGGTGAAGGTGAGGGTGAGTTTTTGGGAGATGGAGGAGTAAGTTCAGGGGTTCCAGATTCACTGGCAGCAGAGTGAGTGGAAGAAGGAGAATGAGACTTTTGAGGAATAAAGGGTAACTTTGTTCTTGCCATTGGAAAAGTGGAAGAGAAACAAGAACTCTTGTTTTTGAGAGAAAAAAAAATACAAGTAGGGATTAGGGCACAAGTGAAAAATGCAGAAGACAAGAATCACCTCTTATAGAAGATTGAGAGGTTGTAACGGCGATTTGAAGCAGGAGGACGTGATTGAATGATGAGAAAACGGTTGAAGATGAAGAGTTGTGTCTTTCGAGTGAGAGAGCACTTCGAGTGAGAGGAGGAAGTGCGACGTTCTGAGCTCCTCAGTAACTGATATAAGTGACAGTGCTCGAGCATGAACCCTAGTGCTCGAGTGATGTTCATACTGTGCTCGAGAGTGTTCTATCTGTGCTCGAGTGATGTTCTGGAAAAATAAAGAAACAAGTAGAACGTACCTGGATTGTTGATTCCCTGACATATTTTGCATCTTTGTACTCAAATCCTCCAAGATCATTTGAGTAACCATGATTTGGATAGCTTTTGCACAGAAATTTTTCTTTCTCACTCGAGCAGGCATTCCTCACTTCAAGCATGTTCATACCATGCTCGAGTGAGAATTCCTCACTCGCGAGTGAGCTCAATTTTCACAGTAGTTTATGATATATTCCTTGGTGTTCTCAACTCGTCTGTTAACCTTTGTTCTAACTATAAGAGAACAGAGCATCATGAATAGTGTTGTGCTCGAGCAGAGCTTCTTATGCTCGAGTGACACAGCTCCTCACTTGAGCAGTGCCTCCAGTGCTTCGAGTGAGACTCCTGCAAAAACACATTTTGGCCACTCCGATGCCAAAGTCAGTATGGTTATCATCAAAACAAACACTTAATTAGACATTTTAACAAGAAAACTTACAGCTCATTGGGATTAACCATTCCCAATTCTCTTCGAATATAGATAAATTGCTCTTTTGCAATTGGTTTCGTGAAAATATCCGCAAGTTGAAGATGAGTTGGTATGAATTCCACTTTGACATCTTTCTTTTGAACATGATCTCGAATGAAATGATGTCGAATGTCTATATGCTTGGTTCTTGAATGTTGTACAGGATTCTTTGCCAAGCTTATTGTGCTAGTATTATCACAATAGATTGGGATTTCTTTTAAATAAATTCCCAAATCTTGAAGTTGTTGTTTTAACCATAGCACTTGAGAACAGCAACTTGCCACAGCTATATATTCAGCTTCAGTCGAAGATAATGAAACTGTGTTCTGCTTCTTGCTGAACCATGATACTAGAGAACCTCCGAGGAATTGACATTGTCCACTGGTACTCTTTCTGTCAGTTTTATATCCACCGTGATCTGAATCTGAATATGTTATTAAATACTCGTTCCCTCTCTTTGGATACCAAAGTCCAAGCTCTGAAGTATCTCCTAGATATTTGAAAATTCTTTTTACTGTCTCTGCATGAGATACTTTAGGATTGGATTGATACCTTGCACACATTCCTACACTGAACTGAATATCTGGCCTGCTTGCTGTAAGATAGAGTAATGAACCAATCATTCCTCTATACTTTGTAATGTTGAAGCTAGGTCCCTTTACATCAGCATCCAACAATGTTGTAGAACTCATTGGAGTATCAGCTCCGTTAGCATTATCTAGACCATATTTCTTCAGCAATTCTTTCAAATACTTTGTCTGAGATATAAATATGCCATTCTTCTTTTGTTTGATCTGAAGTCCAAGAAAGAAGTTCAATTCTCCCATCATGGACATTTCAAATTCTCCCTGCATAATCTTAGAGAAATCTTGACACATAGATTCGTTAGTAGCACCAAAGATAATATCATCAACATAAATTTGAACTATTAGAATATCATTTTTGTTATGTTTGATGAATAAAGTTGTATCAACTTTACCTCTGACAAAACCTTGATCAAGAAGAAATTTGCTTAGTCTTTCATACCAAGCTCTGGGAGCTTGTTTCAAACCATATAATGCTTTCTTAAGTTTGAAGACATAATCGGGTTTCGTTTCATCTTCAAAACCAGGAGGCTGTTCGACGTATACTTCCTCCATAATATAACCATTTAGAAAAGCACTTTTTACATCCATTTGATAAAGTTTAAAACTTTTGATGCAAGCAAAGGCTAGGAGTACTCGTATTGCTTCCAATCTTGCCACTGGAGCATATGTTTCCTCATAATCAATACCTTCTTCTTGATTATAGCCTTTGGCAACCAATCTTGCTTTATTTCTCACAATGATTGCTGATTCATCAAGTTTGTTTTTGAAAACCCATTTGGTCCCTATAACCGTATGATCTTTAGGTCGAGGAACCAAATCCCAAACTTGATTTCTTTGAAATTGATTTAATTCTTCTTGCATAGCAATCACCCAATCATTATCAGATAAAGCTTCTTCTATATTAGAAGGTTCAATCTCAGAAATAAAAGCAGAAAATGTTACCTCATTGAGGATTCTATTTCTGGTTTTGACACCTTCATGAATATCTCCTATAACTTGATCAATTGGATGATCCTTCACATGTCTCCATGCTTTAGGTTGATCAAGATCATCAACATCTTCCAAATTTTGAAGATCATTTGTTTCAAAAACATCCTGTTTTGAAATAGATTTATTTTTCTTGATTGAATCCATTTCTTCTTCATCATTAAGTTTTGTCTGAGATTCAATTTCATCAAACACAACATGGATAGATTCTTCAATAGTACATGTTCTTTTATTGAAAACTCTATAAGCTTTACTTCTATTAGAATATCCTAGAAAAATACCTTCATCGGACTTTGAATCAAATTTACCTAAATTTTCCTTACCATTGTTGTGAATGAAACACTTACACCCGAAGATATGAAGATGAGCAATATTTGGCTTTCTTCCTTTGTAGAGTTCATATGGTGTCTTTCCAAGAGATTTACGAATATATGCTCTGTTTGAAATATAGCATGCAGTACTCATTGCATCTGCCCAGAACACTTGTGACATTTCTTTTTCATTAAGTAAAGCTCTTGCCATTTCTGTAAGCACTCTGTTCTTCCTTTCCACTACTCCATTTTGTTGAGGTGTTCTAGGAGCTGAGAAGTTGTGATCTATCCCCTCGTTGTTGCAGTAATCTTCAAACAATTGATTATCAAATTCTCCTCCATGATCTGTTCTAATAGAGACAATAGAAATACCTTTCTCATTCTGAACCTTTTTGGCAAACATAATAAATTCAGCAAAAGTTTCATCTTTTGAGGCAATGAATATAGTCCAAGCAAATCTTGTAAAATCATCTACAATAACTAACGTATATAAATTTCCTCCAAAACTTTTTACTCTTGCAGGTCCTACCAAATCCATATGAAGTAATTGTAAAGGTTTTGAAGTAGAAATTTCATATTTTGTTTTAAAAGATGATTTAGTTTGTTTGCCTTTTTGACATGCTTCACAAATCATGTTGTCTTTGAATTTGAGTTTGGGAAGCCCAACAACTAAATCTTTTCTGATCAATTTGTCAAGTTGATTCATATTGACATGAGCCAAACGCTTATGCCATAACCAACTTTCCTCTGATCGACTAAGAAAACAGTTTTCAGAAGAATTTGAATTTAAATCAATTGTATAACAATTACCGTCCCTTTGAGCTCGGATTTTTGCCTTGATAGTTTCCTTGTTTAGAAGTAGATCTTTCTTACTTACTATCAAGCATTCTTTTGAATCGAAAATCACCCAGTTATCTTTGTCAATGCTTTGGCTTACGCTTAAGAGATTGTGGTATAATCCTTCAACATAATATACTCCATTGATTTGAAAGCCATCTGTTCTTCCCACTTCACCAATTCCAGCAATACTTCCGGATTGATTTCCTCCAAAAGTCACCTTTCCTCCTTCTCTAGGTTCAAACATGGTGAACTTATTTTTGTCACCAGTCATGTGTCTCGAACATCCACTATCAATATACCATTTGTTCGCTCGAGATGCTTTGAGACATACCTAGAATAAGATGATCAAGTTTTAGGTACCCACACTTTCTTGGGTCCTTTGTGGTTAGTATTTGGAAAATGTGTCCCTTTCGGAACCCATTTATATGTTCCAACAACTTTTCCCTTTTTGAAATAACACGATGAAGTATAATGTCCTTTCCTATTACAAAAATTGCATGACACAAATGGATTTGATGTATGCACAGAATTCCTAAAATATTTAAGATAGTCTCTACTACTCTTCTTATTCTTATCATGCACAGCATTATATCCAATTCCAGATTTATCAAAGGAAACTTTCTGAGAACTTAAGATAACCTTGAGAGTTTCACTTCCTTTAGTAAATTTTTCAACAATCTTTGTTAAATCTTCTATTTTCTTATCTTTCTCCTTACACATTTCATGTGCTGATATGACATTACTTTCTAATTCTTTTACTTTCTTCTTATAACTAACCATTTCTTTAGCAACTTTAATGAACTCTGTATGCAATGCATTATATTCAGATAATAATTCATTATAAGAGGGTTCAGAGTCACTTACCTCAGAGTCTGATTCTTCTTCCTTAGCTACCAAGCATAAATTGGCTACTTCGTCGTTGTCGTTTTCTTCGTCTGACGAACTATCACCCCAAATAGATGATATATATGCTTTCTTTTTCTGCTTCTTTTTGTCTTTGTTCCTGAAGCATTCAGATTTGATGTGTCCTGGTTTTCCACATTCATAGCATACTATTTGGTGTTCTTTGTTTTCTTTCTTGCTTGGTCCTTCTTGATAATTCTTGAAATTCCTTTGTCCTCTTCTGTAGAATTTCTTGAACTTTCTCACGATCATTCCCATTTCATCATTACTAGGAACATCTTCATTCCCGGAAGTTTCTTCTTCTTCTTTAATAGCTTTAAATGCAACTCCCTTTTTCTTTCTATCATCGACTTCTTCAAGTTCCTTTTTGAATCTCAACTTACCTTCATATTCGGAAAGACTACCAAAGAGAGCAGCTACGGATCTCATAGACTCTCCTTTGGCTTCTTCGATAGCTGTCACCTTTGCTTCCCATTCTTTCGTAAGAATATTAAGAATCTTTCTTACCTGGGAATTTTGATCAAACGACTTTCCAAGAGCAGATAGTTGATTAACAAGATGAGTATACCTTAGTTCAAATTCTGATATACTCTCTCCAGATTTCATACGAAATAAATCATACTCTGTTATTAACGTATTGATCCTATTTTCTTTGATTCCAGATGTACCTTCGTGAGCAATTTCAAGAGCATCCCACATATCTTTGGCAGTAGGTAGAGTACATATACGAAAATATTCTTTTTGACTAAGAGCACTCTGTATCATTAAAATGGCTTTGCTATTTAATGTTACTAACCTCTTGTCATTTTCGTCAAACTCATCTGGACCCTTTTTAACTGCTCTATCTTCGATTTTCTTCACTGGAACATAGTCACCATCTTGTATAACATTCCATAATCCGTATTCGTTGGCCATCACAAACACTCTGAATTTGGCTTTCCAGAACGAAAAATGATCTCCAGCAAAACCAGGAGGTCTAGTGATTGAAGCACCGTCTGGAAGGATATTTTCACCCATTGTTGCCATTTGTCGGATCCTTCTCAAGCTGTTAGGCTCTTCGGAGAAGACGAGGCTCTGATACCAAATGAAAAGAGGCAAGCTTCACCCAAGAGGGGGGGTGAATTGGGTGATGTTATAAATTTTTCGTTTGAGGTGGTGAAATGTAAATATAGTGACTAGAGTAGAGTAGAGAAGATTTGAACACAGAGAGTTATACTGGTTCGGCCTAACAACAATGCCTACGTCCAGTCCTTAGAGATCAAGACCTACTGAGCTTCTCACAATATCTCCAAGATTCAATGGGCTCTCAGAACGCCATAAGACAACAATCGTCCTTGAATGGACTACGAACAGAAATATTCTCTCAACAAGAAACTTCTCTCCCCCTTACGACAAGTCTTATGTGCAGAGAAACAACCTATGACTCTTCTCACTTGCTTATGTATACAAGACTTATGAGCAGCAACGTTTTCTTCCGCTTACACCTCTGTAAGTCTTATGAACAACAACGTTCTCACCTGCTTGTATCTTATAAGGCTTATGAGTGAAAGACACTACAAGGAATTCTCTCAACTGCTTCTCTCGTAAGGAATAACTACCCTCTCAAGATCCCAATATCTTGAGATCACACAAATATAGTATTTTGAGTTTGTATGAAGACTCTCTTACAGAGTAAATGGATAAACACTGAAGATCAAAAGTGTATACAGAGAAATTAGATGAAGAACAGAGAATTGATATGAGCTTGTGAATTCTTGTGCTACGTCGTTCTCTGCGTATGTGTATCTCTATCTCTTCGTTCTCCTTGAATTTCTGTATATATAGAGCCTCCTCAGTTTTTGCCCGTTTGAACACTCAATATTGGAGGAGCGGGTCTTTTGAAAATATTGGCAGGCACGTGCATGTTGAAATGGAATAACAGAGAATTGATATGAGCTTGTGAATTCTTGTGCTACGTCGTTCTCTGCGTATGTGTATCTCTATCTCTTCGTTCTCCTTGAATTTCTGTATATATAGAGCCTCCTCAGTTTTTGCCCGTTTGAACACTCAATATTGGAGGAGCGGGTCTTTTGAAAATATTGGCAGGCACGTGCATGTTGAAATGGAATAAACTGAGTGCGGTAGGTGCCAGCGTGTTTATAATCATCTTGTCTGCCGTTGTATCACTTTTCTCATGTGGCTCAATTCAAACGTTCATATTCCTGTATCATCCTCTTAAAACATTCAAAACAATGTTAAACAAAGATAAAAAGTAATGATGATATGAATTAATAACAATAAATCATATTCATAATGAACGTTGTGATACTTAGCATTTTCTGTGGCCAAACAGGGCATCACTCGAGCATGAAAGTCTCACCTCGAGTGATCTCCTATTTTCCTTCATAAGCCTCTGTTATCGGGTTGTGCTTGCATGGAAAAACAGAGAGAAAATATCTTCACTCGCGGGTGAAGAGAGGTCTCACTCGAGCATAAAATCTCTGCTCGAGTGATCTTTACACTTTACACAGGGAATGTCTTCTCGGGTCATCACTCGCATACCATTTTGACAAGAGTGAGAATTTGCACTCGCGAGTGATATGGACCCTCACTCGAGCACACTTACCTATGCTTGAGTGAGAAGCATATTCTCAAGGAATATGCTTTCTAAACCATCACTCGCACCAGAATGTCAGAGGGATAGAATTTTCACTCGCGAGTGATTTTGGCCCTCACTCGAGCACACTTACCTCTGCTCGAGTGAGAAGCATATTCTCAAGGAATATGCTCTCTTGAACAAGCACTCGTAATTGAATTGGAGAGGGATGAAAATATTACTCGCAAGCATGGACGAGTCACTCCAAGCATGGATGAGTGTGCTCGAGCACACTTGTACTTTTCTAAACTTCAAGACTCTCGGCCAAGTACTCGCAGTGCCTTTCTCGAGTGAATGATGGAAGCATACCTTAACTTGCTCTCGGCCAAGCACTCGCATGCCTTGCTCGAGTGAGGAGAGGAAGCATGCCATTACTTGCTCTCGGCCAAGCACTCACATGCCCTCACTCGCATACGTGCTCGAGTGAGAATGACTTCACTGCTCGAGTGCATCCCTTGTGCTTCAAGTGATCCATTGAATATAAAGGGAGAATCCCTCTCGGGTACTCACTTCCTGGCTTTCTCTCACACCTGCTCGAGTACAGAAGTGATTTGTGCTCGAGTGCAGATTTCATGCTCGAGCACTCAAGTGCAATTTCTCAGCAGATATCAGCAAACTTCAAATATGCATTTGGTAACTTGGAATCTTTTCTTAACCTTCTAAAAACATGTTTTACACATAATTGAATTATTGTTATCATCAAAACTTGGGATCTAACAAAAATATCCTTCCAGACGGAGCTTCAATCACTAGACCTCCTGGTTTTGCTGAAAACATTTTTCGTTCTGGAAAGCTAAATTCAGAGTGTTCGTGATGGCCAACGAGTACGGATTATGGAATGTTATACAAGATGGTGACTATATTCCAATGAAGAAAATCGAAGATAGAGCAGTTAAAAAGAGCCCAGATGAGTTTGACGAGAATGACAAAAGGTTAGTGACATTAAATAGTAAAGCCATTCTAATGATACAGAGTGCTCTTAGTCAAAAAGAATATTTTCGTATATGTACTCTACCAACTGCCAAAGATATGTGGGATGCTCTTGAAATTGCTCATGAAGGTACATCTGGAATCAAAGAAAATAGAATCAATACTTTAATTACAGAATATGATTTATTTCGTATGAAATCTGTTGAAAGTATATCAGAATTTGAACTAAGGTATACTCATCTTGTTAATCAATTATCTGCTCTTGGAAAGTCGTTTGATCAAAATTCCCAGGTAAGAAAGATTCTTAATATTCTTACGAAAGAGTGGGAAGCAAAGGTGACAGCCATCGAAGAAGCTAAAGGAGAATCTATGAGATCTGTAGCTGCTCTCTTTGGAAGTCTTTCTAAATATGAAGGTAAGTTGAGATTCAAAAAGGAACTTGAAGAATTCGATGATAAAAAGAAAAAGGGAGTTGCACTTAAAGCTATCAAAGAAGAAGAAGAAACTTCCGAGAATGAAGATGTCCCTAGTGATGATGAAATGGGAATGATCGTGAGAAAATTCAAGAAATTCTACAGAAGAGGTCAAAGGAATTTCAAGAACTATCAAGGTGGACCAAGCAAGAAAGAAAATAAAGAACAACAAATAGTATGCTATGAATGTGGGAAACCAGGACACATCAAATCTGAATGTTTCAGAAACAAAGACAAAAAGAAGCTGAAAAAGAAAGCATATATATCATCTATTTGGGGTGATAGTTCGTCAGACGAAGAAAATGACAACGACGATGTAGCAAATCTATGCTTGGTAGCTAAGGAAGAAGGATCAGACTCTGAGGTAAGTGATTCTGAACCCTCTTATGATGAATTGTTATCTGAATATAATGCATTGCATACAGAGTTCATCAAAGTTGCTAAAGAAATGGTTAGTTATAAGAAGAAAGTAAAAGAATTAGAAAGTAATGTCATATCATCATATGAAATGTGTAAAGAGAAAGATAAGAAAATAGAAGATTTAACAAAGATTGTTGAAAAGTTTACTAAAGGAAGTAAAACTCTCAAGGTTATTTTAAATTCTCAGAAAGTTTCATTTGATAAATCTGGAATTGGATATAATTCTGTGCATGATAAGAATAAAAGATATAAGAAGAATAGTAGAGATTATCTTAAATATTTCAGGAATTCTGTGCATATATCGAATCCATTTACATCATGCAATTATTGTAATAGGAAAGGACATTATACTTCATCGTGTTATTTCAAAAAGGGATAGGTTCTTGGAACATATAAATGGGTTCCGAAAGGGACACATACTTCAAATACTAACCACAAAGGACCCAAGAAAGTGTGGGTACCTAAAACTTGATCATCTTATTCTAGGTATGTCTCAAAGCATCTCGAGCGAACAAATGGTATATTGATAGTGGATGTTCGAGACACATGACTGGTGACAAAAATAAGTTCACCATGCTTGAAACTAGAGAAGGAGGAAAGGTAACATTTGGAGGAAATCAATCTGGACGTATTGCTGGAATTGGTGAAGTCGGAAGAACCGATGGCGTTCAAATCAACGGAGTATATTATGTTGAAGGATTATGCCGCAATCTCTTAAGCGTAAGTCAAAGCACTGACAAAGATAACTGGGTGATTTTTGACTCAAAAGAATGCTTGATAGTAAGCAAGAAAGATCTACCCCTAAACAAAGAAACTATCAAGGCAAAGATCCGAGCTCAAAGGGACGGTAATTGTTATACTATTGATTTAAATTCAAATTCTTCTGAAAATTGTTTTCTTAGTCGATCAGAGGAAAGTTGGTTATGGCATAAGCGTTTGGCTCATGTCAATATGAATCAACTTGACAAATTGATTAGAAAAGATTAGTTGTTGGTCTTCCCAAACTCAAATTCAAAGACAACATGATATATGAAGCATGTCAAAAAGGCAAATAAACTAAATCTTCTTTTAAAACAAAAATATGAAATTTCTACTTCAAAACCTTTACAATTACTTCATATGGATTTGGTAGGACCTGCAAGAGTAAAAAGTTTTGGAGGAAATTTATATACGTTAGTAATTGTTGATGATTTTACAAGATTTGCATGGACTATATTTATTGCCTCAAAAGATGAAACTTTTGCTGAATTTATTATGTTTGCCAAAAAGGTTCAAAATGAGAAAGGTATTTCTATTGTCTCTATTAGAACATATCATGGAGGAGAATTTGATAATCAGTTGTTTGAAGATTACTGCAACAACGAAGGAATAGATCACAACTTCTCAGCCCCTAGAACACCTCAACAAAATGGAGTAGTGGAAAGGAAGAACAGAGTTCTTACAGAAATGGCAAGAGCATTACTTAATGAAAAAGAAATGTCATAAGTGTTCTGGGCAGATGCAATGAGTACTGCATGCTATATTTCAAACCGAGCATATATTCGCAAATCTCTTGGAAAGACACCATATGAACTCTACAAGGGAAGAAAGCCAAATATTGCTTATCTTCATATATTCGGGTGTAAGTGTTTCATTCACAACAATGGTAAAGAAAATTTAGGTAAATTTGATTCAAAGTCTGATGAAGGTATATTTTTAGGATATTCTAATAGAAGTAAAGCTTACAGAGTTTTCAATAAAAGAACATGTACTGTTGAAGAATCTATTCATGTTGTGTTTGATGAAATTGAATCTCAGACAAAACTTAACGATGAAGAAGAAATGGATTCAATCAAGAAAAACAAATCTATTTCAAAGCAGGATGATTTTGAAACAAATGATTTTCAAAATTTAGAAGATGTCGATGATCATGCTCAACCTAAAGCATGGAGACATATGAAGGATCATCCAATTGATCAAGTTATAGGAGATATTCATGAAGGTGTCAAAACCAGAAATAGAATTCTCAATGAGGTAACTTTTTCTGCTTTTATTTTTGAAATTGAGCCTTCTAATATAGAAGAAGCTTTGTCTGACAATGATTGGGTGATTGCATGCAAGAAGAACTAAATCAATTTCAAAGAAATCAAGTTTGGGATTTAGTTCCTCGACCTAAAGATCATATGGTTATAGGGACTAAATGGGTTTTCAAAAACAAACTTGATGAATCAGCAATCATTGTGAGAAATAAAGCAAGATTGGTAGCCAAGGGCTATAATCAAGAAGAAGGTATTGATTATGAGGAAACATATGCTCCAGTGGCAAGATTGGAAGCAATACGAGTACTCCTAGCTTTTGCTTGCATCAAAAGTTTTAAACTTTATCAAATGGATATGAAAAGCGCTTTTCTAAATGGTTATATTATGTAGGAAGTATATGTAGAACAGCCTCCTGGTTTTGAAGATGAAATAAAACCTGATCATGTCTTCAAACTTAAGAAAGCATTATATGGTTTGAAACAAGCACCCAGAGCTTGGTATGAAAGACTAAGCAAATTTCTTCTTGATCAAGGTTTTGTCAGAGGTAAAGTTGATACAACTTTATTCATCAAACATAACAAAAATGATGTTCTAATTGTTTAAATTTATGTTGATGATATTATTTTTGGTGCTACTAACGAATCTATGTGTCAAGAATTTTCTAAGATTATGCAGGGAGAATTTGAAATATCCATGATAGGAGAATTGAACTTCTTTCTTGGACTTCAGATCAAACAAAAGAAGAATGGCATATTTATATCTCAGAAAAAGTATTTGAAAGAGTTGTTGAAGAAATATGGATTAGATAATGCTAACGGAGCTGATACTCCAATGAGTTCTACAACGTTGTTGGATGCTGATGTAAAGGGACCTAGCTTCAACATCACAAAGTATAGAGGAATGATTGGTTCATTACTCTATCTCACAGCAAGCAGGCCAGATATTCAGTTCAGTGTAGGAATGTGTGCAAGGTATCAATCCAATCCTAAAGTATCTCATGCAGAGACAGTAAAAAGAATTTTCAAATATCTAGGAGATACTTCAGAGCTTGGTCTTTGGTATCCGAAAAGAGGGAACGAGTATTTAATGGCATATTCAGATTCAGATCACGGTGGATATAAAACTGACAGAAAGAGTACCAGTGGTCAATGTCAATTTCTCGGAGGCTCTCTAGTGTCATGGTTCAGCAAGAAGCAGAACACAGTTTCATTATCTTCAACTGAAGCTGAATATATATAGCTGTGGCAAGTTGCTGTTCTCAAGTGCTATGGTTAAAACAACAACTTCAAGATTTGGGAATTTATTTAAAAGAAATTCCAATTTATTGTGATAACACTAGCACGATAAGCTTGGCAAAGAATCCTGTACAACATTCAAGGACCAAGCATATAGACATTCGACATCACTTCATTCGAGATCATGTTCTAAAGAGAGATGTCAAAGTAGAATTCATACCAACTCATCTTCAACTTGCGGATATTTTCACAAAGCCAATTGCAAAAGATCAATTCCTATATATTCGAAGAGAATTGGGAATGGTTAATCCCAATGAGTTGTGAGTTTTCTTGTTAAATATTTTAATTAAATGTTTCTTTTGATGATAACCATACTGACTTTAGCATCGGAGTGTTCAAAATTTGTTTTTACAGGACTGTCACTCGAGCACTGAGGGTGCTGCTCGAGTGATGAGCTGTGTCACTTGAGCACAAGTAGCTCTGCTCTAGCACAGCACTATTAAAAATGCTCTGCTTTATGACATGAAAAACAGAGGTTAATAGAGGAGATGAGAATATCAAGAGACTATATCAAAAGTAATAGTGAGAATCGAACTCACTCGCGAGTGAGGAACTCTCACTCGAGCATGATATGAACATGCTTGAAGTGAGGAGTGCCTGCTCGAGTGAAGAAGAAGAATTTCCTTTCAAAAGCTATCCAAATCATGGTTACTCAAATGATCTTGGAGGATTTGAGTACAAAGACACAAGATATGTCAAGAAATTCACAATCCAGGTACGTTTTACACATTTTATTAATTTTCCAGAACATCACTCGAGCACAGTATGAACATCACTCGAGCACTAGGGTTCATGCTCGAGCACTGTCACTTATATCAGTTACGCGGGAGCTCAGAACGTCGCACTTCCTGCTCTCACCCGAGGTGCTCTCTCACTCGAAGGTCACAACTCTTCAACTTGAACCGTTTCTCTTCAATCAATCGCGTCCATTTGCCTCAAATCACCGTTACAACTCTTCAATCCTCTATAAAAGGTGATTCTTACCCTCTGCATTTCTCATTCTTGCCCTAATCTCCGTTTGCTTTTCCTTCAAAACTAAGAGTTTTTGCTTCTCTTCCACTTTCTCTACAATGGCAAGAACCAAAATACCTTCTATTCCACAAAGATCTCAATCTCCTTCTCCTACTTATTCTGCTGCCAGTGTATTTGGTACCCCTGAACCAACACCTCCCTCTCCAAAAATCTCTTCCTCACCGTCACCACCTCCTAAGCCCAAAACCAAAAAGAGGACTCCGGCTAAGAAACCTCACCCAAAACCTCAGGTTTCAAAGAAAGATCAACCTCCTCAAAAGAAACCAAAGGGAGTGGTGTTCAAGGAACCTATAATCACCCGGTCTCAATCCAAAGAGGTTCAAGGAAAGGGGAAGAAGAAGGAGTCAGAACAACCCCAATCATCTTCTTCTTCTGGGGATACCTTCAGTAGACAACTCCAGGAAGCAATAGAGAAATCCAACTGGACAAGATAGTTGGGAAGATTGCTTCTCAAGCCGGTGTTTCAAGTTCACATCAAGATAGGCAACCAAGTGCCTCTGCTTCAGGAGCACCTTCTGCCTCTCAAGCACCAGTGGATGACCAACTCACCAGTCCTCCTGAGGGATTCAATGTTGATGAACTTAAGGCCTTGCCTCAGAAGGTATATGATGATGAATTTAAACATAGACATTTCTGTCCTGTGGTATATGTGGATCTGGATTACTTGAAAAAGAATTGTCACTTGGATTTATACCCTTATCTTCAATACTATGCTCCCTGGCTAGATATCCATTTGCCATATTCTCCCACTATTATGAAAACCTTTTATTGCAACATGAAGTCTCATAATATTAAGTCTAGATCTGGTGAATTGATTGAAGAAGCAGTATCTACTACTGTTAGAGGGAAATTTATTATGATTTCTGCCAAGATCATAAATGACTTACTTGGTTATGTTGCACCTCCTCCTGATCCACCCTCTTTCTCTGCCAATGAAGTTTTTAAAATTCTGAGACCAAAAGATCCTATTGGCCCCCTCATTTTCAAACCTATTGATATGTCTGATATTCACAGAGTCCTTCATTATATATATTCCCGGAGCATAGTCAATAAGTCCAAAAATTTTACCCACTTTGCTCAAAAGGATTATTATTTGTTGGCTTCTTTGGTTGCCGGGCAACAAAGGAATGTGGGGGAGATTATTTTTAACGAGATGAGAAGGTTTCGATTTTCTTCAACAAGATCCACAACCATACCATACCCTCAGCTTGTTTCTTTCATTTTGATGAAAAACAAAATTTGGTATTTGGAAGGAACTGAAAGGGTACTCATCTCAAGGTTTGGTAAGACTCAGTTAACTCACATGGGTATCAATCTTCCGGTGAATCGGACCAAAGCCATATCCAAGAGGGAAGCCACTCCATCCAAAGGTGATGAGGCACAATCATCTGCTCAAGGTCCTATTCCTCCTCCTTCCTTTCTTAATGCCTCTCTGTCCAATCATATGACTGAGGCAATTAATCAAGCTGTATCAAGTTTAAAGAAGGAGTTAGTGACTGAGTATGAGAAGCTTGTGGAGAAGATGGAAGCACAGGTCATTAAATTGGTAGACAAGGACAATATTAACTTTGAACTGATGTTCAAAACTCAGGATGAGATGTCACAGAGGATCACTAATATGGAGACCTTCCTGCACTCATATTTTCCCTCTTCATCTTCCGGGGTGCCTCCTGAGACCACTCATACCTCACCTCTTCATCCACAGACTCATGTACTTTTCATCGATCCAGAGTCTAATGTAGATGTTACTTTTGATCGGTCGCCTTCATTACCTCCCTCATCTTCTGTACCACAGCCAACATCTCCTCCTGATGAGCCCATTGATCCTCTTACTGCCATGGTGTCCTTTGTTCCACCTCCTCAGCCTCCTTCTGATGTTGACAAAATGGGGGAGAAGGATGTGTGATGTTTTCTGAGTTCTGAGCTTCTTCTGTGGGATGTATTTGGGTGTTTGGGTAGATTTCTGTATTGGGTAGGATTTGATGTTGATGTTATTTTAGGATTTAATGTTATTAATTTAATGTTATGTACTTGGTTTCAGTTTTGAAATTAATGATTTTTTTTCATGTTTCAAGAATTTGATTATTAAATTTATATGATGTTTCAAGTTATTGAGTTGTTATTGAAGTTATATATCTCATACTATACTTATCTTGGTTGTTAAGTGTCCAGAGGAAACATTGCAGGAAAATTTAAACTTGAAGCCAAAACTTGATATGCATTTGGAAACATTGAAGAATTTCAAAAATTTTCAATCTCAATCAATTTTCCTTAAATTTTCATCACAAAGGTTTTGTCATCATCAAAAAGGGGGAGAATGTTAGATCCCAAGTTTTGATGATAACAAAAAGACAATCGTGTACAACTCATGTTTTTAGGAGATTAAGAAAAGTTTACAAAGTTACCAAATGCATAGAGGAAGTTTTCTGATGTCAGCTGTGAAATTGCACTGGAGTGCTCGAGCATGGATTTTGCACTCGAGCATAGATCTCTTCTGTGCTCGAGCAGGTGCGAGTGAAAGCCAGAAAGTGTGCACCCGAGAGACATTCCACTGTTATGTTCACTGACTCACTCGAGCACTGGAGTTACCACTCGAGCAGAGAAGCCATTCTCACTCGAGCACATGCGAGCAAGGGTCTGCGAGTGCTTGACTGAGAGCAAGTAATAGCATGCTTCCTTCATTCACTCGAGCAGAGACATCAATGCTCGAGCATGAGCATTCTATGCTCGAGCAAGGTACTACGAGTGCTTGGCCGAGAGTCATGAAGTTCAGAGAAGTGCAAGTGTGCTCGAGCACACCCTTATATGCTCGAGTGACACATCAGAACCTGCGAGTGAAAATTCTATCCCTCTCCAAATCTGATGCGAGTGCTTGTTTAAAAGGTATAATACTTGAGAATATTCTTCTCACTCAAGCAGGAGTCTGTGTGCTCGAGTGAGGGCCCACATCACCTGCGAGTGATAATTTTATCCCTCTGAAATCCTGATGCAAGTGTTGGTATTGAGAGCATATTCCTGGAGAATATGCGTCTCACTCGAGCAGGAGTGTGTGTGCTCGAGTGAGGGACCATATCACCCGCGAGTACAAAATCTCACTCTTGTCAAAATGGTGTGCGAGTGATGACCCGAGAAGACACTCCCAGTGGAAAATGCAAGATCACTCGAGCAGAGGGAGTTATGATCGAGTGAGATCCCACTTCACTCGCGAGTGAAGATTCTGTCTCTCTGAAATTCTATGCAAGCACAACCCGATAACAGAAGCATATGAAGGAAAATAGGAGATCACTCGAAGTGAGCCTTTCATGCTCGAGTGATGCCCTGTTAGAACACCAAAAATGCCAAGTCTCACAACGTTCAATCCGAATATGGTTTATTGTTATTTATTCATATCATCATTACTTATTATCATTGTTTAACATTACTCTGAATGTATTATAAGTGTGATACAGGAAGATGAACGTTTGAAATTAGCTGTTACGGAGAAAGTCAAACAGCGGCAGACAACATGATTACAAACACGTTCGCACCTACCGCATTCAGAATATTCAAACATGCGCGTGTCCTTCAATAGTTGCAAAAGTCCCGCTCCTCAAATGTTGATTTTCCAAACGGGAAAAAACTGAAGCAACTATATATACAGAGATTCAAGGATAATAAAAAACAACAACGTAGCACAAGAATTCACAAACTTATACACGAGTCTCTGCTATTCATCATTTTCTCTGTATACACATTGATCTTCAGTGTTTATTCATTTGCTCTGTAAGAGAGTCTTCATACAATTCAAATTCTATGTTTATATGATCTCAAGGTATTGGGACCTTGAGAGGGTAGTTTTTCTTTACGAGAGAAGCAGTTGAGAGAATTCCTTGTTGTACCTTCCACTCATAAGCCTTATAAGATACAAGCAGAAGAGAACGTAGCTGCTCGTAAGACTTACAGTGGTGTAAGCAGGAGAGAACGTTGCTGCTCATAAGTCTTGTATACATAAGCAAGTGAGAAGGGTCATAGGTTGTTTTTCTACACGTAAGACTTGTCATAAGGGGGAGAGAAGTTTCTTGTTGAGAGAATATTTCTGCTCGTAGTTCATTCAAGGACGATTGTTGTTTTATGGCATTCTGAGAGCCCATTGAATCTTGGAGGTATAGTGAAAATCTCAGTAGGTCTTGATCTCTGAGGACTGGACGTAGGCCTGGTTGTTAGGCCGAACCAGTATAACTCTTTGTGTTCAAATCTTCTCAACTCTACTCTGTCTACTATATTTTTCATATCACCACATCAAGCGAAAAATTTATAACATCACCCAATTCACCCCCCTCTTGGGTGAAGCTTGCCTCTTACAAGAAAGGCATCCATTTTGTTTCTACCTAGATCTAAATAGCCTTGTTGACCCAAAAAAAAAAAGAGAGATCCAAATAGCCTACATTGATACATTACTACATATACTACCTAACAACTTTGAGCCTTAAGTTAGCTTTTCTTTCAGAACCCATAGGAAAGAAAAATTTAATAAATTTATGTCTCCCTTATTTTGGCAATTTAGATTATTGAGAGTCTTATATTTATGAATGAGATATATAGGATTGCATATATATATTTAATGGCCTATTTGTTTTGATTTTTATTTTATTGATTGGTGGGTGTCTCTGTAGATGAGGGGAGAAGCACATAATGAAAAGGAAAGTAAATAAATATAAGAAGGGGGAAAAAGAAGAAAATAGGGTTTTACAAAACAATGAAAAAAATTACGAACAAAACAAAAGAAAGAGAAAAAAGAAATGGAAAAGAAAGAAAGAAAAGTGAGAGAAAGCATATGCCTGTGGTTAATTTATGCATATTTTCCTTTTATCTACTAAGTGATTGAATATTTTAGGCCTTCAATTTATTGTATGCTTATTTTTTCTATCATAGATTTTCCTTAATGCTTTTGACTTTCTAAAGTATCTAGTTTGTTATTTGATATAATTTCTTTTATTTCTCACTTTTTTCTTAAACAAGCTCACTCATCTACTTTGTTATTTGATATCCTTTCTTTTGTTTCTCTCTTATTTCTTAAACAAGCCTACTTTACTGCCCTATAAAAGTCCATGTGATCTATGTTTATTATTTGATGGTTAGTGGACCAATCCAAGGGTGGAAATTGCATGAGGCAATGATAACACTACTACATATTCGGGCATATATAATGCTTAATAAATAATGGTTACAGTGAATAAACATCATGTATGTCAAAGCAGAGGTCGTGCAAGGATATATAACACTAAAACTTAATGGTTAAATATGCACACCGTCATATATTGAAAGGCGGAATCCACAAAAACACAAAAATAATGGTTGTAGCTAATAACCATAATTAATTTAGTGAGAAATATGACAGTTCTTATGAAACAATCGTCATGTAATATTTACAAATGATTCATCTTCTAACCTTTTATACCAGTGAAAACAAAAATAATGATCTTCAGAACCAACTGTCATCTAACATTTTCATAACCCTTCATAACATCGTCAGACCTTCATAAGTCATAACTTATAACCCTTCGTAATCCGTTAGACCTCTATATAAACTCACCTATTATTTTTTATTCTTACTAATTTACTTTATCGGCCTCCTCTATCTCTCTTTCATCATGTTAAGATCCCAGGTAGCTCCACCGCCGTCGCCACCCCCTACTCCACCACCTCACCTCCTCCTTTACTTTATGTGCCTCCTCTTGAAATGGAGGCTTTTATGTAGATGTTGGCAGGCCTTGACTGCCACACTTGCATTAAATCTTGTCCTCAAGATTTCAAAAGTGTAAAACGATAAAGGAAAATCTTGGAAGGAAGATTTAATAGCAAATGCTACAAAATTGGATTTAATTCAAATTTTCAAGAATAAAACTTTCTTAAAACTCTTTTCCACCTTCTAAAAAAAATGCAAGTAGAAATGAAAATGACTTGGAAAAAACAAATAACAATAAGATGTTCCTCACAAGTAAAGTGTTTGTACTCCTTTCTCAAGATAATTAAAGAGTTTGTGTTTTACTCTAATCCACTTATTGTAGCCTATCTACCATAAGTTCTCACTCTCCACCATATTATCCCATTGCTCACACAAATCAAAAGGACTTTTCCAAATGTTATAAAAAATAAAGTAGGATAATCAAATAAAGTGATCAAAGAGTATGGAGGAATAGTTTAATTAGTGCTAAGCATTTAATGAAATTCATGAAGAATGAAGGAATATCCTGTCAAACCCCTTAACATTTTGATATTTGTAAAGCAATAAACGTATAGTTTAGTAGGCATACAAAAATAGCATAAACATATTGATATTAGTACTTGTACTACATTACAGGAATTCTCCACAGGGTTTGAAAATATATAAAATATCCTCAAAAATAGCAAAAATTAAGGATAACCAATTGTCTAAGCTTCTAAGGATAACCAACTATCTAAGCTTCAACTGCACCGGTACCTTCAATCATTGGTGTTGACGTTTTTGCCCCTTGAGCCACTACCTCCAGCTGAGTAAAATTAAGTTTTGGAAAAAGGGGTGAGATTCAAATGAATCTCAGTAATAACATGTAATCATTCATAGAAAATGCGTTAAATAAATATGCAATGCACTATAATCAACAGAATTATATCACCATACTCATGTGTGTACACTGTTTAGTACCAAATAACTGTTTAGACCTTGACTATTCTCCTATCTCGGTATAGATGACTGCCTTCCCGAAAATGTTTCAATATCCTGGCATAGATGACTGCCTGTCCGAAAATGTTGTTTCCTGTCCTAGTTGGGTTCCACTGGGCCAAATGGTACTTATGAATTTCCAACTGGGTGGTACATATACTTTTCCCATACCACAACCAAGTTATGTGCCTACAACTTGTGTCACAAAACATGGCAATAACACATAAATAATCACATAGTGTATGAAGGAAAGAGTCATTACTTAGAATCCCTTTTTTGCTGCCTAATTAGTTTGTTTACTAATGTTTTCTGATCCGGCTCGGGCTACCTAAAAATGCCAAATTTTCAATAAATAAGTTAATACTCATTCATATCTTATTCTAAATTTATTTAGTTGGTTTTCTTTGTTTAAAACTACAAAATAACCAAAATACCCCGAGGACCCAGTCTAAGTCCCTTTGTACCTGGTCAACTGTACTTTTCCAAAAATTATGACCTACGCTATTCCTACACATTTTTTCATGTAGAATCCATTTTTGACCTAATTTTTACCAAATTCACTGCCAAAAGACTAAAATGCCCTTGGCAACCCTTAACTTAGGGTTTTAAGGGTAATTTTGTCATTTCACATTCTAAGGCTTTTATACTTCAAAATTTACATGTACCCTACACAATTTTGCATTCTAAATACAATGAAACCATTAAATTGATGAAATTCCAGCTCTAACCCTTAGTTTCAGGTTTGGCCGAAACATACCAAGTTTTAGGAAAAATTGAGTTTTCATGAATTCAATCCATAAACACACCTTCCTTTCACTTGTAATCACTTGTTTAACCACTCAACCTCCTATTGAACTTGGTCAATGAAAATTTGGTCAGCATAAGCCTTTAGGGTTTGGCATCCCCAAAAACACAAAACCATGAAAATCAAGCCACAAATCCAACCAAACAACCACAACAAGCAATAATAATCAAGAGACAACAAGTTCTCAAGCTCACCTTGTTTCCCTTGATTTTCTCTCTCTAAAATCGTGGCACAGTCTCCTTTTTCTCTTGAATTTTTTCTTGTTACACATGTATTTCAAGTTGGAAGCATAAACACATGAACTGCACAATTATCTCACCTTGTTTCTCTTGCTCTTCCTTCTCGTTCTTGTTTTCTCAAACAACTCTCTCTCTCTCTCTCTCTCTCTATTTGTTTATGGCTGGCCGAAAATACCTCTTGGATGAGGTTAATTGAGCTTTAAATATATCATTTGTACCTCCTTACAAATATATTATTTTATTGCCTTTTTTTGCACATGTGATTTGTTTAAGCTTTATCCTTTTTAACTTGATCATAAATGTTTTGCTTTCCTCTCTCCTTCTTGAGGTAAAAAGGGGCTGTTGGATAAACCAAATATGCCTCTTAGATTAGCTTCATCCATCTCTTGAAACTAATATTTAATATGTAATGGTTTTTTTACTTTTCAACTATACCTTTTTGCTTGGCTTAAAATGCTTCAACTTGTGGCATTTGTATTTCAATCATTAATTCCCTTTGCCTCTTGCCAAAAGTAATGTAAATGAGCCCCCAAATTAACCAAATAGGCTTCTTTAATTACTTTCATTCATTCCCTTACAGTTAATTGTTCAATAGCCATTTATTACAAATGTTACTTTTGACTTTTCCAACTTAATTTACTTGACCACAATTGTTCCAACTCTTGTCATATCTATTTCAAATGCTCATTGCCCTTGCCTCTTCTCTTTTGGATGTCCCACACACAAGAAAAGGGAAAAAATATGGGCTGTGGATTTAATTTAGCCAAAAGACTATTTTGCCCATACTTTTTTGACACTATCTTGTTAATTTTGTACCTTACCTAAAAGCTGACAGAATTTTCATCAAACTTTGAAAATTCATATATTTATTTATAGATGTCCAATTGTAGTGGTTGCAAAGGCAATGTGACCCTTGTTAAATCTACTTTTAAGGAAAAATATTGCATTTAGCCAACTGGACACACAGCATTCCAGAATCACCATTTATTGGACACTACCACCTAAACTTGCCAGTTTTACTTGTCTAACTTCAAAACTATAAAGCTTCTTGTGTATAGATCCAAATGACTTGTATGACCTATCAAATAAATCTTGATATATCTACTTTTACGTTGGAAAATTTCAAATTCATTGGACATCATTTGGTTATCCCAAAACACATGACAATCTCCCTGCTATGTAGGAAAACACACTGGCGGCAAATCCCAATTCTTACAATTTATGTTTCAAACTTAGTCATGTTGTGTTCAACCACTAATTCCAATGTTTTTAACATTCCATGTTCACCAAAATTCACCATTTTATTCCTTTTAATGTCACAAATGTACAAGGAATATTAGTGAATAAAAAGTGAGATGTTACATATTCACTTAAAGAAAACAAACTCACTCACTTTATAAAAAAAACTTTATTCATTTGACCTCCTCAACAATCTTTTTCTTTCTTTATTCCTTTTTTTATCTTTTTCTCTTTTTTTCAGGCACACCTTTCTTTCTATCTTTCTTTTCTTTATATTTTACTTTTCTTTCAAGTATCCACACCAACTCATATAACATTGACTTTCTATTCCCTTCACTATTGTTCTAAAATTGTTTTACTTAGCACTTACTAAAGTAACAAATGAATGGAAAGGAAAAGATATAAAAATTGCATTTCTCAAATAAAGGGCTATTTATTCTAGGCAATTTTCTTTTAAAAACAAATTAAGACTCAAATGGGTTAAAGCAAAGGATTTTCATGTGACAAGGATGGACATTTGACCAAACTAGCTATGAAATGAATGGCCAAATCATACTTGTGCAGGCAAAAGGATTTTAAGCTTCAAAAGAGATTCAAGACATGTTCTAGAGATTTTATACTTGTGCCTCTTGAAAGAAATGAATATTTAGGCTGAAGTTTCCCCTCAATATTTGGCATCCAAAAGTCAATCATCCAAGCCGAATTCTTTGCCTATTTATTAACATTCCAAGAAGATAAAATTGAATTCTAATTAAACTCAATCCCTTTCAAATTCAAATCATCCCAACTTTGCCAATGTTCACAAGTAAAATCTAAGCTTCCATGAAAAGCAAAAATTTTGTTAAAAAAGTGTGGATTAATGTGCAAAACCAAAGAAAATTTTCAATATTTCCAAAAAAGTTTGAGGACAGGTCATACAAAATCAATGGTACCCTCCACCATCACACTTAAATGTCACATTGTCCTTAATATGAACAAGTAACACTAAGTAATGGAAGTGAAGAAATCATCATATCCAAGTGTAAGGATAGAAAAAGTTCTAACATCACAAATTTTCACCAATTGAGCACAACTCACAAGTGGCACTACTCAAATCAATAGTCACTAACAAATATAAATCACATGCAAAGATATACTATAACCAGCACTCATATCCCAAAACATGTTAAAAACAATTAATTCAAACAAAATAAGGAAAAGGAGAAGGAAACTTCCCTCTCAATCCTTGTCTTGTGCTCTTGAATGCTCTTGAATATGGCTACCAAAGTGGAATACATCATCATGGGCTACAAGAAGTCCTACAAAATCAACAAACATCAAAACAACTCAACTAAAGAAAACCAAAAGAAAATTGAACTACTAAAACCTTAGGTTACCTCCCAATAAGTGCTTGATTTATAGTCCTCAGCCAAACTATGTTAGGAATTCAGGGAGGTTGAAACAAACAATGCCAATATATTGCAGGAAATGATGCAGAAGTATTCAAAACTTACTTACTATGCTTATAAGCATTCGCCACAGCATTTTTCTCAACAGAAATAGTTCTAAGAGCTCTTTAATAACAAATAAATCCAATTTAGCTTGATGGAGGTAATCTATAACAACAACTCTTGCACATTATTTCAATTCATTTTGAATCTCCATTGCTTTGTCCCTCTTAAGCTGGATTTGTTTTTCACTAACTTATAGAACAATCTCTTCTTCAATATCCACCAATACTCTTGCAGTAGCTAGAAATGGTCTCCTAACAATTAATGGAATCTCTTTATCCTCTTCAATGTCAAGAACAATAAAGTCAGCAGGATAAATGAAAGTGCCAACTTTCACTAGTATATCATCAATGATGCCATATGGATAAGAGAAACTTTGATTAGCTAGTTTGAGTGTGATAGTTGTAGGATTAGCCACCCCTAACTAAAGCTTCTTGAAAAGATATAGAGGCATAAGATTCACTATAGATCCCAAATCCCATAATGCATGTCCTTCAAATTTGTCACCAATAAACATATGGAATAGTGAATGAACCAGGATCTTTACACTTTAAAGGCTCATTAGGTTTAATGATACTAGTGATTTCCTTAGTCAGTACTGCAGTTGCAAACTCAATAAAATACTTCTTCTTACTTAACATTTCTTTCAAGTACTTTTATACTTGGGCATTTTCTCCAGAGCCTCTATCAAAGGGATGTTAATATGTAATTGCTTGAAGATATCTAAGAATTATTTTGTATTTCTCATCAAAACCCTTCTTTTGGAATCTTTATAGGAGTAGTAAAGGCGGTGTCTACTTCAGTTTCTCTAGAAGAGTTACCTTTTTCTTCACTTCCTTCTTTTTGGCATCATTGTCCCCATATACTCCCTTAACCTTCTGTGGAGACTCTTTATCATTCTCTATAATAACTTCAAGAATGTTATAGCCATTAGAACTTGAAATCTTCGATGTTGATGACTGTTGTATCTTAGATATTTCTTTTCCACTTCTAAGGGTAATGGCTTTACACTCTGCTTTTCCATCTCTACGAGGGTTAGGTATGGTATTACTTGGCAACTCTCTTTATTGTAGTGAATTCATAGCAGTTGCAAGTTATCCCATTTGAACCTCAAGATTCTTGATGGAAGGGTCTAATCTTGCATTAGTAGCAGCTTGATTTTGAGTACTCTTTAATTGAAAACTTATCAGTTGAGACATAATTGCCTCCAAACCAAGTTTAGGCTCATGAAGAGGAATAGCTTCCTTTTCCAATTGATAGAACCTCAGAGGTGACACTTGCTTTGAATTAGAAGTTGATGCTTGATTAAGAGTTGCACCATGTTTTCAAGAGAGAATAGGATTCTTATGCCAACTAGAATTGTAGGTGTTGGAGTATTGATTTCCTTGGTTATTGCCATGGTACTTTCCTATAAAGTTCACTGGCTCTATTTGTTGAGATATTAGGCATTGTCCATTAGCATGACCATTTCCACAATAATCACAAGGAGCATAAATAGCATGAACTCCCTTGTGTCTACCATTGGATTGATTGACTTGAGATTCCAAATGATTATATCTCTTGTTCATAGAGCTTAATATGGCCACCAATTGTGAAGAAGTGTCATCAGTAAATTTCACACTTGACTTTGATATTCTTCTTTTATTGTTGTTTTGGACAAAATCAACTATTAAGTCATCCAAAAACTACAACATAATTCACCGGTCGCTTTGTATTTCCCCCATTAGTGACAACATTTAATTTTGATCTAGATGCAGGAATCAACCAGGTACAGAAGATTTGAAGCAGTACCCACTTCTCAAAATTATAACTAGGACTTTGCCTTATAAGAACTTTGAACCTCTCCCAAGCTTCATATAGGTGTTCCGCAAACTGTTGGCAAATATTAGTAGCAGCGGCTCTTGTATCCACCATTTTGTTATGTGGAAAGAATCTTGATCTAAACTTTTCTTCCAACTCGGCCTAAGAAGTGACACTACTCTTTTCTAAATTGTTGAGCCACTCTTTGGCTTTCCCTTGTAGAGAATAAGGAAAAAGCCTAAGGCAAATCACATCATTAGGAACTCCATTTTGCTTGAATGAGTTGCAAACATCAAGAAATTGAATCAAGTGCCTATTCGGATCCTTCGAATCATTTCCGGCATACTGACCATGTAATTCAAGCACTTTCTGATTGATACCCACGAGATTGTCTTCCTATAAAATCATTACCACCTAAACAATCCTTTTCATCCTTAGCCACTACTTTAGTCCCAATTTTTACACCTTTCTTTGTGCGAGTCTGAGGTTTTGTAGCTTCCAAAAGTTCTTGGATGCTCCTTGTTTTCTATAGTGTCTTAGTAGTTTTGGATCTACAAGGCATATACAAAAGTTGTTGAAAAGCAGAACAAATCTCAAGAGTATCACACTAAAACAAAGAACTAACAAAAATAAAATAAAATTGCTCAAGCTAAAACTACTAAAGGATTTCTAATTCTAATCACCACTTGCCTTTAAATCCCCAACAACAGCGCTGAAAACTTGATGCTACTAAAGTTTAAGGAAGCACTGCAAGTGTACGAGCCATGAAAATAGTATAACAGCGAATCAAGGTTATCCTATAAAGACTCAAGTAAACTAGTAATTAGGCATTAAATTTCCCATTTTCATTTAAGTTGGGCAAATCAAAGAGGGAAATTGAAGATTAATTCAAACAAATGCAAAAGTAATAAATCTAATATTTTTAAAGATTTCAAATGATAAAAATAACCTATAGTGGCTAATCCCCTTTTCAAGTCTTAGAGCATTTAAGCTCCCAAAATAAATGCACTTAATGTTAATTTGTTAATCTAGAGTTTAAACGGATATAAGTATCTTCCAATTACTTATATCCCTCTCTCAAGTTAAAATTATTATTCCTGACTAATTTACTTAAGAGGCAATAAATGTCTAAATTCACTCCAATAGGATTATATGGGTCCAATAGGTATATTCCTATTATATTGGCAAATTAAAATAAATTCTAATCCCACATTACTTAATCATATGGTCCAATTAAGATCCCTCTTCCAAGACTAATCTAAATTCCCTAATTTTATACTTAGTAGTGATCAAGCACTAAGTAAAAAAATCAAAACAAGATTAAGTAAACAAAATAACATTAAGCACAAATAATGGGTTCTTCCATGGTCAAATCCCCAAATTAGTTCATAGCTACTCTAGGTTCAAGAACAACTAGCCACACATGTTCAAAATAAATGCCATTACAGCAAAATCAAATTCAAAGATCAAATTCAAATTCATCACCAATTGAAATTCATCAAAACAAGATTAAGTAAAAAAATAACATTAAGCACAAATAATTGGTTCATACATGGTCAAATCCCCAAATTGGTTCACAGCTACTCTAAGTTAAAAACAACTAGCCATACATGTTCAAAATAAATGCCATTACAGCAAAATAAAATTCAGAGCTCAAATTCAAACTTCAATGTCAAATGGAAAAACACTTCCAATGTCAGATGGAAAAACACAAAAGGGAAAAGAGGAAACAAAAAACTATTATAGTCTGCTTCCTTTTTCTAATCTTTATGTTCATTCAAACCAAATTGCCATAAGATCAAAGTAGTGAGAATAAGGAAGAATGGGTGGTGAAGCTATGAACATGTAGTGATTATAAGACCCATAGCTTGAAAGCAAAGATCAGCAATAATGTTCTTTTTTCTCTCCCTTTTCTATTCAAAGCTTTTTGGTTCTTTCTTTTTCTGTGATGAGGAAGACGATGAACAGTTATGGCCATAGTGACAATGAACAGTAACTACTACAATGATAATGAATATTGACTGCTACAGTAATTATAAAATAGTGTCGGCTATAATGACTATGAATAGTGACACCCCTTTTTCTAGCTGCACCTCTATTGTCCGCAAACCCCTTCTTTTCTCTATTCTTTTTTCTTCTTCACTTAGGTCTTGCCTTCCTCTTTTAGCCATAACCAAAACCTTCTTTTAGTCATAACCAAAATGCTGCATTTTTGTCCCTTATGGAAGTAAACAAACCAACTACTAAAAGAAAAGGAAAGATTAAAAAGATAATACTAACAATGAAATGAAAAGATAAAACTTCCCATTATTATTTTTCTTTCCTCAACTTAAAAGCTTATATTTTAATTTGAAATCCCATAAATGATGCACTCAATTGATTTGATTTTATAATAATAAAATCTCATAAATCTTTCAAAATTGCCTAAATAACTCTCCAAATATATCCAAAATATTCTTTAAATATACCAAAAATGGAGAGTTATTAAGCGTCTTGCTACATACGCCAACAAGATGAATAGGAAGTTGAACCACATACTTCATCACAATGATGTTGAATATGACTTGTAGTCAAACTCTTTATCTCCCTATTCCGATGATGAGAATGAGGATAAGGAAGAGGAGGATAAAGACGACAGTGGTGGTGATGACTGAACATCATCATTATTTTTTAAAATATTAAAAAGAATTTAAAAAAAAACTTAATGATTCATGATTATTAATTAAGAATTTTAAATTATTCTTGCATGCCATCCTCATCCTCCTCTTCATCATCCTCTTCCTCATCCTTATCCTCATCAACAAAGGAGGGAGATGAAGTTGACAAAAAAAACAACTTAATAATTCACGGTTATTAATTAAGAACCGTAAACTATTCTTGTAAACATACTTAATGGCTCTAACTTAATAAATACTAAGTTAATAATAAAGTCAACAAAAAAACAACTAATAATTCATGATTATTAATTAAAAATTGTAAAGTATTCTTGTAAACATACTTAAAGGTTAGAATACTTTACGGTTCAAACTTAATAAACGTTAGTTAAAGCTTTTGAAATCTTTCCTTTTTCCCATGTTGACTATGGGTACCTCTTTGTTATCCGATGATTGTCAGGGGAGCACAGGTACCGTTCAGTACTCCTTATTCAACTTCCAATGCATGTATTGATTATTTTTTCTTGTCCCTTCTAGATAGTTGTTATAGTATTTAAACTCCACATTTTCATTTCTTTTTCCTACGTTTCTTCATCGTCCTCCTCTTTATACTCTAGCTTAATCACCAAGATGGAACACTGTGCAGAAGACATGCCAAAAAACTCTTAGCGTCATCCTCTGCCACCTCTTTCTCCTCTCCCCAACCTCTACCTCCTACTTCTCCTCCCCAGCATTCACCTTCACCTCCTCTACCGCCGCCTCTGCCACCTCTTCCCTCACCTTTGCCACCTCCTCTTCCACCTTTGCCACTACCACCTTTGCCACCTCCTCCTTCGCCTCCACATTTTATACTTCCTCAACTACAGATAATGCTACAGCAAGCACAAGTGATTAACCATACCATGAGGAGGCTTTCTGAATATTTCTTTAGTGTGAATAGGAAGGCCAATCTCATACTTGATGAGTATACGGTTGGTCATGATCTTAACAATGATCCTTGCCAATCCTCTAGTGACGAGTAGCCTGGTAATCTTATCAATTCATCAAGCTACTCGCTGCTGTTCTATTTTTTTTTTCATTTTATCACTTTTTCTTCTTAGATTTTTGTAAAAAAAAAAGAATATATCCAATCGTTCTTGCAGAAAAATTGTCATGAAACAAAATAATTAAATACTGGTTCTATTAAATCAACTATCGCCATTTATATAATAAAGTGATCTTTAAATCTAAAGGACGTGATAGCTTGATAATCCATGAAACCCTATCCATTTCAACTTCTCATAATCAACTGCAAACTTTTGTTCTTCACTACAATTATGGACAAACGCAAGAGAACTTTTGCATCATCATCGTGGAACAAATTGACAGATGAACTCCTCTACCAACAAGCATTAAATGGCTTGTCCATGCAACCTATAAGCTCCATCATATGGTCCAAGTTTACATGTGAGATCAAGGATGCAGGGACCAATGCTTGAAGTAACTTACCACTCTCATTCCCTTTCGAACAAGAAGGTGGCCAAGTTACTAGAAAAGGAAGAATATGATGATGCATCAATTCTTAAAACATCTCCATAACTTGTTATTTTTGTTTTTTTTTATTTTTTGAAATTTTTTTATTTGTTTATAAAATGGTGGTTGCATAATCAACCACTAAAATATTTTTAAAAAAGTGAAATACATAATGTTATTAAGTAAAACATGTCACTTATTAGAATACCATATGAAAAAAGTCAAATACATGGTATTAACATAGAACCATGATAAATGTAAATAAATAAATAGCAGTTCTTATGGATGAAAGGTATGATAACCCAAAAATCCCTACCATTCCTCTTCTATTTAAATTTCTGAAACATAATACACTTGATACTTTGATGTTTGAATGAAACCCACCAACATCATAACCTTATGACTCCTATTGTCTTTGCCAGCCATTGCGAGTCATTTTTGGTTGAATCTCACCATAAAAAGCTTTCTCTGACTTCTCAGCGATAGTCACGCTAGTAAATACACTTGACCCTTGTCTCAGCAACTGTCACATGAATTATTTTCATTCATGAGCCCTAGCTAGGTATAGTTATAACTTCCCTCATCCATTTCACATCATCCTTCCTGTATTCACTTCTAATGGTTCCTCTCCTATTGCTTGCTGTGTTCAACCTTGCCAATTAGGTTGCCTTTATGAAGTCACAACATGATAAAGCATCCAAGGTGACATTAAATTGCTTTTATGAAGGTATGTTTTTTTTGAAAACATAGTATTGCTCTGATCGAAGGTTTCTTAAATTGCTTTTGTGAAGTTATATTTTTTGGAAACCTAGTATTGCTCTAATCAAAGGTTCCCTAAATTGCTTTTACAAAGTTATGTTTTTTTGGAAAACCTAGTATTGCTCTGATCAAATGTTTCTTTCATGTTATAGGAAGTTGTCAACCTTCTACTCTATTGATCTTTTTTTTGAAGTAATTTTGGGAGATATGGATCCTTAAGAAAATACCTTTCTATTTTTGAACGTATCTATATCTCTGAAAGTTACTTTGAAAAGATCAATAGGGATGTGATGAATAAACTAGTTCAGTTGTACTGAGAGTCATACATGAACAAGCAAATACCTACAACATTTATGAAGTCACGATACGATAAAGCATTCAAGGTGATATATTAAATTGTTTTTGTGAAGTTATATTTTTTATTGGGAAAACTCATTATTGTTTTGATCAAAGGTTCCTCTCCTATTTTTGTATTGGGTAGGTAGTACCAAGTTAAAAGCTCTAAAATTAAACATTTTGATAATCTATCCTAGACTCTTCAATGTTAGAGTTTCTAAGCTACTTGGTCTCAGCTCTATCTAATAGAGTAACACTTCCAACATCGAGTAGCCATGGAATATAGGACAGATCAAGGTTTTTTAGGCTCTATGACTTGAATCAATCACATTCTTGACCTATATATCTCATAATATAAGTGTTCATCACCTATACCTTGTATCTCTTACGTTGTGTCTCTTAAACAATCAAGCTAGGAACGCAACAACTGGGGTTAAAAAAATGAAATCCATTTGCACAAAGGTTTAAATACCCTTAACATCCTTTCATATACGCATATTCATTTGTTTTCCCCCTTAGCCTTAGCTTACAAAAGTTAATTCCTATGTAGAGAAATTATTTATAAGTCAACAGTTATAATAGATATAGGTCAACAGTTGCTATTGATTCTCCCTATAAAATCTAGAATGTCTTGATCTATCCTATATTGTAAAGCAACTCGGTGTGTGAAGTACTGTTCTATTATATATAGTTTAGTCCAACTATAGCTCAAAAACTCTTACTTGAAGAGTCTCACTGTAATATCCTGAATTGTAATCAAGGATTAATAACTTTAAAGTGATCTAATTAATGAAAATTGACACTTTTGAAGTATATGATGTGCAATGTGATATAAAAGTACTTAGTGATGGTTTAGTAAGCATTGTGACGATTAAGGGCAAAATGGTAAACTTATCGACCGATTGGTCAGTTACCAAAGAGGAGACTCATTGGTAATTGAGACCAATGGTTAGGATTGTGTTTAAGAAATTGGTTATGCTTGTGTATGTGTTATATGAATTTATGGAAGAGAGGATGAGATTTTGCCATGTGTATAAATGAGAGCCATTGGATTGAAGTCAAAAAGTCAAACATTTTTCCCTCTCTCTTTCCTTGTCAAAGTTGGCTCTGTGTGTGTGTGTGTGAAGGGAAAAGAATTGCATCATCATCCTCTCACTCTCTCATCTCTCTCCTCACTTCCATTTCCGTCCCAAGCTAACCAAGAAAGAGAAAGAGAAAAAAGCTTGGTTTTAGGTAAGTGAATGCCTTCAAATACTCATCCTATGTTTATTAAAGCTGTTCAAGATGTTGAGGGTTTCCTTGCCATGATTTCTGAATTTTTAAAGAAAGTGCTTTGAAATTTGCACAAGCTTAAAAGCTAGAGAATCAAGAAGATGATCATTGGAATTTGAAAAGGTGTGTATTTATGGTATTTTCGTATAATTGTTTTGACTATTGGTTGAGTTTTGAGAACTTTAGATTTTGCCCTGATTTTAGCCTAATTATGAAATGCATGAACTAGCTAGTGTTTTGTGATGAAATTGATGCCAAATAGTATCTTGGTGTCAATGGTTGTGGTTTGGATTTGAAAAGGGAAAGTTTGATTAATAGGTGTTATTGGGTGTAATATGGTTAGAAGAGTAAAATGTGTTATTGTGGTAAGATTTTGTTGTTTGGAGTTTACCAATAGGTTCCATGTGTCGAGTGAGAATGAGCCTTAATATAAGTTTTAGGACCATTGGAACCATAATGGGTAAATCTGGGAAACATGTATTAGTTGTTGCGATTCTGGCTTCTGATGCATAACACTCGAGTGAGGGAAGGGCTCACTCGAGTGCCGCGAGACATTTTCCCTGTTTCCTTTCAGTTTCACTTAGGTTCTCGGGTAGATATGATTCCACTCGAGTGAGCAGGGGCATGCTCGAGTGAGGGAGTAAGTCTAAGACTTTGGAATTTATGGTTGCTCTAGGGTAGTCACTCGTGGTACCTCACTTCTTGGTGCTTGAGTGTATTTGAGGTCATCACTATAGTACAGCTTCCAGTACTCGAGTGAATGTGAGGCATATTGTGAGGTTTGCTCTCGGGAAAACACTTTTTGTGTCTCACTCACTGGGAATCGAGAACAACTGTGGGCATTACTCGAGTGAGTCATCCGTCACTCAAGTGAGGTAGCCCAAAATTAGTGCTTCTTTTTTCGAAAAAGGTGTCTTCGAGGATGGTTACCCTAACCCTTTAGGCATGTATCTAGGTATTTAATAACCACTTAAAGAGTTCATATGAATACCAACTTAAAGTATTACGGAATTGAAAACTTGGAAAAGAGATTGATCTATTGTCCCTAAATTGGTTTATAGGATTCGACATTTGCCATCCTCATGAGCCCACTTTGCCAGCGAACGTCAGGAAGGAACAAGGTAGTGACTCTTTCCTTTATACCATATGTGATGCATTGTATGTGTGTTATATCATTGATTTGTGATGAATTCGTATGTTGCGATATCTGTGAATATGTCTAAGCACCGCCATTCCAATAGTCCCTGAGTTGCTAACAATGGTTCGGGTTAGGACGGTATGCCTTCCCGGCGGTAAAAGGGGATGAGGATGGGGTGTGATATGTGAGATTATGTGAAAAGCTGAAAGGTTATTTGTGAAGGCCGAAGGGCCAATTGTGAAAGCAGGATAGCTGTATGAGCTATAAGGCTATGTGTATCCACTGCCACGCCAATAGTCCCTGAGTTGCTAACAACAGTTCAGGTTAGGACGGTGAGCCTTCCCGGCGGTAAAAGGGGATGAGGGTGGAGTGTGATTTGTGCTGTTGCTACTGTATAATGATTGCTTACATGCTATGTGCTTATGTGTGGTATGAATGGTTTGTTACTACTGGGATTCTCTTGAATCTCATTCTTTCCTTTGACTAACCTTTCAGACAGGGCAAGTGGCTCCAAGGAGAAGCGAACAACCCGGAGCGGTTAGAACCCTATGGGGACATTTTGTTTGAGCCATGTTGGTTAATCATATTGGACAAGGATTTTGTAAATTATTTTTGGGTTATGACTACAAGTTGAATATAGTTGTGTAATCCCCTCTATGGGAATTATAAACCTTTTAGTGAATAAATGGTACCCGGGGGTTGCCGGGATTTTTGTTATATACTCAATATGTATGAATGTAGATTAACTGCACAGGTGATTATATTCGATAATTGAACCTTAGACCGGGGAAGGAAAGAAGTTTTCAAAATGTTGTGAAAACCCTATCTAAGGGAGGGTGTTCAAAATGAGTTTCAAACTATCTTTCGGTCTCTAATCCATTTTATTGTGTGTTATCAAATCTTAATTACGCTAATTAAGGTAGGGGTTACACTCACAACTATATATCATGATTATTATATAACAACCATAATGTATTATAAAACTTCACAGTTCTTATGTAGGAACCGTTATTCATGTACTAAATACATAACAGTTGCCTATGTGAGACCATTATTTATTTATTTTAAATGACATGGTTCTTACATAAGAAACATTTTGTATGTTAGAATAAATCACAGTTGTCAAGATGAGGCCATTATGTATCATGTAAGCATCACCATATACTATGAAGGCTGTTCACATGTGCCCATTAATTATTATCATAGCAATGCATATATCATGGCCTTATCAAACCTCAATACATAAAAAGTTTTATATTAAAACTGTTATAGTAGGTCTAGAATAAATAACGAAGTGCTACAACTTCTAATTTTTATATTTTAAAAAAATATTTATTAACTTTGGTGCTTTCTTAGGAAAGCACTACAACTTGTGTGTACATTTTGTAGTGCTTTCTACAATTATTTTTTTAAAAAAATAATAAAGTTACTATAGTACTTTCCTAGAAAAGCGCTACAACAAGTCTAACCTATTGTAGCACTTTTCCAGGAAAGCGCTATAGAAGCCCCTCTAGATATTAAATTAGATTCCCTCTCTCCTACATTCTCACACTTCACACATCACTTTTGAAACTAAAGTTTTGTAGCTCCCTCTCAAAATTTCCCTCCCAAAATTTCTCTTCTTGTGCAAAGAAGGCAACCACCATTTCCGTTTATCACCGTTTCCCTCCCCTTTGCCTTTTTTGTTGGTCACCTTTACCTTTTCCCTCTTCTCTCTTCCTATTGCCATCAATCCCACTCTCTAAACACCAGATTTTCCTCTTTTCCTCTTTTCAGTAGATGGAGGTCATTGGCTTGGGGTTTAGTCATTATAACTGGGGTCTCTGTCTAACATTGTTTTGGCATCTTCAACGTTACCTCTGTTCTCCATCTTTTTTTTAATTATTTACTTTCAAAATGGAAGTTCTATTTTTAGCCTCTTCAAGTTAGAGATTTTAATGTTGTATATTGTTAGGCATATGAGAAGGAAAGAAAGATGAAAGAAAGTAGAAGGCAAGGAAGGGTTGATAATTTTGGAGTTGAGCGTTAAGACTATATGAATGAGAGACTAAACCTTTTAGATCTTATGTTTTGATAATAATAAAAGGTATTACAAATGATTTAATTGAACAAAAATTTTTTAACAATGAAATAGATTGTTTTGAGGCATATAGAGCCATCACTTGAGTGATGAAGAAAGAGAATAAGTCTTTGTGTAAGTAGAATTCACTAGTTAATTTTAAAAGGGATCACTCGAGTGATGACCTTGAATCACTTAAGTGATGCAATAGAAAAAGGCTTGAAAACTCTCTACCAATTTCTGAATGAGATCACTTACGTGATGACCAAGGATTACCTGAGTGATGAGATAAGAGAATATACCTTTAACTCCCTACCAAAATTTATAAGGGTTTACTCAAGTGATGGAGTCAGATATGTTGCCAAACTCTCAGCCAAATTCTGAAAGGGATCACTCGAGTGATGGCCCTGGATCACTTGAGTGATCACTAAAGGGATGTATATCAGATTACATGATAATCATCTGTTAATCATTGATTTATTATATTTGTATCTAACATCTTATTATATTAGTATTATAAGCATTTTCCCAAGAAAACATGAGAAAACATGCAGAGAGAAGAAAAGTAATTTTATAAAGCGGAGCATCCATCTAATATAATGGCTAGTATTTCAAATACGAAGAACGGTAAAAGAAGCTATGTGACTCTAACAAACAAGTTGAAAAGTTGACAACTATTTTCTATCAATTAAATTATAAATACAGAAGAATTCAAAGCATATAAGAACACACAGAACTATCAATGATCAATCTACATATTTGTACTTGTTCTATTTTTTATTCACTCACTTTTTACTTCAGTGATTCTATATTCACTTTGTGAGAGATATTTTCATTACAAACTCAATATTTCTTATTGAGATTACTTAAGGTTCTGAAACCTTATGTAGGGATTGTATTATATCGTGTAAGGGGGAGCGAGTGTCCAATGAAAGAACTTTTTGTGTAGTAAGGCACCAAGAACCTACTGAATCTTAGAAGATATATTGAGAAATCTCTGAAGAATTCTAAAGACTAGATGTAGGTCAAAGTGTTTGTGGCCGAATCAGTATAATTCCCGATGTACACCTCAGTGATATTTCTCTTAGCTCTTACCTATATTTTAAATTCTGTCAATTTATATTTACGATTCAAATATTTTGTGGTCACCCAATTCATCCCCTCTTAGGCAAAACACTTGAGTTAGATCTCACATGTTTTGATGATAACAAAGAATGTATGTGAAAAAGATTTGATAAACAAATAATTTTGAATAAAGTAATGACAGAGCAAATCATCACTTGAAGTAAGTACTGGAGTAATGAAGAAAGGCCAAGAGAGAAAGCTGAGAAACTTCATCATTGGTAAAGTTCTAAAGGGTTACTCGAGTAAGAACTCGAGTAATGAGACAGAAACTTGAAGTAACTAGAGCACAGAACCTCAAGTAACTCACAACTAGATACATCACTCGAGGGACGACTCGAGTAATATGAAATTAAAAGAAGAGTTACTTGAGTCAATATTTGAGTAATCTGCCACAAGGTAATGAGTTGCTCTCTGCCATGTAATCCTGCCAACGTTACTCGAGTAAGTACTCGAGTAATCAGTGAAATCACTTCCAGTTGCTCTCGGCCTGCCAACGTTACTCGAGTCAGTACTCGAGTTCCCTGTTTCAAGAAGTATGTTGATCTCAGCATTCCAATCCTGCCAACGTTACTTGAGGAGCAACTCTAGTAATTCACTGTAGTAAACAAAACTTGAAGGTAATACTCGATTAATCATAAATGTATTATCACACTTCACTCGAGGCAATACTCAAGTATGCAGGTATTCTATGTCAAAGACTTGAACGAGATTACTTGAGTTAGTAATCGAGTAATCTGAAGAGTTATTTACAATGCACTTGAAGTATCCACCCGAGTAAGCTATGCAAAAAATAGATGTTCACTCGAGGCGGTACTCGGGTCAACAGGTAAGCAAAACTTGAAGTGCTCTCGGCTTGAAATCCTGCCAACATTACTAAAGAGAAGCATCGAGTAACCTGTGAAGAAAATTGTAGTATACTCAGTAAGTACTCAAGTAAACAGATATTTCCAAGGTTTGTAAATTTTTTTACTCCATGCACTACCCGAGTAATGTGATGTTCATTTATTGACTTGCTCTCTATCATTATTTTCATGAAGATACTCGAGTAGCTACTCGAGTAATAAAACCCAGAAATTCAGAAATCATTCCAAGGTTTATTGATTTGTTTCCTATGTGATTAACCCTTTATTGTATTAGTATTCTTAGCATGTTCGCAGATAAACAATGAAGAGATCTTACCAAATAAGGAAAGTCAAATGCAACGTTCAAATGCTACCTAGTACCTACCGCCACCTACCCAAACGGATATTTTTCAAAAATTGGAAAAGTCAATAGTGGCTATACACACTCTAACGGGAGTGAAGAAAATGTTCCAACGGTCATTATCAAGACATCTATATATATGGAAACATCCAAACAGAGACTACAACAAGAACACACACGAACGCATTATCAAGTTCACGTTCAATACTCTGTTTTTTCACATACTTGTAATTCTGTACTTTAGTGATTCTTATTCACTCTGTAAGAGAGATATTTCATTCAAACTCAATATTTGTTATTGAGATAACTTAAGGTTGTGGAACCTTGAGTTGGGATTGGATTACAACTTGTAAGGGGGAGTGAGTGTCCAGGTGAAGGAACTTGCTTGTACCAAGTGCCAAAAACCCACTAAATCATAGAAATCATAGTAAAACTCTCAGAGTTGCTCTGAGGACTGGACGTAGGTCAAAGTGGTTGTGGCCGAACCAATATAACTCCCGGTGTACACTTCGGTGATATTTCTCCTTACTCTTTACTGCTTTATATTCACCGTCAAAGTTTTATATTTGCAACGAAATTTTTAGTATCACCCAATTCAACCCCCTCTTGGGTGAAACGCTTACTCTAACATTTGGTATCAGAGCGTAGGTTTTCTTATTAAGGTATAACAACCTAAGAAGGATCCAATGGCAAGCATGGGTGAAGGAATTCTTTCTGATGGAGCATCCATCACTAGACCTCCAGGTTTAAGTGGCGAACACTTTTCTTTCTGGAAAGAAAAATTCAGAGTATTCGTGATGGCTACCAAATATGGGCTATGGGATGTAATTGAGAGTGGAAACTATCAACCTACAAAGATTGTAGATTCTCAAAAAATTCCCAAGACGCCAGCGGAATATGATGAGAATGACAAGAAACTTATCACTCTCAACAGCAAGGCAATTCTGATGATACAAAGTGCTTTGAGTCAAAGTGAATACTTCAGAATTTGCACACTTCCAGCAGTAAAGCAAATATGGGAAACTCTGGAAATAGCTGATGAAGGAACTTCAGAAATAAAGGAGAATTGGATCAACACCTTGGTCACTGAATTCGATCTACTTCAAATGAAATCAGGTGAGTCAATATCTGAATTCAAACTTAGATATACTCATCTTGTTAATCAACTTGCAGCACTTGAGAAAGTCTATGATCAACATACCCAAGTATGAAAGATTTTGAATTTTCTTTCTAAAGAGTGGGAGGCCAAAGTCACTGCGATAGAAGAAGCAAAAGGAGAATTAATGAGATAAGTTGCTTCTCTATTTGGAAGTCTTTCTGAATATAAAAGTAAACTAAAGTTCAAACAGGAACTAGATGACATCAGTGACAAAAAGAAGAGAGGCTTAGCACTAAAAGAAAAAGAAGAAAATCAAGATGAGGATGAGGAGTGTGTCGATGATAAAATGGGCCTAATCATAAAACGATTCAGAAAGTTCTACAAGAAAGGTCAAGGATTCAAACACTTTCAGAAAGGAGGAACTAGTAGCAAAGATCATATCATCTTCTACGAAAGTGGAAAACCATGACATATCAAATCAGAATGTCCAAAGCTGAACCAAAAGAGCAAAGAAAAGAGAAAAGGCAAATTCTTCAACAAAAAAGAAGGCCTTTGTATCTGCTATATGGGGTGATAGTTCCTCTGACGAAGAAAGTGATGAAGAAGAAGTGGCCAATATATGTCTCGTTGCTCAAGAAGAAACAAAAGAAGAGGTAAATGATTCTGATCCTACCTATGATGAATTACTTTCTGAATATAATACTTTACACTCTGAATTCATCAAAGTAATTAAAGAATTAGTTGTTTTCAAAAAGAAAAACAAAGTTCTTGAAATTGAACTTAAAGAAAGTTCAGAAAAGGATTGTGAAAATTGTTCTTCTTTGAAAAAGAAAAACATTGATCTCACAAAAACTCTTGAAAAATTTACTAAAGGAAGTGAGATGCTAAATGTAATCTTAAAAGCTCAACGATTTGTAAATGACCGATCTGGTATTGGATATGATCCAAAATCAGATAGAAGGAAAAGTAGAAAGAAAGCAGGAGGTAAGTCATATTTGAATTATTTCTAGCATTCTGTGCATACATCAAATCCTTTTGCATTTTGTAATTACTATAATAGAAAAGGTCATTATACCTCTGCATGCATTCATAAGAAGAAAGGAATGATAGGAACCTACAAATGGGTACCTAAAGGATCATATGTTTTGAAAATTTCCTGTACTAACCAAAAGGACCCAAAAAGAAGTGGTTACCTAAGAATTAATTGTATTTAATTGCAGATATGTCTCAAAGCATCCAAAAACAACAAGTGGTACATAGACAGTGGATACTCTAGACATATGACTGGTGATTTTGAAAGTTTTACCAGATTGCAACCTAAAGAAGGTGGGAAGGTAAAATTTGGAGGAAATCAAACTAGAAGGATAGCAAGACTTGGTGAAATCAAAACTGACAAAGGCATACAAGTCAAAGACGTATACTATGTCGAAGGATTGTGCCATAACTTACTGAGTGTGAGTCAAAGTGCAGACAAAAACAACTGGGTAATATTTGACTCAGAGGAATGTCTAATTTTCAACAAGAAAGACTTACTACTTGATAAGAAGAATATCAAGGCTAAGCTCAGAGGAAAAAGGGAAGGTAACTATTATACTCTAGATATTAGTAGAAATGAATTTGAAAACTGTTTTCTGAGTAATGCCGATGAAAATTGGCTATGGCATAAGAGCTTGGCTCATGTCAACATGCATCAACTAGGCAAACTACTCAAAAAGGATTTAGTTCTTGGATTACCCAAAGTAAATTTCAAAAATGATTTGATTTGTGACGCTTGTCAAAAGGGTAAACAAACTAAATCATCTTTCAAATTGAAAAATGAGATTTCAACAAATAGACCACTACAATTATTACATATGGATTTAGTTGTCCCAGGAAGAGTAAAGAGTCTTGGTGGCAACTTATATTCATTGGTCATTGTTGATGACTTCTCCAGATTTACATGGGTTATTTTTCTATCATCAAAGGATGAAACCTTTGAAGAATTTATTGTTTTTGCCAAGAAAGTGCAAAATGAGAAAGGTATGTCTATTGCAGGTATTTTATTAGGACAGATCATGGTGGAGAATTTGAAAATCAAGCCTTTGAAGAATATTGTAATACTAATGGCATTGATCATAATTTCTCTGCTCCAAGAACACCTCAACAAAATGGAGTCGTGGAGTATAACAATAGAGTGCTCACTGAAATGGCTAGAGCAATGTTAAATGAAAAGAACGTGTTCCAAGTTTTATGGGCTAATGCTATGAGCACAACATGCTATATTTCAAATAGAGCCTATATTAGAACAAAACTCAGAAAGACACCATACGAGCTGTACAAAGGAAGGAAGCCAAACATTGCTCATCTATACATCTTCGGTTGTAAGTGTTTAATTTATAATAATTTTAAAGATAACTTAGGAAAATTTGATTCTAAAACTGATGAAGGAATCTTCCTTGGATATTCTAACCGAAGTAAAGCATATAGAGTTTTCAATAAAAGAACATGTGTTGTTGAAGAATCAATTTATATTGTATTTGATGAATTTGAATCCTCTAACAAAACCATTGATGAAGAGCAGGATTTAAATGGTCAATCTATTTCTAAATCTCTTATTCCAGAAGTTTATGAAACCAAGGAAGAAGAGCAGTCACTAGGACAACCTAGAGCCTGGAAATACAATAAAAGTCATCCCTTAGATCAAGTCATAGGAGATGTAAATGAAGGGATCAAAACTAGAAATAGAATTTTCAATGAAGTAAGTTTTTCTGCATTCATTTCTGAGATTGAACCCTCTAACATTGATGAAGCCCTATCAGACAATGATTGGGTTATAGCAATGCAAGAAGAACTAAATCAATTTGAAAGAAATCAAGTTTGGGATTTGGTACCCCGACCCAAGGATCATCCGATCATTGGCACTAAATGGGTATTCAAGAACAAACTCGATGAATCCGCAATTATTGTCAGAAACAAGGCAAGATTAATGGCCAAAGGCTATAATCAGGAAGAAGGAATTGATTATGAGGAAACGTATGCTCCAATGGCTAGATTGGAAGCTATACGCGTACTCTTAGCCTTTGCATGTATCAAAGGATTCAAACTCTATCAAATGGATGTAAAGAGTGCATTTCTAAGTGGCTACATTATGGAAGAAGTATATGTAGAGCAACCTCCAGGTTTTGAAGATGTAACCCAACCTGACCATGTTTTCAAACTCAAAAAGACTTTATATGGTTTAAAACAAGCTCCTGGAGCATGGTACGAAAGGCTCAGTAAATTTCTTATTGATCAAGGTTTTGTACGAGGAAAAGTTGATACAACACTTTTTACAACACGAAAACGTGATGAAATTTTAATTGTTCAAATATATATTGATGACATTATTTTCGGTGCTACTAATGAATCTATGTGTAAGGAATTTTCAGAGATAATGCAGGGAGAGTTTGAGATGTCAATGATGGGAGAATTGAATTTCTTTCTTATTTTGCAAATCAAACAAAGAAAGAATGGAATCTTTATATCTCAAACAAAGTACTTGAAAGAGCTATTGAAGAAGTATGGAATGGATGAAGCAAATGGAATAGACACACCTATGAGCTCAACTACGTTGCTTGATGCTGATGTCAAAGGGAAAGACTACAACATCACAAAATACAGAGGAATGATTGGATCATTACTCTATCTCACGGCAAGCAGACCGGACATCCAATTCAGTGTTGGCATATGTGCAAGATATCAATCAGCACCAAAGGAATCACATGCTGAAACTGTCAAACGAATCTTTAGATACCTTGCTGACACACCAGAATTGGGTCTGTGGTATCCTAAAGGAAGGCATGAATATCTTGTTGCATATTCAGATTCTGATCATAGAAGATACATAGAGGATACAAGACAGACAGAAAGAGCACCAGCGGACAAGGTCAATTTCATGGAGGATCTCTTGTATCATGGTTTAGCAAGAAACAAAATACAGTGTCTCTTTTGTCAACGGAAGCCGAATATGTTGCAGTCTCAAGTTGTTGTGCACAAGTGATATGGCTAAAACAACAACTACAAGATCTTGGTATTTATCTCAAAGAAATACCAATCTATTGTGACAATACTAGTTCGATAAGCTTGGCAAAGAATCCAGTTCAACATTCTAGAACCAAGCATATCGATGTCAGACACCACTTCATCAGAGATCATGTCTATAAGAAAGATGTGAAAGTGATATTCATTCCTACTCATCTTCAACTGGCTGATATCTTTACTAAACCTCTTGCAAAAGATCAATTTCTATACATTAGAAGAGAATTAGGAATGGTAAATCCCAATGAATTGTAAGTTATTTCGGTTTTTTCATAATGTTAGATAATGTTATTTGATAATGTTTTGATGATTACTAACTTAAGCATCGGAGTATGTAGAAACTTGTTTTGCAGGAAGATTGAAACTCTGTTTTAAGAAATAAAAATAGAGGTTATCATAGGACACCATCACTGGAGTGACAACTTCAAGTAATGTCTAACAGTGCAGCATTACCCGAGGGACAACTTGAAGTAAAAGGTCACATTACTCGAGTGGGCACTCGAGTAATGGACTTCAAAACTGGCAGTGAAGTCTCAAGTCACATGGAATTTAAATCAAACAGCTTATTTGGTGGGAAATGAACAGTCAAGAGGAGAAAAGACATATTACCCGAGGGAAGCCTTGAGTAAACTTGAAGTTTACTCGAGTAAGGCCTCGAGTGACTGCAGGTCCTGATCACAAATTCAATGAGAATCAACTCAAATCTGTTCTAAAATGGCTATTAAATGATCGAGGGAACATACATGGATAATTACAATATTATTCATGCCAGGTATGCAATTTAAATTAATTATTTTAAAATTTTCTATATGATCACTCGAGTAGAGACTCGAGTAAACTTGATAATACTCGAGTAAGGACTCGAGTAATGTCAGGTTATAGGTCTTTATCAGTCGTAAACTCGGTTATTTCCACAAAATCTCCTCGAGTGAATCACCCAGTCCTCTCACAAAAAGTTTTCACAAACTCTTCCTTACTTAATTTCCGTCAAAACCCATCAAATCTTAGCTCCAAAAACATCCTATTTTGCTCAGATTCTCCTTGCCCTAACTTGCAACTTTTCACTCTGTTTTTCTGATATTTCTATTTTCTCTAAATTAAGATGGTTAGAACCAAGAATCTTACTCCTACAGACTCTTCTGGATCTCGACAACCCTCTGACCCTCTTTCTTCTCCTCCTAGAAAGAGATGAAAGCTCACTCCTAGATCAAAGGCCAAAGTTCAACCGAAACCTCAACCTAAACTAAAGGAGAGAGATGTTGTGATCAAAGAGCTAGTGGTCACTAGGGCTCAAGTAAAGAAAAGCACCTCAACTAGGAGAGGCAAAAGCACTAAGTCACCTTTTCTTTTACATTCTGATTCTTCCACTCCCTCTTTTACTCCAAAACCCTCCAAAAAGCCAAAGTATGATGTGAATGTTGCCAAAGCTATGGCTGGGATCCTTGATCAATTAGATAAGGGCCAATCATCCAAAAAGCCAGAGTTTCCAGAAGAGGAAATTACTAAACCTCCAAAAGGGTTCAATGTCAACAAATTGGAGGAATCTTAAAAGTATCTCACATAGTTCTCAAGAAGGAAAGTCTGTAAGACTCACAGTGTGGATCTCAAGATTCTTCAGGAGGTATTGAAGTATGATGTAAGTCCCTTCCTTGAACCTTTTATGCCTTGGCTGTCAATTAAACTTCCTTTTTGCACTAAAATAGTCACTCATTTTTACTGCAACCTAGAAATCCTAGATGAACCTAATAGGACTTTTGCAGAGGAAGAAATGACTACAACAGTTAGAGGCCAGAAAATCCTTATCTCACCCTCTAGGATCAATATTTGGTTAGGAATAGAAAACCCCCCTGATAACATCTATTCCAAGCTTATACCTAACCAGATTTTCACTGCCCTTAGACCTGGTGAGCTAGTGGATCCTCTTAACTTTAAACCGAGTGACATGTGTGACCATCACAGGGTTCTTTGGTATATTTACTCTAGATCCCATGTGAACAAAGCCAATAACTACACCCATCTCTCTGACCGGGACTATAGGTGGTTTGCTTCTCTACTCCTGAAGGAACAGAAGGACTTGGGAGAATACATCTTCTCTGAGATGCAGAGGTACAAAATAGAAGGAAAAGCAACTACTCCTATGCCATATCCTCAGATCATTTCTCTTATTCTGAAGAAAAACAAGATATGGTATTTGGACAATAAGGAGCCCATTGAGAGGATCACTCCAATTGGAAGAAACCAGATTGGGAAGCTCAATATTGAGATTCCTCTCAAGAGTCCTCTGGAGTCAGGCCCCAAGAAGAAGAAGAAGACTGATACTAAAATGAGTAAAATGGATTACATATAGTATTTTGCTCCAGCTGGCACTGCATCCTCACCCTCATTCCTCAATGCCACACTTCAACATTTCATGGAGAATATGCTAAAGGGATTTCATATCGACATTGCAAATACCAATGCCGAGTTGATCACTCACATGAATGACAAGATGGTTGAATTGGTTGAGAGGATGGACAAGAGGCACGAGGAGATATTAGCTGAGCAACTTGCCCAAGGTGAGACTCTGAGGTTGATTCTTGCTAGATTGGACTCTATGGGTCCTGGATCTTCTGCTGGTCCATCATCTATTCCTGAGGCATTCTCACCTTCAGAGAACATCCCCCCAGAGTATCATCATATTGAGGTTGAGCCAACTGTCCCTGAGATCTCCTTTCCCAAACTTCCAGAGTTTAGCCCTCTTGAACCTAGACCCTCTGTACTCAAAATCCCCATTATTCTTCTTAGAGATATTTTATGCTCAGTGGATGATCCTGAAACCAATGAGACTATCCATATCACCATTGAGGATTCACCACCCAGAGTTTCGCCGAACCCACACCTACACCTATTCCTTTCCCTACTCATACAGAGGAGATCTCTCCCTCATCCTCTAGTCATCATTCTCCAGGTGCCACAGAAGAGGTTAAGACCACCTCTGTTGTTGTATATCAGTCACCTCCAGTTCCTCCAAGAGATGACATTCATATCCCTCAACTCAACCTTCCTGAACCAGAACCTTCCAGCTCCTCTTTTGATTCTTCTAGTTCAGATGGTTCCTTAGTCCTTCCTATCAAGCCTATATCTGCAGTCAAGCCTTCTAGTTCTCCACTTGATTGATGAAGACAAAAAGGGGGAGAAGAGCTTGAGTGATTTTGTGGTTAACTGAGCTTCTTTTATTTTGGGTATATGGGTGTATATGGGATTTAGGGAGCTTTTCATATTTGTAATTTAGTAATGCAATTCTAGTTCTATTTCAATTCAAGTGCATTTATGTTTTAAGTTATATTGCATTGTGGGACTAATGAGTTTATTATGTATGCAAGGTGAATATGTTATGTTTTCAAAAATTTCCAAAACACTTTGAATTAACATTTGGATTTCAAAGTTACAATTGATTTCAAGAAGTGTTTATTTAAGAACTGAATTTCAAAAACTTTGTTCAAAATCACCAAGTTTTGTCATCATCAAAAATGGGGAGAATATTAGATCTCACATGTTTTGATGATAACAAAGAATGGATGTGAAAAAGATTTGATAAACACATAAGTTTAAACAAAATAATGACAGAGCAAATCATCACTTGAAGTAAGTACTGGAGTAATGAAGAAAGGCCAAGAGAGAAAGCTGAGAAACTTCATCATTGGTAAAGTTTCTAAAGGGTTACTCGAGTAAGAACTCGAGTAATGAGACATAAACTTGAAGTAACCAGAGCACAGAACTTCAAGTAACTCACGGCCAGATACATCACTTGAGGGACTACTCAAGTAATATGAAATGAAAAGAAGAGTTACTCCAGTCAATATTTGAGTAATCTGCCATAAGGAAATGAGTTGCTCTCGGCCATGTAATCCTACCAACGTTACTCGAGTAAGTACTCGAGTAATCAGTGAAATCACTTCCAGTTTTTCTCGGCCTGCCAACGTTGCTCGAGTCAGTACTTGAGTCCCCTGTTTCAAGAAGTATGTTGCTCTCGGCATTCCAATCCTGCCAACGTTACTCGAGGAGCAACTCTAGTAATTCACTGTGGTAAACAAAACTTGAAGGTAATACTCGATTAATCTTAAATGTTATTATCACACTTCACTCGAGGCAATACTCAAGTATGCAGGTATTAAATGTCAAAGACTTGAACGAGATTACTTGAGTTAGTAATCGAGTAATCTGCATAGTTATTTTCAATGCACTTGAAGTATCCACCCGAGTAAGCTATGCAGAAAGTAGATGTTCACTCGAGGCGGTACTCGAGTAAACAGGTAAGCAGAACTTGAAGTGCTCTCGGCTTAAAATCCTGCCAACATTACTAGAGAGAAGGATCGAGTAACCTGTGAAGAAAATTGTAGTATATGAAGGTTCGGTAAGCACAGCGAAATAATTTTAAAAAAAAATTTTCACCGATCCTAATCGAGGATCTATCAACGGCGTTTAAGCTAAGTTGGAAGGATTCATACCTTTTTGATGATTCAGAGATTTCACGATCTCTAGGAGCCAACACGTAAGGTCCGCTCCCTCTGCCCGTATCCACATGAATGCTCTCCAACCGAGACTGCGTGCTAGCGCCTCTAATTTCTCCAAGGGTTTAACTTGCGGCTCTTAATTCTGATGTACCCTGAGTCTATCAGCTTTATCAAGTTTATAACCCATGAGGGTTATTTTCAAATTTCAAAATTAATCATCATTAATTTCGAAATTAATTAACAATTAATTATCTTGATGAGCTAATTAAATAAATTCAGTTTAAATTAAATCTGTCCAACAGTTTTAATTTAACCTATTTATTTAATCTAAATAAAGAGCCATTAGATTTAATTTATCTTCATAAATTAAATCTGAGATACTATATCTCTATCATGTTAGTTATTAAATTTAATATATCTTAATAAATTAAATTTAAAACCAACACAATATAATAATATCATATAATATATATATACATATATATATATATATATAATATATTTCGAAAATATATATATCTATATAATATTTTTAAATATAATAATATCATATAATATATATATATATAAGATATATATTTCGAAAATATATATATATATATCTATATAATATTATTAATGAATTTTATATTATATATATATATAAATATAAAATTCATCCACCCTAAATCAAACATTATCTCGTGTTGGGCCATTCTTTTGTGCGACCCTGTAGGCCCATATGAAGTTGGCAGTGGGCCAATAACTACATTAACCTAAAAGTCGCAAGCGGCCTCTAGCAAGACATTACGACTACCCAATTCATATGAGGATCATTATCACGATGCAACCTGTCATACAACCATGTCACATCCCTTTTGTCACACGATATATCGATCAAGGATAAGGCATGGAAAATGTCATCCTCTTGTTCCTGACCATTACTTTCTCGATTCCTGAGTAGCCTGATAACAGAGACAGAAACTCCTTTCATCATAGTATGGCCATACATTTCTCAGACTCACTCATCGAGGGGCCCAGCAATATCTCTCTACTAATGTGAGGGACAAATTCCATCTTGATCATTCATATTCCTCTACATGAAAAACCACCAAGCCCGATCGTAGCCTTTATCATCACCCGGTCAAAAGTGACTTTTGACTAGTTCAAAGCTTAGCAACTCTCATGTAGGAATCCATGATGACCTCAGGTCTAAGGGCATTGTGACGTGGTTATACATGAGAAAAGCTTATGACTTGATCCATGTAGCTTTCTCATAGTGGGTCGGTCCAGCACCTTGTACTCTTACAAGTGCCTAAGACTTCGATTCGTGTCTCCATATCTTATCAAAGTCATACTGGTCTTGTTTCATCTCTGCTCCCGCATAGATGACCGACCAGGAACATTTTAGGACAATCTTTATGAATTATCCAAGGATACAATTATCACAGTTAACATGCAAATAATATGATAACAGAATGGAGAAATTTCATTAAAATAATAATGTTTAAAGTACAATGATTGGCCCTTAGGGCACAATTTCCAACAGTATACTCAGTAAGTACTCAAGTAAACAGGTATTTCCAAGGTTTGTAAATTTGTTTACTCCATGCACTACCCGAGTAATGTGATGTTCATTTATTGACTTGCTCTCTATCAATATTTTCACGAAGATACTCTAGTAGCAACTCGAGTAATAAAACCTAAAAATTCAGAAATCATTCCAAGGTTCATTGATTTGTTATTGAGATAACTTACGGTTGTGGAACCTTGAGTTGGGATTGGATTACAACTTGTAAGGGCGAGCGAGTGTCCAGGTGAAGGAACTTGCTTGTACCGAGGTGCCAAGAACCTACTGAATCTTGGAAATCATAGTGAAACTCTCAGAGATACTCTGAGGACTGGACGTAGGTCAAAGTGGTTGTGGCCGAACCAGTATAACTCCTGGTGTACACTTCGGTGATATTTCTCCTTACTCTTTACTACTTTATATTCACCGTCAAAGTTTTATATTTGCAACAAAATTTTTAGTATTACCCAATTCACCCCCTCTTGGGTGAAACGCTTGCTCTAACAACTTGCACTAATATTTGGTATCAAAGTGTAGGTCTTCTTGTTCAGGTATACAACCTAAGAATGATCCAATGGTAAGCATGGGTAAAGGTATACTTCCTGACGGAGCTTCAATTACTAGACCAACGAGTTTCAATGGGGAATCTCTTTCTAGAAAGCAAAGTTTAGAGTATTCATAATGGCTACTAAATACAAACTATTGGAAGTGATTGAAAATGAGAACTACGTACCAGTAAGATTGAACAATCACAAACAGTTCCCAAGTCACCAATAGAATATGATGACAATGACAAAAAGCTCATAACCCTAACAGCAAAGCAATTTTGATGATTTAAGGTGCTTTAAGTCAAAAAGAATATTTTAGGATTTACGCACTTCCAATGGCTAAGGAAATATGGTAAGCCTTAGAAATTGCTCAAGAAGGAACTTCAGGCATAAACGAAAACTGAATCAATACTTTGGTTACTGAATTTGACTTACTTTAATAAAGTGAGAAGAATCAATAGCTGAGTTTGAACTCAAGTATACCCATGTCATAAATCAATTCGGAGCACTTAGGAAAATCTATTATCATAATACCCAAGTAAGGAAAGTACTGAATATTCTCTCCAAAGAGTAGGAGGCCAAAGTCATAGCGATAAAGGAGGCAGAAGGAGAATCAATGCAATCAGTCACTTCTCTATTCAGAAGTCTCTTTGAATATGAAAGTAAATTGAAGTTCAAATGAGAACTTGAGGAGACCAGTGACAAGAAAAAGAAAAGCCTAGTACTAAATATAAAGGAGGAAACTTAAGAAGATGATGAAGATTTCAATAATGATGAAATGGGCCTAATAATAAAATGATTCAAAAAGTTTTACAAGAAAGGCCAAGGATTTAGAAATCTTTAAAAGGGAGGAACTAATAGCAGAAGAGAGAATAAGGAACACATCATCTACTATGAATGTGGAATGCTAGGACACATCAAGTTAAAATGTCCAGAGTTGGTTCAGAAGAATAAAGAAAAGAAAAAAGACAAGTTCTTCAACAAAAAGAAAGCATTTATGTCCGCTATATGGGGAGACAGCTCCTCTAATGAAGATAGCGATATAGCAGAGGAAGTGGCAAATATCTGTCTGGTTAGTCAAGAAAAGACAGAAGAAAAGTAATTGATTTTGACCTTACTTATAATGAATTACTTTCTGAGTATAATAATTTACATTCTGAGTTCATTAAAGTAGTTAAAGAACTAGTTGCTTTCAAAAATAAGAATAAAATTCTTAAAGATAAGCTCATAGAATTACCTAACAAAAATTGTGAAAACTGTCCTTCTTTGAATAGGAAAAATGCTGAACTCACTAAAACTCTTGAGAAATTTACTAAAGGTAGTGAGATGTTAATTATCATTTTAAAAGCTCAACGTTTGGTGAATGATAGATATGGTAATGGATATGACCCCAAATCAGACAAATAGAAAGGAAGAAAGAAAACAGGAGTCAAAATGTATTTGAATTATTTTCAGTATTCTGTACATATATTGAATCCTTTTGTGCATTGTAATTTTTCCAATAGGAAGGGTCACTACATTTCCTTGTGCCTTCATAAAAGGAAAGGAAAAATAGGAACTTATAAATGGGTACTTAAAGGCTCATATGTTCATAAAGTAATTTGTACTAACCCAAAAGGACACAAAAAGATATGGGTACATAAGACTTAATTGTCTTTAATTGCATATATGTCTTAAAAGCATCCAGAGCCAACAAATGGTACATAGACAGAGGATGCTCTAAACATATGATTGGTGATCCCAAAAATTTTACCATATTAGAACCAAAGGAAGGTGGAAAGGTAAAATTTGGAGGAAATCAGTCCAGCAAGATAGCAGGAATTAGTAAGATTAGAAGTAATAAAGGTATTCAAGTCAAAGATGTTTATTACGTTGAAGGCTGATAAATAAACTATTTGCATATTATTTTCCCTTACATGATGATTTTGTGGATGATATTTGAGCTCAATTTAATAAATTTGGGTGTAATTAATAAATAAATAATGATTTTGGTATGAAATAGAATTTCTTGAAAAATACTAAATTAGGCCTTCTTTCAGTTTTCAGGCAATATCTAGAGCTCTAGATATCAGATTGGGATGTTCTATATATGGATAAACAACTAAGAAAGAGCTATAAGAGATATCGGATTGGGATGTTCTATCTCCAAGGGTTTCAAATTTTGCTTGGAAGTTGAGAGCGGGAATCATTTACCATTCCACCTACTACATTTCATCTTCCTTTTCATCTACTACTTCATCTATCACATTTCATCTACCACTTCATCTACCCTACTTCATTCTTTCCTATATATAGCCACAATCTCCTTCACATTTTACACAACCATTTTTCATATCCATTACTTTCCTCTCTTCTCCACTTATACACCATTTCATATCCATTACTTTCCTTTCTTCTCCACAAACACCATCTTAGAGTTAATTTATGCATTGTATTTAATTTCTTCATGCCTCCTACATGGAAGGCTTAGGTAGTCATCCTTTATGGATGGTATAGGTTGCCAACTACATGGAAGGTCTTACCTCCTAAAAGGATTACTAGATTTTCTCCATTTTCATGCATCTAGCTGTTGTATATTTATGTTTTCGAATTTAATAATTAAATTTTATGTAATTTTAATTTATTTTGGTTTTGTTTTTAATTTCATCATGAGCTAAATTTCCATTTTCCTATGGTAATGATATAGCTCACTAATGACGGATTGAATCTTAACTTATTAAATCTTGTTTTAATTTTTCCTTCATGATTGAGTTTTAATTTTTCTTAATGCTTTTGATTGATTGGCCACCTTTTGAATGATTTCAATATGCATGTTGAGATCGGAAGGAGATACATGTGTGTAGATCATATAATTAAAACCATAACTTGCATATGAAAAAGGAATATATTCATATGAGTTGTATAGTCTTACTGAGCTCCATAAATCGTAATGCATAATTGATTACTTAAATTCATATAGTAATATATTGGATTAGTAATTAATTATAGAATTGCTTGACCTTGGAAGAGGCTAGTAATTAAATTAGGAAAACTCGACTATCAATCATGTGGAATAAATTGGGCTAGAATAGATAGGTGATTCAATCTGAAATTTGCTAAGTGAAATCTAATCCCTAGGACTTTTTCTCATAGTTGCTTTCATATCGTTTCCATTCAAATTTAATTATTTTAAATTTTGTAATTTCAATCACCAACTAATCAATCAACTAAATAGAGTTAAAATTACTCATTTGGTAATTAGTGACCAATCCTCGTGGGAGTGATACTCTACTCACTTCTGTATTACTTAATTACGACAGTGTACACTTGCACTATTTAATAGACCATTTACACTTGTAACAAATTTTTGGTGCCGTTGCTAGGGATTGTTATCATTAATATCAATACTAAGTAATTTTAATACTAATTTAGTCTTTATGTTAAAATTTTAAAAAAATTAAAATTAAAAATAGTGGATTATTCACAACATTTTTTTGGTTATAAATTGTCATGTCTTGGTTGTTTTTTAGGAATGCATGTGGATGGAATGAGACAAGGAAAGATAAATAGTGGTTGGATTGAAAATTATTTTCCTTATAATTGTTTTTCTAGTGCTTATTATGGAGAGTGTCATTCCTATAAGCATTATCCACATACCACTACCAATCATTATGTGAGAGATGATTTCACTATAAACCAAACTTATTTTGATCATTCCTTTTATCTTGGTGGAATTTTAGAGCAACAAGAGTCTTTGGATCTATATGTCAGGTATTTTCCTAATTCTCCTTTCTACTATTATTCACAATTAAAGAATAAACTCTTGAGTATAAGGAAAAGTCTGATTTAGAAAGATTATGTGAGGACCTTAGTAGAGAGCAAAAGGAACTTGTCACTAGTGTCAAGTCAAGTGTCCTAAATATTCGAATATATGTGAGTCAAATTATTTTGTCACTTTAGACTACGAGGCAATATAATTCTTTAAGCATGATGACTACTTCTTGTGTTGATGATAATTATTGTGAGGAAGTTGAGGATGTGGAATTGAATAAAACTTTAGCTCTTATGGAATGTGATGATAAGGAACTTGAAATAACTTTTGGAGAGGATAGTGGGTGTAGTATAGAAGAGGTTCCGGTTGTGGAACCTAATTGGTCATTTTGATATTGAAACTAATGTGGATGTTCCAACAGCTATTTTTCATGTCTCTCCTGTTGAAGAGTTGACTCTTACTGATGAGAGTCAAGTGGATTTTGTGGGATGCTCTAAATTTTTGGAAATTCCTAAATCTGTTTGCGAATACATGTATGTTGTGCTTTATTTGAATTCAGTAAATAATTGTACTCTAAAATTGTCTATGATTGAAAAAGTACAATTAATTACCTTGAATGATCATTATTGGTGTCTAAAACATTATTGCTTGAAAAGAAAGGAAGACAAGGTAATCATGGTGTTTGATACTTTTGATTAGTAGTTTGTTTTGGGAAGTCTGGCTGAAGACTATAAATTTAGCGTTTCTTGGGAGGCAACCCAAAGTTTGGTTAGATGTTTTGTTGTGATTTTATAGGACTTTTGATAGCCCTTGATGACAAGAACATTCAAAGGGTATAATGGAGGTGCACTCAACATTTTGAAAACTGTCATCACGTTTAAGGAAACAACAGGTAAGTCCTCCTTCTCATAAAACTCAAAAAAATAATAATAATAAAAATGAAAAAATGATTAAAAAAATATTTTTTTTAGAAAAAGAGTTAAGTGGTTTGGTCTTTGTTTAGCTAAAGACGTTAAAGAAGGTCGGCTATTTGGGAGGCAACCCAAAACTTCTTTCCTACTCCCTCATTTTTCCTTCCTACTCTCTCATTTTTTTTTCTACTCACCGAAACACACTACACTATGTCAGAGATTTTACTTTTCATCTCTGTCATTACAAGTTAACATGGAGGAATCTCTAGTAAAGCTTAAGAACAGGTTCCCTACTCTTCCTAAAGATGTGTTCAAGAAGATCTATAACTGCCAACTTGAAAGGATGAAGATATTTAAGCATTTAAGCCTTCCTTTGGACCTATGTTGGTTCATTGAAGCTAAGGTACGTTTATCAGGTGATATTTATAAATCATTTGTTAAGCATTTACTAGGAATTGGAAGAAGTTCTTACTCCAACAAGAGAAGAGCTAAGAGAATAAATGTCTGCTATAAATGTGCAAGGTGGACATGTGATCAGCCCTGTAGGAATAAAGGTATGGTTTCTATAAATCGAGAAGATAAAAATAAATTTATAAAGGATGGACTAAGTAAGGAGTCATTGGATGATATCATTCAAACTGTTAAGACGCATCCGAGTAGTGATGTTCATCATATTCTTCTTGATTTAGCGGACATATTCAAAAAAGAAAAAGAGTGATGTTGTCTTGGAAATTTGACATTAAAAGACCCTGTTTACTAGTTTATAAGAAAACTGGATGGGAAGCAAATCCTCGATTCATAGAAAGCGTTTAAGCCATTACTGGATGTAAAACCCAAGGAAGGTGTGAGCCAAAATCACAACTACTGTATATAATCATGCTTTTATCTAATTTGTCTTATCTTTTCAGCATCTTTTGTCCAATCTATTTTAGCTTTTCAATAACTTTTGACTTTCTTTCCTCTTTTTGTTAATTTCTTCACCCAAATTATGCCGATCATTCATGTCGAATATTTTTCAAACTTGTTTGAAAATTTCCTGATTTGCATGATCTTGTTGTCACTATTTTAGTGTTATATATATGAACTCTTCTACTTGTAAATATGCACTCTTTCACTTGTAAACACAAATGGTCCAGGAGATAAGAAGAGAAAAATGGTATCGAACAAAAATGTAGATTTACATATATCTGTATTTTTGGGGAAACTGATTGGGGCAAGGATGGAGAGTTTCAAACTATAGCAAACAAACTTGGAAGTGTATTAGCCACTAGAAAAAGCAACTTTGTATATGGGGGAGGCATCCAGGGCCTAAGGGGAAGTGTGGCCATTTCTACATCCATGAATTGAAGCAAGGATTTGAGTGTAAGGGTGAAGGAGTTGGAAGATCACATATTTTCCTTAGGACAAGTGTTGCAAGTTTCAAGCTTGCCTAAACGAATAAGACAAATGTTCTACTACGCTAAAGCTTTTATTGCTCTACCTGGTGGTTTAGAGACGTTGGATGAGATTTCTAGCGTTGCATATTGGGCTAAGTTAAACTATCACAAAAAGGCATTAGGATTGTTAAATGTTAATGGTTTTTATGATAATCTATTGTTTTTTTTCATTATGATAATCTATTGAAACAGGATTCATACCCCAAGTGACTCGTTATTCTATAATTTTTGCCTCAACTGCTGATCAGCTGCTCAATCAAATGTAAACCTATGAACCTAAACAAGATATACTAGTCAAGCAAATAGGTGGGCAATCTTCATATAGCAGTCAGAAGTAGGATCAAAATACCACTCTTTGGTTGTAACTTTCCTTAATATATTGGTTTTACTCTTAGCTTTTGGGTATTGTGTGTTTATGTTTAAAAAAACAAAAAAACTTTCCCTAAGCTCTAGAAGACATTGGGGACAATGTCTGATTTAGGTTGGGGGAGGAGAAAACAAAAGTTTTTTTAGTTAGTTAGTAAAACCATTAGATGCATAAGGTGTCGAAAAAAATGGCAGAGTAAGGAGTTATTCTTAACTCCTAAGATGCATTTTATTAGTTACATATTTTTATTAAAAAAAAGTAAAAGTAAAAAACAAGAGCATCATGTTTAAGTGCTTTATAATAAGTTTTGAGTATGGATCAAATGAATTTAGAGATTTCATAGTATGAATGAACAACTGATTGTTGCAATTGGTGATGAATTTTGAGATTGAATGAGCTGAGTTTGAAAGCCCTTAACCATTAGCTTTTGAGCCTATAATGATTATTTCTCTTGTGTGTGATATTCACCTATTAAGTTGTTACTCCAGAACTTGCTTTAAATCTTGTTGAAATTACATCTCACATGCACATTCAAAAATGATAAAGGCATTCATTTTGTTTAGCCAAAGCCAAATAGCCAACCTTGCAATTATACAGTTGATAAGCCCCTTTGAGCCTAATTGATTGTTTCTTTGTTCTCAACCCATTAACATGTGCTTTAATGATATATCAAGTGATTTTACCTAATTTGAAAGAATAGCAGAGCATTTGAAAATTTTGTGAAATGATTTTTTAACAAGTGTAAGGGTGTATATATCATCAACTTTAGAGTTGCAAAAAAAAGTATAAAAAAAGAAAAAAAAGAAAAAAAATTTTGAGTATTCGAATTATGGGTTGTTGTGATGAAATAAATTTATTCAGAAGTTGACCCATTTTTCAATTGCTCTATTAATTTTTTAAATTTAGCCCTTCATATCACATTTTACATTCCTTTTACCTTAACCCTATTACAACCCTTAATAAGTCCTTTTGATTTGAATTATGCATGTGAATTATATAGTGAAGATTGAGATTTTTAGCAAGCCTATGGTAGTGCAATTTTTTTAGTTGAATTTGAGTGAAACACTTACCCTTAAACACTTGAGAGATTGAGAGAATGAGCTACACTTACAAACTCGGTTTATTCATTTTCAAATAGAGTTACCACTTTATATTTTTGTGGATTCATGAATACTATCATCTCTTTATTTTGCAATTTTATTCTTGCTTATGACTTGACACTTCTAATTTTGTTAGCACTAATTAGTCACTCCTAGTCCGAGGACGTCCAAGAGCTAAGTGTGGGGGAATTTGATACGTAAAATATTTGCATATTTTTTCCCTTATATGATGATTTTGTGGATGATATTTGTGTTAGGATCGGTAAGCACAGCGGAAGAATTTAAAAATTTTCACCGATCCTAATCGAGGATCTATCAACGGCATTTAAACCAAGTTGGAAGGATTCATACCTTTTTGATGATTCAGAGTTTTCACGATCTCTAGGAGCCAACACGTCAGTCCGCTCCCTCTACCGGTATCCACACGAATGCTCTCCAATCGAGACTGCGTGCTAGCGCCTCTAATGTCTCCTAGGGTCTTACTTTCCGCTCTCAATTCTCATGTGCATATGAAAATATCTACTCTATCAAGTTTATAACCTATGAGGGCTATTTTCAAATTTCAAAATTAATCATCATTAATTTCGAAATTAATTAACAATTAATTATCTTGATGAGCTAATTAAATAAATTCAGTTTAAATTAAATCTGTCCAACAGTTTTAATTTAACCTATTTATTTAATCTAAATAAAGAGCCATTAGATTTAATTTATCTTCATAAATTAAATCTGAGATACTATATCTCTATCATGTTAGTTATTAAATTTAATATATCTTAATAAAATAAATTTAAAACCAACACAGTATAATAATATCATATAATATATATATACATATAAATATATATATAATATATTTCAAAAATATATATCTATATAATATTATTAAATATAATAATATAATATATATATATAAGATATATATTTCGAAAATATATATATATCTATATAATATTATTAATGAATTTTATATTATATATATATAAATATAAAATTCATCCACCCTAAATCAAACATTATCTCGTGTTGGGCCATTCTTGTGTGCGACCCTGTAGGCCCATATGAAGTTGGCAGTGGGCCAATAACTACACTAACCCAAAAGTCTCAAGCGGCCTCTAGCAAGACATTACGACTACCCAATTCATATGAGGATCGTTATCACGATGCAACCTGTCATACAACCATGTTACGTCCCTTTTGTCACACGATATATCAATCAAGGATAAGGCATGGAAAATGTCATCCTCTTGTTCCTAACCATTACTTTCTCGATTCCTGAGTAGCCTGATAACAGAGACAGAAACTCCTTTCATCATAGTATGGCCATACATTTCTCAGACTCACTCATCGAGGGGCCCAGTAATATCTCCCTACTAATGTGAGGGACAAATTCCATCTTGATCATTCATATTCCTCTACATGAAAAACCACCAAGCCCGATCGTAGCCTTTATCATCACCCGGTCAAAAGTGACTTTTGACTAGTTCAAAGCTTAGCAACTCTCATGTAGGAATCCATGATGACCTCAAGTCTAAGGGTATTGTGACGTGGTTATACATGAGAAAAGCTTATGACTTGATCCATGTAGCTTTCTCATAGTGGGTCGGTCCAGCACCTTGTACTCTTACAAGTGCCTAAGACTTTGATTCGTATCTCCATATCTTATCAAAGTCATACTGGTCTTGTTTCATCTCTGCTCCCGCATAGATGACCGACCAGGGACATTTTAGGACAATCTTTATGAATTATCCAAGGATACAATTATCACAGTTAACATGCAAATAATATGATAACAGAAAGGAGAAATTTCATTAAAATAATAATGTTTAAAGTACAATGATTGGTCCTTAGGGCACAATTTCCAACATCCTCCCACTTGCCCTAGGTGCAATCATTAATTTGCCTAATTCCCATTACGCTAACATGACGTTCACGCTTTGCCTGTGCAAGTGGCTTAGTAAGAGGATCAGCAACATTATCTTCTCCTGCTACTTTGCATATCTTTATATCACCTCTATCATTGATTTCTCTAATAAGATGAAATCGCCTGAGTATGTGTTTGGTCCTTTGATGTGACCTAGGCTCCTTGGCCTGTGCAATAGCACCGCTATTGTCACAGAACAAATCTATTGGATTTGAGATGGTAGGCACCACCCCTAGTTCAGTAATGAACTTTTTGATCCAAACGGCTTCTTTAGCTGCATCTGATGCTGCTATATACTCAGCTTCTGTTTCAGAATCTGCTATAGTGCTTTGCTTGGAGCTCTTCCAGCTTACTGCTCCACCATTCAGGAGGAATACATATCCAGATTGTGATTTAAGGTCGTCTTGGTCAGTTTGGAAACTTGCATCTGTGTAACCGGTTACACAGAGCTCTTCATCCAATCCACCATAGACCAAAAATAAGTCCTTAGTCCTTCTTAAGTACTTTAGGATATTCTTAACGGCAGTCCAATGACCCTCACCAGGATCTTGTTGGTATCTGCTGGTCATACTTAAGGCAAACGAGACATCCGGTCGAGTACATAACATGGCATACATGATGGATCCAATGGTCGAGGCATATGGAACCTTACTTATGCGATCTTGCTGATCAGGTGTACTAGGACACAGATCCTTGCTAAGATAGATGCCATGAGACATAGGCATGTAACCCCTTTTTGAATCATGCATATTGAACCTATGCAGTATCTTATCTATGTATGTGCTCTGACTTAGGCCTATTAGTCTTTTGGATCTATCCCTATAGATCCTAATCCCTAGGATATAGGTGGCTTCACCTAAGTCTTTCATTGAAAAGGACTTTCCTAACCAAGACTTGACACTCTGCAAGGTAGGAATATCATTCCCAATGAGTAGGATGTCATCTACATAAAGCACTAGAAATACAACTATGCTCCCACTAACCTTCTTGTAAACACAAGGTTCATCGATGTTTTGAATGAATCCAAACTCTTTGACTACTTCATCAAAACGATGATTCCAGCTCCGAGATGCTTGCTTCAATCCATAAATGGATCTTTGAAGCTTGCAAATTTTACTAGAGTCTTCTGGACGCACAAAACCTTCAGATTGTGTCATGTACACATCCTCAAGCAGCGTTCCATTAAGGAAGGCTGTTTTGACATCCATCTGCCATATTTCATAGTCATAATATGCTGCAATGGCAAGAAGGATTCTGATTGATTTGGCCATTACAACTGGGGAAAAGGTTTCATTATAGTCTACACCATGAGTTTGAGTGAATCTTTTTGCAACCAGTTGTGCCTTGAAGACATTTACATTGCCATCCATGTTAGTTTTCTCCTTGAAAACCCATTTGCACCCAATGGTTTTTACACCTTCAGGTGGATCGACTAAGGTCCACACCTGATTGTCGTACATGGTTTGCATTTCAGACTTCATGGCATTTAGCCATTTCTCAGAGTTTGGTCCTACTGTGGCTTCTCGATAAGTGGTGGGCTCATTTTGCTCAATGAGCAACACATCATGGCCTTCAGTAATCAGAAATCCATATCTCTGAGGCTGATGTCGTGTCCTATCAGATCTTCGTGGACCTTGTGTTACTTGAGGAGGCTCAACAACTTGTTGTGAGTCTTCTCTAATTTCCATCTGTGGTTCTGTACCATCTTGTGGATCTCGAATTTCTTCTAGATGTACGTCGCTCCCACTGGTTGTTTTAGAGACAAACTCTCTTTCTAGAAACTTGCCATTTCGAATAACAAACACTTTGTTATCGGTGGGATTGTAGACATAGTATCCTTTCGTTTCTTTAGGATACCCTACGAAAAGGCACTTTATGGATCTGGGCACTAATTTATCAGAGGCTTGTTGCTTAACATATACCTCACATCCCCAGATCTTAAGAAAAGATAAATTTGGTTTCTTTCCAGTCCATATCTCATATGGTGTCTTTTCAATTGCCTTAGATGGAACACGATTTAGTGTGAACGCAGCTGTCTCTAGGGCATGTCCCCAAAAGGATGGTGGAAGATCTGTTTGACTCATCATAGATCGAACCATATCTAATAGTGTTCGATTCCTCCGTTCAGAAACACCATTCTATTGTGGTGTTCCTGGAGGAGTCAATTGTGAGATTATCCCACAACTGCTAAGATGGTCAGTGAATTCTTGGCTCAAATATTCACCATCTCAATCAGATCTAAGTGCTTTAATTGTTTTACCAAGTTGTTTTTGTACTTTATTTTAGAATATTTTGAATATTTCAAAAGATTCAGATTTATGTTTCATTAGATAGATATAGCCATATCTACTAAAGTCATCTATAAATGTAATGAAGTAGACATAACCTCCTCTGGCAGCTATATTTAATGGTCCGCATACATCTGTATGTATGAGGCCCAATTATTCAGTAGCCCTCTTACTGTGCCCAGTAAAAGGTGCCTTAGTCATCTTTCCTAATAAGCAAGATTTGCATGTATCATATGATTCAAAATCAAATGAGTTTAGAAATCCATCTTGATGGAGTTTAGAAATGCGTTTCTCATTTATGTGGCCTAGACTACAATGCCATAGGTAGGTTGGATTCAAATTGTTTGATTTTATCCTCTTTTTCAAATCTTCCAGGTAGAGTTTGCAATTCCTCTTCCAATGACCGGGTTCATTGCAGAAGTAGCAGACTCCTTCCTTTAGAGGCTTTGCCTTCTTGGGTACAGGCTTGGTTTCGGGCTTGTTTGACTCTTTGGTCTTACCACCTGAGCCATTACCCTTCCATTTGGCCTTCCCTTTCTTTTTTCATACCCTTTCCTTTCTGAACCATCAAAACTGTGCTAGGCTTTTTCTTAATGCTTTGCTCAGCAGTTTTGAGCATCCCATGCAGCTCAGAAATTGATTTCTCCATGTTGTTCATGTTGTAGTTCATAACAAACTGGTCATAACTCTCCGGGAGTAAGTTGAGGATCAAGTCCGTAGCTAACTCCTGGCTCATGGGAAATCCAAGCCTCTCAAGGTGATCAATATAGCCTTTCATCTTTAACACATGAGTACTAACTGATGCACCTTCAACCATTTTGCAGGAATGTAAGGCCTTTGTGGTCTCATACCTTTCTTGCCTTGCCTGTTGCTGGAACATTTCCTTGAGATGTACAATCATCTCATGAGCCTCCATGAGTTCTAGATCTCTTTGGAGCTCTGGAACCATAGTGGCAAGCATCAGACAACCTACATCCACAGAGTCATCCTTATGCTTTGTGTAAGCATCTCTCTGAGCTCTTGGAGCATTAGCTGTAGGCTCTTCAGGAATGGGTTGATCTAGGACATAAGCCTTTCTTTCCTGCTTGAGAACAATTCTCAAGTTCCTGAACCAGTCAAGAAAGTTTGTCCCATTGAGTTTGTCCTTCTCAAGGACTGATCGCAATGATAGTGTAGCAGTATTACTAGTCGACATGATTCTATAATTAAAATATACAAAGTTAGTTAGTAATCTCCCACTAAATTAACAACCCTCAATATAATAATTAGTGGGCTAAGATCCATATTTGGCTTAAACATAAGTCCGCTTTGGCAAGACGCTTAAATTCAAGTTATTTAGGTAGGTAACCTATTTACCAATTACATCACATGTAACTCTTAGATCTTTATGGGATTTAATCATCATATGATCTGGCAAGTTTAACCCCATCTAATGCCTTGAGATTCAAAACCGTTTTGTTAATCTCAATTAAGTCAAAACAATAATGAATATTATGAGCAGCACAATTACTCAAGCTTGTCTTATCAAGATAACTCAAGTGCATCCACTTTGGTGGTTTCCACAATTGAGCGATCTAGGTTTTGACAAGTATTCATTAATTGACGGCATTATGACTTAAGATTTAATTTAGATGGCTTAATTAATTAGTTTTGTTTATATGGATGCAATCATGGTCGTATCTCATACAGATAAATACATATAAACGTAAAAGTAATCATGCAATGATCTTATCAAAAGCATAATTTAAACGTGACACAACATGGCTTACCTAACCTAAAATCCTCCCAAGCCAATGAGAGGACTTCTCTAAAAAAAAGATAAATACATTGAGATAAACCTCGTTTAAACATTCGAGGGGAGTAAGATGAGAAGAGAATGTACATTGAGAGTATTTAGAGAAAGGCACGGCACGCAGGCCGTATTTAAATATTACAACCTTTGTAAAATTCTAAAGCCATGTTGTTCAACATACCCAAACAAGGATAAATAATAAACCACAACAAGAATTCATACAATATGAAAAGCAATAAATGTCATGATCAGATTATATTATGCTACGCAGAGGTGGTCACGGTGGTCCCGCTATAGATATCCGAACCTAGACCCAATTTGATTGCCGCCAACTATGATCTCAGGTACCCTACCCAATTTCATGCTTGTTCAAAACGAAAATCACATACATGTTTCAAGATATACATGTTCGGAATCGATTTCACGCTTGTTTCAAAACGAGAATCACATACATATTCGAGTGTTTCTTATAAACATACGTACACATCCCATATATATCACATGTATAAGAATCATAAACTCAATTTAAACGCACAATTGATCTGGCTCTGATGCCACTGTTAGGATCGGTAAGCACAGCGGAAGAATTTAAAAATTTTCACCGATCCTAATCGAGGATCTATCAACGGCGTTTAAACCAAGTTGGAAGGATTCATACCTTTTTGATGATTCAGAGTTTTCACGATCTCTAGGAGCCAACACGTCAGGTCCGCTCCCTCTACCAGTATCCACACGAATGCTCTCCAACCAAGACTGCGTGCTAGTGCCTCTAATGTCTCCAAGGGTTTAACTTGCGGCTCTCAATTCTGATGTACACTGAGTCTATTAGCTTTATCAAGTTTATAACCCATGAGGGTTATTTTCAAATTTCAAAATTAATCATCATTAATTTCGAAATTAATTAACAATTAATTATCTTGATGAGCTAATTAAATAAATTCAATTTAAATTAAATCTGTCCAACAGTTTTAATTTAACCTATTTATTTAATCTAAATAAAGAGCCATTAGATTTAATTTATCTTCATAAATTAAATCTGAGATACTATATCTCTATCATGTTAGTTATTAAATTTAATATATCTTAATAAATTAAATTTAAAACCAACACAATATAATAATATCATATAATATATATATACATATATATATATATAATATATTTCGAAAATATATATATCTATATAATATTATTAAATATAATAATATAATATAATATATATATATATATAAGATATATATTTTGAAAAAAAATATATATCTATATAATATTATTAATGAATTTTATATTATATATATATATATAAATATAAAATTCATCCACCCTAAATCAAACATTATCTCGTGTTGGGCCATTCTTGTGTGTGACCCTGTAGGCCCATATGAAGTTAGCAGTGGGCCAATAACTACACTAACCCAAAAGTCGCAAGCGGCCTCTAGCAAGACATTACGACTACCCAATTCATATGAGGATCGTTATCACGATGCAACCTGTCATACAACCATGTCACATCCCTTTTGTCACACGATATATCGATCAAGGATAAGGCATGGAAAATGTCATCCTCTTGTTCCTGACCATTACTTTCTCGATTCCTAAGTAGCCTGATAACAGAGACAAAAACTCCTTTCATTATAGTATGGCCATACATTTCTCAGACTCACTCATCGAGGGGCCCAGTAATATCTCCCTACTAATGTGAGGGACAAATTCCATCTTGATCATTCATATTCCTCTACATGAAAAACCACCAAGCCCAATCGTAGCCTTTATCATCACCCGGTCAAAAGTGACTTTTGACTAGTTCAAAGCTTAGCAACTCTCATGTAGGAATCCATGATGACCTCAGGTCTAAGGGCATTGTGACGTGGTTATACATGAGAAAAGCTTATGACTTGATCCATGTAGCTTTCTCATAGTGGGTCGGTCCAGCACCTTGTACTCTTACAAGTGCCTAAGACTTTGATTCGTATCTCCATATCTTATCAAAGTCATACTGGTCTTGTTTCATCTCTGCTCCCGCATAGATGACCGACCAGGGACATTTTAGGACAATCTTTATGAATTATCCAAGGATACAATTATCACAGTTAACCTGCAAATAATATGATAACAGAATGGAGAAATTTCATTAAAATAATAATGTTTAAAGTACAATGATTGGCCCTTAGGGCACAATTTCCAACAATTTGAGCTCAATTTAACAAATTTGGGAGTAATTAATAAATAAATAATGATTTTGGCATGAAATAGAATTTCTTGAAAAATACTAAATTAGATCCTCTTTCAGTTTTTAGGTAGTATCTTAAGCTCTAGATGTCGGATTGGGAATTTCTATATATGGATAGATAGAAAGCTAAGAAAGAGCTCTACAACTTTTATGTTGAGACCAAAACATAATTCTATCTCCAAAAGTTTCAAATTTTGCTTGGAAGTTGAGAGAGTGAATCATCAACCATTCCATCTACCATATTTCAACTACCACTTCATCTTCCTTTTCATCTAATACTTCATCTACCATATTTCATTTACCACTTATTCTACCCTACTCCATTCTTCCTTATATATAGCCACCCTCTCATTCACATTTTACACCACCATTTTTAATATCTATTACTTTCCTCTCTTCTCCACTTACACACCATTTCATATCCATTACTTTTCTCTCTTCTCCATAAACATCATCTTAGAGTTAATGGTATGCATTGTATTGAATTCCTGCATGCCTCCTACATGGAAGGTTTTACCTCCTAAAGGGATGGCTAGATTTTCTCCATTTTCATGCATCAAGTTGTTGTATATTTACGTTTTAGAATTTAATAATTAAATTTTATGCAATGTTAATTTATTTTGGTTTTGTTTTTAATTTCATCATGAGCTAAATTTCCATATTCTTAGATTGATGATGTAGATTACAAATGACGGATTAAATCTTAACTTGCTAAATCTAGTTCTAATTTTTCCTTCATGCTTGAGTTTTAATTATTTTTCTTAATGCTTTTGATTGATTGGCCACCTTTGAAATGATTTCTGCATGCATGTTGAGACCGGAAGGAGATGCATGTATGTAGATCATATAATTAAAACCATAACTTGCATACATTGGAAAAATGGCTTTTCAGACCGATTAAAATTGACTTTTTAGACCAATTTTTGATTCGGTCATGATATAGCTGGTCTTAGAAGTATGTGACTTTTAAGACAGATTTGGTAACCGGTCTTCAAAGTCTAACTTTTAAGACCGATTGTATTAATAACTGGTCTTAAAGTAACAATTTTAAGACCAATTGTTATAAGCACTGGTCTTTAAAGACCTCTTTTGTAAAGAAGATTACATAATATTTTTAAGACCGGTTATAATTATAACCGATCTTAAGAGTTATTTTAAGACCGGTTTCATATATAACCGGTCTTAAAAATTAAAATTTTTAAGACCGGTTATATATATTAGTAAGATTTCTTAGATCTAACTCTAGCCAGACTTATAGTATATAAAATCTTTATTTACCATACACTACTTCGTGGGGCACAAACGCCTGCCTCAACACACGGGACTTATGGCAACCTCAACCCACGGATGGACTCATGTATGATAAACAAGAACTATATACAAAGTGCTATGAAGTACAGACCTTTAAGTCATACTAATCCCCTAACAAAAATTTTAATGCCATAAAAACAGATCTAGATGTAAGTATTACATCCCTACTTCACCTTCTGGCTCTGATACCAAGACGGGGGAGAATTACAATTATTGTTATCTTCCTTTCTTTAAGCTTACTTTCAGCCTTTATATTCTGTTCTTTATTTCTGTCCTTTACCTCCTGCACTCTTTCCTTTTAGTCTTTTAAATCCTTTCAATTTAAATTTTACAATTTAAATTATGTCTTTTCTTCTCTGTTCCTTTTCTTCTAAACGCGGTAGTAGTAGCTCTTCTTTGTAAGATCAAGCGTTTCACCCAAGAGGGGGGGTGAATTGGGTGATACTGAAATTTCTTTTCGAAAATATAAAACTTTGACAAAAGAATTAAAACAGTAATGAGTAAGGAGAAATATCACCGAAGTGTACACCGGGAGTTATACTGGTTCGGTCACAACCACTTTGACCTACGTCCAGTCCTCAGAGCTTCTCTGAGAGTTTCACTATAACTTCCAAGATTCAGTGGGTTCTTGGCACCACAGTACAAGCAAGTTCCTTCACACCTGGACACTCGCTCCCCCTTACAGGTTGTAATCCAATCCCAACTCAAGGTTCCACAACCTTAAGTTATCTCAATAACAAATATTGAGTTTGAATGAAATATCTCTCACAAAGAGTAAATGATAATCACTGAAGCATATGAATACAATTTCAACGTGAAAACAGAGTAATGAACTTAATGAATCGTTTGTGTGAATGCTTAGTTGTTCTTCTCTGTTTGAAGGTTCCCATATATATAGATATGATGGGGATGACCGTTGGAACGTTTCCTTTCGTCCGTTGGTGAGTGCGCAGCCACTGTTGACTTTTCAAGTTTTTGAAAAATATCCGTTAGCGGTGGTTGGCATTTGAACGTTGGATTTGACTTTCATCTCTTGAAGTGATTCCTTCATTGTTTGTCTGTAAATAGACTAAGAATACTAATACAATGAAAGGTTAATCACATAGGAAACAAATCAATAAACGTTTGAATGATTTCTAAATTTCTGGGTATGCTTACTCGAGTAGCTCCTCGAGTAACCCTTGAAGTTTACTCGAGTAGCTCCTCGAGTAACATCGTGAAATCACTGTTTGTTTGAAATTTAATGAAGACAAACAAGATTACTCGGGTAGTGTATGGAGTAAACTAAATTTCAAACCTTTGTGAACAGTTACTTACTCGGGTAATGCCTCCAGTAAAGCTCTGTCAATTTCATAGATTACTCGGGTAACACCTCGAGTATTGTTGGCAGGATTTAAAATGCCGAGAGCTCTTACCTTATTACTCGAGTAGCTCCTCGAGTAATGCACTTAATCTTGCATGAGTTACTCGGGTAACTCCTCGAGTAACTTAACTTACTCTGGTAATGACTTGAAGTTTCCTTTGAAAATATTTGTGCTTACTGGGGTACATACTCGAGGAATCCACTTAAGATAAAACATTAGAAACGTGAATACTCGAGTAAGCACTCGAGGAAGATGAAATAAACAATTTAAGTTAATCGGATATCAACCTCAAGTTTTAACTTACCTCAGGCTATTACTCGAGTACCTCCTCGAGTAACATTGGCAGTGGTACAAAGTGCCGAGAGTTACACATTTTCAAATACACGGTTACTCGAGTAGCTCCTCGAGTAACATGGAAAACCTGAAGTCTGACTGGAAGTTTCTGATCTGGTTACTCGAGTAGCTCCTCGAGTAACATTAGCAGTGGTACAAAATGCCGAGAGGTACATACGGTTACTCGGGTAGCTCCTCGAGTAACATTTTGCTAACTTGAAGGCCACTGGAAGTTTTCACATGGTTACTCGAGTACCTCCTCGAGTAACATTAGCAGGCCGAGAGCAACCTTGAAATTTTACCTGGTTACTCGAGTAGCGCCTCGAGTAATGGTGGCAGGTTACTGGAAGTTCTCCTCTGTTACTTCAAGTTTTGTCTCATTACTCGAGTAGTGCCTCGAGTAATGCCTTGAAAGCTTTGCTACCTCAGCATTTTCTCTTGTCCAAACTTCATTACTTCCATGCTTACTTCAAGTAATCTTATTCCTGTCATTACCTAGTTCAAACTTGATTATTAAGCATTTCCTTTTCAAACCATTCTTTTGTTATCATCAAAACATGAGATCCAACATTCTCCCCCTTTTTGATGATGACAAAACTTGGTGATTTTGAACATGGTTTTTCAAATTGGATTCTTAATTAATTATTTCTTATTAAGTTGATTATACCTTGCATACATAACAACTTCATTAGTCCAAAACATATATCATAATTCACAGACTTAAAAGAAATCAAATGAAGGCATAATTTAAATATACTTGCATTGAACTTAAATTTCAAATTTACAAAAAGTTCATACTGAATTCAAAAAGCTCCCTAAAATCCCATGTACACCCATATACTCATAAAAAGCAAAGACAAATCCACAAAATCACTCTCAAGTTCTTCTCCCCCTTTTTGGCTTCATCAATCAAGTGGAGGACTAGGAGGTTTCACCATAGAGATAGGCGTTACTGGAAGAACACTATCTGAACTAGATGAATCAAAGGAGCTGGATGACTCTGGTTCAGGAAGATTGAGAGGTGGAATTTGGATATCATCTCTAGGTAGGAAAGGAGAAGGTTGGAATACAACCATAGTGGTCTCAGCCGCTGGAGATGTGTCTGACACAGGAGTGATATGTTCAGAGGAAGGAGATGATACTACCTCTGTTTGGGTAGGAGAGGGAATAGGTTTGGGAGTGGTCTCAGATTGTGGCTTTTGAGGTGAATCACCAATGGTGATATGTGTAGACTCAAGGGTTTCAGGATCATCCACTGTGAATAATATGTCTTTTCCTTGGGTCTCAGGTGGATCAGAAACCAGAGGGGTAAATGGTTCAGCCTCAGGAGTAGGGGTAGTAATAGGAATATCTGAAGGAGGGTCTACTGAAGGTGGTGGTGAAGAGGAAGAAGGACCGGCAGAAGGTCCAGGACCCAGAGAATCCAAACGTGCCAGTATCAATCTTAGGGTCTTTCCCTGAGCCCGTTGCTCTGCTAGCAACTCCTCATGTCTTCGATCCATTCTTTCAACCAACTCACCCATCTTGGTGTTCATGTGGGTAATGAGTTCAGCATTGGTGTTGGCTATATCCACATGAAAGCCTCTGAGAATGTTCTCCATGAAGTGCTGGAGAGTGGCATTCAGGAAGGATGGTGAGGATGTGGTAGCGGCTGGAGCCGATGACTGAGTGTCATCCATTCTACTGGTTTCAGCCTCAGTAGCTTTTCTCTTCTTCTTGGACCCAGACTCCAGTGGGCCTTTGAGAGGAATGTCTATGTTTAGCTTACCAATTTGATTCCTCCCCACTGGGGTCACTCTCTCAATAGGCTCCTTACCATCCAAATACCAAATTTTGTTCTCTTTTAGGATAAGAGACACAATTTGAGGATATGGCATTGGAGTGGTTCCCTTTCCATCCACCTTGTATCTCTTCATTTCTGAAAATATGTATTCTCCCAAATCCTTTTCTTCTTTCAAGAGGAGTGAAGCAAACCATCTAAAGTCCCTATCCGAAAAGTGGGTATAGTTGTTGGCTTTGTTCACTAGGGACCTAGAGTAGATGTACCATAGGACCCTGTGATGATCACACATATCACTCGGTTTGAAATTGAGGGGGCCAACTAACTCACCGGGCTTAAGGATAGTGAATATCTGGTTAGGCTCAAGTTCAGAATAGATATCATCCGGGGGATTCTCAATTCCTAACCATAAATTGATCCTAGAGGGAGATATAAGGATTTTCTGTCCTCTCACTGTGGTGGTCATTTCTTCCTCAACTGAGGTTCGATCAGGCTCATCTATGATCTCAAGGTTGCAGTAAAAATGGGTGATTACCTTTGTGCAAAAAGGCAATCTCACAGATAACCAAGGCATAAATGGAGTAAGATAAGGACTAAGGTCAAACTTCACTACCTCTTGTAGAAGCTTCAGATCAACATAGTGTGTTTTGCACACCTTCCTTCTGGAGAATTGTGTCAGATACTTGGGAGACTCCACCAGTTTCCCCACATTGAATCCTTTGGGAGGGGTAGTGATCTCTGCCTCTGGAATCTTGGATTTCTTTGATGATTGACCCTTCTCCAATTGGTCAATGATCCCAGCCATAGCTTTAGCCACATTTTTGTCATATTTTGGCTTCTTGGGAGGTTTTGGAGTAAAAGAGGGTGTGGATGAATCTGAGTGAGAAGGTGAGGGAGTTTTGACACCTTTACTCCTTCCAGTAGATGAACTCTTTTTGGACTGAGCCCTAGTTACAATAGGCTCTTTGATCACCACACCTTTAGCTTTAGGTGGAGCTTGAGGTTGAAGAGGGATTTTGGCTTTTGATCTTGGGGTCAATTTTCTTCTTTTTCCCTTGGGATGAGATGAAGGAGGATCAGAATGTTGCTCGGATTCAGAGGAATCTAAGGGAGTAATATTTTTGGTTCTCATCTTCCTGAAGAATTGAGAATCTGAAATTTTAAAAAAAATAAGGTAACTGTCGCAAGTTTAGGTCAGAGGGATTTTGAACAAAATAGGAAGTTTTTGATCTTGAAACTAGTTGGGTTTTGACGGAAATGGGGCAAGGAATCGATTGGGAAAAGTTTTTGTGAGGGTGTATAGTGATTTATTCGAGGAGATTTTGTGGAAATGACCAAGTTTGCGCAAGATAAAGACCTAAATCCCGACTTTACTCGAGGCCTTACTCGAGTAACATTCAACGTTACTCGAGGCCTTCCTCGGGTGTTCATGTAGAAATTTTCAAAAATAATTCATTTAAATTGCGTACCTGGCATGAATAATATTGTAATTATCCATGGGTGTTCCCTCGATCATTTATAATCCATTCTGAGCAGATTTGAGTCATTTTTCTACAATTTGAGAATCTGGACTCCGTCATTACTCGAGGCCTTACTCGAGTAACCTTCAAGTTTACTCGAGGCTTGCCTCGGGTAACCTGTCTTTTGAACTTCTGACCTCAAGTTACTCCTCGGGTAAATCTTTTCTGTCACCCATTACTTCAAGTCGGTACTCCAGTAAATGTGTCCTCTGTTTACCTCTGTTTTTATTCCTCAAAACAGAGTTTCTTACTTCCTGCAAAACACATTTCTACATACTCCGATGCTTAAGTTAGTAATCATCAAAACATTATTAAATGACTTCATCTAATATTATGAAATGTTGAAATTACTTATAACTCATTGGGATTTACCATTCCCAATTCTCTTCTAATGTATAGAAATTGATCTTTTGCAAGGGGTTTTGTGAAGATATCGGCTAATTGAAGATGAGTAGGAATGAATATCACTTTCACATCTTTCTTTTGGACATGATCTCTGATGAAGTGATGTCTGACATCGATATGCTTGGTTCTAGAGTGTTGAACTGGATTCTTTGCCAAGCTTATCGTACTAGTGTTGTCACAGTAGATTGGTATTTCTTTGAGATAAATACCAAGATCTTGTAGTTGTTGTTTTAACCATATCACTTGTGCACAACAACTTGAGACTGCAACATATTCGGCTTCCGTTGACGAAAGAGACACTGTATTTTGTTTCTTGCTGAACCACGAAACAAGAGATCCTCCAAGGAATTGTCCTTGTCCACTGGTGCTCTTTCTGTCTGTCTTATATCCTCCATGATCAGAGTCCGAATATGCAATTAGATACTCACTTCTTCCTTTGGGATACCACAGACCCAATTCTGGTGTGTCAGCAAGGTATCTAAAGATTCGTTTGACAGTTTCAGCATGTGATTCCTTTGGTGCCGATTGATATCTTGCACATATGCCGACACTAAATTGGATGTCTGGTCTGCTTGCCGTGAGATAAAGTAATGATCCAATCATTCCTCTATATTTTGTGATATTGTAGTCTTTCCCTTTGACATCAGCATCAAGTAACGTTGTTGAGCTCATAGGCGTATCTGAGCCATTTGCTTCATCCATTCCATACTTCTTCAATAGCTCTTTTAAATACTTTGTTTGAGATATGAAGATCCCATTCTTTCTTTGTTTGATTTGCAAACCAAGAAAGAAATTTAATTCTCCCATCATTGACATCTCAAACTCTCCCTGCATAATCTCAGAAAATTCCTTACACAGAGATTCATTAGTAGCACCGAAAACAATATCATCAACATATATTTGTACAATTAAAATATCATCACGTTTTCGATTTATAAATAATGTTGTATCAACTTTTCCCCGTACAAAACCTTGATCGATGAGAAACTTACTAAGCCTTTCATACCAGGCTCTAGGAGCTTGTTTTAAACCATACAAAGCCTTTTTAAGTTTGAAAACATGGTCCTGTTTAGTGACATCTTCAAAACCAGGAGGTTGTTCTACATACACTTCTTCCATGATGTAACCATTTAGAAATGCACTCTTAACATCCATTTGATAGAGTTTGAATCCTTTGATGCATGCAAAGGCTAAGAGTACACGTATAGCTTCCAATCTAGCCACTGGAGCATACGTTTCCTCATAATCAATTCCTTCTTCCTGATTATAGCCTTTGGCCACCAATCTTGCCTTGTTTCTGACAATAATTGCAGATTCATCAAGTTTGTTTTTGAATACCCATTTAGTACCAATGATCGTATGATCTTTGGGTCGGGGCACCAAATCCCAGACTTGATTCCTTTCAAATTGATTTAATTCTTCTTGCATTGCTATGACCCAATCATTGTCTGATAGGGCTTCATCAATGTTAGAAGGTTCAATCTCAGAAATGAATGCAGAAAAACTTACTTCATTGAAAATTCTATTTCTGGTTTTGATCCCTTCATTCACATCTCCTATAACTTGATCTAAGGGATGACTTCTATTGTATTTCCAGGCTTTAGGTTGACCTAGGGATTGCTCTTCATCCTTAGTTTCATCAACCTCTGGAATAAGAGACTTAGAGATAGATTGACCATTTTCTTGATTTAAAACAACTTCCTGTTCTTCATCAATGGTTTTGTCAGAGGTTTCAAATTCATCAAATACAACATGAATTGATTCTTCAACAACACAAGTTCTTTTATTGAAAATTCTATAAGCTTTACTTCGATTAGAATATCCTAAGAAAATTCCTTCATCAGTTTTAGAATCAAATTTTCCTAGGTTGTCTTTACCATTATTATGAATGAAACACTTACAACCGAAGATGTGTAGATGAGCAATGTTTGGCTTCCTTCCTTTGTATAGCTCGTATGGTGTCTTTCCAAGTTTCGTTCTGATATAGGCTCTATTTGAAATATAGCATGCTGTACTCATAGCATCAGCCCAGAAAACTTGAGACATGTTCTTTTCATTTAACATTGTTCTAGCCATTTCGGTAAGCACTCTATTCTTGCGTTCCACAACTCCATTTTGTTGGGGCGTCCTTGGAGCAGAGAAATTGTGATCAATGCCGTTAGTATCACAATATTCTTCAAAGGCTTGATTCTCAAATTCTCCACCATGATCAGTCCTAATACCTGCAATAGACATACCTTTCTCATTTTGCACTTTCTTGGCAAAAACAATAAATTCTTCAAAGGTTTCATCTTTTGATGATAGAAAAATAACCCATGTAAATCTAGAAAAATCATCAACAATGACCAATGAATACAAGTTGCCACCAAGACTCTTTACTCTTGCTGGACCAACTAAATCCATATGCAATAATTGTAATGGTCTATTTGTTGAGATCTCATTTTTCAATTTGAAAGATGACTTAGTTTGTTTACCCTTTTGACATGCGTCACAAATCAAATCGTTTTTGAAGTTTACTTTGGGTAATCCAAGAACTAAATCCTTTTTGAGTAGTTTGCCTAGTTGATGCATGTTGACATGAGCCAATCTTTTATGCCATAGCCAACTTTCATCAGCATTACTCAGAAAACAGTTTTCGGATTCATTTCTACTAATATCTAAGGTATAGCAGTTACCTTCCCTTTTTGCTCTGAGCTTAGCCTTGATATTCTTCTTATCAAGTAGTAAGTCTTTCTTGTTGACAATTAGACATTCCTCTGAATCAAAGATTATCCAGTTGTCTTTATCTGCACTTTGACTTACGCTCAGCAAATTATGACATAAGCCTTCAACGTAGTATACGTCTTTGACTTGTATGCCTTTGTCATTTTTGATTTCACCAATTCCTGCTATTCTTCCGGTTTGATTTCCTCCAAATTTTACCTTTCCACCTTCCTTGGGTTGTAATTTGGTAAAACTTTCGAAATCACCGGTCATATGTCTAGAGCATCCACTGTCTATAAACCACTTGTTATTTTTGGATGCTTTAAGACATACCTGCAATCAAATGACTAAGTCTTAGGTACCCATTTCTTTTTGGGTCCTTTTGGATTAGTATAAATGATTTTCTGAACATATGTGCCTTTAGGTACCCATTTGTAGGTTCCTATGTTTCCTTTCTTCTTATGAATGCATGAGGAGGTGTAATGACCTTTTCTATTACAGTAATTACAAAATGCAAAAGGATTTGATATATGTACAGAATGCTGGAAATAATTCAAATATGACTTACCTCCTGCTTTCTTTCTACCTTTCCTTTTATCTGATTTTGGATCATATCCAATACCAGATCGGTCATTTACAAATCGTTGTTCTTTTAAAATCACACTTAGCATCTCACTTCCTTTGGTAAACTTTTCAAGAGTTTTTGTGAGATCAGTGTTTTTCTTTTTCAAAGAAGAACAATTTTCACAATTCTTTTCTGAACTTTCTTTAAGCTCAATTTCAAGAGCTTTGTTTTTCTTTTTGAAAACAATTAGTTCTTTAACTACTTTGATGAATTCAGAATGTAAAGCATTATATTCGGATAATAATTCATCATAGGTAGGGTCAGAATCATTTACCTCTTCTTCTGTTTCTTCTTGAGCAACAAGACATATGTTGGCTACTTCTTCCTCATCACTTTCTTCGTCTGAGGAACTATCTCCCCATATAGCAGATACAAAGGCCTTCTTTTTGTTAAAGAATTTGCCTTTTCTCTTTTCCTTGCTCTTTTGATTGAGCTCTGGACATTCTGATTTGATATGTCCTGGTTTACCACATTCATAGCAAATGATATGGTCTTTGTTGCTAGTTCCTCCTTTTTGAAAGTGTTTGAAGCCTTGACCTTTCTTGTAGAACTTTCTGAATCGTTTTATGATTAAACCCATTTCATCATCATCAAACTCCTCATCTTCATCTTGATTTTCTTCTTTTGCTTTTAGAGCTAGACCTTTCTTTCTTTTGTCACTGATGTCGTCTAGTTCCCGTTTGAACTTTAACTTGCTTTCATATTCAGAAAGGCTTCCAAATAGAGAAGCAACTGATCTCATTGATTCCCCTTTTGCCTCTTCTATTGCAGTGACTTTGGCCTCCCACTCTTTAGAAAGAATATTCAAAATCTTTCGTACTTGGATATTTTGATCATAGACTTTACCAAGTGCTGCAAGTTGATTAACAAGATGAGTATATCTAAGTTCGAATTCAGAAATTGACTCACCTGATTTCATTCGAAGTAGATCGAATTCTGTGATCAAGGTGTTGATTCGATTCTCCTTTATTCCCGAAGTTCCTTCATGAGCTATTTCCAGAGCTTCCCACATTTCCTTTGCTGTTGGGAGTGTGCAAATTCTGAAGTATTCATTTTGACTCAAGGAGCTTTGTAACATCAGAATTGCCTTGCTATTGAGAGTGATAAGTTTCTTGTCATTCTCATCATATTCCGCTGGCGTCTTTGGAATTTTCTGAGAATCTACAGTCTTTGTAGGTTGATAGTTTCCACTCTCGATTACATCCCATAGCCCATATTCAGTAGCCATCACGAACACTCTGAATTTTGCTTTCCAGAAAGAGAAGTGTTCTCCATTGAAACCGGGAGGTCTAGTGATGGATGCTCCGTCGGGAAGAATTCCTTCACCCATGCTTGCCATTGGATCCTTCTTAGGTTGTTATACCTTAACAAGAAGACCTACGCTCTGATACCAAATGTAAGATCAAGCGTTTCACCCAAGAGGGGGGGTGAATTGGGTGATACTGAAATTTCTTTTCGAAAATATAAAACTTTGACAAAAGAATTAAAACAGTAATGAGTAAGGAGAAATATCACCGAAGTGTACACCGGGAGTTATACTGGTTCGGTCACAACCACTTTGACCTACGTCCAGTCCTCAGAGCTTCTCTGAGAGTTTCACTATAACTTCCAAGATTCAGTGGGTTCTTGGCACCACAGTACAAGCAAGTTCCTTCACACCTGGACACTCGCTCCCCCTTACAGGTTGTAATCCAATCCCAACTCAAGGTTCCACAACCTTAAGTTATCTCAATAACAAATATTGAGTTTGAATGAAATATCTCTCACAAAGAGTAAATGATAATCACTGAAGCATATGAATACAATTTCAACGTGAAAACAGAGTAATGAACTTAATGAATCGTTTGTGTGAATGCTTAGTTGTTCTTCTCTGTTTGAAGGTTCCCATATATATAGATATGATGGGGATGACCGTTGGAACGTTTCCTTTCGTCCGTTGGTGAGTGCGCAGCCACTGTTGACTTTTCAAGTTTTTGAAAAATATCCGTTAGCGGTGGTTGGCATTTGAACGTTGGATTTGACTTTCATCTCTTGAAGTGATTCCTTCATTGTTTGTCTGTAAATAGACTAAGAATACTAATACAATGAAAGGTTAATCACATAGGAAACAAATCAATAAACGTTTGAATGATTTCTAAATTTCTGGGTATGCTTACTCGAGTAGCTCCTCGAGTAACCCTTGAAGTTTACTCGAGTAGCTCCTCGAGTAACATCGTGAAATCACTGTTTGTTTGAAATTTAATGAAGACAAACAAGATTACTCGGGTAGTGTATGGAGTAAACTAAATTTCAAACCTTTGTGAACAGTTACTTACTCGGGTAATGCCTCCAGTAAAGCTCTGTCAATTTCATAGATTACTCGGGTAACACCTCGAGTATTGTTGGCAGGATTTAAAATGCCGAGAGCTCTTACCTTATTACTCGAGTAGCTCCTCGAGTAATGCACTTAATCTTGCATGAGTTACTCGGGTAACTCCTCGAGTAACTTAACTTACTCTGGTAATGACTTGAAGTTTCCTTTGAAAATATTTGTGCTTACTGGGGTACATACTCGAGGAATCCACTTAAGATAAAACATTAGAAACGTGAATACTCGAGTAAGCACTCGAGGAAGATGAAATAAACAATTTAAGTTAATCGGATATCAACCTCAAGTTTTAACTTACCTCAGGCTATTACTCGAGTACCTCCTCGAGTAACATTGGCAGTGGTACAAAGTGCCGAGAGTTACACATTTTCAAATACACGGTTACTCGAGTAGCTCCTCGAGTAACATGGAAAACCTGAAGTCTGACTGGAAGTTTCTGATCTGGTTACTCGAGTAGCTCCTCGAGTAACATTAGCAGTGGTACAAAATGCCGAGAGGTACATACGGTTACTCGGGTAGCTCCTCGAGTAACATTTTGCTAACTTGAAGGCCACTGGAAGTTTTCACATGGTTACTCGAGTACCTCCTCGAGTAACATTAGCAGGCCGAGAGCAACCTTGAAATTTTACCTGGTTACTCGAGTAGCGCCTCGAGTAATGGTGGCAGGTTACTGGAAGTTCTCCTCTGTTACTTCAAGTTTTGTCTCATTACTCGAGTAGTGCCTCGAGTAATGCCTTGAAAGCTTTGCTACCTCAGCATTTTCTCTTGTCCAAACTTCATTACTTCCATGCTTACTTCAAGTAATCTTATTCCTGTCATTACCTAGTTCAAACTTGATTATTAAGCATTTCCTTTTCAAACCATTCTTTTGTTATCATCAAAACATGAGATCCAACATTCTTCTACTCCATTAAACAACTCTACGCTAAACGATGAGGAATCAAAGTCTTCAACTTCTAAACAAATTTTCAAAGAAGAACTTTCTTTTAAAAATATAAACCAGAACATAGACGATTGGGTTTTACCTCCAATTGCTCTAAACGCGCTTTATCAAATGCAAACTCAAGATAAGAAGTGGTTCTCCAAATCTGATTACATAATCAGAACAGTTGAAGAATCAATTCCTATCAAACCAGAAAAGGAAGAATTTTACCTTCTTTCTCAAAAGTCAATTGACAAACATAAGAAAGATTACAACTTTTTGCACATCGGAAGTGTTCAAGTTGCCATTAAACCATTGATAAGAAAAGGATTAAATGTATCAGGACTAGTATGCCTTATGGATGCTAGACATTATGAATTTTTGGATTCTCTGCTTACAGCAGCAGAATTTGGACTTCATAATGGTCCTGTCTACTTTAACTATTATCCAGATAGGCTGACAGATTTAAAGGAAGAACATGTTCTTGAAGTTCTTAAACTTAAACTTCAGTTAAATGGTTTGAAAATGAAACCAGGATCTATACATGCTACCTTAACATATAGGATAATGGCCAACCAATAGTCTTTCTATCAGATGAACAAAATGCAAACTTGACCGTTCCAAAAACAATTATGTGGGATGATGTTGAATTACTAGATAATTGGACAATGGATAAGGCCACAAAGCCGATTCCTAAACCTATATCTCAGGTAAGCAAGATCATTCAAACATCAGATGGAACTGTCAAACTATCTTTTGATAGACCAAGAAGATCTTGTAGTCAGGCTACCAGAACCGAGCCTTCATTATATGAAGACTTTAGGTCTGTTAGATCTGAATCTTCAAGATATTCTTGTTCTTTTTAACCTAAACCACCATCTGTCATCTATATGTCAGCCCCCAACACATTAACTCCACAACAAACTCTACCAAAGGTACCATCGGTCATATATGCACCTGCACCACCCACGCTAACCCCAAAAACAACCACAAACATTTCAATTCAAGGAGTTAACAATTCTTTAAATATCCCATAAACAAGTTATGAAAAGGATGATGACTTCAAATCAATCGAGTCTCCAACCTATTCATCTCTTGGGGAACCAGGGGAATCTTTTATCATAAATGCTTTAGAAAATGTTTTCCAAATTGACAAACAAACTTTGGAAAAGGAATTTTACTCTGAGAAATATACCCTTCAGAGAGAATGGTTTCTACGAAATTTCAAAAAATATGCTAGAAAAGAAATTCAAGAAAAATTCTACAAATTTCTTGAAAAAATACAAGAAAATATTCCATTCTTTGATTGGTTTAATGCTTATTCAGAAGATCAAAACTTGGAATATCCTTTCTTACAAACCATCAATATGACAAAGAAACAATGGAAAACTTCTGAAGGTGAAACTATTTCTTCTGAGTTTCTTCCTCCAAAACCAGTGTAAATACCACAATTGGCTGATGACAAATGTCAACCAATTATGGCTGCACCTTTCAAATTTAAAAACATTGAAAACCCCATTGACCCAACGGATATTAAGAACATTGTTGAACAAAACAATTACACAAACCAATACCTTTAGGTATTAGGTGATTATTTTGTTCAAACACCAGTTTCTTCAAGAAAAGTTGAAACTAGAATTGAAACACCTCTTTTCAAACCTTTTCAAATTAACCCAAAAATTAAGTCAGATTTTCAGACTAAAAGATCTGATTTATTAAGAAAGGTTAATCAACAAATTAGCCAACTTCAAACTACGACTTTCCCAGACACACCCCAAACGTCATCAACCAAATCAAAAGACATCATGACTTTTGAAAAATACTCCCAAATTGGAGATACAGACTCTAACCCTTCTGAGTCGCAACTCCAGATCAACCATCAACATTGGAAAAAGCCTTTAAAACTCTATTACCATAGAGCTAGCCCTCCAGACATTCTGGTTGAAGAACGAATAAACCAAAACTTTAAGTCCTTTAATGCTGACAATATCTATAAATGGAACATAGATGGTCAAAGTGAGTCAAACATTCTCCAAACTCTTCAACAAATGTCCATGGTAAGTATCGCATACCAAACTCAACATGATTATTCAGATGAGATGATTACCAATCTTATAGTTTCCAGTTTTACTAGACAACTCAAAGGTTGGTGGGATAATTATCTTTCTTCTGAAGATAAACATACCATCTTTACATCTATTAAAACTGAATATCATGGAACACCCATTACCTCAAACGACCAACCCATTCCAGATTCAGTAAAGACTCTTCTTTTTACAATTATTAAACATTTTGTTGGAGATCCATCTATCTGGAAAGATAGGTCGGCTAAACTTCTTTCAAATCTTAAATGCAGTACCTTATCTGATTTCAGATGGTATAGAGATACGTTTTTGACTAGAGTACTCACTAGAGATGATGCTCATCAGCCATTTTTGGAAGAAAAATTCCTAGCTGGATTACCTAAGTCATTAGGTGATAAAGTTAGAGAAAAATTTAGAAACCAAAATTATGGCAACATCCCTTATGAGCATTTGACGTATGGTCAATTAATCTCTTATATCAAAAGAACTGCTCTTAAAATTTGTCAGGATGATAAAATCCAACATTAACTTAAAAAAGAAAAAGATACAAGCAGGAAAGAATTGGGAACCTTCTGTGAACAATTTGGCTTTCCTCCTTGTAAGCAATCTAAGCCTCACTCAAGCCTTACTGTAATATCCCAAAAAGTGTTTAAGGGTTAATGACTTCAAAAGTGGATGTAATTATTGTTGAATAAAAACTTTTGGAGAATGTGTGATGGGAATTTGGATATTTTAATGATTCCAATGGCTTCCCTGTGAAAATTTGTGTGGGGAGAGTGTTTATTGTGAAATTGGAACCATTGGGAACAATTGTGCAAAAGTTGAAAACTCTATCCATTGAAACTCTGTACAGGGAAGCCGATTTGTATGGACGTTTTAAATAGGCAAATGGTGTCTAAAAATTTTGAAACTTTCCAGTCTTAACGTTCACATGTCAAGCTTCAAAATGGACATATAATTTGTATCATTTTGATTTGTGAGCTAAGATTTATGTAATTTTAAAGTTTGCCCAGTGAAATTAATTATTTTCTGGAACAGTATGCAAAGATTGAAATTCTGGGAATTTTGTGATTCCATCCAGAAATATTATATATTTTTCCTTAAAAATAGACTCAATAAGGGTTCTATATGCTTTGGAATCACTCCATTTTGATTTTTCTAGAATTAGTTATGATTTTTGAAAGTTTGGGCAGAAATCTACCAGAATTTCTGAAAAATCTGAAATTGTTGGAAATTAATCAATAATTAAATATCATATAATATATGATATTAAATACCATCAGCCTTCTTTCTCCAGCCATTTTCGTGCTGTTCCAGACCTGAAACAAGAGAGATAAGGTGAGAGAGTTTAGAGAGAGAAAGGGAAGAGATTTCACAAGGTAAGCCGATTTCTCCGACGATTTAGCTCCTAACGCGTATAACTCTGACTCTAAGCTACTCCTCTTTATTCTTTAAGGTTGTGAAGCTCAAAATTTGGTGTTTCAAGGGTTAGGGTTCAGCCACCTTGAGGAAAAGCTAGTGGGAGCTTAAGGAAACTTCCAAACCTTCGTATATTAACTATTCTGGCTGCTATAGGCAATTTAATCGGTGAAATTTTGCCTGATTGCCATTGGTTTTAAATTTTGGAAATTGAGTTTCCTAAGGGTTATGCTGCCCAATTGTGGTTCAAATGGTAGTTATAACCTAATGTAATAGTTAATAAAGTGGTTAGGAGTAGAAAAGAACGTGTTTAAGGAGCCGAAATAGTAAAACCCCGATTTTCCCCGGAGAACTCATAAATTTCGGCCAGCTCTAGAAATGGGTCTTAGAGTTGGATTTTCAATGATTTGATGGTTCCATTGCGTTCAAGAGCGAAAATTAGGTGGGGTTACAGTTGGCCACTTTTTCAAAAAAGGCCGAAAAAGCATAATTACGAAAACGCCCCTGAAACCCTTGAAGTAGGGCTGCCAAGGCTAAATTTGTAATTTTACATTGAATTTGATAATTCTGAGTAAGAAAATGGATTCCTTGGGCAGAAATATATTAGGATATCCTAGATTAGAATTTCGGGAAAAGTGCAACCGACCGGGTACGGCGGGCCCGGGTCGGGTCCCTGGGGGCATTTTTGTAAATTTTCATTATAGACTCATATAACCCCAAGAAACACTATGGAAGTGTCTAAAGGGTGCATTTGGAATTGTAGGATTCGATATTTGCCCTGTTTGTGATCCACCTGTGTTAGAGCACAATCGGAAAGAACGAGGTAGTGACTCTTTCTCTTATACTGTGTGTGAAACATTGTATGTATATTTGTCATGCATTGAGAATACTTTGTGAATACATTGTGATGCTTTAAGTTTGCAGCGCAAGCTAACGCATAGTGATACTTTGTGATACATAGATATCGCAGCGAAAGCTGACGCATAGAGATTACAGCCATGAGTGCTGTCGTTTCTGGTGAAAGCCATGATACATTGTGATGCTGCTTAACATGATCATATATGCTATGTGTTTTTACACTGTATGAGTGATTTGTTACTACAGAGATTCTTTTGAATCTCATTCTTTCCATTGACTAACATTTCAGACAGGGCAAGTGGCTCCAAGGAGAAACAAACACCAGGAGTGGCTAGGATCTTGTAGAGATGTGTTGTTAGGTTGTTGGTTATCTGTTTTCGACTTAGGATTACTGTTTATTTTTTAAATGTAGATATTACGTTGATGTTGGTCATGTAATCGTCTAGTTGGAACTTACAACCCTTAGTTTATACATGTATGAACCTCGGGAGTTGCCAGGAATTTGGCTATGCACTCTGATATGTATGAATGTGATTGAACTATATAGAGTAATTAGATTTGGAAGATGAATATGAGACCATGTTGAATGAATTTTAGAAAAAAGATTTGAGAAAAACGTATCCGTCGGTCTCTAATTCCTTTAAATTACGCATTTCCGAATCTTAATTACGGTTATCAAGGTAGGGGATTACATTTTTGGTATCAGAGTTGTAGTTCCTGGCAAGGGTAGAGTTTGCTAGGATAGATCCCTTAGTTGGCTTTAGGGATAGAAGATCATCTGTGGATAATTGTTGTGTATTCACATGTATGTTCTATTGATATGGATATATATATGAGACTTGTGAATATATGTGCATACTATCTCTGTAATATTAATGGGGTAAGTTGTTTGTAGAATGAAGAAAACTAGAGGACACCCCAATGTTCCGCATGTAGACCCAGAGGTGGAGGTAGTCGATGACAATCCACTAGATCCAATGTAAGAGTTGATGGGTCTAATCCGGGATCAAAGAGATATGATTGCTGAGCTAAGAGAAGAGCTCAGAGTAGAGAAAGCAAAGAACAAATAGGACCCGATTCAGTCTACTCCAGTGGAAACTCAAGAAGAAACTCGTCATGAGGACACTGCTGAAGGGTCAGCACGACCCCTGGAGTCACCACCTCACACTGTTCCAAATCAAGAGTCGCATGGGGTACCGGTAAGAGAGGAAAGGGACCTTCAGTTTTGGGTCACCAAATTTTGTAAACATATGCCTCTAGTGTTCAAAGGGAGGTTTGATCTGCAAGTAGCTGAATATTGGTTGAATCGCCTTGAGAAAATCTTTGAGGTCTTACGATGCCCGTCTGAGGTGAAGGCACGCCTGGCTATCTATTATTAGAGCAAGCGTTTCACCTAAGAGGGGGGGTGAATTGGGTGATACTAAAAATTCATTGCAAATATAAAACTTGACGGTGAAATTAAAACAGTAAAGAATAAGTAGAAATATCACCGAAGTGTACACCGGGAGTTATACAGGTTCGGCCACAACCACTTTGACCTACGTCCAGTCCTCAGAGCTTCTCTGAGAGTTTCACTATAACTTCCAAGATTCAGTGGGTTCTTGGCACCTCAGTACAAGAAAGTTCCTTCACCTGGACACTCGCTCCCCCTTACAAGTTATAATCCAATCCCAACTCAAGGTTCCACAACCTTAAGTTATCTCAATAGCAAATATTGAGTTTCAATGAAATATCTCTCTCACATAGTGAATAAGAATCACTGAAGCATAGAATTACAAGTACAATGTAAAACAGAGTAATGAACTTGATGATACGTTTGTGTGTGTTCTTGTTGTTCTTCCTCTGTTTAGATGTTCACATATATATAGATATGTTGGTGATGACCGTTGGAACATTTTCTTCTCGTCCGTTGGAGAGTGCGTAGCCACTGTTAACTTTTCCAGTATTTGAAAAATATCTGTTGGCGGTAGGTAATATTTGAACGTTGCATTTGACTTTCTCTGTTTGATAAGATCTCTTCATTGTTTATCTGTAAATATGCTAAGAATACTAATACAATGAAAGGTTAATCATATAGGAAACAAATCAATGAACGTTAGAATGATTTTTAAATTTCTGGACTTGCATACTCATGTATTCATTAAAGTTTACTCGAGTATCATTGGGAAAACTTTGATAAACTGCAAGTCAATAAGTAAATATAACATTACTCGGGTAGTGCATGGAATAAACAAAATTTCAAACCTTTGGAAATGCTTGTTTACTCGAGTACCTAATCGGGTATTGCACTCTTTACTTGATAGGTTACTCGGATACCAACTCGAGTAAACCTTCAGACAAAGTTTAGGTTACTCGATGCTTTACTCCAATAATGTTGGCAAGATTTCAAGGCCGAGAGTACATCAAGTTTGATTTCCTTGTTACTCGAGTACATACTCGAGTAAACCTAAATTTTCTGCATAGCTTACTCGGGTAATGACTTGAGGTTTTTCTTCAAAAATAACTATGGATACTCAAGTACTTACTCGAGTAATCCACTTTAAATAAGTCATTCAATACCTACATACTTGAGTAACGCCTCGAGTGAAGTGTGATAAAACCAGATCAAGTTATTCCAATATTACCTTCAGGTTTTCTTTTTGCTTACCACAGTGAGTTACTGGAGTAGCCCCTCGAGTAACATTGGTAGGGTTGAAAATGCCGAGAGCAACATATTTCTTGAAACAGGGGACTCGAGTACATACTCGAGTATCATTGGCAGGCTGAGAGCAAATCCAAGTGAATTACCTGGTTACTCGAGTGGCTACTCGAGTAACATTGGCAGGGCGAGAGCAACTTGAAAACATTTACATTATTACTCGATTTCTTACTCAAGTAATGTTGGTAGGTTACTCGAAGGTGCCTCTTGATACTTCAAGTTTCTGTCTTATTAGTCGAGTACTTACTCGAGTAATGCCTTAGAAAACTTGCTTCTGATCAAGTTTCTCAGCTTTTTCTCTTGGCCTTTCTTCATTACTCCAATGCTTACTTCAAGTGATGCTTTTCCTTGTTATTACTTTGTTCAAACTTATTTATTAATCAAATCTTTTTCATAATATTCTTTGTTATCATCAAAACATTAGATCTAACATCTACAAGTTAGAAGGTGTAATACCCCGAATTTTGAGACTCGAGGCTAGAGAATAAGCCTGAAATTAGTGGATTGCTAAGCCCCGGTTTAGCAAGATCCCAAATTGTGATTAAGGGTTAATGACTTCAAAAGTGGATGTGGTTAGTGATAAATAACCCTTTTGGAGAATATGATGTGATTTGGCACTCGAATGTGATTCGTGTGTGTTGTGAGCAGTGCCGAAACCCTGTATTTGAGTTCAATTGTGGATTAACATCCAAATTGAGTTAGAATAGAGGGAAGAATTGAATGGGGTAATGTGTTGGAAATGGTGTCATAGTGTGTTTTGATGTCATTGAAATTGGTTTGGAACTTTGGAATGGAAAAGTTGCAATGTTAGGTTTTGAAATGTGAATTGTGTTGACATGTTGAGATTGTTGTGAAAACATGTCAATGAGATGTGAATTTGATTGATTTGGTGTTTCCAATGGATTCCTTATGAAAATTTATGTGGGAATGATGTTTGGTATGAAAATGGAACCATTGGAAGCAAAGATGCAAAATCTGAAATTCTGTCCAGTAAAACTCTATTCTGGGCAGTTAGTTTGTGTGAACGTTTTCAATGACCAAATGGTGTCTAAAAATTCTGAAAATTTCAAGTCTTAAAGCTCACATCCCAAGCTTCAAAATGGACATATAATTTGTGCCATTTTGTTTTGGGAACTGGGATATATGACTATCCAAAGTTTAAGGTCAAAAATGGACTCTGTTTTGGGGTAGTGATGAAATTTATGTAATTCTGGAATTGTGTGGTGATTTATAGTAATGGAAAATATTTTTCTAGTAGAGAAGACTTAAATAGCTTTCATTTGGCTTTGGGATCACCTCATTTCGAGTTGGTGATTTTGATGATGACAAAACTTGGTGATTTTGAACAAGATTTTTGAAACTAAGTTCTTAAATAAACTCTTCTGAAATTCAATGATAAATTTGAAAATCCTTGTTAAATTTAAATTCAAAATGTTTTGAAAAAGATTGAGATTATAATATATTCACCTTGCATTCATAATAAACTCATTAGTCCAACAATCTATCATAATTTAAGACTTAAATGGACTTGAAATGAAATCATAACTTAAATAAACTTGCATTAAACTTAAGGAATTACAAGATGAAAATTTGAATAGTTCAAAAGCTCCCTAAAACCCATATATACCCATATACCCAAAAAGAGACACAGACACTCCACAAAATCACACTCAAGCTCTTCTCCCCCTTTTTATCTTCATCAATCAAGTGGAGGACTAGAAGGCTTGACCATGGAGATAGGCTTCACTGGAAGAGCCAAAGAGCCATCTGAACCAGAAGAATCAAAGGAACTAGAGGATTCTGGTTCAGGAAGATTAACTGGAGGGATATGGATATCATCTCGAGGAGGAATAGGAGAAGGCTGGAAGACAATCATAGTAGTGGTCTCAACCTCTGGAGTATGATGATCAGAGGATGAAGAAGAAGATATTTCCTCTGTATGGGTAGGAGATAGAATAGGTTCAGGCTGAGGTTTGGGTGGTGAATCATCAATGATGATATGGATGGTCTCATTTGTTTCGGGGTTATCCACTGAGTATAAGATATCTTTTAGTTGTGGCTCAGGTGGACTAGAAACAGGAGGGATAGGTGGCTCAACCTCAGTGTGAGGAATATCAGAAGGAATGTTCTCAGGAGGTGGGGTGAATGCTTTGGGGATGGTATATGCTCTGGAGATGAAGAGGCCTCATTTGCAAAAGATGATGGACCGGCAGAAGGTCCGGGACCCAAGGAATCCAGTCGTGCTAGAATCAATCTCAATATCTCTCCCTGGGCACGTTGATCAGCTAGCAACTCGTCATGCCTCTTATCCATCGTTTCTACCAACTCCGCCATCTTTCCATTCATGTGAGTTATCAACTCAGCATTTATGTTGGCAATGTCCACATGGAATCCTCTCAGCATATTTTCCATGAAGTGCTAGAGTGTGACATTGAGGAAAGAGGGTGATGATGTAGTGGCAGCTGGGGCTGACGACTGAGTGTCATCCATCTCGCTAGTCTCTATCTTTGTCTTCTTCTTCTTCTTCGACCCAGACTCAAGAGGGACCTTGAGAGGAATGTCAATGTTGAGCTTGCCAATATGATTTCTCCCAACCGGAGTAATCCTCTCAATGTGTTCTTTGCTCTCCATATACCATATCTTATTCTCCTTCAAAATGAGAGAAACAATCTGAGGATATGGCATCGATGTGGTAGCTTTCCCATCCACTCTGTATCTTTTCATCTCAGAGAAAATGTACTCCCCCAAGTCTTTCTGTTCCTTCAGGAGTAAGGAAGAAAACCATCTATAGTCCTTATCAGAGAAGTGGGTATAGTTGTTGGCCTTGTTCACAAGGGATCTAGAGTAGATGTACCATAAAACCCTGTGATGATCACACATATCACTTGATTTGAAATTTAAAGGGCTAACAAGCTCACCAGGTTTAAGGACAGAAAAGATTTGGTTTAAGTCAAGTTTGGAGTAAATATCATCTGGGGGGTTCTCTATTCCTAACCACAAATTTATCCTAGAGGGTGAGATGAGTATCTTTTGGCCTCTCACAGTGGTAGTCATCTCTTCCTCAGCTGAGGTTCTGTTTAGTTCATCTAGGATCTCAAGGTTGCAGTAAAAATGTGTGACCACTTTAGTGCAAAAAGGAAGTCTAATGGAAAGCCAAGGCATAAATGGTTCGAAAAAGGAACTTAGATTATGCTTCAATGCCTCCTGAAGTAACTTGAGGTCCACATAGTATGTCTTGCACACTTTTTTCCTGGAGAATTGAGTGAGGTACTTCGGGGACTCTTCTAGTTTGTTGACATTGAACCCCTTTGGAGGTTTGGTGATCTCCTCTTCTGGCAATTTAGATTTCTTTGAAGACTGCCCCTTCTCAAGTTGATCCAAAATGCCAGCCATAGCCTTAGCCACATTCACATCATATTTGGGGTTTTTAGGAGGTTTTGGTGTGAATGAGTGAGTTGAAGAATCAGAGGGTGGAGGAGAGGGAGGCTTTTCACTTTTGCCTCTCCCAGTAAAGGTGCTTTTCCTGGATTGAGCCCTTGTAACTACTGGCTCTTTGATAACAACCCCTTTTGGTTTCGGTTGAGGTTGAGGTTTGGGTTGGATTTTGGCTTTTGATCTAGGGGTAAGTTTTCTTCTCTTTCTAGGAGGAGGAGAAAGAGGGTTAGAGTGTTGTGGGGATCCAGAAGAATCTATGGGAGTGAGGTTTTTGGTTCTAACCATTTTGAATCAGTGAAGGTTTTAAAAACTCAGAAAAACAGAGTGATAGTCACGAGTTTAGGGCACAGAAAATATGAGCAGAATAGGAGGTTTCTGGGGTTGAAATTTGTTGGGTTTTGATGAAAATGGTGTAAGGAAAAGATTGTGAAAAATTTTTGTGAGAGAGTAGAGTGATTTACTCGAGGAGATTTTGTGAAAATGACCAAGTTTTGCGACAGATAAAGACCTAAAACCTGACTTTACTCGAGGCCTTACTTGAGTAAACTTCATGGTTACTCGAGTGATCATACATGAAATCTCTAAAATAATTCATTTAAATTGCGTACCTGGCTTGAATAATATTGTAATCATCCATGTATGTTCCCTCAATCATTTTATAGCCAATTTAGACCATATTTGAGTCGTTACTCATCAAATTGGTGATCTGGACTTGCAGTTACTCGAGTCCTTACTCGAGTAAGCTTCAAGTTTACTTGAGGCGCTCCTCGGGTAACCTGTCTTTTCCACTTCTGACTATTCATTTCCTAGCAACTGAACCGTTTGATTTAAATTTCAGGTAACTTGATCCATGACTTCCAGTTTTGGAAGACCATTACTCGAGTAGTTACTCGAGTAAAGTGCTTCTTTACTTCAAGTTGTTCCTCGGGTAATGCTTCACTATCAGTCATTACTTCACGTTGGTACTCCAGTAATGGTGTCCTCTGATAACCTTTGTTTTTGTTTCTCAAAATAGAGTTTCAATCTTCCTGCAAAACAAGTTTCTATATATTCCGATGCTTATATTAGTAATCATCAAAACATTATCAAATGACTTCATCTAATATTATGAGGAACTAAAACAACTTACAACTCATTGGGATTTACCATTCCCAATTCTCTTCTAATGTATAGAAATTGATCTTTTGCAAGGGGTTTTGTGAAGATATCAGCTAGTTAAAGATGAGTAGGAATGAATATCACTTTCACATCTTTCTTTTGGACATGATCTCTAATGAAGTGATGTCTGACATCGATATGCTTGGTTCTAGAATGTTGAACTGGATTTTTTGCCAAGCTTATCGTACTGGTATTGTCACAATAGATTGGTATTTCTTTGAGATAAATACCAAGATCTTGTAGTTGTTGTTTTAACCATATCACTTGTGCACAACAACTTGAGACTGCAACATATTCTGCTTACGTTGACGAAAGAGACACCGTATTTTGTTTCTTACTAAACCATGATACAAGAGATCCTCCAAGAAATTGTCCTTGTCCGCTGGTGCTCTTTCTGTCTGTCTTGTATCCTCCATGATCTGAATCTGAATATGCAACAAGATATTCACTTCTTCCTTTGGGATACCACAGACCCAATTCGGGTGTGTCAGCAAGGTATCTAAAGATTCGTTTGACAGTTTCAGCATGTGATTCCTTTGGTGCTGATTGATATCTTGTACATATGCTAACACTAAATTGGATGTCTGGTCTGCTTGCCGTGAGATAGAGTAATGATCCAATCATTCCTCTATATTTTGTGATGTTGTAGTCTTTCCCTTTGACATCAGCATCAAGCAACGTAGTTGAGCTCATGGGCGTGTCCGTGCCATTTGCTTCATCTATTCCATACTTTTTCAACAACTCTTTCAAATATTTTGTTTGAGATATGAAGATTCCATTATTTCTTTATTTGATTTGCAAACCAAGAAAGAAATTTAATTCTCCCATCATTGACATCTCAAACTCTCCCTGCATTATCTCAGAAAATTCCTTACACAGAGATTCATTAGTAGCACCGAAAACAATGTCATCAACATATATTTGAACAATTAAAATATCATCACGTTTTCATTTTATAAAAAGTGTCGTATCAACTTTTCCCCGTACAAAACCTTGATCGATAAGAAATTTACTAAGACTTTCATACCATGCTCTAGGAGCTTATTTTAAACCATATAAAGCCTTTTTAAGTTTGAAAACATGGTCAGGTTTGGTAGCATCTTCAAAACCTGGAGGTTGTTCTACATATATTTCTTCCATAATGTAACCATTTAGAAATGCACTCTTTACATCCATTTGATAGAGTTTGAATCCTTTTATGCATGCAAAGGCTAAGAGTACGCGTATAGCTTCCAATCTAGCCACTGGAGCATACGTTTCCTCATAATCAATCCCTTCTCCTGATTATAGCCTTTGGCCACCAATCTTGCCTTGTTTCTGACAATAATTGTGGATTCATCGAGTTTGTTCTTGAATACCCATTTAGTACCAATGATCGGATGATCCTTGGGTCGGGGTACCAAATCCCAAACTTGATTTCTTTCAAATTGATTTAGTTCTTCTTGCATTGTTATAACCCAATCATTGTCTGATAGGGCTTCATCAATGTTAGAAGGTTCAATCTCACAAATGAATGCAGAAAAAATTACTTCATTGAAAATTCTATTTCTAGTTTTGATCCCTTTATTCACATCACCTATGACTTGATCTAAGGGATGACTTTTATTGTATTTCCAAGCTCTAGGTTGACCTAGTGATTGCTCTTCTTCCTTAGTTTCATCAACTTCTGGAATAAGAAACTTAGAAATAGATTGACCATTTTCTTGATTTAAAACAACTTCTTGTTGTTCATCAATGGTTTTGTCAGAGGATTCGAATTCATCAAATACAATATGAATTGATTCTTCAACAACACATGTTCTTTTATTGAAAACTCTATAAGCTTTACTTTGATTAGAATATACTAGGAAAATTCCTTCATCAATTTTAGAATCAAATTTTCCCAAGTTATCTTTACCATTATTATGAATGAAACACTTACAACCGAAGATGTGTAAATGAGCAATATTTGGCTTTCTTCCTTTGTACAGCTCGTATGGTGTCTTTCCAAGTTTTGTTCTGATATAGGCTCTATTTGAAATGTAGCATGCTGTACTTATAGCATCAGCTCAGAAAACTTGAGACACGTTCTTTTCATTCAACATTGCTCTAGCCATTTCAGTTAGCACTCTATTCTTGCATTCCACAACTCCATTTTGTTGAGGCGTCCTTAGAGTAGAGAAATTATGATCAATGCCATTAGTATCACAATATTCTTCAAAGGCTTGATTCTCAAATTCTCCACTATGATCAGTCCTAATACCTACAATGGACATACCTATCTCATTTTGCACTTTCTTGACAAAAACAATAAATTCTTCAAAGGTTTCATCTTTTGATGATAGAAAAATAACCCATGTAAATATGGAGAAATCATCAACAATGACCAATGAATATAAGTTGCCACCAAGACTCTTTACTCTTGTTGGGCCAACTAAATCCATATGCAATAATTGTAATGGTCTATTTGTTGAAATCTCATTTTTCAATTTGAAAGATGATTTAGTTTGTTTACCCTTTTGACATGCGTCACAAATCAAGTCATTTTTGAAAGTTACTTTGGGTAATCCAAGAACTAAATCCTTTTTGAGTAGTTTGCCTAATTGATGCATATTGACATGAGCCAATCTCTTATGCCATAGCCAACTTTCATCAGCATTACCCAGAAAACAGTTTTCAGATTCATTTATACTAATATCTAGAGTATAGCAGTTACCTTCCCTTTTTGCTCTGAGCTTAGCCTTGATATTCTTCTTATCAAGTTGTAATCATTCTTGTTGATAATTAAGCATTCTTCTGAGTCAAATATTACCCAGTTGTCTTTATCTGCACTTTGACTTACGCTCAGCAAATTGTGACACAAGCCTTCAACATAATATACATCTTTGACTTGTATTCCTTTGTCATTTTTGATTTCACCAATTCCTGCTATCTTTCCGGATTGATTTCCTCCAAATTTTACCTTTCCACCTTCTTTAGGTTGCAATGTGGTAAAACTTTTGAAATCTCCGGTCATATGTCTAGAGCTTCCACTATCTATGTACCACTTGCTATTTTTGGATGCTTTAAGACATACTTGCAATCAAATGACTAAGTCTTAGGTACCCACATCTTTTTGGGTCCTTTTGGGTTAGTACAAATAATTTTCTGAACATATGAGCCTTTAGGTACCCATTTGTAGATTCCTATCGTTCCTTTCTTTTTATAAATGCATGAAGAGGTATAATGGCCTTTTCTATTACAATAATTACAAAATCCGAAAGAATTTGATGTATGCACAGAATGCTGGAAATAATTTAAATATGACTTACCTCCTACTTTCTTTCTACCTTTCCTTCTATCTGATTTTGTATCATATCCAATTCCAGATCGGTCATTTACAAATCGTTGAGCTTTTAAAATAACATTTAGCATCTCACTTCCTTGAGTAAATTTTTCAAGAGTTTTTGTGAGATCAATGTTTTTCTTTTTCAAAGAGGAACAATTTTCACAATCCTTTTCTGAACTTTCTTTAAGTTCAATTTCAAGAGCTTTGTTTTTCTTTTTGAAAACAACCAATTCTTTAACTACTTTGATGAATTCAGAATGTAAATCATTATATTTAGAAAGTAATTCATCATAGGTAGGTTCAGAATCATTCACCTCTTCTTTTGTTTCTTCTTGAGCAACAAGACATATATTTGCTACTTCTTCTTCATCAGAAGAACTATCTCCCCATATAGCTGATACAAAGACCTTCTTTTTATTGAAGAACTTGCCTTTTCTCTTTTCTTTGCTCTTTTGGTTCAGCTTTGGACATTCTGACTTGATATGTCTTGGTTTTCCACATTCGTAGCATATGATATGATCTTTGCTACTAGTTCCTCCTTTCTGAATGTGTTTGAATCCTTGACCTTTCTTGTAGAACTTTCTGAATCATTTTATGATTAAGCCCATTTCATCATCATCAAATTCCTCATCCTCTTCTTGATTCTCTTCTTTTGCTTTTAGTACTAGACCTTTCTTTCTCTTGTCACTGATATCATCTAGTTCCCGTTTGAACTTTAGATTGCTTTCATATTCAGAAAAACTTCCAAATAGAGAAGCAACTGATCTCATTGATTCTCCTTTTGCCTCTTCTATCGCTGTGACTTTGGCCTCCCACTCTTTAGAAAGAATATTCAAAATCTTTCGTACTTGGGTATGTTAATCATAAACTTTCCCAAGTACTGCAAGTTGATTAACAAGATGAGTATATCTAAGTTCAAATTCAGATATTGATTCACCTGATTTCATTCAAAGTAGATCGAATTCAGTGACCAAGGTGTTGATCCGATTCTCCTTTATTCCTGAAGTTCCTTCATGAGCTATTTCCAGAGCTTCCCACATTTGCTTTGCTGTTGGAAGTGTGCAAATTCTGAAATATTCACTTTGACTCAAAGCACTTTGAATCATCAGAATTGCTTTGCTATTGAGAGTGATAAGTTTTTTGTCATTCTCATCATATTCCGCTGGTGTCTTGGGAATTTTCTGAGAGTCTACAACCTTTGTAGGTTGATAGTTTCTACTTTCAATCACATCCCATAGCCCATATTCGGTAGCCATCACGAACACTCTGAATTTTGCTTTCCAGAAGGAAAAGTGTTCTCCATTAAAACCGGGAGGTCTATGTTAGATCTCATGTTTTGATGATAACAAAAGAATGGTTTGAAAAGGAAATGTTTAAATATCAAGCTTGAACTAAGTAATGACAGGAATAAGCTTTACTTGAGAAAGCATGGAAGTAGTGAAGATTGGCCAAGAGAAAATGCTAAGGAACTTAATTTGAAGTGCATTCTCTAAGGCATTACTTGAGGAGCTACTCGAGTAATGAGCCAAAACTTGAAGTAACCAGGCAAAACTTCCAGTTACCTGCCACCATTAGTCGAGGCGGTACTCGAGTAACAAGGTAAAATTTCAAGGTTGCTCTCGGCCTGCTAATGTTACTCGAGGAGGTACTCGAGTAACCATGTGAAAACTTCCAGTTGCCTTCAAGTTAGCAGAATGTTACTCGAGGAGCTACTCGAGTAACCGTTTGTACCTCTCGGCATTCTGTACCACTGCTAATGTTACTCGAGGAGCTACTCGAGTAACCAGGTCAGAAACTTCCAGTTCACCTTCAAGTTTTCCATGATACTCGAGGAGCTACTCGAGTAACCGTGTATTTGAAAATATGTAACTCTCGGCACTTTGTACCACTGCCAATGTTACTCGAGGAGGTACTCGAGTAACAGCCTGAGGTAAGTTAAAACTTGAGGTTGGTATCCGATTAACTTGAATTGTTTATTTCGTCTTCCTCGAGTGCTTACTCGAGTATTCAAGTTTCTAATGTTTTATCTTAAGTGGATTCCTCGAGTATGTACCCCAGTAAGCACAAATATTTTCAAAGGAAACTTCAAGTCATGACCAGGGTAAGTTATCTTCAAATGTCTCAGTTACTCGAGGTGCTACCCGAGTAACTTATGCAAGATTGAGTGCATTACTCGAGGAGATACTCGAGTAATGAGGAAAGTGCTCTCGGCATTTTGATCCTGCCAACATTATTGGAGTAGAGCATCGAGTAATCAAAAGTTTTTCAAAGGATTACTCGAGGTGTTACCCGAGTAACTCATAAAGTTGTGAGTGCATTACTCGAGGAGCTATCCGAGTAAATAACTATTCCAAAGGTTTGAAATTTAGTTTACTCCATGCACTACCCGAGTAATCTTATACTTGTTCATTAACTTGCAGTTGATAAATGATTTCCCGATGTTACTCGAGGAGCTACTCGAGTAAACTTCAAGGGTTACTCGAGGAGCTACTCGAGTAAGCATACCCAGAAATTTAGAAATCATTCAAACGTTCATTGATTTGTTTCCTATATGATTAACCTTTCATTGTATTAGTATTCTTAGTCTATTTACAGAGAAACAATGAAGAAATCATATCAAGAGATGAAAGTCAAATCAAACGTTCAAATGCCAACCACCGCCAACGGATATTTTTCAAAAACTTGAAAAGTCAACAGTGGCTGCGCACTCACCAACGGACGAAAAGAAGTGTTCCAACGGTCATCTCCATCATATCTATATATATGGGAACCTTCAAACAGAGAAGAACAACTAAGCATTCACAAAAACGATTCATTGAGTTCATTGCTCTGTTTTCACGTTGAAATTATATTCATATGCTTCAGTGATTATCATTTACTCTTTGAGAGAGATATTTCATTCAAACTCAATATTTGTTATTGAGATAACTTAAGGTTGTGGAACCTTGAGTTGGGATTGGATTACAACCTGTAAGGGGGAGCGAGTGTCCAGGTGTGAAGGAACTTGCTTGTACTGTGGTGCCAAGAACCCACTGAATCTTGGAAGTTATAGTGAAACTCTTAGAGAAGCTCTGAGGACTGGACGTAGGTCAAAGTGGTTGTGACCGAACCAGTATAACTCCCGGTGTACACTTCGGTGATCTTTCTCCTTACTCATTACTGTTTTAATTCTTTTGTCAAAGTTTTATATTTTCGAAAGAAATTTCAGTATCACCCAATTCACCCCCCTCTTGGGTGAAACGCTTGATCTTACAATTGGTATCAGAGAGTAGGTCTTCTTGTTAAGGTATAACAACCTAAGAAGGATCCAATGGCAAGCATGGGTGAAGGAATTCTTCCCGACGGAGCATCCATCACTAGACCTCCCGGTTTCAATGGAGAACACTTTTCTTTCTGGAAAGCTAAATTCAGAGTGTTCGTGATGGCTACTGAATATAGGCTATGGGATGTAATCGAGAGTGGAAACTATCAACCTACAAAGACTGTAGATTCTCAGAAAATTCCAAAGACGCCAGCGGAATATGATGAGAATGACAAGAAACTTATCACTCTCAATAGCAAGGCAATTCTGATGTTACAAAGCTCCTTGAGTCAAAATGAATACTTCAGAATCTGCACACTCCCAACAGCAAAGGAAATGTGGGAAGCTCTGGAAATAGCTCATGAAGGAACTTCGGGAATAAAGGAGAATCGAATCAACACCTTGATCACAGAATTCGATCTACTTCGAATGAAAACAGGTGAGTCAATTTCTGAATTCGAACTTAGATATACTCATCTTGTTAATCAGCTTGCAGCACTTGGAAAAGTATATGATCAAAATATCCAAGTACGAAAGATTTTGAATATTCTTTCTAAAGAGTGGGAGGCCAAAGTCACTGCGATAGAAGAGGCAAAAGGAGAATCAATGAGATCAGTTGCTTCTCTATTTGGAAGTCTTTCTGAATATGAAAGCAAGTTAAAGTTCAAATGGGAACTAGACGACATCAGTGACAAAAGAAAGAAAGGTCTAGCTCTAAAAGCAAAAGAAGAAAATCAAGATGAAGTTGAGGAGTTTGATGATGATGAAATGGGCTTAATCATAAAACGATTCAAAAAGTTCTACAAGAAAGGTCAAGGCTACAAACACTTTCAAAAAGGAGGAACTAGCAACAAAGACCATATCATTTGTTATGAATGTGGTAAACCAGGACATATCAAATCAGAATGTCCAGAGCTTAATCAAAAGAGCAAAGAAAAGAGAAAAGGCAAATTCTTTAACAAAAAGAAGGCCTTTGTATCTGCTATATGGGGAGATAGTTCCTCAGACGAAGAAAGTGATGAGGAAGAAGTAGCCAACATATGTCTTGTTGCTCAAGAAGAGACAGAAGAAGAGGTAAATGATTCTGACCCTACCTATGATGAATTATTATCTGAATATAATGCTTTACATTCTGAATTCATCAAAGTAGTTAAAGAACTAATTGTTTTCAAAAAGAAAAACAAAGCTCTTGAAATTGAACTTAAAGAAAGTTCAGAAAAGAATTGTGAAAATTGTTCTTCTTTGAAAGAGAAAAACAATGATCTCACAAAAACTCTTGAAAAGTTTACCAAAGGAAGTGAGATGCTAAGTGTGATTTTAAAAGAACAACGATTTGTAAATGACCGATCTGGTATTGGATATGATCCAAAATCAGATAAAAGGAAAGGTAGAAAGAAAGCAGGAGGTAAGTCATATTTGAATTATTTCCAGCATTCTGTACATATATCAAATCCTTTTGCATTTTGTAATTACTGTAATAGAAAAGGTCATTATACCTCCTCATGCATTCATAAAAAGAAAGGAAACATAGGAACCTACAAATGGGTACCTAAAGGTTCATATGTTCATAAAATCATTTATACTAACCCAAAAGGACCCAAAAAGAAGTGGGTACCTAAAACTTAGTCATTTGATTGCAGGTATGTCTTAAAGCATCCAAAAATAACAAATGGTTCATAGACAGTGGATGCTCTAGACATATGACCGGAGATTTCGAAAGTTTTACCACATTACAACCTAAGGAAGGTGGAAAGGTAAAATTTGGAGGAAATCAATCCGGAAAAATAGCAGGAATTGGTGAAATCAAAAATGACAAAGGCATACAAATCAAAGATGTATATTACGTTGAAGGCTTGTGTCATAATTTGCTGAGCGTAAGTCAAAGTGCAGATAAAGACAACTGGATAATATTTGATTCAGAGGAATGTCTAATTATCAACAAGAATGACTTACAGCTTGATAAGAAAAATATCAAGGCTAAGCTCAGAGCAAAAAGGGAAGGTAACTGCTATACTCTAGATATTAGTAGAAATGAATCTGAAAATTGTTTTCTGAGTAATACCGATGAGAGTTGGCTATGGCATAAGAGATTGGCTCATGTCAATATGCATCAACTAGGTAAACTACTCAAAAAGGATTTAGTTCTTGGATTACCCAAAGTAAATTTCAAAAACGATTTGATTTGTGACGCATGTCAAAAGGGTAAACAAACTAAATCATCTTTCAAATTGAAAAATGAGATCTCAACAAATAGACCATTACAATTATTGCATATGGATTTAGTTGGTCCAGCAAGAGTAAAGAGTCTTGGTGGCAACTTGTATTCATTGGTCATTGTTGATGATTTTTCTAGATTTACATGGGTTATTTTTCTATCATCAAAAGATGAAACCTTTGAAGAATTTATTGTTTTTGCCAAGAAAGTGCAAAATGAGAAAGGTATGTCTATTGCAGGTATTAGGACTGATCATGGTGGAGAATTTGAGAATCAAGCCTTTGAAGAATATTGTGATACTAATGGCATTGATCACAACTTCTCTGCTCCAAGGACGCCCCAACAAAATGGAGTTGTGGAACGCAAGAATAGAGTGCTTACCGAAATGGCTAGAACAATGTTAAATGAAAAGAACATGTCTCAAGTTTTCTGGGCTGATGCTATGAGTACAGCATGCTATATTTCAAATAGAGCCTATATCAGAACGAAACTTGGAAAGACACCATACGAGCTATACAAAGGAAGGAAGCCAAACATTGCTCATCTACACATCTTCGGTTGTAAGTGTTTCATTCATAATAATGGTAAAGACAACCTAGGAAAATTTGATTCTAAAATTGATGAAGGAATTTTCTTAGGATATTCTAACTGAAGTAAAGCATATAGAATTTTCAATAAAAGAACTTGTGTTGTTGAAGAATCAATTCATGTTGTATTTGATGAATTTGAAACCTCTGACAAAACCATTGATGAAGAACAGGAAGTTGTTTTAAATCAAGAAAATGGTCAATCTATCTCTAAGTCTCTTATTCCAGAGGTTGATGAAACTAAGGATGAAGAGCAATCCCTAGGTCAACCTAAAGCCTGGAAATACAATAGAAGTCATCCCTTAGATCAAGTCATAGGAGATGTGAATGAAGGGATCAAAACCAGAAATAGAGTTTTCAATGAAGTAAGTTTTTCTGCATTTATTTCTGAGATTGAACCTTCTAGCATTGATGAAGCCCTATCAGACAATGATTGGGTCATAGCAATGCAAGAAGAATTAAATCAATTTGAAAGGAATCAAGTCTGGGATTTGGTGCCCCGACCCAAAGATCATACGATCATTGGTACTAAATGGGTATTCAAAAACAAACTTGATGAATCTGCAATTATTGTCAGAAACAAGGCAAGATTGGTGGCCAAAGGCTATAATCAGGAAGAAGGAATTGATTATGAGGAAACGTATGCTCCAGTGGCTAGATTGGAAGCTATACGTGTACTCTTAGCCTTTGCATGCATCAAAGGATTCAAACTCTATCAAATGGATGTTAAGAGTGCCTTTCTAAATGGTTACATCATGGAAGAAGTGTATGTAGAACAACCTCCTGGTTTTGAAGATGTCACTAAACCGGACCATGTTTTCAAACTTAAAAAGGCTTTGTATGGTTTAAAACAAGCTCCTAGAGCCTGGTATGAAAGGCTTAGTAAGTTTCTCATCGATCAAGGTTTTGTACGAGGAAAAGTTGATACAACATTATTTATAAATCGAAAACATGATGATATTTTAATTGTTCAAATATATGTTGATGATATTGTTTTCGGTGCTACTAATGAATCTCTGTGTAAGGAATTTTCTGAGATTATGCAGGGAGAGTTTGAGATGTCAATGATGGGAGAATTGAATTTCTTTCTTGGTTTGCAAATCAAACAAAGAAAGAATGGAATCTTCATATCTCAAACAAAGTATTTAAAAGAGCTATTGAAGAAGTATGGAATGGATGAAGCAAATGGCTCAGACACACCTATGAGCTCAACAACGTTACTTGATGCTGATGTCAAAGGGAAAGACTACAATATCACAAAATATAGAGGAATGATTGGATCATTACTCTATCTCACAGCAAGCAGACCAGACATTCAATTTAGTGTCGGCATATGTGCAAGATATCAATCGGCACCAAAGGAATCACATGCTGAAACGGTCAAACGAATCTTTAGATACCTTGCTGACACACCAGAATTGGGTCTGTGGTATCCCAAAGGAAGAAGTGAATATTTAATTGCTTATTCAGATTCTGATCATGGAGGATACAAGACAGACAGAAAGAGCACCAGTGGACAAGGACAATTCCTTGGAGGATCTCTTGTCTCGTGGTTCAGCAAGAAACAAAATACAGTGTCTTTGTCGTCAACGGAAGCCGAATATGTTGCAGTCTCAAGTTGTTGTGCACAAGTGATATGGTTAAAACAACAACTACAAGACCTTGGTATTTATCTCAAAGAGATACCAATCTATTGTGACAACACTAGTACGATAAGCTTGGCAAAGAATCCAGTTCAACACTCTAGAACCAAGCATATCGATGTCAGACATCACTTCATCAGAGATCATGTTCAAAAGAAAGATGTGAAAGTGATATTCATTCCTACTCATCTTCAATTAGCCGATATCTTCACAAAACCCCTTGCAAAAGATCAATTTCTATACATTAGAAGAGAATTGGGAATGGTAAATCCCAATGAATTATAAGTAATTTCAGCATTTCATAATATTAGATGAAGTCATTTAATAATGTTTTGATGATTACTAACTTAAGCATCGGAGTATATAGAAATTTGTTTTGCAGGAAGAAAGAAACTCTGTTTTGAGAAACAAAAACAGAGGTGATCAGAGGACACCATTACTGGAGTACCAACTTGAAGTAATGGGTGACAGAAAAGATTTACCCGAGGAGTAACTTGAGGTAAAGTAGCAGTTTACTCGAGTATGTACTCGAGTAATGGCCCCCAAAACTGGAAGTAATGGATCGAGTAACTTGAAATTTAAATCTAACGGTTCAGTTTTGAGGAAATGAAAAGTCAGAAGTTCAAAAGACAGGTTACCCGAGGCAAGCCTCGAGTAAACTTGAATATTACTCGAGTAAGGCCTCGAGTAAAGTCGGAGTCCAGATTCTCAAATTGATAAGAAATGATGCAAATCTGATCAACATGAGTTATAAATGATCGAGGGAACATCTATGGATAATTACTATATTATTCATACAAGGTACGCAATTTAAATGAATTATTTTACAATTTTTCTGTGTGATTACCCGAGGAAGGCCTCGAGTAACTTTGAATGTTACTCGAGTAAGGCCTCGAGTAAAGTCGGGATTTAGGTCTTTATCTTGCGCAAACTTGGTCATTTCCACAAAATCTCCTCGAGTAAATCACTATACACCCTTTCAAAAATTTTTCCCAATCGATTCCTTGCTTCATTTCCGTCAAAACCCAACTGATTTCAAGTCCAAAAACTTCCTATTTTTCTCAGATTCTCTGTGCCCTAAACTTGCGACAGTTACCTTATTTCTTTTCTGAAAATCTTAGTTTCTCAATTCTTCAAGAAGATGAGAACCAAAAATCTTACTCCCTTAGATTCTTCTGAATCCGAGCAACACTCTGATCCTCCTTCATCTCATCCCAAGGGAAAAAGAAGAAAATTGACCCCAAGACCAAAAGCCAAAATCCCTCTTCAACCTCAAGCTCAACCAAAGGCCAAAGGGGTGGTAATCAAAGAGCCTATTGTGACTAGGGCTCAGTCTAAAAAGAGCACATCCACAGGAAGGAGTAAAGGTGTCAAAACTCCCTCACCTTCTCACTCAGACTCATCCACACCCTCTTTTACTCCAAAACCCCCCAAGAAGCCAAAATATGACAAAAATGTGGCTAAAGCAATGGCTGGGATCATTGACCAATTGGAGAAGGGTCAATCTTCTAAGAAGTCCAAGATTCCTGAAGCAGAAATCACTAGTCCACCAAAGGGATTTAATGTGGGCAAATTGGTGGAGTCTCTGAAGTACTCAACTCAATTCTCCAGAAGAAAGGTGTGTAAGACACACTATGTTGATTTAAAGCTACTTCAAGAGGTAGTGAAGTTTGATCTTAGTCCTTATCTTACTCCATTTATGCCTTGGTTGTCTGTCAGATTGCCTTTTTGCACAAAGGTAATCACCCATTTTTACTGCAACCTTGAGATCATAGATGAGCCTGACCGAACCTCAGTTGAGGAAGAAATGACTACCACAGTGAGAGGACAGAAAATCCTTATATCTCCCTCTAGGATCAATTTATGGTTAGGAATTGAGAATCCCCCGGATGATATCTATTCTGAGCTTGAGCCAAACCAAATTTTCACTATCCTTAAGCTCGGAGAGTTAGTTGGCCCACTCAACTTTAAACCGAGTGATATGTGTGATCATCACAGGGTCCTATGGTACATTTACTCTAGGTCCCTAGTGAACAAAGCCAACAACTATACCCATTTCTCGGATAGGGACTATAGATGGTTTGCTTCACTCCTCTTGAAAGAAGAAAAGGATCTAGGAGAGTATATATTCTCAGAGATGAAGAGGTATAAGGTGGATGAGAAAGGGACTACTCCAATGCCATATCCCCAAATTGTGTCTCTTATCCTAAAAGAGAACAAAATATGGTATTTGGATAGTAAGGAGCCTGTTGAGAGAGTGACCCCAGTGGGGAGGAACTAAATTGGCAAGCTAAACATAGACATTCCTCTCAAAGGCCCACTGGAGTCTGGGTCCAAGAAGAAGAGAAAAGCTACTGAGGCAGAAACCAGTAGAATGGATGACACTCAGTCATCGGCTCCAGCCGCTACCACATCTTCACCATCTTTCCTGAATGCCACTCTCCAGCACTTTATGGAGAATATGCTCAGAGGGTTTCATGTGGACATAGCCAACACCAATGCAGAACTCATAACCCACATGAACACCAAAATGGGAGAGTTAGTTGAAAGAATGGATCGAAGGCACGAGGAGCTACTAGCAGAGCAACGTGCCCAGGGAGAAACTCTGAGACTGATACTGGCACGGTTGGATTCTCTGGGTCCTGGACCTTCTACCAGTCCCTCATCATCTGCACCACCACCTCCAGAAGAACCGCCTTCAGACATTCCTATTCCTACCCCTACTCCTGAGGATGAGCCATCTACTCCTTTAGTCTCTGATCCACTTGAGCCTCAAGGTAAAGATATCTTATTCACAGTGGATGATCCTGATACTCATGAGACTACACATATTGTCATAGATGATTCACCCCAGAAGCCACATCCTGAGACAGCTTCTAAACCAATCCCCTCTCCTACTCAAACAGAGGAAGTATCATCTTCTTTCTCCTCTGAACATATCACTCCAGCATTTGACACAACTCCAGAAGCTGAGACTCAGATCACCCCGGAAGGAGAAATCTCAACTATGGTTGTCTTCCAACCTTCTCTTCCAGGCGAAGATATTCATATCCCTCCACTTAATCTGCCTGAACCTGTACCATCTAGTTCATTTGATTCTCTAGAATCAAATGATTCCTTGGTCCTTCCAGCAACACCAATCTCCATGGCCAAGCCTCCTAGCCCTCCTCTTGATTGATGAAGCCAAAAAGGGGGAGAAGAACTTGAGAATGATTTTGTGGATTTGTCTTTGCTTTTCATGGGTATATGGGTGTACATGGGACTTTAGGGAGATTTTTGAATTCAGTATGAACTTATTTTGTAATTTGAAATTTAAGTTCAATGCAAGTGTGTTTAAATTATGCTTCATTTGATTTCATTTAAGTTTGTGAATTATGATACATGCTTGGACTAATGAAGTTGTTATGTATGCAAGGTTTAATCAACTTAATAAGAAATAATTAATTAAGAATTCAATTTGAAAAACCATGTTCAAAATCACCAAGTTTTGTCATCATCAAAAAGGGGGAGAATGTTAGATCTCATGTTTTGATGATAACAAAAGAATGGTTTGAAAAGGAAATGTTTAAATATCAAGCTTGAACTAAGTAATGACAGGAATAAGCTTTACTTGAGGAAAGCATGGAAGTAGTGAAGATTGGCCAAGAGAAAATGCTAAGGAACTTAATTTGAAGTGCATTCTCTAAGGCATTACTCGAGGAGCTACTCGAGTAATGAGCCAAAACTTGAAGTAACCAGGCAAAACTTCCAGTTACCTGCCACCATTAGTCGAGGCGGTACTCGAGTAACAAGGTAAAATTTCAAGGTTGCTCTCGGCCTGCTAATGTTACTCGAGGAGGTACTCGAGTAACCATGTGAAAACTTCCAGTTGCCTTCAAGTTAGCAGAATGTTACTCGAGGAGCTACTCGAGTAACCGTTTGTACCTCTCGGCATTCTGTACCACTGCTAATGTTACTCGAGGAGCTACTCGAGTAACCAGGTCAGAAACTTCCAGTTCACCTTCAAGTTTTCCATGATACTCGAGGAGCTACTCGAGTAACCGTGTATTTGAAAATATGTAACTCTCGGCACTTTGTACCACTGCCAATGTTACTCGAGGAGGTACTCGAGTAACAGCCTGAGGTAAGTTAAAACTTGAGGTTGGTATCCGATTAACTTGAATTGTTTATTTCGTCTTCCTCGAGTGCTTACTCGAGTATTCAAGTTTCTAATGTTTTATCTTAAGTGGATTCCTCGAGTATGTACCCCAGTAAGCACAAATATTTTCAAAGGAAACTTCAAGTCATGACCAGGGTAAGTTATCTTCAAATGTCTCAGTTACTCGAGGTGCTACCCGAGTAACTTATGCAAGATTGAGTGCATTACTCGAGGAGATACTCGAGTAATGAGGAAAGTGCTCTCGGCATTTTGATCCTGCCAACATTATTGGAGTAGAGCATCGAGTAATCAAAAGTTTTTCAAAGGATTACTCGAGGTGTTACCCGAGTAACTCATAAAGTTGTGAGTGCATTACTCGAGGAGCTATCCGAGTAAATAACTATTCCAAAGGTTTGAAATTTAGTTTACTCCATGCACTACCCGAGTAATCTTATACTTGTTCATTAACTTGCAGTTGATAAATGATTTCCCGATGTTACTCGAGGAGCTACTCGAGTAAACTTCAAGGGTTACTCGAGGAGCTACTCGAGTAAGCATACCCAGAAATTTAGAAATCATTCAAACGTTCATTGATTTGTTTCCTATATGATTAACCTTTCATTGTATTAGTATTCTTAGTCTATTTACAGAGAAACAATGAAGAAATCATATCAAGAGATGAAAGTCAAATCAAACGTTCAAATGCCAACCACCGCCAACGGATATTTTTCAAAAACTTGAAAAGTCAACAGTGGCTGCGCACTCACCAACGGACGAAAAGATGTGTTCCAACGGTCATCTCCATCATATCTATATATATGGGAACCTTCAAACAGAGAAGAACAACTAAGCATTCACAAAAACGATTCATTGAGTTCATTGCTCTGTTTTCACGTTGAAATTATATTCATATGCTTCAGTGATTATCATTTACTCTTTGAGAGAGATATTTCATTCAAACTCAATATTTGTTATTGAGATAACTTAAGGTTGTGGAACCTTGAGTTGGGATTGGATTACAACCTGTAAGGGGGAGCGAGTGTCCAGGTGTGAAGGAACTTGCTTGTACTGTGGTGCCAAGAACCCACTGAATCTTGGAAGTTATAGTGAAACTCTCAGAGAAGCTCTGAGGACTGGACGTAGGTCAAAGTGGTTGTGACCGAACCAGTATAACTCCCGGTGTACACTTCGGTGATCTTTCTCCTTACTCATTACTGTTTTAATTCTTTTGTCAAAGTTTTATATTTTCGAAAGAAATTTCAGTATCACCCAATTCACCCCCCCTCTTGGGTGAAACGCTTGATCTTACAGTCTAGTGATGGATGCTCTGTCGGGAAGAATTCCTTCACCCATGCTTGCCATTGGATCCTTCTTAGGTTGTTATACCTTAAAAAGAAGACCTACGCTCTGATACCAAATGTTAGAGCAAGCGTTTCACCCAAGAGGGGGGTGAATTGGGTGATACTAAAAATTCGTTGCAAATATAAAACTTGACGGTGAAATTAAAACAGTAAAGAATAAGGAGAAATATCACCGAAGTGTATACCGGGAGTTATACTGGTTCGGCCACAACCACTTTGACCTACGTCCAGTCCTCAGAGCTTCTCTGAGAGTTTCACTATAACTTCCAAGATTCAGTGGGTTCTTGGCACCTCAGTACAAGAAAGTTCCTTCACCGGACACTCGCTCCCCCTTACAAGTTGTAATCCAATCCCAACTCAAGATTCCACAACCTTAAGTCGTCTCAATAACAAATATTGAGTTTGAATGAAATATCTCTCTCACAGAGTGAATAAGAATCACTAAAGCATAGAATTACAAGTACAATGTAAAACAGAGTAATGAACTTGATAATACGTTTATGTGTGTTCTTGTTGTTCTTCCTCTGTTTAGATGTTCACATATATATAGATATGTTGGTGATGACCGTTGGAACATTTTCTTCTCGTCCGCTGGAGAGTGTGCGGGCACTGTTGACTTTTAAAGTATTTGAAAAATATCCGTTGGCGGTAGGTAATATTTGAATGTTGCATTTGACTTTCTCTGTTTGATAAGATCTCTTCATTGTTTATCTGTAAATATGCTAAGAATACTAATACAATGAAAGGTTAATCATATAGGAAACAAATCAATGAACGTTGGAATGATTTTTAAATTTCTGGACTTACATACTCGAGTAGCTACTCGAGTATTCATTAAAGTTTACTCGAGTACATACTCGAGTATCATCGGGAAAACTTTGATAAACTGCAAGTCAATAAGCAAATATAACATTACTCGGGTAGTGCATGGAATAAACAAAATTTCAAAACTTTGGAAATGCTTGTTTACTCGGGTACCTACTCGGGTATTGCACTCTTTACTTGATAGGTTACTCGGATACCAACTCGAGTAAACCTTCAGACAAACTTTAGGTTACTTGATGCTTTACTCCAGTAATATTGGTAGGATTTCAAGGCTGAGAGTACATCAAGTTTGATTACCTTGTTACTCGAGTACATACTCGAGTAAACATAAATTTTCTGCGTAGCTTACTCGGGTAATGACTTGAGGTTTTTCTTCAAAAATAACTCTGGATACTCAAGTACATACTCGAGTAATCCACTTTAAATAAGTCATTCAATACCTGCATACTTGAGTAATGCCTCAAGTGAAGTGTGATAAAACCAGATCAAGTTATTCGAGTATTACCTTCAGGTTTTTTTTGCTTACCACAGTGAGTTACTCGAGTAGCTCCTCAAGTAACATTGGCAGGGTTGAAAATGCCGAGAGCAACATATTTCTTGAAACAGAAGACTCGAGTATATACTCGAGTATCATTGGCAGTCTGAGAGCAACTCCAAGTGAATTACCTGGTTACTCGAGTGGCTACTCGAGTAACATTGGCAGGGCAAGAGCAACTTGAAAACATTTACACTATTACTCAAGTCCTTACTCGAGCAACGTTGGCAGGTTACTCGAAGGTTCCTTTGGTTACTTCAAGTTTCTGTCTTATTAGTCGAGTACTTACTCGAGTAATGCCTTAGAAAACTTGCTTCTGATCAAGTTTCTCAGCTTTTTCTCTTGGCCTTTCTTCATTACTCCAATGCTTACTTCAAGTGATGCTTTTCCCTGTTATTACTTTGTTCAAACTTATTTATTAATCAAATATTTTTCATAATATTCTTTGTTATCATCAAAACATGAGATCTAACATATACAAGTTAGAAGGTGTAATACCCCGAATTTTGAGACTCGAGGCTAGAGAATAAGCCTGAAATTAGTGGATTGCTAAGCCCCGGTTTAGCAAGATCCCAAATTATGATTAAGGGTTAATGACTTCAAAAGTGGATGTGGTTAGTGATAAATAACCCTTTTGGAGAATATGATGTGATTTGGCACTCGAATGTGATTCGTGTGTGTTGTGAGCAGTACCGAAACCCTGTATTTAAGTTCAATTGTGGATTAACAACCAAATTGAGTTAGAATAGAGGGAAGAATTGAATGGGGTAAAGTGTTGGAAATGGTGTCATAGTGTGTTTTGATGTCATTGAAATTGGTTTGGAACTTTGGAATGGAAAAGTCGCAATGTTAGGTTTTGAAATGTGAATTGTGTTGACATGTTGAGATGGTTGTGAAAACATGTCAATGAGACGTGAATTTGATTGATTTGGTGTTTCCAATGGATTCCTTGTGAAAATTTATGTGGGAATGATGTTTGGTATGAAAATGGAACCATTGGAAGCAAAGATGCAAAATCTGAAATTCTGTCCAGTAAAACTCTATTCTGGGCAGTCAGTTTGTGTGAACGTTTTTAATGACCAAATGGTGTCTAAAAATTCTGAAACTTTTCAATCTTAAAGCTCATATCCCAAGCTTCAAAATGGACATATAATTTGTGCCATTTTGTTTTGGGAACTGGGATATATGACTGTCCAAAGTTTGAGGTCGAAAATGGACTCTGTTTTGGGGCAGTGATGAAATTTGTGTAATTCTGGAATTGTGTGGTGATTTCTAGTAATGGAAAATATTTTTCTAGTAGAGAAGACTTAAATAGCTTTCATTTGGCTTTGTGATCACCTCATTTCGAGTTTTCTAGACTTAGTTATGATTTTTCAATATTTGGGCTGAAAATCCGAAAATGGGAATTATGACATCATTAAAATAAAATATGACATCAGCATTGAAATTAAAACATGTTCTCATCATCTTCAGCTCTAATTTTCGTGCTGAACCAGAAGCCAAGAGAGAGAGAAAGTTTGCGATCTTTTAGAGAGAAAAAGAGAAGAGAACTTACAAGGTAGGTTGATTTCTTCAGTGAATTCGTACCTAATGCAGATAACCTTGTTCCTAAGCTTCTCTTCTATGTTATGTAAGGTGTTTGAAGCACAAATCTTGGTGTTTTGAAGTTAGGGTTTTCAGCCACAAACAGGAAAAGCTAGTGGGAGCTTGAGGTAACTTTCAAACTCTTGCATATTGACTATTCTGGCTGTTATAGACAATTTAATCAGTGAAATTTTGCCGGATTGTCTTTGTGTATAAAAATGTAAAATGGGTTGTGGGGGCTGTTATGCGGCCAAAATTTGTACTAAATGGTAGTTATAACCTAATGGAATAGTCAATAAAGTGGTTAGGAGTAGAAAGGAATGCATTTACGGAGCCGAAACTGAAAAACCCCAATTTTTACTCGGGTTTAGGAGTGAAAATTAGGTGGGGTTACAGTTGGGCACTTTTTCGGAAAAGGCCGAAAAAGCATAATTACGAAAACGCCCCTGAAACCCTTAAAGTGGATCTGCCAAGGGTAATGTTGTAATTTGACATTGAATTTGATAATTCCGAGTCTGTAAATGGTTTCTTTGGGCGAAAATATGTTAAGATAGCCCAAGATAGAATTTCGGGATAAGTATAGCCGGACCGGGTACGGTGGGGCCAGGCCAGGTCCCCGGGGGTATTTTAGTAAATTTTCAATATAGCCTCATATAACCCCCAGGAACACTATGGAAGTGTCTAAATAGTACATTTGACATTGTAGGATCGAATGTGAAGCCCCAAGTTGCTGGCACGCAAATCGAGGAGAAAAAAAACTAGAGGTAGGGGACTTACCTTACTTGCATGTATTTGATATCTTTGCTTGTGTAGTGATGTATGTGATTGCTTTACTTGATTGTGTAGAGCATATTTGAATAAATGAAGCTCTGTTTCTTTTTTGCTATGGCCATAGTTTTGTTACATGAAACATTCAGCATGCAGAAATGTCATTATGGGGCATGTATATAGATAAAGCTAGCATGTTATACACATAGCATCTATCATGCATGGATTATGGTATCTGTTTCCTACTGAGATTCTCTCAAATCTCACCCTCCCCTACCAACAATTTAGACAGGGCAAGTGGATCGTGGAGGGAGTGGCTAGGACTCCTTCGAGATGAGAGTTGTTAGTTGGTTATCAATGAGTTGTGAAGACTGTATATGATTCGGTTGAATATATGGTTATGAATTTGAGATGATATTGTGTAATCGCCGTTTGAAGAATTGTAATGGGCAATTGTGCCCTGTGTATCTTTAGCGAAGGTATGTACCCGGGATTACCGAGATGATTATATTGTGCACTCTGATATTTATATGAATGTGATTTATCTTCACGTAGTAATTGTATTCGAAATGTGAATATGAGACCAAGTTAATTAGATTTTAAAAGGTATTTTTGAAAACCCTATCTCAAGGATAGGATATTAAATGAGTTTGATTATTATTGGTCTCTATTTCATATTAATGGCGTATTTTGGATATAATTACGGAGGGGGTTACATTTGTTGGTATCAGAGCTGCAGTCTTGGCAAAGATGGATTTTACAGGATGGTAGCAATAGTTGCTACCTTAAGTTATATAGAATGACTTGGTTGGTTGTGGTATACACATTAAGGTCCCTGTTGTTTGTGGATATATGAGATTTATGGACTATGTGTGTACATTATTTGGTTATTCTGCAATGGAGAATCATTGTAGAATCAAAAGATATAGCAGTTCGCCTGAGAATTGATGTATAGGCCCAAAGGTGGAAGAAAATGATTTCTCATGAATGTGATATTGAGTTTCTAGGTGTTATGTCCAACCTAGATATTGGGTAAGAAACCCAAGGTGGTATGATATTACATGTAGTGATGTCATACTGAGCTTGTATGTTTAAAGGCCCTAAGACCTAGGGGACTAGTGTGCCTTAGGCTGGCAAAGATGTTTGAACTTGTATTGGGGCTGAGGATGCTCCATGGAAATCAGGGAAGTGAATTCCCAGTTCAACTAAGGTTGAGACTTTGAGAGTTGAGTTGTGATCCAAGGATGAGACTTAATAGTTGAGCTGATTCTTAGGAATTGGATTTGACATGGATGGTCTGTGGTGCCAGAGCATGGTACTAGGCTTAAATTGAAATGTGTATCAGGTATCCTGAGGGTTCTGGTTGTTAATCTAGCGCAGGAAGAAAGTTCTCTACAGAGGATTTGGATCTGAGAACGCTACCTACGGGGAGTTTTGATCAGAGAGGGCTACCTACGGTGACACCTGATCGGTTAGGCTATTTGTGAGTCTACTACCTGCGGCTCATTGGTGGTTCTGGTGAGAGGACCGTACCTTCGGGCGGTAGCATACGGGGGGTGAGACTATGTGATTATTTGAGTTGTAAGGCTATTTCTTCACCTGCGGCCCATCGGTGTTGACGATGGGAGGACTGTGCCTTCAGGGCGGTGGAATATGAGGGATGTGTGTGGGTCTACTACCTGTGGCTCATCGGTGGTTCCGGTCAGAGGACCATACCTTCGGGAGGTATCATACGGGGGTGAGACTATGTGACTTTGTGAAAGCCGCCGTGACGATAAGCCCTAGTGTGCAGCCACTGTGATAACGAACCGTAAAGAGCAGTCACCGTGACGTTGAATCATAGAGTAAAGCTATGAGAGCCCATGTTCTTAATGTAGCTCAATGGTACCAGGGATGCATTGAGGCGCTACTTACCCCCAGGTAGTGGCTTCGATCCCTAGGGAGGCAAAAAATCCCGCTTGGGGAGTAGGGAACTCTTGTGAGTCTTGGGTGGTGGGTTAGCCCAAGAGGGTTGAGAGCAGCCAGCCCAGCCACCGGCGCGGGGCATCCCCTGAGGGGGGTAAAACGGTGGTGGGCACCACCAGCGCAGGGCATCCCCAGAGGGGGTAAAACCAGGGTGGGTGTGACAATAAAAAGGCGTGATGTATTGGTTATGGCTCTGAATAATTTGAGTTGAATCAAGCCAAAATAGGGCACAGATTGTGAGCATGGTCAGTTGTCGTGGGAGTTTCCTACGGGCCTCCTATTAAATCACACTGACATTTTTAAAGCACAGATAAGGAGAAAGACCTTAGAGTGTGCAGCGGAAGCGTGGTGAATATGATGTGTTTGTTTGAATACTGTGTTGAGCAGGAGCTCAAGTTTGCAGAAAGTGCGATGTGTTAGTGATGGCTTCGAAGAGTACAACTCTGAAGTCCAAATTATCTTATGAGAAGGGGTCTTGAAGGATCCCGATTTGGTGAAAAGAATTCTCGGTGTGAAGGTGAAGCTGTTAAGATGCCAGTTCCAGCTTGTTGTGATTGTATTATAAGTCCATCTCCCTGGTTGGGCCAGATTGGGTTGGTATGGTAGGCAGCGTCTGGTAGGCAAAGGCTCAGGATGTGACAGATATTTGTGTGTCTTTCACCTGGGGCCGCATGGGGTGATTCCCATGGCGGAGGACCGTTCTGTTGGGGCGGTAGTTTACGAGGGATTGACTATCTGGAAGCCAGAGTGGCTTTGTGATTGCCAGAGAGGCAATGGGATATGTGTATGCCAATGAGGCAACATGTATGTGTGACAATTGTGAACAAGCTGGGATTGAGGTGTGGTTGTGGCCACAGAGCAGAGCTAGTTCAGCTGATGGGAAATTCGACTACATGATCGGGGGTTCTCAATTCTGAGGGCACTTACCCCGGCATGGCTAGCATGGCTAGCCACCAAGCTGGTTGCACAGATGTTGTCCTAAGGCCGAAAGGCGGTGCGTAAAATTAGAGTCTGTGATATGTGTTGGTATGAAAGCTATGTGATGTACTCCAACATTTTCCCTAGTACTGAGTAGCCTCTGTCTGAACACCGTCGAAAAGAACAAGGTAGTGACTCTTTCTCTTATGCTATGTGTAAAGCATTGTATGTATGTTTGTCATGCATTGAGATCGCAGTTAAAGCTAACGCATAGTGTATATAGCATCGAGATCACAGCGAAAGCTGACGCATAGTGTTTATAGCAGCGAAAGCTGACGCATAGTGTTTACAGCCATGAGTATTGTTGTATGGGGCGTGAGCCATGTATAATTATGATGCTGTTGAACATGATCTTACATGCTATGTGTTTATATACTGTATGAGTGATTTGTTACTATTGGGATTCTTTTGAATCTCATTCTTTCCATTGACTAGCCTTCAGACAGAGCAAGTGGCACTAAGGAGAAAGAGGGTGGGATGGTACATGACCACGCCAATAGTCCTTGAGTACCTAAGAACGGTTCGGGTATGTGCAGTGTGCCTCCCTAGCCGAGAAAGAGGGTGAGGGTGGTGTTGGGAGATTGAGACTCTCGACCAGTCACCTGGATAGAAGAAACTGTGATTCTAGTTGGGCCGTTATGGTAGGGTGCTTCGGATAGAAGAGATTGTGATTTCGGAGTGACTTGATGTGATTGTGGTTGAGACCCAAAAGTCCCAGTTACCACTAGCGGAGTCACTGGTGGGTGTACGGGTGAGGGTAACACCGTGAAAGTTGATACAGTGAAGTAATATTGTGTTGTGAAACCCAAAATTCCCGGTTACCACTAGCGGAGTCACTGGTGAGTGTAAGGGTGAGGGCAGTGCTGTGAAGGGGATATAGTAGAAAGCTAAAGGGTTTGTGTATACAGCTAAGGGTGTCGTTTGATGTATTTAGGTTGTGGTGTTTTGGGGTTACTTCCAGAAGGGGTGATTAAATTGAGTTAAGCAGGGTGGTGGCCTATGCCGCCCAACAACCGAGATGTTATGGCTCATGATCTAGAGTCTCTCGATATGTGATGAATGTGTTTGTGTGGCAATCGTGAAATGGGCCGATTATAGTTTATGGCAACTGGGTTGCCTTCATTGGTTATGATTCTTGCGAGAATCAATTTGTGACATCTTGTGTGTAAGGGTGGTCTAGAAGAGACCATCCCAATATGAAATGAATGTTGAAATGGAAGTTGTCGTGAAGAAGCATCCGTAGTTTTTGGATTAAGTAGTATGACAAATTTCGAGGAAAAAATTTATTGAACGGGGGGAGAAATGTAATACCCCGACTTTTGAGACTCGAGGCTAGAGAATATGCCTGAGATTAGTGGATTGCTAAGCCCCGGTTTAGCAACATCCCAAATTGTGATTAAGGGTTAATTACTTCAAAAGTAGATGTAGTTAGTGATAAATAACCCTTTCGGAGAATATGATGTGATTTGGCACTCGAATGTGATTCGTCTGTGTTGTGAGCAGTGCCAAAACCCTGTATTTGAGTTCAATTGTGGATTAACATCCAAATTGAGTTAGAATAGAGGGAAGAATTGAATAGGGTAATGTGTTGGAAATGGTGTCATAGTGTGTTTTGATGTCATTGAAATTGGTTTGGAACTTTGGAATGAAAAAGTTGCAATGTTAGGTTTTGAAATGTGAATTGTGTTAACATGTTGAGATTGTTGTGAAAATATGTCAATGAGACGTGAATTTGATTGATTTGGTGTTTCCAATGGATTCCTTGTGAAAATTTATGTGGGAATGATGTTTGGTATGAAAATGGAACCATTGGAAGCAAAGATGCAAAATCTGAAATTCTGTCCAGTAAAACTCTATTCTGGGCAGTTAGTTTGTGTGAACGTTTTCAATGACCAAATGGTGTCTAAAAATTCTGAAACTTTCCAGTCTTAAAGCTCACATCCCAAGCTTCACAATGGACATATAATTTGTGCCCTTTTGTTTTGGGAACTAGGATATATGACTGTCCAAAGTTTGAGGTCGAAAATGGACTCTGTTTTGGGGCAGTGATGAAATTTGTGTAATTCTGGAATTGTGTGGTGATTTCTAGTAATGGAAAATATTTTTCTAGTAGAGAAGACTTAAATAGCTTTCATTTGGCTTTATGATCACCTCATTTCGAGTTTTCTAGACTTAGTTATGATTTTTCAAAGTTTGGGCAGAAAATCTGCCAGAAAATCCGAAAATGGGAATTATGACATCATTAAAATAAAATATGACATCAGCATTGAAATTAAAACATGTTCTCATCATCTTCAGCTCTAATTTTCGTGCTGAACCAGAAGCCAAGAGAGAGAGAAAGTTTGCGATCTTTTAGAGAGAGAAAGAGAAGAGAACTTACAAGGTAGGTTGATTTCTTCGGTGAATTCGTACCTAATGCGGATAACCTTGTTCCTAAGCTTCTCTTCTATGTTATGTAAGGTGTTTGAAGCACAAATCTTGGTGTTTTGAAGTTAGGGTTTTCGGCCACAAACAGGAAAAGCTAGTGGGAGCTTGAGGTAACTTCCAAACTCTTGCATATTGACTATTCTGGCTGTTATAGACAATTTAATCAGTGAAATTTCGCCGGATTGTCTTTGTGTGTAAAAATGGAAAATGGGTTGTGGTGGTTGTTATGCTGCCAAAATTTGTACTAAATGGTAGTTGTAACCTATTGGAATAGTCAATAAAGTGGTTAGGAGTAAAAAGGAACGCATTTACGGAGCCGAAGATGAAAAACCCCAATTTTCCCCGGGGAATTGAGAATTTCGGCCAAGGCTAGTTTGGAGGGGTTAGAGATGGATTTTCAATGATTTGATGATTTCATTGAGTTCAGGAGCAAAAATTAGGTGGGGTTACAGTTGGGCACTTTTTCGGAAAAGGCCGAAAAAGCATAATTACGAAAACGCCCCTGAAACCCTTAAAATGGGGCTGCCAAGGGTAATGTTGTAATTTGACATTAAATATGATAATTTCGAGTTCGTAAATGGATTCCTTGGGTGAAAATATGTTAGGATAGCCCAAGATAGAATTTCGGGAAAAGTATAGCCGGACCGGGTACGGCGGGGCCAGGCCAGGTCCCCAGGGGTATTTTAGTAAATTTTCAATATAGCCTCATATAACCCCCAGAAACACTATGGAAGTGTCTAAATAGTACATTTGACATTGTAGGATCGAATATGAAGCCCCGAGTTGCTGGCACGCAAATTGAGGAGAAAAGACTGAAGGTAAGGGACTTACCTTACTTGTATGTATTTGATATCTTTGCTTGTGTAGTGATGTATGTGATTGCTTTACTTGATTGTGTAGAGCATATTTGAATAAATGAAGCTCTGTTTCTGTTTTGCTTTGGCCATAGTTTTGTTACATGAAACATTGAGCATGCAGAAATGTCATTATGGGGCATGTATATAGATAAAGCTAACATGTTTTACACATAGCATCTATCATGCATGCATTATGGTATCTGTTTCCTACTGAGATTCTCTCGAATCTCACCCTCCCCTACCAACAATTTAGACAGGGCAAGTGGATCGTGGAGGGAGTGGCTAGGGCTCCTTCGAAATGAGAGTTGGTAGTTGGTTATCAATGAGTTGTGAAGACTGTATATGATTCGGTTGAATATATGGTTATGAATTTGAGATGATATTGTGTAATCCCCATTTGAAGAATTGTAATGGGCAATTGTGCCCTGTGTATCTTTAGCGAAGGTATGTACTCGGATTACCGGGATGATTATATTGTGTACTCTGATATTTATATGAATATGATTTATCTTCGTGTAGTAATTGTATTCGAAATGTGAATATGAGACCAAGTTAATTAGATTTTAAAAGGTATTTTTGAAAACCCTATCTCAAGGATGGGATTTTAAATGAGTTTTGATTATTATTGGTCTCTATTTCATATTAATGGCGTGTTTTGGATATAATTATGGAGGGGGTTATAGAAGGCGATGCAGATCGCTGGTGGAGAAATATCTCCCTCACTCTGCACAGCAGAAATGTGCCATTGACTTGGGAATCATTCCAGCAAGAATTTAATGAGAAATACTTTCCCAAATCGGTGCGGCTCGAGAAGGAAACAGAATTCCTGAATATCAGACAAGGGGACACGGAGAGCTTTGATGACTACCTATCCCGTTTCATCTGTTTGTCCCGGTATTTATAAGGATGATGAAGTGTGGAGTTCTGACATGCTTATTCAGGGGTTGAGACGTGATATGAAGAAGCGGTTGGTCACTCATATGTTCACTAAATTCAACAAGGCTGTTGAAGAGTGTAGGATCACAGAAAATAATTTAAGAGAACTATATCCTATTAAAGCTATTGGCCATCGCAGTGAACCCAGTAAGAGTGGTACTTCACATAAGCGAAAGGGACAGGGATCTTCATCTGGGAGTGGTAAAAAGCCCTACTAGTCTGGGAGCCATGATCAGCAGAGAACTCCTTTTACACCTTGGATCTGTCCTAGTTGTAATCAGTCACATCATGGTAAGACTTGTGAGGGTCGAATAATATGCTTCAATTGTAAACGTGTGGGGCATACTGCTTTCGAATACCAGAGGCCGAAAACTCAGGGCCGAGTATTCGCTATGACCCACAAGGAGACTCGTAAATCTCCTAAGTTGATACAAGGTAAAATTCTTCTTAATGGCTATTTATTGCAAGTTCTGTTTGACTCGGGTGAAAGTCACTCCTTTATTGCCTATGATTGCGTAAAGCACCTGAGATTGCATGTGCATAAATTACCATTTGATCTTATAGTGTCAGCTCCAATGGGTGTTAAGGCCTTGACTACAGAAGCTTGTCTGAATTGTGTCATAACTGTAGAAGGGCACTAATCTACTGTGGATTTGATTTGTCTGCCGCTTTACCAATTGGAAGTCATTTTGGGTTTTGATTGGTTAACGGCGAATAATGTGATGCTTGATTGTGGGAACAGGAGGATAGTATATCCTGCTTCTTAGAGGGTCAAAGTTGTAAATGGTAGTATGAATTTCTTTTCTACGGCTAAAGCTGAAAAATATCTTGAAAAGGGTTACCAGGGGTATATGGTATTCTTCTCTGTGCAAGGGGAGATTAGTGAAACTGTGAGTAGTATACCTGTGGTAAATGAATTCCCTAAGGTATTTCTGGATGATCTTAGCGGATTACCTCCAGAAAGGGAAGTTCAGTTTCCCATTGACATTGTACCTGGAGCTGGTTCTATATCTAAGGCCCCATACCGTATGGCCCTAAACGAAATGGTGGAGTTAAAGAAACAAATAGAAGACTTGCTGGAGAAAGGGTTTATTAGACCCAGTGTGTCACTTTAGGGAGCTCCAGTATTGTTTGTGAAAAAGAAAGACGGGAGTCTTCGTCTATGTATTGATTATAGAGAACTGAATAAGATTACTATCAAGAACAAGTACCCTCTTCCCCGAATCGATGACCTTTTAGATCAACTATCCGGTTCGTGTGTATTCTCAAAAATTGATCTAAGGTTAGGGTATCATCAACTATGAGTGAAAGTAGAAGATGTTCCAAAGACTGCTTTTCGGACCAGGTATGGTCATTATGAGTTCTTGGTGATGCCATTTGGGCTAACCAATGCACCTGTGATTTTCATGGATTACATGAACCATATCTTTCAACAATATCTGGATCAATTCGTTGTGGTATTCATTGATGATATTCTGATATACTCTAAGAGTAGAGAAGAGCATGAGCATCATTTGAGAATTGTATTGAATACATTGCATGAGAAGCAGCTCTATGCCAAATTGAGTAAATGCGAGTTTTGGCTATCGGAAGTAAAATTCCTAGGCCATGTTATCTCGTAAGAAGGGGTCTCTGTAAATCCTAGTAAAGTGGAAGCAGTACTGGACTGGAAAAGGCCAGAATCTGTGGCAGAGGTACGCAGTTTTCTGGGTCTTGCTGGTTACTACCGGAGATTCATTCAGAATTTCTCACGTATTGCTTTGCCGAAGACCAAGCTCACGAGGAAGGATCATCCTTTTGTATGGGATGAACATTGTGAAAAATGCTTTGTGGAGTTGAAAGAGAGGTTGACTACGGCACCTGTGTTGATTATACCTGATCCCAGCTTGACCTACATTGTGTATAGTGATGTGAGTAAGTAGGGATTAGGGTGTGTCCTTATGCAACAGGGGCATGTGGTTGCCTATGCCTCTCGACAGCTCAAACCTCATGAGATGAATTATCCTACACATGATCTGGAACTTGCGGCCATTGTATTTGCCTTGAAAATTTAAAGGCATTATCTTTATGGTGTGACGATAGAACTGTATTGTGACCACAAGAGTCTCAAATATTTGTATGATAAAAAAGAATTGAATATAAGATAGTGACGGTGGATGGAGTTGCTTAAGGACTACAACCTGGAAATCAAATATCATCTGGGTAAAGCAAATGTAGTCGCATATGCTCTTAGTCGAAAGACAGTATTGGTGGCAGCAATGATGATTCAAGAAGGGAAGTTAATAGTGGATTTTCTTGATTTGAATCTGTTAAATCATATCCTCTGTGCCAATTATACTATTTCCCAAAAGGAAAGTGACTTGAGAATTAAGATTGAAGAAGCTCAGAGGCAAGATGGCTGGATACAGCATAATTTAGCTCGGATTAAACGGGGAGAAGCTCAGGGCTTGATCTATCTCCTAATGGATTGGTTCGCTATCAAAAGTGAATATGTGTTCCACTTAAGGTGGAGTTAAGACAGAAAATTTTGGATGAGGCACACAAGATCCGTTATACTCTTCATCCTGGTATGACCAAAATATACCATAATATGAAGTCAATATATTGGTGGCCGGGTTTGAAGAGTGATGTGACGAAATATGTAGCGAGGTGTCTCACTTGTCAGAAGGTAAAAATTGAGCACCAGAGACCCCCTGGTTTGCTGCAAAGTCCTGAGATTCCGGAATGGAAATGGGAAAGTGTGACCATGGACCTTGTGGTGGGATTACCCAGAATCAGGAGTTATGATGCAATCTGGGTAATTGTAGACCGGTTAACAAAATCGGCACATTTCATACCGATCAATGCTGGTTACTCTCCAGATAAACTAGTTGAGATTTATATTAAAGAAATCATGAAACTTCATGGTGTACCAAAGAACATCATTTCTGATCAAGATCCCCGATTCACTTCGAGATTCTAGAGGGCATTGCATGATGCCTTGGGTACTCAATTGAGATTTAGCACTGCTTATCATCCTCAAACAGATGGACAGTCAGAAAGGACAATCCAGACACTGGAAGATATGTTACGGGCCTGTGTTCTAGACTTCAAAGGGAATTGGGATCGCTTTCTTCCACTTGCTGAGTTCGCCTATACCAATAGCTATCATGCGAGCATTCAGATGGCTCCGTATGAAGCATTGTATGGAAGGAGGTGCCAATCGCTTTTGTGTTGGAATGAGTTATCAGAAAGGAAGCTATATGGACCGGATCTTGATGATCAAACCTCAGCACAGATTCGGATTATTCGTAAGAGGCTTCTTACAGTGTAGAGTCGACAGAAAAGCTACGCTGATAAGAGGAGACGGCCTCTAGAGTTTGAGGTTGGTGATCATATATTTCTGAGAGTATCACCAGTCACTGGCATCGGGAGAGCTATCAAGCGAAAGAAGCTGAGCCCAAGGTACATAGGTCCTTTTGAAATCCTTGAGAGGATTGGGCCTATTGCTTATCGAGTAGCTCTACCCCCGAACTTGACCAGGCTCCATGATGTGTTTCATGTTTACCAATTGAAGAAGTACCAACCGGATCCCTCTCACATCATTAAGTATGAAGAAGTTGAGTTACAAGACAACTTCACATATGCGATAGAGCCAGAACAAATCATTGATAGAGAAGAACGACGGCTTAGACACCGAAACATTCCATTTGTGAAGGTGATCTGGAAAGGAATGACTCAGAGGGAAGCAACATGGGAAGTAGAAGAGGATATGCGAAGACGTTATCCAGAGTTTATGGCTCAAGTTGTGTGACAAATTTCGAGGACGAAATTTATTTTACAGGGGGAGAAATGTAATATCCCAAAAAGTGATTAAGGGTTAATGACTTCAAAAGTGGATGTAATTATTGTTAAATAAAAACTTTTGGAGAATGTGTGATGGGAATTTGGATATTTTAATGATTCCAATGGATTCCTTGTGAAAATTCGTGTGGGGAGAGTGTTTATTGTGAAATTGGAACTATTGGGAACAATTGTACAAAAGTTAAAAACTCTATCCATTGAAACTCTGTACAGGGCAGCCAATTTGTATGGATGTTTTAAATAGGCCAATGGTGTCTAAAACTTTTGAAACTTTCCAGTCTTAATGCTCACATGTCAAGCTTCAAAATGAACATATAATTTGTATCATTTTGATTTATGAGCTAAGAGTTATGTATTTTTGAAATTTGCCCAGCGAAATTAATTATTTTCTGGAACAGTATGCAAAGATTGAAATTCTGGGAATTTTTTGATTCCGGGAATTTTTTGATTCCATCCAGAAAAATTCTATATTTTTCCTTAAAACTAGACTCAATAAGGGTTCTATATGCTTTGGAATCACTCCATTTTGAGTTTTCTAGAATTAGTTATGATTTTTCAAAGTTTGGGCAGAAATCTGCCAGAATTACTGAAAAAATACGAAATTTTTGGAAATTAATCAATAATTAAATATCATATAATATATGATATTAAATACCATCAGCCTTCTTTCTCCAGCCATTTTCATGCTGTTCCAGACCTGAAATAAGAGAAAGAAGGTGAGAGAGTTTAGAGAGAGAAAGGGAAAAGATTTCACAAGGTAAGCCGATTTCTCTGACGAATTAGCTCCTAACGCGTATAACTCCGACTCTAAGCTACTCCTCTTTATTCTTTAAGGTTGTGAAGCTCAAAATTTGGTGTTTCAAGGGTTAGGGTTCAGCCACCTGTTAGGATCGATAGGCACAGCGGAAGAATTTTAAAAATTTTCATCGATCCTAATCAAGGATCTATCAACGGCGTTTAAACCAAGTTGGAAGGATTCATACCTTTTTGATGATTCAGAGTTTTCACGATCTCTAAGAGCCAACACGTCAGGTCCGCTCCCTCTACCGGTATCCACACGAATGCTCTCCAACCAAGACTGCATGCTAGCGCCTCTAATGTCACCTAGGGTTTCCCTTACGGCTCTCAATTCTCATGTGCATATGAATATATCTGCTCTATCAACTTTATAACCTATGGGGGCTATTTTCAAATTTCAAAATTAATCATCATTAATTTCGAAATTAATTAACAATTAATTATCTTGATGAGCTAATTAAATAAATTCAGTTTAAATTAAATCTGTCCAACTGTTTTAATTTAACCTATTTATTTAATCCAAATAAAGAGCAATTAGATTTAATTTATCTTCATAAATTAAATCTCAAATACTATATCTCTATCATGTTAGTTATTAAATTTAACATATCTTAATAAATTAAATTTAAAACTAACACAATATAATAATATCATTAATATATATATACATATATGTATATATATAAGATATATATTTCAAAAATATATATATCTATATAATATTATTAAATATAATAATATCATATAATATATATATACATATATATATATATAAGATATATATTTCGAAAATATATGTATCTATATAATATTATTAATGAATTTTATATTATATATATATATATATAAATATAAAATTCATCCACCCTAAATTAAACATTATCTCGTGTTGGGCCATTCTTGTGTGCGACCCTGAAGGCCCATATGAAGTTGGTAGTGGACCAATAACTATACTAACCCAAAAGTCGCAAGCGGCCTCTAGCAAGACATTACGACTACCCAATTCATATGAGGATCGTTATCACGATGCAACCTGTCATACAACCATGTCACGTCCCTTTTGTCACACTATATATCAATCAAGGATAAGGCATGGATAATGTTATCCTCTTGTTCCTGACATTACTTTCTCGATTCCTGAGTAGCCTGATAACAGAGACAGAAACTCCTTTCAACATAGTATGGCTATACATTTCTCAGACTCACTTCTTGAGGGGCCCAGTAATATCTCTCTACTAATGTGAGGGAAAAATTCCATCTTGATCATTCATATTCCTCTACATGAAAAACTACTAAGCTCGATCGTAGCCTTTATCATCACCTGGTCAAAAGTGATTTTTGACTAGTTCAAAGCTTAGCAACTCTCATGTAGCAATCCATGATGAGCTCAGGTCTAAGGGCATTGTGACGTGGTTATACATGAGAAAAGCTTATGACTTGATCTATGTAGCTTTCTCATAGTGGGTCGGTCCAGCACCTTGTACTCTTACAAGTGCCTAAGACTTTGATTCGTATCTCTATATCTTACCAAAGTCATACTGGTCTTGTTTCATCTATGCTCCCGCATAGATGACCGACCAGGGACATTTTAGGACAATCTTTATGAATTATCTAAGGATACAATTATCATAGTTAACATGCAAATAATTTGATAACAGAATGGAGAAATTTCATTAAAATAATAATGTTCAAAGTACAATGATTGGCCCTTAGGGCACATTTTCCAACATCCTCCCATTTGCCCTAGGTGCAATCATTAATTTGCCTAATTCCCATTGCCCTAACATGACGCTCATGCTTTGCCTGTGCAAGTGGCTTAGTAAAAGGATCAGCAACATTATCTTCTCCTGCTACATTGCATATCTTTATATCACCTCTATCATTGATTTCTCTAATAAGATGAAATCGCCTGAGTATATGCTTGGTCCTTTTATAACATGGCATACATGATGGATCCAATGGCCGAGGTGTATGGAACCTCACTCATATGATCTCGCTGATCAAGTGTACTAGGACACAGATCCTTGCTAAGATGGATGCCATGAGACATGGGTATGTAACCCCTTTTTGAATCATGCATACTAAACCTATAGAGTATCTTGTCTTTGTATGTGCTCTGACTTAGGCCTATTAGTCTTTTGGATCTATCCCTATAGATCCTAATCCCTAGGATATAGGTGGCTTCACCTAAGTCTTTCATTGAAAAGGACTTTCATAACCAAGACTTGACACTCTGCAAGGTAGGAATATCATTCCCAATGAGTAGGATGTCATCTACATAAAGCACTAGAAATACAACTATGCTCCCACTAATCTTCTTGTAAACACAAGGTTCATCGATGTTTAAAATGAATCCAAACTCTTTGACTACTTAATCAAAACGATAATTCCAGCTCCGAGATGCTTGCTTCAATCCATAAATAGATCTTTGAAGCTTGCAAATTTTACCAGAGTCCTCTAGACGCACAAAACCTTCAGGTTGTGTCATGTACACATCCTCAAGCAGCTTTCTATTAAGGAAGGCTATTTTGACATCCATCTGCCATATTTCATAGTCATAATATGCTGCAATGGCAAGAAGGATTCTGATTGATTTGGCTATTGCAACTGGGGAAAAGGTTTCATCATAGTCTACACCATGAGTTTGAGTGAATCCTTTTGTAACCAGTCATGCCTTGAAGACATTTACATTACCATCCATGTCAGTTTTCTCCTTGAAAACCCATTTGCACCCAATGGGTTTTACACCTTCAGGTGGATCGACTAAGGTCCATACCTGATTGTCGTACATGGATTGCATTTCAGACTTCATGGCATTTGGCCATTTCTCAGAGTTTAGTCCCACTATGGCTTCTTGATAGGTGGTGGGCTCATTTTGCTCAATGATCAACGCATCACGGCCTTCAGTAATCAGAAATACATATCTCTAAGGCTGATGCCGTGTCCTATAAGATCTTCGTGGACCTTGTATTACTTAAGGAGGCTCAGTAACTTGTTGTGAGTCTTCTCTAATTTCCATCTGTGGTTCTGTACCATCTTGTGGCTCTCGAATTTCTTTGAGATGGACGTCGCTCCCACGGGTTGTTTTAGAGACAAACTTTCTTTCTAGAAACTTGCCATTTCGAATAACAAACACTTTGTTATCGACGGGATTGTAGACATAGTATCCTTTCGTTTCTTTAAGATACCCCACGAAAAGGCACTTTGTGGATCTGGACGCTAATTTATCAGAGGCTTGTTGCTTAACATAGACCTCACATCCCCAGATCTTGAGAAAAGATAAACTTGGTTTCTTTCCAGTCCATATCTCATATGGTGTCTTTTCAATTGCCTTAGATAGAACACGATTTAGTGTGAACGCAGCTGTCTCTAGGGCATGTCCCCAAAAGGACGGTGGAAGATCTGTTTGACTCATCATAGATCGGACCATATCTAATAGTATTTGATTCCTCCGTTCAGAAACGCCATTCCATTGTAGTGTTCCTGGAGGAGTCAATTGTGAGATTATCCCACAACTCCTAAGATGGTCAATGAATTCTTGGCTTAAATATTCACCACCTCGATCAGATCAAAGTGCTTTAATTATTTTACCAAGTTGGTTTTGTACTTCATTTTGGAATATTTTGAACATTTCAAAAGATTCAGATTTATGTTTCATTAGATAGATATAGCTATATCTACTAAAGTCATCTATAAATGTAATGAAGTAGACATAACCTCCTCTGGCAGCTATATTTAATGGTCCACATACATCTGTATGTATGAGGCCCAATAATTCAGTAGCCCTCTCACTGTGCCCAGTAAAAGGTGCCTTAGTCATCTTTCCTAATAAGCAAGATTTGCATGTATCATATGATTCAAAATCAAATGAGTTTAGAAATCCATTTTGATGGAGTTTAGAAATGCGTTTCTCATTTATGTGGCCTAGACGACAATGCCATAGGTAGGTCAGATTCAAATCGTTTGATTTTATCCTCTTAGTAGTTACATTATAGATATTCCCATTATTAGGATGTTCCAAATTTAATATATAATGACCAACATGCAAATCACCATCAGCATAAAAAATGTCATTACGATAAATAGAACATTTACCATTCCTAGTAATGGAAGTATAACCTTCCTTATCCAAATAAGAAAGAGAAATAATGTTACTACTCAAAGCAGGAACATAATAGCAATTGTTCAAAACTAACAAAAGCCCACTGGGCAGAACTAATTCATAAGTGCCTACGGCTAAAGCAGCAACTCTTGCTCTGTTTCCAACTCGTAGGTCCACCTCGCCCTTATTTAGCTTTCTACTATCCTTTAGACCCTGCACATTTGTACAAATGTGAGAACCACATGCAGTATCTAATACCTATGTAGTGGAAGTAGAAAAATGAATGTCTATAACATAAATACCTGAAGAGATAGCCTCGCTATCCTTCTTGTTCTTTTTTAGATCTTCCAGGTAGAGTTTGCAATTCCTCTTCCAATGACCGGGTTCATTGCAGAAGTAGCAGACTCCTTCCTTTGGAGGCCTTGCCTTCTTGGGTGTAGGCTTGATTTCGGGCTTGTTTGACTCTTTGGTCTTACCACCTGAGCCATTACCCTTCCATTTGCCCTTCCCTTTTTTTTTCATACCCTTTCCTTTCTAAACCATCAAAATTGTGCTAGGCTTTTTCTTAATGCTTTGCTCAGCATTTTTTAGCATCATATCCAGCTCAGATATTGATTTCTCCATGTTGTTCATATTGTAATTCATAACAAACTGGTCATAACTCTTCGGGAGTCAGTTGAGGATCAAATCCGTAGCTAACTCCTGGCTCATGGTAAATCCAAGCCTCTCAAGGTGATCAATATAGCCTTTCATCTTTAACACATGAGTACTAACTGATGCACCTTCAGCCATTTTGCAGGAATGTAAGGCCTTTGTGGTCTCATACCTCTCTTGCCTTGCCTATTGCTGGAATATTTCCTTGAGATGTACAATCATCTCATGAGCCTCCATGAGTTCCAAATCTCTTTGGAGCTCTGAAACCATAGTGGCAAGCATCAGGCAACCTACATCCACAGAGTCATCCTTATGCTTTGTGTAAGCATCTCTCTGAGCTCTTGGAGCATTGGCTGCTGGCTCCTCAGGAATGGGTTGATCTAGGACATAAGCCTTTCTTTCCTGCTTGAGAACAATTCTCAAGTTCCTGAACCAGTCAAGAAAGTTTGTCCCATTGAGTTTGTCCTTCTCAAGGACCGATCGTAATGATAGTGTAGCAGTATTACTAGTCGACATGATTCTACAATTAAAATATGCAAAGTTAGTTAGTAATCTCCCACTAAATTAACAACCCTCAATATAATAATTAGTGGGTTAAGATCCATATTTGGCTTAAACTTAAGTCCGCTTTGGCAAGATGCTTAAATTCAAGTTATTTAGGTAAGTAACCTATTTACCAATTACATCACATGTAACTCTTAGATCTTTATGGGATTTAATCATCATATGATCCGGCATGTTTAACCCCATCTAATGCCTTGAGATTCAAAACTGTTTTGTTAATCTCAATTAAGTCAAAACAATAATGAATATTATGAGCAGCACCATTACTCAAGCTTGTCTCATCAAGATAACTCAAGTGCATCCACTTTGGTGGTTTCCACAATTGAGCGATCTAGGTTTTGACAAGTATTCATTAATTGACGGCATTATGACTTAAGATTTGATTCAGAGGGCTTAATTAATTAGTTTTGTTTATATGGATGCAATCGTGGTTATATCTCATACAGATAAATACATATAAACGTAAAAGTAATCATGCAACGATCTTATCAAAAGAAGAATTTAAACGTGACACAACATGGCTTACCTAACCTAAAATCCTCCCAAACCAATGAGAGGACTTCTCTAAATAAAAAAGAAATACATTGAGAGAAACCTTGTTTAAACATTCGAGGGGAGTGAGATGAGAAGAGAATGTACATCGAGAGTATTTAGAGGAAGGCACGGCACGCAGGCCGTATTTAAATATTACAACCTTTGTAAAATTATAAAGCCATGTTGTTCACCATACCCAAACAAGGATAAATAACAACCCACAACAAGAATTCATACAATATGAAAAGCAATAAATGTCGTGATTAGATTACATGTTTCAAAACCGAAAACGAAACAATTTCAAGATTCAATTTAAACAAAGACAAAAATCAATGGAATTACAAGATCACATCTTTCTAAATAATTTCGTTTCGTATTAACCAAATTACATGCATATTCGATTGTTTCTTATAAACATACGTACACATCCCATATATATCACATGTATAAGAACATAAACTCAGTTTAATGCACAATTGATCTGGATCTGATGCCACTGTTAGGATCGATAGGCACAGCGGAAGAATTTTAAAAATTTTCACCGATCCTAATCGAGGATCTATCAACGGCGTTTAAACCAAGTTGGAAGGATTCATACCTTTTTAATGATTCAGAGTTTTCACGATCTCTAGGAGCCAACACATCAGGTCTGATCCCTCTACCGGTATCCAAACGAATGCTCTCCAACCGAGACTGTGTACTAGCGCCTCTAATGTCACCTAGGGTTTCACTTGCGGCTCTCAATTCTCATGTGCATATGAATATATCTGCTCTGTCAAGTTTATAACCTATGAGGGCTATTTTCAAATTTCAAAATTAATCATCATTAATTTCGAAATTAATTAACAATTAATTATCTTGATAAGCTAATTAAATAAATTCAGTTTAAATTAAATCTGTCCAACAGTTTTAATTTAACCTATTTATTTAATCCAAATAAAGAGCCATTAGATTTAATTTATCTTCATAAATTAAATCTGAGATACTATATCTCTATCATGTTAGTTATTAAATTTAATATATCTTAATAAATTAAATTTAAAACTAACACAATATAATAATATCATATAATATATATACATATATGTTTCGAAAATATATGTATCTACATAATATTATTAATAAATTTTATATTATATATATATATATAAAATTCATCCACCCTAAATTAAACATTATCTCGTGTTGGGCCATTCATGTGTGTGACCTTGTAGGCCCATATAAAGTTGGCAGTGCGCCAATAACTATACTAACCCAAAAGTCGCAAGCGGCCTCTAGCAAGACATTACGACTACCCAATTCATATGAGGATCGTTATCACGATGCAACCTATCATACAACCATGTCACGTCCCTTTTGTCACACGATATATCGATAAAGGATAAGGCATGGATAATGTCATCTTCTTGTTCTTGACCATTACTTTCTTGATTCCTGAGTAGCCTGATAACAGAGACAGAAACTCCTTTTATCATAGTATGGCCATACATTTCTCAGACTCACTTATCGAGGGGCCCAGTAATATCTCTCTACTAATGTGAGGGACAAATTCCATCTTGATCATTCATATTCCTCTGCATGAGAAACCACTAAGCCCGGTCGTAGCCTTTATCATCGCCCTGTTAAAAGTAACTTTTGACTAGTTCAAAGCTTAGCAACTTTCATGTAGCAATCCATGATGAGCTCAGGTCTAAGGGCATTGTGACGTGGTTATACATGAGAAAAGCTTATGACTTGATCCATGTAGCTTTCTCATAGTGGGTCGGTCCAGCACCTTGTACTCTTACAAGTGCCTAAGACTTTGATTCGTATCTCCATATCTTATCAAAGTCATACTGGTCTTGTTTCATCTCTACTCCCGTATAGATGACCGACCAGGGACATTTTAGGACAATCTTTATGAATTATCCAAGGATACAATTATCATAGTTAACATGCAAATAATATGATAACAGAATGGAGAAATTTCATTAAAATAATAATGTTCAAAGTACAATGATTGGCCCTTAGGACACAATTTCCAACACCACCTTGTAAAAAAGCTAGTGGGAGCTTAAGGTAACTTCCAAACCTTCATATATTAACTATTCTGGCTGCTATGTGCAATTTAATCGGTGAAATTTTGCCGGATTGCCATTAGTTTTAAATTTTGGAAATTGAGTTTCCTAAGGGTTATGCTGCCCAATTTTGGTTCAAATGGTTGTTATAACCTAATGTAATAGTTAATAAATTGGTTAGGAGTAGAAAAGAACGCGTTTAAGGAGCCGAAATCGTAAAACCCCGATTTTCCCCTAAGAACTCATAAATTTTGGTCAGCTCTAGAAATGGGTCTTAGAGTTGGATTTTCAATGATTTGATGGTTCCGTTGCATTCAGGAACGAAAATTAGGTGGGGTTACAGTTGGCCACTTTTTCGGAAAAGGTCGAAAAGGCATAATTACGAAAACGCCCCTGAAACCCTTGAAGTGGGACTGCCAAGGGTAAATTTGTAATTTTACATTGAATTTGATAATTTCGAGTCCAGAAATGGATTCCTTGGGCAGAAATATGTTAGGATAGCCTAGATTAGAATTTCGGGAAAAGTGCAACCGGACCGGGCCAGGTCCCCGGGGGCATTTTTATAAATTTTCATTATAGACTCATGTAACCCCAAGAAACATTATAGAAGTTTCTAAATGGTGCATTTGGAATTGTAGTATTCGATGTTTGCTCTGTTCGTGATCCACTTGCGTTAGAGCACAATCGGAAAGAATAAGGTAGTGACTCTTTCTCTTATACTGTGTGTGAAACATTGTATGTATGTTTGTCATGCATTGAGAATACTTTGTGAATACATTATGATGCTTTAAGTTCACAGCGCAAGCTGATGCATAGTGATACTTTGTGATACATAGAGATCATAGTGAAAGCTGACGCATAGAGATTACAGCCATGACTGCTGTCGTTTTTGGCGAAAGCCATGATACATTGTGATGCTGCTTAACATGATCATATATGCTATGTGTTTATACACTGTATGAGTGATTTGTTACTACAGAGATTCTTTTGAATCTCATTCTTTCCATTGACTAATATTTCAGACAGGGCAAGTGGCTCCAAGGAGAAATGAACCACCAGGAGCGGCTAAGATCTTGTGGATATGTGTTGTTAAGTTGTTGGTTATCTGTTTTGGACTTGGGATTACTGTTTATTTTTGAAATGTAGATATTACGTTGATGTTGGTTATGTAATCCCCTAGTTGGAACTTACAACCCTTAGTTTATACATGTATGAAACTCGGGAGTTACCGGGAATTTGGCTATGCACTCTGATATGTATGAATGTGATTGAACTACACAGAGTAATTAGATTTGGAAGATGAATATGAGACAATGTTGAACGAATTTTAGAAAAATGTATACATCGGTCTCTAATTCCTTTAAATTACGCATTTCTGAATCTTAATTACGGTTATCAAGGTAGGGGATTACACTTACTACAAAAAGAAAAAACATATCTACCAAAGATATAAGCCCAATACACCTCCTCGTAGAGTTGAAAAGGAATTTCGCTCTAAACCAAAAGTTGAATTTCCTAAACAAACAAAAGTTACTTGTTTTAAATGTGGTAAACCAGGTCATATTTCCAAATATTGTCGTTTGACTCGAAAATTGAAGAAGATTGAGAGTATTGAAGAGCCTCTTCTAGAACAAATAAACAATCTTTTGATTGAAACTTCTGAATCTGAATCTGAAAGTAGTTCTTCTGAGGATCTTAACCAAATTCAAAATGAAGATCTTCCAGAAATCTCTTCTTCAGAAATTAATGTTATAATGAGGGAACATGATTTACTTCTTGATATGATTACTAAACTCCTAGATTCTGATAGAGGAGAGTATTTGTTCAAACTGAGAGAAATTCTCAATCAAACTCCAACTTCTTCAAACTCTAAACCTCCTATTCTTTTCAACAAATATGATTTAACAAATATTTTAAACAATTTTAAACATTCTGTCAAACCTACAACCCTCTAAGACCTTCAGTACGAGGTAAATAACCTCAAAACTGAAATCAGTCTTATTAAACTTCAACAAGACACCTATGCAACTGCTATATCCCAAATACAGGATATTCAACTTGCAACTCAAACTGAAGGGCAACTAAAACCATCATCCGATCAAGAAGACAATAATCTTTCTGAACCATTTTTAAACTTGATTTCAAAAATATCAATTCAAAGTTTTATGGTCAAGCTAAGATTATTATTAATAATGATTTTGTCTTGGAACAAACTGTTCTGTTTGACACAGGAGATGATTCTAATTGTTTTAAAGAGGGAATCATTCCTACAAAATATTTTGAGAAAACAACCGAAAGGTTTAATGGCGTCAATGGCTCACGCTTAGATGTCAGATACAAAGTTTCAAACGTTGTTATTGAAAATGAAGGTTTAAAGATTCAAACCCCATTTATATTAGTTAAAGATATGGGAACCCAGATTATTCTTGGGGCGCCATTTGCAAGGCTATTATTCCCATATATGACTAATAAAAATGGAATTTCAAAAGAACATCTGGGTAAAACCATCTAATTTCCTTTTACTCAAAAGCCCAGAGTTAAGGAATTAAATCTTCTTTCTTCAAAACAACAACAAGTTAATTTTTTGAAGGAAGATATCTCTTTTAAACATATAGAAGCTTACCTATGTCAAGCACAAATTAAACAACAAATTCAAACTTGTCTTGCGAAAATCCATCAAACTATTTGCTCGGACTTACCAAATGCGTTTTGGGATTGCAAAAAACATGTTGTTGACTTGCCTTATGAAACAGGTTTTTATGAAAAACAAATACCAACTAAGGCACGACCAATTCAAATGACTGCAGAACTTCTTGAAACCTGTAAAAAGGAAATTCAAGAACTTCTGAACAAAAAATTGATTCGCAAATCTAGAAGCCCTTGGTCTTGTGCTGCTTTTTATGTAAATAAAAATGCAGAAATAGAGCGTGGAGCTCCTAGACTTGTAATCAATTACAAACCTTTGAATGAAGCGTTACAATGGATTGGTATCTAATTCCAAACAAATCTGATCTACTTAAACGTTTGTATTCTACAAAAGTCTTTTCAAAGTTTGACATGAAATCTGGATTTTGACAAATTCAAATTTCTGAAAAAGATAGGTATAAAACTGCTTTTACTGTGCCTTTTGGTCAGTATTAGTGGAATGTTATGCCTTTGGGTTTAAAAAATGCTCCTTCTGAATTCTAGAGAATCATGAATGAAATCTTTAATGACTATAGCCAATTCATCATTGTATACATTGATGATGTTTTGATCTATTCTCATTCTATTGAACAATATTTCAAACATGTTAATCATTTTATTAAAATTGCAGAAACAAATGGTTTAGTAGTTTCTAAGCCTAAAATTAGTCTTTTCCAAACAACATTTCAAATATGTTAATAAAATTACAAGTCTAGGAGCTCCACGCTCCAAAAGGCATAACATTCCACTAATAGTGACCAAAAGGCTTAACTCTGGGCTTTTGAGTAAAAGGAAATAAGATGGTTTTACCCAGATGTTCTTTTGAAATTCCAGTTTCATCAGTCATATATGGGAATAATAGCCTTGTAAATGGCGCCCCAAGAATAATCTAGGTTCCCATATCTTTAACTAATATAAATGGGGTTTGAATCTTTAAACCTTCATTTTCAATAACAACGTTTGAAACTTTGTATCTGACATCTAAGCGTGAGCCATTGACGCCATTAAACCTTTCGATTGTTTTCTCAAAATATTTTGTAGGAATGATTCCCACTTTAAAACAATTAGAATCAGCTCCTGTGTCAAACAGAACAGTTTGATCCAAGACAAAATCATTATTAATAATAATCTTGGCTTGAACATAAAACTTTTGAATTGATATTTTTGAAATCAAGTTTAAAAATGGTTTAGAAGGATTATTGTCTTCTTGATCGGATGATGTTTTTAGTTGCCCTTCAGTTTGAGTTGCAAGTTGAATATCCTGTATTTGGGATATAGCAGTTGCATGGGTGTCTTGTTGAAGTTTATTAAAACTGATTTCAGTTTTGAGGTTATTTACCTCGTACTGAAGGTCTTGGAGGGTTGTAGGTTTGACAGAATGTTTAAACTTGTTTAAAACATTTGTTAAATCATATTTGTTGAAAAGAATAGAAGGTTTAGAGTTTGAAGAAGTCAGAGTTTGATTGAGAATTTCTCTCAGTTTGAACAAATACTCTCCTCTATCAGAATCTAGGAGTTTAGTAATGATATCAAGAAGTAAATCATGTTCCCTCGTGATAACATTAATTTCTGAAGAAGAGTTTTCTGGAAGATCTTCATTTTGAATTTGGTTAAGATCCTTAGAAGAACTACTTTCAGATTCAGAAGTTTCAATCAAAAGATTGTTTATTTGTTCTAGAAGAGGCTCTTCAATACTCTCAATCTTCTTCAATATTTGAGTCAAACGACAATATTTGGAAATATGACCTGGTTTACCACATTTAAAACAAGTAACTTTTGTTTGTTTAGGAAAATCAACTTTTGGTTTAGAGCGAAATTCCTTTTCAACTCTACGAGGAGGTGTATTGGGCTTATATCTTTGGTAGATATGTTTTTTCGTTTTGTAGTAAGGCTTGCGGTGAGGCTTAGATTGCTTACAAGGAGGAAAACCAAATTGTTCACAGAAGGTTCCCAATTCTTTCTTGCTTGTATCTTTTTCTTTTTTAAGTTGACGTTGGATTTTATCATCCTGACAAATTTTAAGAGCAGTTCTTTGGACATAAGAGATTAATTGACCATACGTCAAATGCTCATAAGGGATGATGCCATCATTTTGGTTTCTAAACTTTTCTCTAACTTTATCACCTAACGACTTAGGTAATCCAGCTAGGAGTTTTTCTTTCCAAAATGGCTGATGAGCATCATCTCTAGTGAGTACTCTAGTCAAAAAAGTATCTCTATACCATCTGAAATCAGATAAGGTACTGCATTTACGATTTTAAAGAAGTTCAGCCGACCTATCTTTCCAAATAGATTGATCTCCAACAAAATGCTTAATAATTGTAAAAAGAAGAGTCTTTACTGAATCTAGAATGGGTTGGTCGTTTGAGGTAATGGTTGTTCCATCATATTCAGTTTTAATAGATGTAAAGATGGTATGTTTATCTTCAGAAGAAAGATAATTATCCCACTAATCTTTGAGTTGTCCAATAAACCCGAAAACTATAAGATTGGCAATCATCTCATCTGAATAATCATGTTGAGTTTGGTATGCGGTACTTACCATGGACATTTGTTGAAGAGTTTGGAGAATGTTTGACTCACTTTGACCATCTATGTTCCATTAATAGATATTGTCAGTGTTAAAGGACTTAAAGTTTTGGTTTATTCGTTTTCAACCAGAATGTCTGGAGGGCTAGCTCTATGGTAATAGAGTTTTGAAGGCTTTTTCCAGTGTTGATGGTTGATCTGGAGTTGCGACTCAGAAGGGTTAGAGTCTGTATCTCCAATTTGGGAGTCTTTTCCAAAAGTCATGACGTCTTTTGATTTGGTTGATGACGTTTGGGGTGTGTCTGGAACAGTCGTAGTTTGAAGTTGGCTAATTTATTGATTAACCTTTCTTAATAAATCAGATCTTTTAGTCTGAAAATATGACTTAATTTTTGGGTTAATTTGAAAATGTTTGAAAAGAGGTGTTTCAATTCTAGTTTCGACTTTTCTTGAAGAAACTGGTGTTTGAACAAAATAATCAGCTAATACCTGAAGGTATTGGTTTTTGTAATTGTTTTGTTCAACAATGTTCTTAATATCCGTTGGGTCAATGGGTTTTTCAATGTTTTTAAATTTGAAAGGTGCAGCCATAATTGGTTGACGTTTGTCATCAGCCAATTGTGGAATTTGCACTGGTTTTGGAAGAAGAAACTCAGAAGAAATAGTTTCACCTTCAGAAGTTTTCCATTGTTTCTTTGTCATATTGATGGTTTGTAAGAAAGGATATTCCAAGTTTTGATCTTCTGAATAAGCATTAAACCAATTAAAGAATGGAATATTTTCTTGTATTTTTTCAAGAAATCTGTAGAATTTTTCTTGAACTTGAATTTCTTTTCTAGCATATTTTTTGAAATTTCGTAGAAACCATTCTCTCTTAAGGGTATATTTCTCAGAGTAAAATTCCTTTTGCAAAGTTTTTTTGTCAATTTGGAAAACGTTTATGATAAAAGGTTCCCCTGGTACCCCAAGAGATAAATAGGTTGGAGACTCGATTGATTTCAAGTCATCATCCTTTTCATAACTTATTTGTGGGATATTTAAAGAATTGTCAACTCCTTGAATTGAAACGTTTGTGGTTGTTTGTGGGGTTAGCGTGGGTGGTGCAGGTGCATATATGACCGATGGTACCTTTAGTAGAGTTTGTTGGGGAGTTAATGTGTTGAGGGCTGACATATAGTGATGAACCCATGTCGTGTGAGTTCACAAAATAAAACTAGGTTTAAAAATGTAGCGTAGTAGCTCAACCTAGGTCGTTCTTGTGAGGAGATTAATTTTCAAGTTTCTAAGTAGTAAAGTGATAAAAAACTTTAAGGTTGTGAGAAATCATTTTGAGAATTTGATTTTTACACTAATGAAGTAATCTAAGCTAAAGCAATATTTTTGTATTTTTCAGTTTTTAAAACAAAGAAGCAAATGGAATTGAATTTAACACTAATAACAAATTAAATTTAATAAACTAGAATAATGATGAAATGAGATTCCCTTGAGTTGGGGTTTTAGTCTTCCTTGCTTACTAATGATATGAATTCCACAATATGAGTCAAGAGGATAGAACTAAGTTACCACTAGCTCCATACTTGCAATAATCATTTAATTCATTCTACCGAAGCAATTAAATGAATACCACCAAATAATTCAAACTCAAGGAGATGAATAATCAACTTCCAATTCTAGCTTGTAATTACCATTACAACAATTCAAAACATTCAATTCAATCATTTAAATCCACTTAACCAAGTTGGAATAAACAATTCAACCTACTCATAATATGAATAATACAAAGCTTAATTAATCAACTCCTAGCTCAACAACCAAGTTTATTCACTTGGCATAACAATCTAGATCACAATTACATACTTAACCAAGCTACATAATCATGAACTAAAAAGAGAGCTTAAAGGAATTCCATCGAAGTTTAGAAGCTCAAACCATTACCCAACTCAAGGAAATCACTAAAGCTTAGCTACACATGGAGGAAGAGGATGAAGATTGATGATTGAAAAAGGAATTAGCCATGGAGATCAAAGGACCAAAACAGCTCCCTTCAAGTGCAGCGCCTCCTCTTTTTCTTTGTCTCATTCGCTACTTCCTCACACACACAGCCGCTCCTCACTTCTCTATTCCATTGTGTTTTTGCTCTCCCTTTTCTTCAACCCTCTCTGTCCACCATAACGGCTGTGCTGGAAATTGTGCCCTAAGGGCCAATCATTATACTTTAAACATTATTATTTTAATGAAATTTCTCCATTCTGTTATCATATTATTTGCATGTTAACTGTGTTAATTGTATCCTTGGATAATTCATAAAGATTATCCTAAAATGTCCCTGGTAGGTCATCTATGCAGGAGCAGAGATGAAACAAGACCAGTATGACTTTGATAAGATATGGAGATATGAATCAAAGTCTTAGGCACTTGTAAGAGTATAAGGTGCTGGACGGACTTACTATGAGAAAGCTACATGGATCAAGTCATAAGCTTTTCTCTTGTATAACCACGTCACAATGCCCTTAGACCTAAGGTCATCATGGATTCCTACATGAGAGTTGCTAAGCTTTGAACTAGTCAAAAGTCACTTTTGACCGGGTGATGATAAAGGCTACGATCGGGCTTAGTGGTTTTTCATGCAGAGGAATATGAATGATCAAGATGGAATTTGTCCCTCACATTAGTAGAGAGATATTACTGGGCCCCTCGATGAGTAAGTCTGAGAAATGTATGGCCATACTATGATGAAAGGAGTTTCTGTCTCTGTTATCAGGCTACTCAGGAATCGAGAAAGTAATGGTCAGGAACAAGAGGATGACATTATCGATGCCTTATCCTTGATCGATATATCGTGTGACAAAAGGGACGCGACATGGTTGTATGACAGGTTGCATCGTTATAACGATCCTCATATGAATTGGGTAGTCGTAATGTCTTGCTAGAGGCCGCTTGCGACTTTTGGGTTAGTATAGTTATTGGCCCACTGCCAACTTCATATGGGCCTACAGGGTCGCACACAAGAATGGCCCAATACGAGATAATGTTTAATTTAGAGTGGATGAATTTTATATTTATATATATATAATATTATATAGATATATATATTTTTGAAATATATATCTTATATATATATATGTATATATATATTATATGATATTATTATATTGTGTTAGTTTTAAATTTAATTTATTAAGATATATTAAATTTAATAACTAACATGATAGAGATATAGCATCTCAGATTTAATTTATGAAGATAAATTAAATCTAATGGCTATTTATTTGGATTAAATAAATAAGTTAAATTAAAACTATTGGACAGATTTAATTTAAACTGAATTTATTTAATTAGCTCATCAAGATAATTAATTGTTAATTAATTTCGAAATTAATGATGATTAATTTTGAAATTTGAAAATAGCCCTCATAGGTTATAAACTTGATAGAGCAGATATTTTCATATGCACATGAGAATTGAGAGCCGCAAGTAAGACCCTAGGAGACATTAGAGGCACTAGCACGCAGTCTCGGTTGGAGAGCATTCGTGTAGATACCGGTAGAGGGAGCGGACTGACGTGTTGGCTCCTAGAGATCGTGAAAACTCTGAATCATTAAAAGGTATGAATCCTCCCAACTTGGTTTAAATGCCATTGATAGATCCTCGATTAGGATCGGTGAAAATTTTTAAAATTCTTTCGCTGTGCCTACCGATTCTAACAGTGGCATTAGAGCCAGATCAATTGTGCGTTTAAATTGAGTTTATGATTCTTATACATGTGATATATATGGGATGTGTACGTATGTTTATAAGAAACACTCGAACATGTATGTGATTTTCGTTTTGAACAAGCATGAAATTGGGTAGGGTACTTGAGATCGTAGTTGGCGGCAATCAAATCGGGTATAGGTTCGGATATCTATTCGGGTAATAGGGATCCAAACTATGGGGAAGACAAATTGGATCAGAAGCGTTCTGGGCCATTGTTGTTTTTGTTTTGAAAAATTGGGTCCGAAATTTAAAAATTTAAAATTTTCAAATATTTCTTTTAATCTGATCACGACATTTATTGCTCTTCATATTGTATGAATTCTTGTTGTGGTTTGTTATTTATCCTTGTTTGGGTATGGTGAACAACATGGCTTTAGAATTTTACAAAGGTTGTAATATTTAAATACGGCCTGCATGTCGTGCCTTCCTCTAAATACTCTCGATGTACATTCTCTTCTCATCTCACTCCCCTCGAATATTTAAACGAGGTTTCTCTCAATGTATTTCTTTTTTTATTTAGAGAAGTCCTCTCATTAGCTTGGGAGGATTTTAGGTTAGGTAAGCCATGTTGTGTCACGTTTAATTATGCTTTTGATAAGATCATTGCATGATTACTTTTTTGTTTATATGTATTTATCTGTATGAGGTATGACCACGATTGCATCTATATAAACAAAACTAATTAATTAAGCCCTCTGAATCAAATCTTAAGTCATAATGCCGTCAATTAATGAATACTTGTCAAAACATTGATCGCTCAATTGTGGAAACCACCAAAGTGGATGCACTTGAGTTATCTTGATGAGACAAGCTTGAGTAATGGTGCTGCTCATAATATTGAGATTAACAAAACGGTTTTGGATCTTAAGACATTAGATGGGGTTAAACATGCCGGATCATATGATGATTAAATCCCATAAAGATCTAAGAGTTACATGTGATGTAATTGGTAAATAGGTTACCTACCTAAATAACTTGAATCTAAGTGTGTTGCCAAACCGGACTTAAGTTTAAGCCAAATATGGATCTTAGCCCACTAATTATTATATTGAGGGTTGTTAATTTAGTGGGAGATTACTAACAAACTTTGCATATTTTAATTGTAGAATCATGTCGACTAGTAATACTGCTACACTATCATTACGATCGGTCCTTGAGAAGGACAAACTCAATAGGACAAACTTTCTTGATTGGTTTAGGAACTTGAGAATTGTTCTCAAGCAGGAAAGAAAGGCTTATGTCTTAGATCAACCCATTCCTGAGTAGCCTGCAGCCAATGCTCCAAGAGCTCAGAGAGATGCTTACACAAAGCATAAGGATGACTCTGTGGATATAGGTTGCCTGATGCTTGCCACTATGGTTCCAGAGCTCCAAAGAGATCTGGAACTCATGGAGGCTCATGAGATGATTGTATATCCCAAGGAAATGTTCCAGCAATAGGCAAGGCAAGAAAGGTATGAGACCACAAAGGTCTTACATTCCTGCAAAATGACTGAAGGTGCATCCATTATTACTCATGTGTTAAAGATGAAAGGCTATATTGATCACCTTGAGAGGCTTGGATTTCCCATGAACCAGGAGTTAGCTTCGGATTTGATCCTCAACTCACTCCTGGAGAGTTATGACCAGTTTGTTATGAACTACAACATGAACAACATGGAGAAATCAATTTCTGAGCTGCATAGGATGCTTAAAACTGTTGAGCAAAGCATTAAGAAAAAGCCTAGCACAGTTTTGTTGGTTCAGAAAGGAAAGGGTATGAAAACGAAAGGGTAGGGCAAATGGAAGGGTAATGGCTCAGGTGGTAAGACCAAAGAGTCAAACAAGCCCGAAACCAAGCCTGCACCCAAGAAGGCAAAGCCTTCAAAGGAAGGAATCTGCTACTTCTGCAATGAACCCGGTCATTGGAAGAGGAATTGCAAACTCTACCTGGAAGGTCTTAAAAAGAACAAGAAGGATAGCGAGGCTATCGCTTCAGGTATTTATGTTATAGACATTCATTTTTCTATTTCCTCTACATGGGTATTAGATACTGCATGTAGTTCTCACATTTGTACAAATGTGCAGGGTCTAAAGGATAGTAGAAAGCTGAAGAAGGGCGAGGTGGACCTACGAGTTGGAAACAGAGCAAGAGTTACTGCTTTATCCGTAGGCACTTATGAATTAGTTCTGCCCAGTAGGCTTTTGTTAGTTTTGAACAAATTGCTATTATGTTCCTGTTTTGAGTAGTAACATTGTTTCTCTTTCTTATTTGGATAAGGAAGGTTATACTTCCATTACTAGGAATGGTAAATGTTCTATTTATCATAATGACATTTTCTATGCTGATGGTGATTTGCATGTTAGTCATTATATATTAAATTTGGAACATCCTAATAATGGGAATATCTATAACGTAACTACTAAGAGGATAAAATCAAACAATTTGAATCTGACCTACCTATGACATTGTCATCTAGGCCACATAAATGAGAAACACATTTCTAAGCTCCATCAAGATGGATTTCTAAACTCATTTGATTTTGAATCATATGATACATGCAAATCTTGCTTATTAGGAAAGATGACAAAGGCACCTTTTACTGGGCACAGTGAGAGGGCTACTGAATTATTGGGCCTCATACATACAGATGTATGTGGACCATTAAATATAGCTGCCAGAGGAGGTTATGTCTACTTCATTATATTTATAGATGACTTTAGTAGATATGGTTATATCTATCTAATGAAACATAAATCTGAATCTTTTAAAATGTTCAAAATATTCCAAAATGAAGTACAAAACCAACTTACTAAAATAATTAAAGCACTTCGATCTGATCGAGGTGGTGAATATTTGAGCCAAGAATTCATTGACCATCTTAGGAGTTGTGGGATAATCTCACAATTGACTCCTCCAGGAACATCACAATGGAATGGCGTTTCTGAACGGAGGAATCGAACACTATTGATATGGTTCGATCTATGATGAGTCAAACAGATATTCCACCATCCTTTTGGGGACATGCCCTAGAGATAGCTGTGTTCACACTAAATCGTGTTCTATCTAAGGCAATTGAAAAGACACCATATGAGATATGGACTGGAAAGAAACCAAGTTTATCTTTTCTCAAGATCTGGGGATGTGAGGTCTATGTTAAGCAACAAGCCTCTGATAAATTAGCGCCCAAATCCACAAAGTGCCTTTTCGTGGGGTATCCTAAAGAAATGAAAGGATACTATGTCTACAATCCCGTCGATAACAAAGTGTTTGTTATTCGAAATGGCAAGTTTATAGAAAGAGAGTTTATCTCTAAAACAACCAGTGGGAGGGATGTACATCTCGAAGAAATTCGAGAGCCACAAGATGGTATAGGACCACAGATGGAAATTAGAGAAGACTTACAATAAGTTACTGAGCCTCCTCAAGTAACACAAGGTCCATGAAGATCTGATAGGACAAGGCATCAGCCTCAGAGATATGGATTTCTGATTACTGAAGGCCGTGATGTGTTGCTCATTGAGCAAAATGAGCCCACCACCTATCGAGAAGCCACAGTGGGACCAAACTCTGAGAAATGGCTAAATGCCATGAAGTCTGAAATGCAATCCGTGTATGACAATCAGGTATGGACCTTAGTCGATCCACCTGAAGGTTATAAAACCATTGGGTGCAAATGGGTTTTCAAGGAGAAAACTGACATGGATGGCAATGTAAATATCTTCAAGGCATGACTGGTTGAAAAAGGATTCACTCAAACTCATGGTGTAGACTATGATGAAACCTTTTCCCCATTTGCAATGGCCAAATCAATCAGAATCCTTCTTGCTATTGCAGTATATTATGACTATGAGATATGGCAGATGGATGTCAAAACAGCCTTCCTTAATGGAAAGCTGCTTGAGGATGTGTACATGACACAGCCTAAAGGTTTTGTGCGTCCAGAGGACTCTGGTAAAATTTGCCAGCTTCAAAGATCCATTTATGGATTGAAGCAAGCATCTCGGAGCTGGAATCATTGTTTTGATGAAGTAGTCAAAGAGTTTGGATTCATTCAAACATCGATGAACGTTGTGTTTACAAGAAGGTTAGTGAGAGCATAGTTGTATTTCTAGTGCTTTATGTAGATGACATCCTACTCATTGGGAATGATATTCCTACCTTGCAGAGTGTCAAGTCTTGGTTAGGAAAGTCCTTTTCAATGAAAGACTTAGGTGAAGCCACCTATATCCTAGGAATTAGGATCTATAGGGATAGATCCAAAAGACTAATAGGCCTAAGTCAGAGCACATATATAGACAAGATACTACATAGGTTCAGTATGCAGGATTCAAAAAGGGGTTACATGCCCATGTCTCATGGCATCCATCTTAGCAAGGATCTGTGTCCTAGTACACCTGATCAGTGAGATCGCATGAGTAAGGTTCTATATGCCTCGGCCATTGGATCCATCATGTATGCCATGTTATGTACTCGACCGAATGTCTCGTTTGCCTTAAGTATGACCAGCAGATACCAACAAGATCCTGGTGAGGGTTATTGGACTGCCGTCAAGAATATCCTAAAGTACTTAAAAAGGACTAAAGACTTATTTTTGGTCTATGGTGGATTGGATGATGAGCTCTGCATAATCGGTTACATAGATGCAAGTTTCCAAACTGACCAAGATGACCTTAAATCACAATCTGGATATGTATTCCTCCTGAATGGTGGAGCAGTAAGCTGGAAGAGCTCTAAGCAGAGCACTGTAGTAGATTCTGCAATAAAAGCTGAGTATATAGCAGCATCAGATGCAGCTAAAGAAACCGTTTGGATCAGAAAGTTCATTACTGAACTAAGGGTAGTGCCTACCATATCAAATCCAATAGATTTGTTCTGTGACAATAGCGGTGCTATTGCACAGACCAAGGAGCATAGGTCACATCAAAGGACCAAGCATATACTTAGGCGATTTCATCTTATTAGAGAAATCAATGATAAAGGCGATATAAAGATATGTAAAGTAGCAGGAGAAGATAATGTTGCTGATCCTCTTACTAAGCCACTTGCACATGCAAAGCATGAGTGTCATGTTAGGGCAATGGGAATTAGGCAAATTAATGATTGCACCTAGAGCAAGTGGGAAGATGTTGGAAATTGTGCCCTAAGGGCCAATCATTGTACTTTGAATATTATTATTTTAATGAAATTGCTCTATTCTGTTATCATATTATTTGTATGTTAACTGTGATAATTGTATCCTTGGATAATTCATAAAGATTGTCCTAAAATGTCCCTGGTCGATCATATATGCGGGAGCAGAGATAAAACAAGACCAGTATGATTTTGATAAGATATGGAGATACGAATCAAAGTCTTAGGCACTTGTAAGAGTATAAGGTGCTGGACCGACCCACTATGATAAAGCTATATGGATCAAGTCATAAGCTTTTCTCTTGTATAACCACGTCACAATGCCCTTAGACCTGAGGTCGTCATGGATTCCTACATGAGAGTTGCTAAGCTTTGAACTAGTCAAAATTCATTTTTGACCGGGTGATGATAAAGGCTACGATCGGGCTTAGTAGTTTTTCATGCAGATGAATATGGATGATCAAGATGGAATTTGTCCCTCACATTAGTAGAGAGATATTACTGGGCCCCTCGATGAGTAAGTCTGAGAAATGTATGGCCATACTATGATGAAAGGAGTTTCTGTCTCTTTTATCAGGCTACTCAGGAATCGAGAAAGTAATGGTCAGGAACAAGAGGATGACATTATCGATGCCTTATCCTTGATCGATATATCGTGTGACAAAAGGGACGCGACATGGTTGTATGACAGGTTGCATCGTTATAACGATCCTCATATGAATTGGGTAGTCGTAATGTCTTGCTAGAGGCCGCTTGCGACTTTTGGGTTAGTATAGTTATTGGCCCACTGCCAACTTCATATGGGCCCACAGGGTCACACACAAGAATGACCCAATACGAGATAATGTTTAATTTAGAGTAGATGAATTTTATATTTATATATATATAATATAAAATTCATTAATAATATTATATAGATATATATATTTTTGAAATATATATCTTATATATATATATGTATATATATATTATATGATATTATTATATTGTGTTAGTTTTAAATTTAATTTATTAAGATATATTAAATTTAATAACTAACATGATAGAGATATAGTATCTCAGATTTAATTTATGAAGATAAATTAAATCTAATGGCTATTTATTTGGATTAAATAAATAGGTTAAATTAAAACTGTTGGACAGATTTAATTTAAACTGAATTTATTTAATTAGCCCATCAAGATAATTAATTGTTAATTAATTTCGAAATTAATGATGATTAATTTTGAAATTTAAAAATAGCCCTCATAGGTTATAAACTTGATAGAGCAGATATATTCACATGCACATGAGAATTGAGAGCCACAAGTGAAAACCTAGGAGACATTAGAGGCGCTAGCATGCAGTGTCGGTTGGAGAGCATTCGTGTGGATACCGGTAGAGGGAGCTGACCTGACGTGTTGGATCATAGAGATCGTGAAAACTCTGAATCATCAAAAGGTATGAATTCTTCCAACTTGGTTTAAACGCCGTTGATAGATCCTCGATTAGGATCGGTGAAAATTTTTAAAATTCTTCCGCTATGCCTACCGATCCTAACAGGCTGCAACCTCTCCCCCCTTTTTATTCCATCTGTGCTCTCCCTCCTTCCTCTCTTGCTTTCGGTCCAGCTCCCTTTTAATTTGGTCCTCCTTTTCCAATTCCTTGGTCTACCATTTCGGCTACCTTTCCTTTCTTTCAATTGGATCTTTTCTCCTTCACGCTATTCGGTCAGCCTCCTCTATTAATTCGGTCCAGCAGCTTTCTTTTATCATTCCTTCAATTCATTTCAGTCCAATATTGCTTCTATTCAATCAATAAAAATGGCTCATCTCTTCTCTCCTTCTCCAATTCGATCTGATTGCTTCTCTTCTATTTCTTTAATTCGGTTCATCAATTACCTTAATTCTGTCAACACACCTTTTCTTTTATGACTCAAATCGGTCCAACCTCCTCTTTCCTTAATAATTCCCATCGGTTCAGCATAAGCCATTTTTCCAAAAATTCAGCCGCCACCTCCTCTTCTCTTCTCTTATTCTTTAGGTTAAAAATGAGTTGTGCCTTGTTTGGATAAGAGATAAAAATCTGTTTTGGCATTAGACACAAAATTGCAACCACCAAACAAGGCCCTTAATCATTTAACCTCCTCTTTAAAAAAATGTGAAAATAAATTTTGTACTTGTGATGTTCCACTTTTGTCCTTCATTAAGCTGTAAAATAACATCTTTGACCTTGACCACTCAAGTTGTGCCACATCATCACCTGCAAAATTAAATTCATAAAGCTAATATCTTTTGTTCACAATTAAAGAATAATGGAAATAACAAATATTAATTAGAAATATAACAATTAAACCACTTTGGTTTCCAAATTATTTTTTCACTAAAATCTCATTTTAATACTTGATTATGCCTAAAATATTTAATTAAGTCCCACAAAAGCCTATGATTAATTAATAAAAAGATATAAATATTGAGCTCTATCATATAGATGACAGATGGTGGTTTTGGTAAAGAAGAACAAGAATATCTTGAAGATTCAGATCTAACAGACCTACAGTCTTCATATAATGAAGGCTCAGTTCTGGTAGTTTGACTACAAGATCTTCTGGGTCTAACAAAAGATAGTTTGACAGTTCCATCTGATGTTTGAATGATCTTGCTTACCTGAGATATAGGTTTAGGAATCGGCTTTGTGGCCTTATCCATTGTCCAATCATCTGGTAATTCAACATCATCCCACATAATTGTTTTTGGAATAGTCAAGTTTGCATTTTGTTCATCTGATAAAAAGACTATTGTTTGGCCATTATCAGGTGATATTAAAACTAAGGAATTGGATGAGTTTAAGACCTTATACTGTATCCTATATGTTAGGGTAGCAGTTATAGATCTTGGTTTCATTTTCAAACCGTTTAACTGAAGTTTAAGTTTAAGAACTTCAAGAACATGTTCATCCTTTAAATCTATCATCCTATCTGGATAACAGTTAAAGTAGACAGGACCATTATGATGCAAGCAGAGAACCCGAAAATTCATAATGTCTAGCATCCATGAGGCATACTAGTTCTGATACGTTTAATCCTTTTCTTATCAATGGTTTAATGGCAACTTGAACACTTCCGATGTGCAAAAAGTTGTAATCTTTCTTATGTTTGTCAATTGACTTTTGAGAAAGAAGGAAAAATTCTTCCTTTTCTGGTTTGATAGGAATTGATTCTTTAACTGTTCTGATTATGTAATCAGATTTGGAGAACCACTTCTTATCTTGAGTTTGCATTTGATAAAGCACGTTTAGAGAAATTAGAGGTAAAACCCAATCTTCTACATTCTGGTTTATATTTTCAAAAGAAATTTCTTCTTTGAAAATTTGTTTAGAAGTTGAAGACTTTGATTCCTTATCGTTTAGCATAGAGTTGTTTAATGGAGTAGAAGAAGAGCAACTACTACAGCATTTAGAAGAAAAGGAACGGAGAAGAAAAGACATAATTTCAATTGCAAAATTTAAATTGACAGAATTTAAAGACTGAAAGGAAAGAGTGTAGGAGGTAAAGGACATAAATAAAGAGCAGAATATAAAGGCTGAAAGTAAGCTTAAAGAAAGGAAGATAACAATAATTGTAATTCTCCCTTGCCTAAGTATCATTACCTTCTGGATCCATAAGGGTATAATAATTAAAAATGTATCAGTTTTTATGGATTAAAATGTTTTGTTAAGAAATTAGTAAGATTTCTTAGATCTAACTCTAGCCAGACTTATAGTATATAAAATCTTTATTTATCATACACTACTTCATGGGGCACAAATGCCTGCCTCAACATATGGGACTTATGGCAACCTCAACCCACGGATGGACTCATGTATGGTAAACAAGAACTATATACAAAGTGCTATCAAGTACAGACCTTTAAGTCATACTGATCCGCTAACAAAAATTTTAATGCCATAAAAACATATCGAGATCTAAGTATTACATCCCTACTTCACCTTCTGGCTATGAAACCGGTCTTAAAAATTTAATTTTAAGATCTGTTATATGCGTAACCGGTCTTAAAAGTATTATATATTTTTTTTAATTGTATGATTACGTTAGTTACCAGAACGCATCCTAGAATTTCTACCTCCAATGGCATACTTATTAAGTGTCATATGGTGTTCAATTTGCTTCCACTTACCATGTCCTTTTGCTTTAACCTTCCACTTACCATTTCCATTTGCTTTAACCTTCTCATTGAATTGGGAACTTGTCACATGTCATATATTCTCATGTATAATGTTTTGTTTAAAACCATCATATATATATGCATAAATGAATTCAACCATGTCATATCATGCAACCAACAAGTCAATTAATCAACATATACAAAAACCATGTTAAAACCAACAAACATGTCAAATCATGCAACCAACAATATTTGCAACCAACCAATATGTCAATTCATCAATATATACAAAAAAAATTCCTCAGTTTTACAAGAACTCACTGTTGTAAAAGTTCATAAATGAATTCAGCACAACAATTGCGAATATGCTCAATATCTTCTTCTAGAAAGGGGTCAGCAAGTTCAAACATCTGAAACACCAAAACTAGGCAAATCATTAACTTCACTTAAAAAATTAAAAGTAATACAAAATTTTTGAAATATATATACATTTACCTCTTCAGTAAGTTCTGTCGTACCTAGGGTAATAATATTATACATGTGCCCCAGAAATATACAACCCACATAAGTTGGACCCCGACGGTTGCCTATGGGTCTGAAAAGTAATATGATATCATTAAAACAAGTATAAAATTAAAGCATGGCTTATTATTGAATACATTCTTAAAACAAACCAAGATGTAACTAACCTTTGGCAAGATCCATGTAGGGTCTTTTACCTCACGGATAGGCCTACCACAAGCAATGTGTTGGAATGTCCGCATAACCCTGTATCATCAAAGTCACAAAGGTTACTTATTTTACACAAATTCCATAAATTTTGCACACGAAAGGTAATTAATAATACAAGAAAACTTACACGTTCAAGCTCTTCTTCAATTCACTAGTTGGCTTGTTGAGGTGGAGGGAGTATAAGAGGATGACATAATAACTTTTCTTGCGTAAAATAGCCAATTACCAATGATCACTGAAAAAAGGGAAAACTTTTAAGCAAATATAAATTTTTTTTCTTACCCATGCAAATATGGAGCCAAGAAACACTCAATTGAGGTTTCACTAAGTCTGTGCGATAAGTATGTGTGACTGATAGAAGCAGTAGTCCCTTTGTCGTAGAGTTGAAATAGGCATAGGAGTCCAAATTTATTGGTTTTGTCAGAGTCAACCAAACTACGATGCATGTACCTACAATAATTCAAGCAGGGACATTAAATCAAAGTTTAATGGCATAATTTGTAAAATATTAACTTCCAGTTTGAGAAGATACTTATATAAAAAAGAGCTGGACAATCAAAATCGTAAGCTGTTGTAGAGGAGCTGCTAGGGACATTAAATCATCTCTCTCAAGATAGCATTGTGCCGCTAACTTGCCAATAGCTGACTCACAATGGCCAATATATGCTCCATCTCCTCCCAAGTCACCATACTACTTGAGGAATGGCGTGGGGGTGCTCCAAAGTAATCCCTTTTGCCTAACCCTTCCTCCAATCCCCTTGACACGGCTGGGATGCTTAGGTTTTCCTGTAGCTATGGTCAGGATGTCATTCCTCCCATCCGACCTAAACAATCCCTCGGCTTGTTTTTTTTGAAGCTCCTCCTATAAGACACAGATGAAAAATGTTAGCACTACTACAAAAAACCAAATATGTGGCGCTTATAATTGCAATAGCTGTGGCACTTGCGAAATGCCACCTATCTTAACGCCACTAAAAAAAGCTGTGGCGCTTGGAAGCGCCACAGTTTTTAAAATTTTTTTTTTTTAAAAAAAGGCTTGCTGTGGCGCCTAAAATGGCAGGCGCCACAGGAAGCATATCTCCTGTGGCGCCTGGATGGGCAGGCGCCACAGCTGGTTGGGCCAGCTGTGGCGCCTGCCTGGCCAGGCGCCACAGAAGGTAAGCCTTCTGTGGCGCCTGGCCCAACAGGCGCCACAGTAGGCCTGCACCTCCTGTGGCGCCTGGCTATCCAGGCGCCACAGTAGGTGTTTGTTTTTTTTTTTATTTTTTTTTTACGTTCTGGTTTTTTTTATTTTTTTGGGTGGCGCCTGGCTGGCCAGGCGCCACAGTAGGTGGTATTTTTTTTTTTTTTTTTTTTTTGCATATTTTTTCTCATATTTTTTTAGGTTTTTCATTTTGATTTTTCGTTAGCATATTTTTTTCTCATGCATATATAATTATAGTCTGCAAGGTTTAATAAAAACAATAATAGATAACTTTAAAATGATACCAACAAATGATTGATTAGCTAAAGTAGTAATGAAAATTGTTATACAATATACTGTAAACCTAGTTGAATGAAATATAATACAACAAATTCAACTTGAAAAAACATGCAAGACACAACAATTATATTGGCAATTAGAAACAACACAAAAAAAACCAGCTAGTGAATTTAATAGTAAATATAGCTACCTAGGGATTTGCCTAAACACATATTCACACCATTCCTCGATCACTTCATTAACCTGATGGTCTGTCAAAGCGTCACAACGTTGATCTTCATAATACTACAGATATATACAATCAGACACAAGTTAGAACGAATTGAAATGGTTGATCATGCATAATAATTCAATTTCATTAATTACATATACAATATGAAGTGCAACTAAGTGACTTACTTTTTGAGGAATAAATGGTTGATCATGCATAATAACATCCTTCATAAATTTCATGATATAGTACCCACAATCATTGTCATTAGGTTGGAAAGGGCACTGCAATAATATAATGCAATATTTAACTCTGTTCATGAATAAAAAGTGTTTACTAACAAATTCTAAGTAAAGTCAAATATCAATACCTGTATCTTCTTCCAAGGATAACTAAGGCGGGGGTCAGTAGCTTTAGAATAGTTTAACGCGACAGACAACCGATATGCAGTCAATGCGCTAACAAAAGAAACAGAAAATGATTACTTTTGATTATTCAATCACGTTCGCAAATATTTATACATAGGCACGTATACTTACCTACTGATCAATAGCATCATATCAAAACGGTTTTGTGGAAGACCATTTTGCAGAGGATCCACATAATAAATGCGAGGGCCTGAAGGTTCCGCTGGATTGATAACGATCAATATCCAATGGCGCCTAAAATATATTTTAAAAATATTTTTTGAACAATCATGTTATGATAGAAGTTAAACAATAAAAACAAAAATTGTACCAATAATAACTTACCCCGCATTATACGGCACTAAAAATAATGTATTTGCTGTCGCTTTCTTGGTAAAGTAATCTTTCAGCCCATTAGACTGCGCAGTCACATCTATTTTACCCTCATGATTACCAACGAGAAAAGGGTTGACAAATGCGAATTGGACCCTCTGTGTATCCATTAAAACGTCTTGGTCCAAATGCCTGGTATAAAACATATAGTGTCATGAGAAACAAAAGAAATGGAACGAGATATATTAATAACAGTGATAAACGATGATAGTGAAGTACCTTATCCAGATGTTGATAGCCGAAGCACCAACCCAATCACGAGCACATATGTCCTGCACGACCTCGGCAGTAATATAATCAACTAGACCACCAACCATGTAGATATGTCTTGGAATAGGTAATGCCACTATTCCCTCACCGATCAATTGTGGTGCAATCAATATTAATTGATCGAGATATGAGGTATGTCTTCTTCTGCTCTGTTGGCTGGCTGATGCTTTTGACTTGGGTTGTGTTGTTGAAGACTTTGAAATCTTACCCTGCGCAAATCAGAAAATTAAATCACAGTTCGAGATGAAAGTTCGAAGGAAAAGTGCAGGGAATTTTGAATGAACGACCTTTCCACATGGCTCAATAAGACCTATTGGCCAAGCAACATAGCCACCTACAACATCTGCCACCTTATTTTGCTCATCTTGAGACGGGATCGGTAAGAGGGCGTCTTCGTTCGTGCAGACGTCAACCCTAACCCGGAGTGTGTTATCGGGCAACGGTGAGTTATGCAGTATGTCCTCACCAGTGTTGTAGGCAACACCTACTGCAACCGCGTGCTTGGATGCTTGCTCGACATATAGCTTGCATTGAAATTCCCCCTACAAAAAATAGAGTTAATATGTTAAATTCACTTAATTATAATTTAACGTAAAGTTAAGTAGAAAATAAATTAATTACCGAAGGAAAAGGGACTTTAGGCATGGAATTGCAGCTATCTCTGAAACTTGGGCTATCACAGAACGGAACATTTGGTGTTGGCCTACCCTGGACCAACTGTTGTATTTGCGTTGTTAACAACGCATTATGTTCTTGCAGCAAACGCATTTGTTCGGTGAATTGTTCTTCTCGTTGTTCCTTGTAGCGCATTTGTTGTTGAAGTTCTTGCATTTGATGCTTGAAGCTAGACATCTCGTCACGTAGGTGGGAAACATCACTTCTACTCGAGCGCTTCTGACGTCCGAAGTATGCTGATGGGGTGACTGCAAAACCAGTACCCCGAACACGACCATCATACTCGGGTACTGGTAACGCTCTACTCAATAAATCGTCCCGACCAACATAGGTCGCCAACGCAGGATCCTCCTGTGTCATTTGTCGCTTTCCCAAAAAGAATTACAATAAAAATTAGTTATTATAAATGGAGTTCATTTAAGTAAAGCCAATTATTTATTGAACGCATAATATAATTGAATACTTACACAATATTCGGCTACTCTTCTTGCTTCCTCACTACGAATTTCACCTTTCTTATTTGTGACACCCTTGATCCACACCTCATGTCGTGGAACCTGTGTAATATCTGAGCCTGATTCTTGTATCTGCACATCGAAGTTAGTCGAATTTAAATGATATTCATACAATTTTTATTATGAATGAAATAATCATCAGTTCGTACCATTTGTTTTTGTAAATTTCCGTATGAAACAGGTCCTTGTGTGTATCGGTATTGCATGTTGGTCGCGTTAGCTCGATTCTTCTCGCTCAACTCCTAGTTAGATCAAAATGATTCATATAAATATATAAATGTTACTTACAAAAACGTACATTACACGTAATAGGGAAAAATAAACAAATCCCCTTACCAGGAAATCAGGAGTTGTATGTGTTTTGATAAACTCATCCCACATTGCTTGAGTGATGATTCCTTCGTACAATGGATAAGGCGGTGTAGTAATGATATCATCATTATCATCCCTCAAGAAATATTTGACGAGATCAGAACGAAACTTTCGCAAAATTTTTCCGGCTTTTCTCATTACGAAGTTCTTCCGATCATCATCAATAATAAAAACACTCTGTAAACAAGTCAAAAAACATATATCATATGTAAGATTGAAATGAAGTGAAACAAAGCTCAACTCCTAAATATATAATTAAGGTGTTACCTGTATTTCAGCCCAGATCCCATCCTCATAACTTTTCTTTACCATTTTCCAATTTTGAACTGTAATAGGGACTCTGTCTCGAACCGTAGTCCCGATGAAGTTATTTAACGAGGTACTGTTCTCCCCAACCGGGTTCCCAAGTTCATTCCACTCTACTTGTAACTTGATCCCGTTACTTCTCAGTCTGATCAACCTCGCCATAACTGTCCTGCCACGTCTGACGTTCGCCTCAAATCTCTGTCTACCAATGTGCCTGGGAACGTCATCAATGTCATCAGGTACGGGACTGGGAACGTCATCAATGTCATGATGTGGTGAGTCCATACTCCTGCAAGTGAAATAAACCAAATCAAAACATCAGTACACAATGGTCTTGTATGTCAATGAAAGCAAATTATTTTGAAATTTATAAAAACATACGTACAAGTAAATAAGTCAAGGCAATCATTATCTTTTCCTTTTTCTTGTCTGATTTAAAATTTTATTCTTCAGAATTCGTGTTGGATTGAGAATTGTGTTCCTGTTGACCCAAGTTCCCTCTTTATGATCATGTCTCACGTATAGGGGTCCATCTTCATCTTCATCTTCATCTGCATCTCCATCTATATCAATCTCTGCTGACCACAAATCCTCAAACGAAGGATCATCATTATTGATGTTCAAATATTCATTACTTTCAAAATCAACTTCTGCTTGACGATTCTTGTTGGATGGAAGTACAATAGACCAATTCTTCTTAGCAGGATCAGGAATGTAAAATGCTTGTTCTGCCTGTGCTGCTAAAATAAAAGGATCATCTTCATACCAAACCTTAGAAAGGTCCACTTGCACAAAGCCTAAGTCATCTATCCGCAATCCACTGTTGTTGTTAACCCACTGACATTTGAAGACAGGGACCCTGAACATAGAGTAATCTAACTCCCATATGCGTTCAATGACACCAAAGTATGACATTGATGCATAGATAGGGTGTGTATCTTTAGCACTGGATCTATGCCAAGAATCAGCAACAAGTGTTACCCCACTATTCTGCATCGTGCTCTGTTTATCATGGTCTTGTGTATAAAATGTGTAACCGTTGATTGCATAACCATTGTAAGATAATACATGTAAGCTCGGTCCCTTCGACAGGCACTTCAATTTTTCAGAAACTGAATCAGGATTCCTCTCCATCTCATCGTTAATACGATTTTTCAACCAGCCTGCAAATTGTTTATTGTGTTCTGTTGTTAATAAATTTTCATTCCCATCACCATGTACCAATCGGAGAGCATCCTTGTGTTCTTCTACATACGGTTCGACCTCATCAGTGTTATGTAGGACATACAAGTGGGCTTGATCCCGTTCAGTCACTGATATCGTTATTACATCACTCCCCGTTGTTCCTTTCCCTGATCTTCGGCCATCATGACGGGACTTGGGGATCCCTACAGGGTCAACATTTGATAGAAAATCAGCACAGAAGTCACTTGCTTCTTCAACCATGTAACTTTCAGCGATACAACCCTCTGGACGGTATCTATTTTTCACATACCCCTTTAATATTTTCATGAATCGTTCATTTGGGTACATCCATCTCAAGTACACTGGACCGCACAATTGAGTTTCTTTGACCAAGTGTACAGTTAGATGTACCATAATGTCAAAAAAAGAAGGCGGAAAATACATTTCAAGTTCACACAGAGTACACACAATCAGCCTTTGCAAATCTTGTAACCTGGTTGAATCAACCACTTTACTGCAGATCAACTTGAAAAACACGCAAAGTTTGGTGATAGTGTTCCTTAATTTTTTGGGAAGAATGGATCGTATACCAACCGGTAGGAAATTTTGCATGAGCACATGACAATCATGAGATTTAAGGTTCTTTAACTTCAACTCTTTTACCGATACAAGGTTCTTTATATTTGAAGAGTAGCCCTCGGGGACTTTAATTCCTTGCAGAAACTCACAAAACAATTTCTTCTCTTTCCTCGACAGAGTGTATGCAGCTGGCGGTAGATAGGTACGAGACCCTTGCTCAATCGGTGCCAACTCTTCTCTAATTCCCAAGTTCACTAAATCCAACCTCGAATTGACATTATCCTTGCTTTTTCCTTGGATATTAAGCAACGTGCCAATTAGACTATCACAGATATTTTTTTCTATGTGCATCACATCAAGAAAATGCCTCACATATAAAGACTTCCAATATGGAAGTTCAAAGAAAATAGACTTTTTCTTCCAACCGCTTGTCTCGATTTGTTTCGCAAAAGGTTTGCCAAAATTGTTCTCCAAGTCTTTTACCTTGGAATACACCTGGGAACCGGTCAACATCTTCGGCGGGCTACCTTCTTCTGCATCACCATTGAAAGGCTTTTTCCACTTCCTCCAACGATGTTGTGATGGTAAGAATCTTCGATGCCCCATGTAAACATTTTTCTTACAATGATGAAGTCGCATTGAATGAGTGTCATCTTCACATATAGGGCATGCACCATATCCTTTGACGCTGTATCCTGACAAATTTCCATAAGCAGGGAAATCATTAATTGTGCCAAACAACATGGCTTTCAAAGTGAAACTTTCTTCCATGTACCCGTCATACACACTAACGCCTTCATCCCAAAGCAGCTTCAAGTCATCAATTAAAGGAGCCAAGTATACATCTATATCATTCCCAGGTTGCCTTGGCCCAGAAATTAACATGGACAACATCATAAACTTGCGTTTCATGATTAAGTGTGGAGGAAGGTTATAAATCATCAATATCACCGGCCACGTGCTATGTGTGCTACTCTGAACACCGTGCGGATTAATTCCATCAGTTGACAGTGCAAGGCGAAGGTTCCTGACTTCATCAGCAAAGTCAGGGTACTCATGATCAATTTTTTTCCATTGAGGAGCGTCTGCAGGGTGCCTAAGCTTCGTGTCTTTAATCCTTTCATCTGCATGCCATGTCAACTGCTTAGCAGTCTCTGCATTACTATACAGTCGCCTGAATCTCGGAACAATGGGAAAATACCATAGCACCTTCAAAGGACTTTTTCCTTTCTTCTTCCTATATCGAGATGCGTTGCATTTAGGGCACTTCTCCAACGTTGCATACTGATTTCGAAATAATACGCAATCGTTAGGACACGCATGTATCTTCTCATATCCCATACCGGTTGTAGAGCAAAGAATTCGCTTTGCCTCGTATGTCTTGGTAGGAAGTACATTTTCTTCTGGAAGCATATCTTGCAACAGTTCAAGCAATGCGGTGAAACCAGAATCACTCAATCCGTAGCGAGCTTTAAAGTTATACAACTTCAACACTGCTAGCAATCTTGTGTATTTAGTACTTCCGACATATAATGGTTTCTCAGCATCACCTTTCAACTTCTCAAATTCGTTAGGGCAGTTATGAAGCACCCCTTCAACCATATTTACCATTTCTTCAAGACCATCATCTTCATCAAACATGCTTTGATCAAATTCATCCGAGGCACCACCCGTGGTATGCACCCGATCACTATATGCATCGTTGGTCTCACCATGCCTTGTCCATCGTATATATGTTTGATCAATACCATAACACACTAGATGATCTAGCAAATCAAGTTGACTAATCCGCTTTCCAAAACAACAGGATAAGCAAGGACATATGATTTTGCCAGGATCTTTTGTGTGCTCAGTTGCAAATCTAATAAAATCCTTCACCCCATCTATATATTCCCTTGAACATCGATTAGATGACATCCATTTACGATCCATCTATGGGCTTCAATCTATTTTTTTAAAAAAGTACGTGGTTAGATGTTGTATGACTATTGCATTTACTAATTACTTTTATATTCTCTTACCTTAATTAATTTATAATAACATACACCACATGAATCTTTATAATTGAAGCTTTCTAAGTCTTAAACTGAATGTTTAAATTGTCAAATAATTCATTAATTATTCCCAGGCATTATAATAATTTTTTACAACTTATAACAAAAGAAACCATATTTGCCACAATATATCATAGTTAAATTAGAAAACATTACAAGTCGATAAATAAAATACAAGTGTTAAGAATATATAAAGAATTATTTTGCTTATGCAATTAATCAATAACAATCATTAGAACACCTACAAATTATAACTATTAAATTTAACTAAAATCACATTTATAAGCTCAAAATTTAAAAAACATACCGTAAATAGAAGCTTCAATAGACTGATGAACTGAAACTACAAACACAAATTAAACATAAACAAATCAATAAGATATTTGAGGTTCTAAGTTATTTTTTTAAATAATAATATGTGTAATAAACATCAAAATATAATAAAATCAAATATGATTAGCTTAAATCAAAAAATATGATTCAGAAAAAAAAAATAAAGAAAATAATATAAAATGAAAAAGAAAGCATAATCCCAATATTAATTTTCTCCTTATTATATGTTTTTCCCCTTACGGTTTTAGTTAATATATTTAAAGTTAAACAATATAGACAAATTATATTTTATTTTATTAAATATTAACGTTGATATATATTGATATATTAAACTCATTTTATCCATATTTTAAAATTATTAAATAAGTTAATGACTCAATTAACGAATTATTCAATTTATTATCCTGATTTCAATTTTTCCTATTTTCATTGGGTTTAAATGGGATTTTCTCTATTATAGTTTAATCAAATAATACAAAAAATTATTTTCTTACCTCTACAAAATATATTGCACTAACACAAATATATATTAAATACGTGAAATAATGTTAAATAAATGATTTTGATTTTTGGAAAACAAATAATTTGAAGCAGTTTTAAAAGAAATAACAGTATTATTAAAAGTTAATTTGATTATCTAATTTCAAATCACTTGTATATTAATTACTGTCGTTCAAATTTATGGTTATATATAACATTTAATTCAATTCTTTCATTATTCTTGTAACTTGTTGCATTAATTTCTTAGAACTAGTGAGCTTGTAACTTGTTGCATTAATTCTTTAGAACTAGTGAGAGCTAAAACACAGTACACACGCCTACAATAGGGATCGGATAAGTCTCTAGTAATGGGAATATATATGTACACACACGCCTACAATACACACACGCCTACAAACAACACACACATTTGTACATTATATATATATATATATATATATATAGGTGTTAAATGAAATCATCTGCATCATTTTCGATTCTTCCTTTTTTTTTTTTTATGACAATAATTGCTAAAGTTGAAAGTGACATTTTGTTGTTATTCTCTTGCAACAACAAAATTATTGTCAACATAAAGTGACATAAAGTTGAACCAATTTAGAAGCAACATTTCCTATACGTACAGCAAATCACCTTTTCAATTATTGTCTATAATTTAGAAGCAAAATTATTCTCTTACTTGCATATGCCAACAAATGACTTATCCTTTACCAAAAGCAACATTTCCTATACGTACAGCAAATTACCTTTTCAATTATTGTCTACAATTTAGAAGCAAAATTATTCTCTTGCTTGCATATGCCAACGTACAAATGACTTATCCTTTACAATTATCATCAAAAAAAAAAAGCAACATTTCCTATACGGTGCAAAAGTAAATTTAACTATTTAAGGGTAAAATTTAAAAGCTCACATAGTGCAATTACTATGGAGGTGAACTATACTTTTTTTTTTTAAAATAAAATATTATCAACATTAATTCAAACTCTTTTAGGTTCAGCGCAGCTCATTAAAAACAAAGAAGTTATGGTACTAATCATTTTTATAACTCTATGATGACTTTATTAATATATCTCCATCATAATAAGTCTAACGCTAGAGGAATCATGAAAATTAACTTTCACAGTTTCACTTGAAAAAAAAAATTAATAAAAACAAAACGCAAGTTGAACTTACAGTTTGATCAGTACAGTGGAGTGGGGGACCACGTAATTGCCGTTGGTGACGCAATCTTCAGTGAGGGAAGGAAGAAATTTGAGCCACCAAATGAAGTGGGGACCAAAAACTTGTAGACAATACAAAGAAAAGGGAATAAAAGGGACAGGAGTGGGGTTGGCAGTTGGGATAAAACAAAGACGTGTGCTCGTGTGAATGTCGTTTTAAGAAGTGAAGAAAAGAAAATGGAAGGAAGGGGAGAGCACGCAGATACTGAAAGTGAAAATGAGAGAGTGAATGATTATTAAAGATATGAGAAAAAGGTAAAGAGAGGGAGGTGGGTGTCGGCACGCGGGAAATGAAAAGAGAATGGGGGGAGAGAGGCGGGAAACATTAAGGATAAGGGGGTGGGGCGGGGTGGGTTCTAATTGGCTGGGAAGGGATAGAAAATCCTAAATTTTATTTTTTTTTTTAAAAAAACAGGTCAGGGGTGGCGCCTGACCAGACAGGCGCCACCCCTGAACAATTTTTTTTTTTTTTTTGCCTAAAAATGGTCAGGCACCCGTGACAACAAAAAAAAATTTTTTTTTTAATAGGATCAGGGGTGGCGCCTGACCAGATAGGCGCCACCCCTGAACAAATTTTTTTTTTTTTTTTTTGATAGGATCAGGGGTGGCGCCTGACCAGATAGGCGCCACCCCTGAACAATTTTTTTTTTTTTTTTGTTAAAAGATTGAATAGGCATGCACCCGAACAACAATTTTTTTTTTTTTATTGAAAAAGCATCAGGGGTGGCGCCTGACCAGATAGGCGCCACCCCTGAACAAATTTTTTTTTTTTTTATTTTTAATACAATCAGGGGTGGCGCCTGACCAGATAGGCGCCACCCCTGAACAATTTTTTTTTTTTTTAATTTTAAAAGATTGAATAGGCATGCACCCGAACAACAAATTTTTTTTTTTTTTTTATGTTAAAAGATTGAATAGGCATGCACCCGAACAACAATTTTTTTTTTTTTTGAAAAAGCATCAGGGGTAGCGCCTGACCAGGCAGGCGCCACCCCTGATCCAGCCCCTGGTGTGGCGCCTGGCCCTCCAGGCGCCACAGCTGGTTCTATGTGGCGCCTGGCTAGACAGGCGCCACACTTAACCATAGCAGCTGTGGCGCCTATCCTTTTAGGCGCCACAGCTTGTATAAAAAAAAAACATAAAACTTTAAAAAAATAATAAATGAGCAGCTGTGGCACTTCATTAAGGAAGGGCCACAATATGTGCGCCACCTTTTAACCTTTTTGTAGTAGTGTAGTAATGAAATTTGTTTACTAAATAATTAATAACAACAAGTCAACAACAATACTTACAATTTTCTCAACAATTATATGAGATTGTTCATTCGTATAAGACCCGCTCCTCTTTTGGTGAGCAAACAACCACTTCTCTTCGCAACATATCGGAGATGGTAGAGAAAGAAGAACAGAAGGATCGGATTGAGCTGTTTCTTCCAATCTCTTCTGTTTGGCCACCAACAAGTCTTTTTCAGCCTTCGCATAACCCCTACGAGATATTGTATGGGGGCAATCATTCTTTCTACCACTCTCTTGGGCCTTTTTCCTTTTTTCCTGCGAATAAGAAATCAAAATTAAGTCCTTGTAAATCAATAAAGACAAATCATAATTCATAAGCAAATCAACTACAAAATAAGTCAATTCACCAATGCTTCTGGAGTAGTTCGAAGCCGTCTAAATTCTTGCCAAGTCTGTTTGTCAATAAAAGAATATTGATCACACAGATTAGGATGAGGCTGACCTTCTTCCACCTCGATATACACGTAATTGTTGGCTAGACTTGTCTTAAACTTCTCCAGCATTCAACACAATATGTTATTGTCTTGTCATACTTCACTCTTAGGAATGTCATAAGTGAGCTGGATAGTTTCCCAAATATGTTGTTTCACATTTTTATCCACATTTCTCCACTACTCTATCAAGATGCTAGGCTTGTTGCATGTTATGAGGCTGACAAAACTCATATACCGGCTTGCATTAGGCCCGATTGTTTCCAATAACTGTCAAACTCAATCAAAATCTTTTCCCCAGTATTCCGATTGAGAGGAATGTCTCCCAATCAGGTGGCTCTCCTACCCCTTCGTCTAGGGCGGTTACGTGGCTCTCTGTTTTCCTGGCTAGGAGCATTGCTAAGGTCGCTTTGATTTGGATTAGTTGGATCAGGAGTACCGTCACTAGGATGACTCATTATCTTAAAACACTTTAAGGACACTATTTAAAGATAGCTAGTGATGGTTTAAGGAAATTTTTCTACACTGCACTATCTACAAAGGCATCGTTCAAAAGCAATTCCCAAGTTATGAAAACATGAACAAATAATTAATTGCAATGCACAAGTTGAACATACATGCAAAAAAAGGAGGCAATGTCAGCACAAGTTGAATAAAGTTGAACATAATGCATTATGTGGTAGACTTAGAAGCAAAAATAGGAGGCATGTTTGAACAAGTTGAACAAACATAAATGCATTAGGAGGTAGACTCAGAAGCAACACCAAAGTTCATATCAAGCAATATCAGCACTACCTTATCTAGAGTTTTACTATATTGAACATGCAAAAATACAGAACCAAAATCGAACCCTTCTCATACACAACCAAAATAAACCCAAGTCCACAGAAGCATAAGGACATTAACTTTAGACATACATGCATTATGTAAAACTCTTCAGAATAATTAATGGTACCTTCAACCTTTGCTTGAGGATCCTCTTCTTTCTCTGGATTTGAATAGTCTTTGGCCACTTTACGATTCGAGTAAGCTCTCTCTTAGGAGGCAATGGACAGTTCTGAAAAGTGGGTTGACGACTTGCTGCAAGAATCGAACAAAGAAAATGGAGGCCAAGTCATCTCACAATTTCAATGAAATACCCAAAAACGAAACCATTAATTAAATTGAACGCCTGGAATTGATGTAATACCCCAAATTCTGAGACTTGAGGCTAGAGAATAAGCCTGAGATTAGTGGACTGCTAAGCCCTGGTTTAGCAGGATCCTAAATTGTGATTAAGAGATAATGACTCCAAAAGTGGATGTCATTAGTGATAAATGAACCCTTTTGGAGATATGATGTGAACCATGATTTGTATGCGCGTGAGCAACGCTAAAACCCTGTATTTAAGTTCAATTATGGATTATCCTCTAAATTGACTTAAAATAGAGGGAAGGCACATAATGTGGTGATATGGAAAGATATGAAGTATTTGGTGGTGATTCAAGAGAAATTGCCATAATCAGGGGCAAAACGGTAAAGTTACCAACCAATTGGTAAGTTACAGAAGAGGAAACTCATTGGTAACTTCAAGATCAATGGTTAGGATTGAATTGTGCAAGAGATCAAAGGGTGGAATTCCATGTGAGTGTGCTCATGTGAACTCATGAGAGGTGTGGCAAGATTGTGACAAGTGTCACAAAATGAACCATAGGATGTGGTCAAAGTGTCAAAATCATTTCCTCTTCCCTCTCCCTTTTTCAAAGTCGGTTATATGAGCTAGGAGGGACTAAAATCTGATATCTCATCATCTTTTCTCTCTCTCCTCAAGCTCAAAAACGTCCAAGCCATAGAAGAGGAAAGAGGAAGGAGAATCAATGTGAAGGTAAGCCATTTTGACCTTGTAGATGACTGCTATTGCTCAAAACCTCTTCTTTAATGTTGTTCATAGTGATGAGAGCTTCATTGCTATGGTTTTAGATTTGTGAAAGGAGGTGTTTGATGGCTTGAGGAAAATTGGAAAGATGAAGAATCAAGGAATTGGTTTGGGAAAGAGGAAGAGGTGAGTATTTGAAGCCTTTTGATCTAAGTTTTGTGATTTGTGGATGAGTATTGTGAATTTTAGTTTTTGCCCTGATTTTGGTGGAATTGTGAAATGCATGAATTGTCATATGTTTTGGTTTGAAAATGGTGTTTTGTTGTGTAATTTGGTCATTGGAATTGTTTTGGGAACTTGAGATGGAAAATTGTGCAATGTTGAGTTGAAATGTGATATTGTGTGACATGTTGCAATTCATTGTGAAACATGTCAATATAATGTGAATTTGATTGATTTGGAGTTTCCAATGGATTCCTTGTGCAAATTTATGTGGAAATGGTATTTGGTGTGAATTTGGGAACCATTGGAATCATTGGTGCAAAACTAGAATTCTGTCTTTTGAAGTTCTGTTCTGAGCAGTCAGTTTGTGTGAACGTTTTGAATGGGCAAATAGTCTCTAAAAATTCTGAAACTTTCCAGTCTTGAAGCTCCCATCTTAAGCTTCAAAATGGACATATAATATGTGTCATTTCGTTATGTGAACTGGGATTTATGTTTGTCCAAATTTTGAGGACGAAACTGGATTCTGTTTTTGAGTAATGTTGGATTTTGAGTAAATCTGGATTTGTGTGGTGATTTCCAGTAATGCGCCATATTTTTCCTATGAAGAGGACCTGAATAGATTTCATTTGGCTTTGGGGTCACCTCATTTCGATTTTTTTGAAATTAGTTATGAATTTTTGAAAATTCCTTGGCTGCAGAAGAAAATCCTGGCTGCAGCGCAAAAGTTTCGGTGCACGTTTTGGCCGCAGCCAGAAACCTTCTGTGCGTGTTTTGGCTGCAGCCAGAGGGTCTTGGCTGCAGCTAACCCCCATTTTCAGCAATTTGTGATTTTGAAAGGTGATTTCCAACCTAGTACGTCCCAATCCTTTAGGCTTTCGTTGAGCTTATTTTAGCCACCTAAAGGGTGTGAATGGTAACCAACTTTAAGTGATATAAAAGTAAGGATTTGGAATTGAGATTGACCCTATATCCTTGATTTGGTTTATAGGGTTCAGTATTCGTTTGGATCGCGAGTAAGCGGAGCTGGAGCATACGTGGAAAGAAAAGTGTAGGGAACTTACCTCTCTTGCATGCTTTGATATTTGTGTTTGTGTATTGATGTATGTATTGCTTTGCTGGATTATGTGAAACATGTATGAATGATTGTAGCTCTGTTTCTAGTTATGCTATGGCCATGAGTATGTTGTTGAAACATTAGTCACGCAGATATGTCATTATGTGAACATGAGTTATGTATTGCAAGCATGTCATGCATTAAACACATATCATTCATGCATATAGGTATTTGTTTCCTACTGAGATTCTCTTGAATCTCACCCTCCCCTACCAACATTTTAGACAGGGTAGGTGGATCGAGGATGCAGCAAGCAACCAAGGGCGGCGAAGACTACTTCGGGTTGTCAATTTGGTAGTTGGTTATCATTATGGTTGGGATTATGTATATTTGGATATTGTACATGTTTCGAATGTATATTTGGTTAATTGGGATGAGAATTTGTGTAATCCCCATTCGAAGAATTGTAAAGGGTGAATATGCCCTGTAAGGCTTGAATTAATGTAAGGAACCCAGGATTGCGGATTATTACATTGTGTACTCTGATATATTTAAATGTGATTTATCTTCGTGTAGTAATTGTATTCGGAATGTGAATGTGAGACCAGGTTATAAATGATTTCGAAAGATATTTATGAAAACCCCGTCTGGTATATGGGTTTGTAAACGTTATTTATTTGTTATTGGTCTCTATTTCACTTTACTCGTGTATTTCGGATATAATTACGGAAGGGGGTTACAACTGAAACATAAACCTGACAATAAAAACGAGGTTGAGAATGAAAATCAGAGGGAACAAACGACGATAGCCTTACGGCAATGTATTCAATCGTAAATCTTTGTTGACGGTGGTGAAGTTAAGGACGGAGGAGAGAAGGGGAAAGGAGGAGCTGCCGTGAACCGGCGGAGTGGTTTTGCTGATATGCTTGAGTCTCAAATTTCAGAGTTAAAATTAGGCATGTTTTGAAATCCAGGTCAGTTTTAAAACCGATTGTAATTAACAACCGGTCTTAAAAGTAATATTTAAGACCATTTTTAATTAGAAACCTATCATAAAATTAATATTTAAGACCGGTTATTAATAAATAACCGGTCTTAAAAAGTTTCTATTTTTAAGACCGGTTATTAAATAATAACTTGTCTTAAAGTTTTAATATTTAAAACCGGTTTTTATGTAAAGCAAGTCTTAAAAATAATAACCATTTTATTTTTTTAATTGTCTTTAATTCATATAATATTTTCTAGCTCGGTTATCTTTAGAACCAGTCTAGAAAATATATTACATGTATATATTTTTTTAATTGTATATATTTTAAGACTGGTTTTCATTACAACCGATCTTGAAATTATTTTTAAGACTGGTTTTAAATATAACCGGTCTTCAAAGTAATTTTAAGACCGGTTATAAATATAACCGGTCTAAATATTTCATAATAATTACAAAAATGCCACCGATCATATTTTTAAGACTTTATCCGATATAACCAGTCTAAATATTTCAGTCTAAAAACCCTTTTCTATACTAGTGATATGAAATAGGAATATATTCATATGACTTGTGTAGTCTTACTGAGTTCCATAAATCTTAATGCATAATTAATTGCTTAAATTCATATAGGAATATATTGGATTAGCAATTAATTATAGAATTGTTTAACCTTGGAAGAGCCTAGTAATTGAATTAGGGAAACTCGACTATCAATCATGTGGAATAAATTGGGCTAGAATAAATAGGTGATTCAATCCAAAATTTGCTAAGTGAAATCTAATTCTTAAGACTTTTCTCATAGTTGCTTTCATGTCAATTGCATTCATATTTAATTATTTTTAATTTTGTAATCTCAATCACCAACTAATCAATCGACTAAATAGAGTTAAAATTACTCACTTTGGTAATTAGTGATCAATCATCATGGGAAAAATACTCTACTCACTTCTGTATTACTTAATTATGACAGTGTACACTTGCACTATTTAATAGACCATTTATACTCATAACCAGGGCCTTTGTCATAATCTACTTAGCGTGAGTCAAAGCACAGATAAAGACAACTGGCTGATATTTTACTCTTAAGAATGTCTAATTGTAAGAAGAAGGATTTATAAATACAGAAGAAAAATCTTAAAGCAAAACTTCGAGCAAAAAGGGAAGGTAACTGCTATGCCGTTGATATGAGTAAACATGTTTATGGAAATTGCTTCCTAAGTAATGCCGACAAAAGTTGGTTATAGCATAAGAGACTAGCTCATGTCAATATGCAAAAGCTAGGCAAGTTACTCAAAAAGGATCTAGTAATTGGTTTACCCAAATTAAATTTCAATAATGATTTAATTTGTGATGCATGTCAGAAGGGTAAACAAACAAAATCATATTTTAAATCAAAAAATGAAATCACAACTAATAAACCACTTCAACTGCTTCATATGGATTTAGTAGGACCAGCATGAGTCAAAAGTCTCAGTGGCAATTTATATTCATTGGTCATTGTTGATGATTTTTCTATATTTACATGGACTATTTTCTTATCATCGAAGGATGAAATCTTCAGTGAATTTATTGTTTTTACCAGGAAAGTTACACGTATTAGGACAGATCATGGTAGAGAATTTGAAAATCATGCCTTTGGAGAATACTATGATACCAACGGCATTGATCACAACTTCTCTGCACCAAGGACGCCACAACAAAATGGAGTTATATAAAGAAAGAATATACTTCTCACTAAGATGGCCAGAGCCATGTTGAATTAATAGAATGTGTCACAAGTTTTATGGGCAGATGCTATGAGCACTGTATGCTATATTTCAAATACGTAGATATCGAGGATCAAACATGTAGATTAGGTCCACCTAGGGCCTAGAAATATAATAAGAGTCATCCTTTAGATCAAGTCATAGGAGATTTAAATGAGGAGTAAAAACTAGAAACAAAGTGTTAAACGAAGTAAGTTTTTCTGCATTTATTTTAGATATTGAACCTTTAAACATTGATGAAGCCTTATTAGATAATGATTGGGTAACAACAATGCAAGAACTCAATCAATTTGAAAGAAATTGAGTTTGGGACTTGATACCTAGACCTAAATATCACCCGATGATTGGTACTAAATGGTTATTCAAGAACAAACTTGATGAATCTGTAATAATTGTCAGAAACAGGGCAAGATTGGTGGCCAAAGGCTATAATCAAGAAGAAGCTATTGATTATAAGGAAATGTATGCTCCAGTAGCAAGATTGGAAGCTATACGAGCACTCTTAGCCTTTGCGTGCATTAAAGGATTCAAACTTTATCAAATAGATGTAAAGAGTACATTCTTAAATCACTACTACAGAATATACATATTACTACCCTAAAGGACTTCCCTTTTTTAAAAAGGGACGCCAAAAACACTAAAACTTTAAATTTCGCTCTAAAAATTTGATTTTTGTACCATAAGGAAACTTTAAGCGCCCCTAATACCAGTGGGGACGCCTATTTTCCACAGCCAACATTGTGCGTTGTTCGTTACTAAAAGGAGTGAGCTTCGAGGATTGAATTGTGGTTTTCCTCAGTAATTGTGCATCTGAATCATTTTTAGATGTGAGTATATGTATACATCTATTTATATCAATATGTATCTGTATATAAGTTAGAGAGGGGAAAAAGAAAAAACAGAGGTGTGTTTGTTAATTTCAGTTTATCCTTAATTTGTGTTTGATAAATGTGGAGATTTAAATTTAAAAATTGAATAATTAGGTAGGGTTAATGTATCATAGACCAAATTATGGATTGTGACATTCTTGAGTGCCCATTAGTTGTTTTATGGATTGAATGAAAGAAAAGGGACTTATTTAAAGGAATGCTAGTGAAGTATCTTGAGGGAGGAAAAAAAATATAAATACAATTATGCATGATTGTGATTCAAACTGGTTTAACGATAAAACTTTAATGGATTAATATGATGTTTGGGAGTTTATGGTCGCTAGTTTGTGAATATATATGTTCATTTTAAGTTAGTTTGGAAGCCTATAAAGTGTTTGATAAATTGTATGATGTATAGAATTTAATAATTGGGATATATAAAGTGTGAAATGTTGGGTGAAAGAACTTAATCAGATTAAATTCACAAGCATGTTAAAGTGGCTTTAGCATAATTATAAAGTATAGAAACCACATAGTATGAATCTTAAAACATGGAAAAAGATTTATATGCATCATAGTGATAAAGAAATCAAGCGGCTTGCTTGGTGAAATAAGTCTTATGGTATGCTTAAACAAGGAAAATGAAAGATGAAGACTATTGAGTTATTAGATAAAAAAATTAATGTTGTTGGAAGAGATTTGCTTTTTCTTTACAAGTATGAATGTGTGGCCATGCAATTTAATAAAGAAAATGAGCAGTAAAATTATCTTGATTTTTAGATGGATGTCTAAATCTTGAGAATAAATTAAGTAAAAGAATTATATTGAAGTGATGATATTATTCTATTGGCTAAGTGGTTAGGTGACCACAAGGGTGATTGTTTTGGGAGTTTTAGAAAGAGTGAATTATATCTCGGGAATACACCAGGTGAGTGAATAGCGTCCCACTATAACTTTTATTTGAATTATTTCATTTTCATATTTATATTGTAAAAAATAAAGAACAAGGATCTTATTTAATGTTACTTGCTCTTCTTGAGTTTTCTATATAAATTTTTCTTGCACTTTGAACTTAAAAATGATCCTCTAATATGTAAAGTATTTGATAATTGTGATTCATGCATGAAGATGGTGAAAGGATTGTTTCTAAAAGGAAAGATGCTGAATTATATTGAAATGAAAGAATTTGAAAGATATAGACTCCATGCATGCTTAAAAGTAGTTTTGAGTTATTATATGCAAACCTTCATGCTGGGATCACTTATATGAACATTGTCCTGAACATGAATTGCCTTTATTGGTTTAGTTTCATTTAAATTAAGTTGTGATGGTTTGTTATTTTGATTTTGCGATGTCTAAATTTTAAGGGGAAATGCTACCAAAATTTTGAAAAATAAAATAGTAAAAGGCAATCCCAATGTCGACAATTATTCCAAACTTGAGTTTTAATGGGAATGACGTAAGTAGTAATAAAATAGATCATAGTTGGATGAATACTTTGAGAACAAGTAAAGAATATGAGAATAGACTTGTTTCAGACTTTAGACGTCCCCACTTTAAACTGGGGATGTCTAAAGTGTCCCTAAAACTTTAGATGTCCCAAGTTTGAAGTAGGGACGTCTAAAGTCCAGCCTATACACGTCCCCTGTTTTACGAACGTTATTGACAATTTTTTCTACATCGCTCAAATAGACTTCCCCCTACTTTCAGGCGTTAAAATGCTTAAAATGGATGTTAAAAGCATTTTTTATAATAGTGAATGGTTATGTTATGGAAGAAGTATATGTAGAACAACCTCCAGGTTTTGAGGATGTAACTAAACCTGATCATGTTTTCAAACTAAGAAAAGCTTTATATGGTCTAAAACAAGTCCATAGAGCATGGAATTGAAGACCTAGTAAATTCCTTATTGATCAAGGTTTTGTATGAGGAAAAGCCAATACAACACTGTTTATAAAATGAAAACGAAATGATATTTTGATAGTACAAATATATCTTGATGATATTATAGTCGGCACTAGTAATGATCTTTTGTGTAAAGAATTTTCTGAGATAATGCAGGGGGAATTTGAGATGTTAATGATAGGAGAACTAAATTTCTTTCTTGATTTGCAAATCTAGCAAAGGAAAAATGGAATATTCATATTTCAAACAAAATACCTGAAGGAACTATTAAAGAAATATGGGATGAATCAAACAAATGGAGCAAACATGCCTATGAGCTCAATTATGTTGCTTGATGTTGATGTCAAAGGAATAGACTATAACCTCACTAAATATATAGGAATGATTGGTTCATTACTATAACCCCCTTACCGTAATTATATCCGTTTATGAAATTTAAGTGAAATAGAGACAAATAAGACAAAAACAACATTTATAATCCCTCATCTTCGAGATGGGGTGTCCAGAAAAGCAGTTTAAAAATATAGTTAATCTGGTCTCACATTCATATTCGAATACAATTACCTGTGCAGTAAAATCACATTCATAAATATCAGAGTGCCCAACTAAAATCCTGGCAACCTCGGGTTACATGTATATATATAATGGATGTATATTTTCCCAAAATAGGGGATTACATATCCAAAATAATATTTACATCCCAAAATATATACAATAATCCCAAGCTAAAATAGACAACCAATAGTTCAAATGTAAAATGTCTCTACAAGGTCCTAACCGCTCTTGGTTGTCTGCTTCTCCTTGGAGCCATTTGCCCTATCTGATGGTTAGTCAAAGGAAAGAATGAGATTCAAAAGAATCCCAGTAGTAACAAATCACTCATACAGTATGTAAACACATAGCATGTACGATCATGTTCAGCAGCAACACAATGATTCATGGCTCACGCCATAAACGACAGCACTCACAGCTGCAATGACAATGCGACAGCTTTCGCTGTAATCACTATGCTGCTTTCACAGTAAACACTATGCAGCAGTGGCATCACAAGGCACAAAGCATCACAAAGCAGCAGCATCAACACCATGCATGATAAACATACATGCAATGCTTTACACATAGTATAAGAGAAAGAGTCACTACCTTATTCTTTCCTGACGTTCCTCGACATAATGGGTTTATGAGTCTAGCAAATGTCAAATCCTATAACCAAATTAAGGACAACCGATCAATATCTTTTCCAAATACATATTTCCATAATACACTAGGTTGGTTATCATTTGAACTCTTTAGGTGGCTATTAGACACATACACAGATGCACAAGGGTTGGGAGAAACTACTAGGAAGACCCCTTTTTCAAAAATAGAACACTAATTTTTGGCTGACTTACTCGAGTAAAGTTGACCTCACTTGAGTGATGAGAGACTTGCACTCGAGTTAGAATGGCTCTCACTTATGAGTGTTTGATAGTGAGCAACAACCATGGCCAGAAAATACTCACATCACTCTAGCATGAGGATTTACATTCGAGTGATGACTCCAAATTCACTCGAGTCCCTAAAAGTGCAACACAGGAAGTGCTTGTCCGAGAGCACAGACAACTTTAGAGGAAAAAGTTCACTCGGGTACTATCATTATCACTCGAGTGAGAGCACCTCACCTACAGTGACAACTATACTTTTTGGAAATTGGCCAGCGAGTGCATACCCGAGAGCAACCCTAAACATGAACTCACACCTTCACTCGAGTGAACCAATGCTCACCCAAGTGATCACCAATATCACTCGTGGGTTAAGAAGTGCACTCTTATTTTTTATCAGAAAACCAAGTGAAATGCAGAAAGAAAAGGGAAATTATACTGTAGCACTCGAGTGAGACCACCCTCACTCAAGTGATCTTATCAGATTGCTAGATCGCAGCAACTGACAGAAATTCCCAGATTTGCCAAAACTGATCCCAATGGTTCCCAAACTCAACACAAAGCTCATTCCCATTTAAAATCCCAGAAGCAACCCATAAGTAGCCTCAAAATACTCAAAAACCCATCATAACAATAATCTTACTCTTGGGTCTCTATAACAAACATAATACCCAATTCCATTCAACTCACTTCCAAAATCTAAAACCATATCCAACACTCAAATAACTTCACAATAAACTAGTTCCAACATCATTCATCATGTAATTCATGCATTCAAAAATTGGCATAAAACCAGAACAAATTCTAGAATTTACCATGCTCAACCAAAATCATAATAAATATACCAAAATGATCTAAATGCTTACCTTTTCAATTTATTAAAGCTAAATCCTTGGTTTCTTCAACTTCCCAAATTCCTCAAACTCTTAAACACCTCTGCTCAAATATCTAAAACGACCAAAATAATGCTCTCAATGATGTGCACAACATTAGAGAAGAGGTCTAGAGCATTAGAGGTCAACAAAGGTATCAAAATCTTACCTTTCTTTTCCTCTCTCTTCTTCAAGCTCGCTAGAAATGGAGGATGAGGAGATAGACGATGAGAGATGATAATGATGATGAAGAGTGTAGAATTTTTCCCTTGGTCCATGCTCAAAACCGAATAGGAGAGAGAAGAGAGAGAAAAGTGAATGTATGACTAATGGACATGATCCTTTGGTTCATATAATGCCACTTTGGCATAATCTTGTTCACTCTTCTATGAGCTCAAATGGATGTAAAGCATACAATTCCAAGCCATTGAAAATGAATCTTAACCTTTGATCTTTAGTCACCAATGAGTTTCCTCTTTGACAACTGACCAAATGGTCAAAAAATTTCCAATTTTACTTTTTTGCCCCTAATTTTTACTATGCTTAATAAATTATCACCAATTACATTTATATCAAATTCACATCACATTTCTACAAAAGTGTTTAATTACACTAATTACAATCAATTCCAAAGTTATTAGCCCTTAATCTCAAATTGGGTCATTACAATTACTGTATCTCATGGTAAGTAGATCTGACATCCAATTCAGTGTTGGTATGTGTGCAAGATATCAATTAACCTTAAAGAAATCACATGCTGAAACCAGGAAAAGAATCTTCAGATATCTTGCCAACACAGCAGACTTAGGTATCTGGTATCCTAAGGGAGGAAATGAATACCTAGTTGCATACTCAGACTCTAATCACGGAGGATGCAAAACAGATAGAAAGAGCATCAGTAGGCAATGCAAGTTTCTTAGAAGCTCACTTGTATCATGGTTTAGTAAGAAACAAAACACAATGTCTCTTTAATAAACGGAAGCTGAGGATGTCGCAGCATCAAGTTGTTGTGCACAAGTACTGTGGCTGAAGCAACAACTACAAGACCTTGGTATATACTTGAATGAGATACCTATCTAATGGCTTGGTAAAGAATCCAGTTCAACATTCCAAAACCAAGTATATCAATGTTAAATATCACTTCATTAGGGATCATGTTCAAAAGAAGGATGTCAAAGTGATATTCATCCCAACTCATCTTTAAAAGCATATATCTTCATAAAACCCCTCACCAAAGATCAATTTCTATTTATAAGAAGAAAATTGGGAATGGTAAATCCCAACGAATTGTAAGTTGTTATATGTTAACAAGTATAATTGGATTATGTTTTGATGATAACTTACTTAAGCATCGGAGTATCTAGTAGTTTGTTTTTATAGGACCTTGATACTCTGTTATGTGGTAAGAAGAGCAGAGCTAAATAGAGATGTTGGTCAGCACAACATCACTCGAGTGACCACTTTCAATGATTAAGATATCACTCGAGTGATAACTAGCAGTGATGGTTGCATCACTCAAGTGACCACTCGAGTGATGACCTGGAAAGTCAGGGCAGTTGACATTAATTCAAATTGAAACAATATAACGGTTGAATTTAAACAGTTAGAAGTTGAAGAGACTAATCACTCTAGTCATGTCTCATAATTACTTGAGTGAGCACTCGAGTGATCATTAGTGTAGATGATATTACAACCAAGTTTCAGCTTGATTCTGCCATCCAATGCCTATAAATCATAAAGGAAATTTTCATGGATTATTACTAAATTATTAATGGTAGATATGATTTAAAATTGTATTAATTTTTAATTGCTTGGCTTGTTCACTCGAGTGTAACCCAAGATCACTCAAGTGATGTTGGGCACAGTAGGTTATAGCATTCAGAACTCTGTCATTTTCACCAAATCACTTCTAGTGACTCTCCCAGTGCTCTGCCAAAAATCTTTCACAATCAATTACCTACTCCATTACAGATAAAACCCTGTGAATTCTATCTACAGAAACACCCTAAATCCTTAGAATCTCTCTGCCCTAACATCCAACAGGCAGAAAATAAAAACGGTGGAAATAGAGTTTTGGTGCTTCAATCTCCACTGGCCAGAACAAAGATGCCTCGTAATGATCCTTCTAAGTCTTCTAAATCTCCTCTATCTCCTTTACCCAATAAATAAAAGAAATCGCCATCACAAAAATCAAAATCTCATCTTAAGCCAAAAGTGCTTAATAAAGCGCCACCAAAACCATAACCTAAAGCTAAGGGGGTTGTGATTCAAGAACTGAGGGTGATAAGAGAAAAGTCCAATCTAGAACCTTCAGGAAGAGGAGAAATAAAGGCCCCCTACTCTACCCTCTATGGATTCCTCTGATACTCCCTCTTGGACAGAGAAAGGACCCAAGGGACCAAAATACAATGTGAAGATTGCTAAGGCAATGGCAAATATATTAGAGGAAGCCTTTCAATCCAAGGGAGACACATAAAGAACCTCTTTAAAGCCTTCAAAATCTCATCCAAAAGTTACAAATGGAGGAATTGAGGAACTAGATGTCAAGGTACCTCCAAAAGGCTTCATCATGAACAAACTTGATAGATAAATGAAGTTCAAGGAGTACTCCTCTTAGAGAAAAATGTGTAATATGTATTATGTTGATCTTCAAGTTCTCTATAAAGCTATTAAATATGATTTGAGTAACTATCTAGAGAGCTATATGCCATGGTTTTTTTGTAAACATGCCCTATTGCACTAAGGTTGTTGGACATTTTAATTGCAACCTTGAACTGGTAGAGTATTGCCTAAGTCTAGCTGTAGAGGAGGAATTAGAAACCAAAGTAAGAGGGAAAGAATTTACAATCTCTGCCTCCAAGATAAATGATTGGTTATGAATAAAAGAACCACTAGAGGATAACTTGGCTAAGCTCAATTCAAACAAATATTTAGTAATATGAGGCTCGATGAGAGAGTATGACCTTTAATCTTCAATCCAAGCGACATGTATGACTTGCACATAGTGCTTTGGTACATATACTCTCGAGCTATAGTGAACAAGTCCAACAACTTCACACATTTCATCGATCGGGACTACGGGAATATGGCCTCAATACTTCTGAAGGAGAAGAGGAACTTAGGAGAAATGATTTTCTCAAAGATCAAGAGGTACAGTTCTCAGGAACTAGAACTACACCGATGCCATTACCTCAGATAATCTCCTTATTGCTAAATGAGAATAAGATTTGGTACCTAGAGCCTACTAAGCAAATTGAGTAACTTTTTCTGGATGGAAGGAACCAAATAAAAAAGCTTGGGATTGAGATACCCTTGAAGAAGCCTATGGGGTCAACTCCCAAGAAAAAGAAGGCTTCTAAGGCTGAGACTAGCAAATTAGATGATACTCAGTCCTCTGCTCCTGCTACTACCTCACCACTATCCTTCTTTGGGTCTACGATCCAAACTTATCTGAGAGAGGTACTTAAAGGATTTCATATGGACATAGCTAACACAAATGTTAAATTGATCATCCACATGAACTTCAAGATGGAAGAGATGGTTGAGTACATGAACAACTATAATCAAGAGGTGTTAGCACAGCAAGAGGCTCAGACTAATGCTTTGAACAAAGTTGCAAGTATTTTTCGATCCCTTCATGAGAAGGCTGATGCCTTGACATCGAGCACGTTGACTCCTGGCACAATTATCCCTGCTTCTATACCGGTCTCTGCCTCTATTCTTGTATCCGATCCACCTCCTATCATCCCTCATACCATACCTAGTAATGTCATCTTCACTATAGCCGATCCTTCCTCATCTACTCAGGTTGACATTACATTAGATGAGTAGGACACCGTTCAACCTAGCCCAGTGACCCCACCAGTAGCCTCACCTGTAAGTATTGAGCCACTCCTTCAGTCCCCTTCTCACCATTCACAACACTCATATGACACTAAAGAGTTGACGGACACTTCACAATCGCCTTCACCGCTACTACCATAACACCTTCCTCTCTGTGTACCCCAGTCGCAAGATTCACTTTAATGTTATTAATGATAAAATCAATGTAATAGAATATTAATAATATTTGGATGCTTTCAAAGCTTGTTTCAAAAATGGGTCCACGTTACTTCCTTTTTGTGCTTCGTATGATTCTAGAATCATGCTTTAATGGAATGGTGCAATATAAAATACGACTCCCGGGTGCAATATAAAATGCGACTCCCAGTCTCCCATCCTTAGGATGTGATTTCAAAGCTTTAATGGAATGGAGCAATATAAAATACGACTCCTAGTCTCCCATCCTTAGGATGTGCTTGGTTGGAGGGGAGGGGATTGGAGAAAATGCCTCCCCCTCAGTTTTTTTGAAATTTTGGAGAGGAGGGGACCCAAATCATCCCTCCCCTCCTCTCCAAAACCCCATTTTTGTTCCCCTTAAAATTGGGGGTTTTAATGGGGAGCCAAAATTTTGTATCATTTTTTCCTTATAATTTATATAATATTCTAATAATACCCATGATGAAAAATATTATAATAAATAAAATATTATTAATATTAAAATATTTTATTATAAAATATATTTAGAATAAGAATATATTATTAGAAGAAAATTATTACAATTTAAAATATATTATTAAAAAATTATTTTAATAAATAATATTTTAAATAAAAATAATTATAATAATAACCTATGCTATTATAATTTTAAATACAAATGTTATTATAACAAAAAAATTATATTATTAAATTAAATTAAATAAAAATATATTTTTATAATTTAAAATATTAATATGAAATAAAAATTAAGAAAATCATATTTTTATAAATAAAAAATATTATTATAATTAAAACATATATTATTATAAAATTAATTTCAAAAGTATATTATTTTATTTGAAAAATACTTACCTCAAGTTTTTTGTATCAATTTTGTCAAGTTTTTCAATCACATATAACCACATGTCCTATTTTTGAATTGTGGGTTTATAATTAAATGATAATAATTCAAGAATAGGAGACATGGTCACATGTGATTAGAAGACTGGATAAATAGATATAAGAAATTTAAACCAAGTATTTTTTATAAAAATTATATTTTCATAAATAAAAATTATTATAATCATGAAATATGTTAATATAATTTTAAATAATAATATATTATAATAAATAAAAATATTATTATAATTAAAAATATATTACTTTTATAATTTTAATAAAAATAATATTTTTATAATTATCAATATATTATTAGGAAATTAATTTAACATAAAAATATATTATTAGAAATAAAAAATACTATTATAGTTAAAAAATATATTATTATAAAATTAATTTAAAACAAAAATATATTGGTAAAGGTAAAAAATATTATTCGATGTTTAAATATATTATTATATTATTTATAAAAGTTGTAAATTAATTTATATAATTTATAAATAAAAATTATAACCAAATATATGAGGGTAGAATAGTAATTGCCATTTTTCCTCCCTTCCCTTCCCCTCTTAAACTAAACAATGGATTATTAAAAAAAAACCCCACCTTTCCTCCCCGCCAACCAAACCAAACAAGGTAACCCCTACCATTTTCTTCCATCCCCTCACCTCCATCCCCTCCCCCTCCCTCCCCTTCGTTTTGAACCAATTAACAAGCCCTAAATATAAGTACAATTTTCCGCATATGGCTAGTTCTTTTTATAAATAACACTTTGTACTTGTCTGAAAAAATTTAACCTTTTATTTTATTTTTACTTGCAATTAATTACACGTCTCTCTTATATAATTTTTCTCACATGTTTTATTGATATATTTTTGACACATTCCCTCTTTCACTTCTCTTTTCCATAAATAAAGGTTATTTTGGGGAAAAAATACATTTTTTACACATTTGTTACATTTACAAATTTTAACATAACATTCTAGAACACAATATTTGCAACTTGCGTCTTAGATTATTTTTTAAAAGAAAAAAGAGGTAACAAAAAAGCTCCGTGAACACACTCTATGGCTCATATAGACATGTTCTAACCGTGATGACTTCTGATATCCAACTCATCTGTGTTAGATCCCATATGTTTTGATGATAACAAAGATTGGACTAATGATAAAAAAGGATATGATAACAAATGAATTTGAACAAAGTAAATAAATGGCAAAGCATTAGTTGAAGTAATCACTAGAGTAATGAAGAAGAACTGAGAGGAAGAACAAAGGAAGACCATCACTAAGACCATCACTGGCAGTTGTATATGTTTACTCGAGTGATCACTCGAGTAAGGAACATTGTTACTCGAGCAGGCACTAGAGTAATGTTGAAAGAAAATGTTTTCTAAAGCACTACCAAAATTTGGAGGAAGTTACTCGAGTAACACATGAAAAAAGGCTTTACTTGAGTAGCCACTCGAGTAACCAAGGCAAAAATCTTCCAGTAGCTCTCGGCCAAGAAATCCAACAATTTACTCAAGTAGCCACTCGAGTAACCATGTAAGAAAAAGGCATAACTCGAGGGAGCACTCCAGTAATCTCCAGAGTTATTTGAAGCATTACTCGAGGGGTCACTCGAGTAATCAGGGAAATAAAGAACAAGTACTCTCGGCCAAGAATTTGATTCAATTACTCGAGTGAGTAATCAAGTAATCTGGAAAGTTATTTGGAATTTACTCAAGGGGTCACTCAAGTAAGGTTTGAGGAAACAACAAGGCCACTCGAGTAGCCACTCGAGTAATAGGCTTACTGGAGGAAGCACCCAAGTAACTTGTGAGGAAAAGACATGGCCACTCGAGTAATCAGGTATTTCCAAGGTTTGTGATATATTGCATTCCATGTGTTACCCGAGTAATATCTTATGTAAAATGTTGAATTACTCACTACCATATTTTTGATAGGTTTACTCGAGGGACTACTCGAGTAATGAGAATGATCACTCGAGTAGCCACTCGAATAATGAAGTCCAGAAATCATTTTTTAATTGAATAATTATTGATTTGTTATCTATATGATTAACTCTTCATTGCACTAGTATTCTAAGCATATTTATAGAGAAATAATGAAGAAATCATGCAAGAAGTGAAAAGTCAAATAAAAGTCCAAACGTTCACCTACCGCTACCTACAGCAAATAGATAGATTTCAAATTTGAAGAATGGTCAACCGTTGTTGCGCGACTCTAACAAACATGTTTGAATTGCTTCCAACAGACACTACAAATCATCTATATATATGGAGTATTTAAAGAGCAGAAAACAAGAACTAAGAATACACGAACATACACTGATCAACATACTCTTAGTGCTTTGTTTTCTTATATTCATTCATTGTATTCAGTGATTGTATATTTACTTTGTGAGAGAGTTTTTCATTACAAACTCAATATTTGTTATTGAGACAACTTAAGGTTGTGGAACCTTTAGTTGGGGATTTGATTACAACGTGTAAAGGGGAGCGAGTGTCCGGGTGAAAGAACTTGTTGTGTACTGAGGTGCCAAGAACCCACTGAATCTTGGAGAATATAGTGAAACTCTCAGAGACGCTCTGAGGAATGGACGTAGGTCAAAGTCGTTGTGGCCAAACCAGTATAACTTCCGGTGTACACTTCAATGATATTTCTCTTTGCTCTCAACTGCTTTAAATATTCAGTTAATTTTCTTATACGCAACGAAATTTCTGGTATCACCCAATTCACCCCCTCTTGGGTGAAACGCTTACACTAACATTTGGTATCAGAGCATAGGTCTTCTTATTAAGGTTTAACAATCTAAGAAGGATCCAATGGCAAGCATGGGTGAAGGCATTCTTCCTGACGGAGCTTTTATCACAAGACCTCCAGGTTTTAATGGTGAACACTTCTCATTCTGGAAAGCGAAGTTCAGAGTCTTCATAATGGCTATTGAATATGGGCTATGGGATGTGATTGAGAGTGAAAACTACAAACCTGAAAAGATTGTAGATTCACAAAGAGTTCCCAAGACACCATAGAATATGATGAGAATGACAAGAAACTCATTACACTCAACAGCAAAGCAATTCTAATGATTCAAAGTGCTTTAAGTCAAAATGAGTACTTCAAAATCTGCACACTACCAACAACTAAAGAAATGTGGGATGCCTTGGAAACAGCTCACGAAGGAACTTCGGTAATAAAAGAAAAGCTGATCAATACTTTGGTTACTGAGTTTGATTTACTTTGAATGAAATCAGGTGAGTGGATAGCTGAATTTGAACTTAGATATACTCACCTTGTTAATCAACTTGCAATACTTGGAAAAGTCTATGATCAACATACCCAAGTACGAAAGATTTTAAATATTCTTTCTAAAGATTGGGAGGCAAAAGTCACTGCAATTGAGGAAGAAAAAGGTGAATCAATGCGATCAGTTGCTTCTCTATCCAAAAGCCTTTCTGAATATGAAAGCATATTAAAGTTTAAACGAGAACTAGATGATATTGGTGACAAGAAGAAAAGAGGTCTAGCACTGAAAGCAAAAGAAGAAGAACAAGATGAAGATGAAGAGCTTGACGATGATGAAATGGGCCTAATCATAAAACGATTTAAAAAGTTTTATAAGAAAGGCCAAGGATTCAAAAACTTTCAAAAAGGAGGAACAAGAAATAAAGAACACATCATTTACTATGAATGTGGAAAGGCAGGACATTTCAAATCAGAATGTCAAGAACTGATTCAGAAGAATAAAGAAATGAGAAAAGGAAAATCCTACAACAAGAAGAAAGCCTTTGTATTTGCCATATGGGGAGATAGTTCTTCTGACGAAGAAAGCGATGAAGAGGAAGTAGCCAATATCTGTCTAGTTGCTCAAGAGGAAATAGAAGAAGAGATATGTCTTAAAGCATCCAAAAATAATAAGTGGTACAAAGACAGTGGATGCTCTAGACATATGACCGATGATTTTGAAAGTTTTACCACATTGCAACCTAAGGAAGGTGGAAAGGTAAAATTTGGAGGAAATCAATCTGGAAATATAGCAGGAATTCGTGAAATAAAAAATGATAAAGGAATACAAGTCAAAGATGTATATTACCTTGAAGGCTTGTGTCATAATTTGCTGAGTGTAAGTCAAAGTACAGATAAAGACAACTGGATAATATTTGATTCAGAGGAATGTCTAATTGTCAACAAGAAAGACTTACAACTCGATAAGAAAAATATCAAGGCAAAGCTCAGAGCAAAAAGGGAAGGTAACTGCTATACACTTGAAATCAATAGAAATAACTCTGAAAATTGTTTTCTGAGTAATGCCAATGAAAGTTGGTTATGGCATAAGAGACTAGCTCATGTCAACATGCACCAACTAGGCAAACTACTCAAAAAGGATTTAGTTCTTAGATTACCCAAAGTAAGTTTTAAAAATGATTTGATTTGTGACGCATGTCAAAAGGGTAAACAAACTAAATCATCTTTCAAATCAAAAAATGAAATTACGACAAATCGATAACTTCAATTGATATATATGGATTCAATTGGTCTAGCAAGAGTTAAAAGCCTTGGTGGCAACTTATATTCATTGGTCATTGTTGATGATTTCTCTAGATTTACATGGACTATTTTTCTATCATCAAAGGATGAAATATTTGCAGAAATTCATTGTTTTTGCTAAGAAAGTGCAAAATGAGAAAGGTATGTCCATTGCAGGTATCAAGACAGATCACGGTAGAGATTTGAAAATCAAGCCTTTGAAGAATATTGTGATACTAATGGCATAGATCACAACTTCTCTACTCCAAGGACACCTCAACAAAATGGAGTCATGGAACGTAAGAATAGAGTGCTCACTGAAATGGCTAGAGCAATGCTGAATGAAAAGAACGTATCTCAAGTTTTTTAGGCCGATGCAATGAGTACATCATTCTATATTTCAAATAGAGCTTACATTAGAACAAAACTTGGAAAGACACCATATGAGCTATACAAAGGAAGGAAGCCGAACCTTGCTCATTTACACATCTTCGGTTGTAAGTGTTTCATTCATAATAATGGTAAAGATAACTTAGGAAAATTTGATTCTAGAATAGATGAAGGAATTTTCCTAGGCTATTCTAACCAAAGTAAAGCATATAGAATTTTCAATAAAAGAACATGTGTTGTTGAAGAATCAATTCACATTGTATTTGATGAATTTGAATCCTCCGACAAAACCATTGATGATAAGCAGGAAGTTGTTTTAAATCAAGAAAATGGTCAATCTATTTCTAAATCTCTTGTTCTAGAAGTTGATCAAACCAAGGAAGAAGATCAGTCACTAGGACAACCTAAAGTCTGGAAATACAATAGGAGTCATCCCCTAGATCAAGTCATAGGAGATGTGAATGAAGGAGTCAAAACTAGAAATAGAATTTTCAATGAAGTTAGTTTTTCCGCATTTATTTCTGAGATTGAACCTTCTAACATTGATGAAGCCCTATCAGACAATGATTGGGTTATAGCAATGCAAGAACTAAACCGATTTGAAAGAAATCAAGTTTGAGATTTGGTACCCCGACCTAAGGATCATCCAATCATTGGCACTAAATGGGTATTCACGAGCAAACTTGATGAATCCATAATTATTATCAGAAACAAGGCAAGATTGGTAACCAAAGGCTATAATCAGGAAGAAGGAATTGATTATGAGGAAACGTATGCTCCAATGGCTAGATTGGAAGCTATACGAGTACTCTTAGCCTTTACATGCATCAAAGGATTCAAACTCTATCAAATGGATGTAAAGAGTGCATTTCTAAATGGCTACATAATAGAAGAAGTATATGTAGATCAACCTCCAGGTTTCGAAGATGTAACCAAACCTGACCATGTTTTCAAACTCAAAAAGGCTTTGTATGGTTTAAAACAAGCTCCTAGAGAATGGTACGAAAGGCTCAGTAAATTTCTTATTGATCAAGGTTTTATAGCCTTTAGAATCACTCCAATACGATGTCTACAAATTTGCAATTTATGGGATAACCCATCAGCCCATTTTTGCTGACTTAAAGTACCCTTTGCTCGTCACTTTATGGGCCAATTAAGGGAAGGAAATTGGTTCATTTATCATGGGATTTTATAACACAAAAAGTCAAAGTAGTAAGCTATTTTGTAATAAATACTTAGAGGTAAATAGGATATTTTTAAAAAGCAATTCCCATAATCTCTTTGCTTATCATTTCCATCACCAAGTGAGAGCTCAAGAGAGAGAGAGAGAGTGCTTCATACTTTGTAGAGAGAAGGAGGAGCAAATTTGCAAGGTAAGCTTGATTTCTTCGGTGATTTAATTAGCTCTTAACTTTGTAATCCTTCCTCTAAGCTACTTCTTTAAATGATTCAAGGTGTTCTTGAATCAAATATTTAGGGTTTGTAGGAGTTAGAGTTCAGCCAATGAGGGAAAGGATATTTTTAAAAAGCAATTCCCATAATCTCTTCGATTCTCATTTCCGTCACCAAGTGAGAGCTCAAGAGAGAGAGAGAGAGTACTTCATACTTTGTAGAGAGAAGGAGGAGCAAATTTGCAAGGTAAGCTTGATTTCTTCGTTGATTTAATTAGCTCCTAACTTGTGTAATCCTTCCTCTAAGCTACTCTTTTACATGATTCAAGGTGTTCTTGAATCAAATCTTTGGGGTTTGTAGGAGTTAGGGTTCAGCCAATGAGGGAAGAGCCAGAAGAAAGCAAAGGTGACTTCCTAAACTTCAAATTATTGTTATTGTTACTACTGTGGTTGGTTTATTCGATGAATATGTGGTTGATTTTTGTGATTTGTGAATTTGGGAGAAGGATGAGCCCTAAGCGTTATGCTACCCAAATTTGGTCTAACTTGTGATTAGAACATAATTAAATATTAATAAAGTGATTGGGAGTAAAAATGAGCAAGTCTACGGAGTCAGAATTGGAAAACCCCAAATTTCCCCAGAGAATCGTAAGTTTTGGCTAGGACCAATTAAAGGGCTAAGAGCTGGATTTTTATAAAATTGATGATTCCATTATGTTCAAGAGGGAAAATTAAGTGGGGTTATAGTTGATCACTTTTCCAAAAAAGCCTTAGAATGCATAATGCCCAAAACGCCCCTGAAACCTTAAATAAGGGGCTGCCAAGCGCATTTTTGTCTTTTGGCAATGAATTTGGTAATCCTGAGGCTGAAAATGGATTTCTTGGGCAAAAATATGTAAAAATAGCCTGGGTCAAAATTTCAAGAATAGTATGGTCGGACCGGGTAAGTCGAGGCCGGGGCAGGTCCCAAGGGGCATTTTGGTAATTTTTCACTCTAGACTCATATGACCACCACAAGCACTATGGAAGTACCTAAAATAGCACATTAATGGATTTTGAGTACAAACTATTGCTGCTAAGCTAGCTCCAAATTATAAGCGGCTTAGTTATCCCCATGAGGCTTTAACTGTCTAGCTAAGTTTATCTACTTTTCCCCATAGTTAGTTACTTAGTTAGTCTAGTTTTATTTGATAGTCCCATGACATGGCTTGTCAATTTCCTTAAATATATTTCATTTTGTCATTGATAGACATTTTGACTCATAATTTAGAAGGTACAGGTCTATTCCCTAAACTATATATATCTTTAATAAATAAATATTTTGAAAGTTATTGTCATAATCTAAAACAACTTGTTCTACAACTAACAAAAGAAAGAATCCAACATGAGTTTTACAAGAATTGGAGGCCCTCAATGTGATTAATAACTAAATTGTTCAAGGGAAATCATCCCAAGAAGATAGGAGTAATTTGATGTCATTTCAAATCAAATTTGGTCCTAAAAAATGTCTTCTTTATGGTAAGTCTTCTTTTTTGTTTTTCTTTTGGAAGTAGGACAAGTAAGTTAATGCTTGAAATAGCTTGAAATAAAAAATGTAAAAAATTTGCCACCGATAAAATTAGTCATAGCACTAGGTCATATGTTATTGGTATCATATCCTAGAATTTGGCCATAGAAGTTCAAGAATTAGCAGGCTACTAAGCTCAGATGATCAGAGTCCCGAAAATGCCCCGAAAGATAGAATGGTTTCAAAGGACTATGTATCATTCGACCTTTATGAATTAATGTTAAACACATAATAAAAAGTTAGTGGAATGATAAGTAAAATAACATACTTGCTAGGCTAACATTGTATATATATTGTCCCGGGTTTGGGCAAAAGTGTAATTTCTAAAAATTATGAGTACATAAGGGTAATTTTGGAAATTATGCTTTGAATTTCTGGAAAAATCCCTAAAGATTAAAAAATGTAAAGAATAATTTTTTAGACTATATTTGAGACTTAATTGATATAGAAGTGGAAAATTTACCATAAGAATACTTTTTACATAATCATTCAATTTTGTCTAAATAAAAAATAAAATTACTTTCATACTACTTGATCATATGGCAATTGCCATTTTAATAAGTTTGAAATAGTGAAACATTCTTGCATCTAGGAACTCACTATTAACACCACCAAAAGATATACTTGAAGAAAATACATCAACGGTTTAAATAGTTTCAAAGGGAAATCCTAGAAAAATTCCTTTAAAATATAGAAAAGACAAATAAGGGATTCCAATATCACAAATTTTATGTCAGACCTGTAGGAAGAATCTGGGATGAGCAAATGTTTCCAAAGGAGTCAACACCTGTTTCCATTTCGATAATCGAAGAGTAATAAAGATGGAATTCCATGGGCATACAGAAAAGTACAATTATACTAATAACAGTATTCGCTTACAATCCAAAGTCGTTCGTCAAAAAAATGTAGAAATACAATGGAAATTATAATGTATACAGGATTCCTAAAATATCTTAAGAATAAATTAATTATAACCACCGTCCTTGACCTTGCACTACTACAAAAAGGTTGAAAGGTGCGTGCACATTTTATGACCCTTCCTTAAAGAAGTGCCACGGCTTCCATTTTTTTAAAAACAATTTTGGGTACTAGCTGTAGTGCCTAGTGGGCTAGGCGCCACAGCTGGTGTTGGGGCCACGTGTGGCAGGCGCCACACATGGCCCAATAATACCAGCTGTGGCACCTAAGCAACCATGCGCCACAGCTAGTTGAGCAAAAGGCAGGCACCACACTTGCCTATTATATAAAAAAAATTTCAAGTGGATTACATATTCACTTTCCACCAATAGCAACTCTCCCAACCCCAACCCTTATCTCTTATTTCACTTCCCACGTAGTGGTCCCGCGTCCCCCCCTCATTCCTTCTCTTTTTCACTACTCCACTTTAATTATTCCCTCCTCTCTCCTCTATTAAACTACTTTCCCTTTCTTATCTTCTTAGTGGATCTATTGCCCCCTCCCTCCATTTCCTGTCATCTTCATACTAAAAAACATACTCACACGCTTACACATCTTCATCAGTGAATCTACATCTTTGTTTTGTTCCAACTGCCATCCCCACTCCTGTCCCTTCCCTTTTCTTTGTACTGTCTTCCACTTTTGATCCCCACTCCATCCAGTTGGTCCCAACTACTCAAATTTCCTCCTCCTCCTCACTCAAGATTGCGTAACCAACGGGCAACGTGGTCCCCCACTACACTGAACTAATCAATTAAACTATAAGTTCAATGTGCTTCCTTTTTTTTTCAGGTTGTTCTGCTTATTTTTGTTATCACACACACGTGTTTTTATATATATATATATATATATGTTGATTATATTCTATGATGTGCTTTTTTTTTCTTTTTATGACACGAACGTATATATATGTTATATATATTTATGTTCCATTTTGTAGAGGTGATATAAACACAAAATCATTAACTTAAAATTGCAAGGTTTAAAGAGGTTAGAGGTTTTGTTTTGTTTTTTTCTTTTTTTTTATGTTCTTTTAAAAAGAGATGTTCCTTATGACTATGTTAAAGCTTAAAATACGAGTTCTCTTATGAATGGACTTGCCGCTTGTGATGGGTATATAGTAATGGTAGCTCTTTCATCAATTCCTTTAGCATTTCCTTTAGTAATCTAACAGAAATCAACATGTGAAGATGGAACGTTATGAAAGACACTTAAGAAAATGTATATTGTAGTTCTATTTATCAATATTCAAGAATCAAGAATCCAAATTAACAAAATAATTTTTTGTTTTATCTTATTAAACTATAATAGAGAAAATCCCATATAAAACCAATTAAAATAGGAAAAATTGATATCAATATAATTAATTGAATAATTCGTTAATTGAGTCATTAACTCATTTTGGGATTTTAAAATATGGATAAAATGACTTTAATATATCAATGTTAATATTTAATAAAATAAAATTTGTTTATATTGTTTAACTTTAAATATATTAACTAGAACTGTAAGTTAAAAAACCATACAATAAGGAGTTCATTTTATTTAATTGATTTTTTTTTCCAAACATTTTATAATATATATCAATATAAAAAATATTTTTTAATAAATATATTATGTATAAAGTTTACTATATTTGTTTCATATATAAAGTTTTCTTAAAGTTCTAATTCCAATATGTAAAGAAAAATTTTAAGCGAACTTAATTCACCTAATAAAAAAAAGAAATTTTAAGTATATTTAATATCTTTTTAACTAGAATATTAACAATGAAAGATATTTTTTTTATAATATGTGTGCCTAGTTCAATTCCCTCTTTATATATATGTATGCATGCATGCATGCATCATATTTATGACTACTCAAGATTAATTGGCAATATAATGTAGCTAGTCAATTTTTTTTATATTCTCAACATTGAGCTGAAAATAATTTAATTAATGTTGGGATTATATATGCTTTCATTTTTGTTTTGTTTTATTTTATTTTCTTTCTTTTTTTTCTGAATCATATTTTTTTATTTAAGCTAATTAATCATATTTTATTATATATTGATGTTTTGTACACATTATTATTATTAAAAATAATAATTTACATCCACTAATATTTTATTTACTTTTTTTATGTGTAATTTGTGTTTGTAAGTTCAGCTCATCAGTTTATTGAAGCTTCTATTTACGATGTTTTTTAAATTTTGAGCTTACAAATGTGATTTTAGTTGAATTTAATAATAGTTAGTCTAATGATTGTTATGGATTAGTTGTATAAGTAAAATAATTATTTATATATTCTTAACACTTGTATTTTATTTGTTGACTTGTAATGTTTTCTAATTTACTTGTGATATATTTTGGCAAATATGGTTTCTTTCGTTATGAGTTGTGAAAAATTATTATAATGCCTGGGAATAATGAATGGATTATTTGTCAATTAAAACATAGGGTTTAAGACTTAGAAAGCTTCAATTTTGAAGATTTCATGTTGGGAATTTATTTTAAAATCTGTAAGAGAATATAAAAGTAATTAGTAAATGCAATAGTCATACAACTAGCCATGTACCTTTTCAAAAATAGATTCAAGGAATAGATGGATCGTAAATGGATATCATCTAATCGGTGTTCATAAGAATATATAGATGGGGTGAAAAATTTTATTACATTTGCAACTGAGCACACGAAAGATCCTGACAAAATCTTGTGTCCTTGCTTATCTTGTTGTTTTGGAAAGCGGATTAGTTCACTTGATTTACTAGATCATTTAGTATGTCACAGTATTGATCAAACATATATACGATGGACAAGGCATGGTGAGACTAACGATGCATATAGTGATCAGGTGCATACCATGAGTGGTGCTTTGGATGAATTTGATCAAAGCATGTTTGATGAAGATGATGGTCTTGAAGAAATGCTAAAAGTGGTTGAAGGAGTGCATCATAACTGCCCTAACGAATTTAAGAAGTTGAAAGGTGATGCAGAGAAATCATTATATGCTGGTAGTACTAAATACACAAGATTGCTAGCAGTGTTGAAGTTGTACAACTGTAAAGCTCACTACAGATTGAGTGATTCGAGTTTCACCGTACTGCTTGAACTGTTGCAAGGTATGCTTCCAGAAGAAAATGTACTTCCTACCAAGACATAAGAGGCAAAGCAAATTCTTTGCTCTACAACCGGCATAGGATATGAGAAGATACATGTATGTCCTATTGATTGCATATTATTTCAAAATCAGTATGCAACATTGGAGAAGTGCCCTAAATGCAACGCATCTCGATATAGGAAGAAGAAAGGAAAGAGTCCTTTGAAGGTCCTATGGTATTTTCCCATTATTCCAAGATTCAAGCGACTGTACAGTAATGCAGAGATTGCTAAGCAGTTGACATGGCATGCAGATGAAAGGATTAAAGACACGAAGCTTAGGCACCCTGTAGATGCTCCTTAATGGAAAAAAATTGATCATGAGTACCCTGACTTTGTGGATGAAACAAGGAACCTTCGCCTTATACTATCAACTGATGGAATTAATCCGCACAGTGTTCAGAGTAGTACACATAGCACGTGGCTAGTGATATTGATAATTTATAACCTTCTTCCATACTTGATCATGAAACGTAAGTTTATGATGTTGTCCATGTTAATTTCTGGGCCAAGGCAACCTGGGAATGATATAGATATATACTTGGCTCCTTTAATTGATGACTTGAAGCTGTTTTGGGAGGAAGAAGTTAGTGTGTATGATGGGTACATGGAAGAAAGTTTCACTTTGAAAGCTATGTTGTTTGGCACAATTAATGATCTCCCTGCTTATGGTAATTTGTTAGGATACAACATCAAAGGATATGGTGTATGCCTATATGTGAAGATGACACTCATTCAGTGCGACTTCATCATTGTAAGAAAAATGTTTACATGGGGCATCGAAGATTCTTACCATCATAACATCGTTGGAGGAAGTGGAAAAAGCCTTTCAATGGTGACTTAGAAGAAGGTAGCCCACCGAAGATGTTGACTGGTGCCCAGGTGTATTCAAAGTTAAAAGACTTGGATAACAATTTTGGCAAGCCTTTTGCAAAACAAATCGAGACAAGTGGTTGGAAGAAAAAGTCTATTTTCTTTGAACTTCTATAGTGGAAGTCTTTATATGTGAGACATTTTCTTGATGTGATGCACATAGAAAAAAATATATGTGATAGTCTAATTGGCACGTTGCTCAATATCCAAGGAAAAAGCAAGGATAATGTCAATTCGAGGTTGGATTTCATGAACTTGGTAATTAGAGAAGAGTTGGCATCGATTGAGCAAGGGCATCGTACCTACCTACCGCTAGCGGCATACACTCTGTCAAGGAAAGAGAAGAAATTGTTTTGTGGGATTCTGCAAGGAATTAAAGTTTTTGAGGGCTGCTCTTCAAATATAAAGAACCTTGTATCAGTGAAAGAGCTGAAGTTAAAGAACCTAAAGTCTCATGATTGTCATATGCTCGTGCAGAATTTCCTATCAGTTGGTATACGATCCATTTTTCCCAAAAATATAAGAAACACTATCACTAAACTTTGCGTGTTTTTCAAGTTGATCTGCAGTAAAGTGGTAGATTCAACTAAGTTACAAGATTTTTAAAGGCTGATTCTGTGTACTCTGTATGAACTTGAAATGTATTTTCCACCTTCTTTTTTTGACATTATGGTACATCTAATCATACACTTGGTCAAAGAGATTCAATTGTACGGTCCAGTGTACTTGAGATAGATGTACCCAAATGAGCGATTCATGAAAATATTAAAAGGGTATGTGAAAAATAGATATCGCCCAGAGGGTTATATCGCTCAAAGGTACATGGTTGAAGAAGCAAGTGACTTCTGTATGGATTTTTTGTCAAATGTTGACCCTGTAGGGATCCCTAAGTCCTGTCATAATAGGTGAATATCAGGGAAAGGAACAATTGGGAGGGATGTAATAACGATATCAGCGACTGAACGGGAGCAAGCCCACTTGTATGTGCTACATAACACTGATGAGGTCGAACTGTATGTAAAAGAACACAAGGATGCTCTTTGATTGGTACATAGTGATAGGAATGAAAATTTGTTAACAAAAGAACATAATAAACAATTTTTAGGCTGGTTGAAAGATCGCATTAATGATGAGATGGAACAAAATCCTAATTCAGTTTCTGAAAAATTGAAGTGGTTGTCAAAAGGACCGAGCTTAAATGTATTATCTTACAATGGTTATGCAATCAACAGTCACACATTCTATACACAAGACCATGATACATAAAGCACGATACAGAATAGTGGGGTAACACTTGTTGCTGATTCTTGGCATAGATCCAGTACTAAAGACATACATCCTATCTATGCATCAATGTCATACTTTGGTGTCATTGAACGTATATAGGAGTTAGATTACTCTATGTTCATGGTCCCTATCTTCAAATGTAAGTAGGTTAACAACAACAGTGGATTGGAATAGATGACTTAGGCTTTGTTCAATTAGACCTTTCTAAGGTTTGGTATGAAGATTATCCTTTTATTTTAGCAGCACAAGTAGAACAAGCATTTTTCATTCCTGATCCTGCTAAAAAGAATTGGCCTGTTGTACTCCCATCCAACAAGAATCGTCAAGAACAAGATAATTTTGAAAGTAATGAAAATTTGAACATCAATGATGATGATCCTTCTTTTGAGAATTTGTGGTCAGTAGAGATTAGTATAGATGCAGATGCAGATGCAGATGAAGATGAAGATGGAGATGGAGATGGAGATGGACCCGTATACGTGAGACATAATCATGAAGAGGGAACTTGGGTTACGAGAAACACATTTCTCAATCCAAGACGAATTTTGAAGAATAAAATTTTAAATCAAACCAGAAAAAGGAAAAGATAATGAGTACCTTGAATTGTTGTACTTGTACATACGTTTTTATAAATTTCAAAATAATTTGCTTTCGTTGACATGGTTGACATTGTACACTGATATTTTGTTTTGGTTTACTTCACTTCCAGGAGTATGGACTCACCACACGATGAAACTGATGATGTTCCTAAGAACATTGGTAGACAAAAGATTTGAGGCGAACATAAGACATGGCAGGATAGTTATGGCGAGATTGATCAAATTGAGAAGTAAGGGAATCAAGTTACAACTGGAGTGGAATGAAAAGGGAAACCTGTTCGGCAAGAATGGTACCATATTAAATAACTTGATTGGGACCACAGTTCGAGATAGAGTCCCTATTATAGTTCAAATCTAGAAAATGACAAGAAAATATTATAAGGATGACATCTGGGATGAAGTACAGGTACACATTAATTATATTATTGTTCGGTTTTGATTGTTTCACTTAATTTCAATCTTACATATTATATATGTTTTTATTATTGTTACAGAGCATTTTCATTATTGATGATGATCAGAAGAACTTTATGCTAAGAAAAGTTAGAAAACTTATGAGAAAGTTTCATTCTGATCTTCTCCAATACTACTTGAGGGATGATGATAGCAATATCATTGATATACCACCTTATTTTGTACAAAGGAATCTTTACTCAATAAAATGTGGGATGAGTTTATCATAACACATATAACTCAGGAATTTCTGATAATATAATTTGTTTGACTTTCCCTATTACTTGTAATGTACATATTTGTAATTAATATTTATATATTAATATAAATCATATTGATCTAAACAGGAGTTGAGTGAGAAAAATAGAGTTAACGTGACAAGCATGGCATACCAGTACAGACAAGGACCTATTTCATAAGCACAGTTAGAAAGAAAACTAGTACGAACTAATGATTATTTCAGTTGTAGATAAATTGTATGAAAATCATTTAACTTCAACTAAATTTGCTGTGCAGATAGAAGAATCAAGTTCAGATATTATACAGGTTCAACGACATGATTTGTAGGTAGCCGGTGTCACAAATAAGAAAGGTGAATTTTGTAGTAAGGAATCAAGAAGAGTAGACAAATATTGTGTAAGTATTGGATTATGCGTATAATAAATAATTGGCTTTACTTAAATTAACTTGATTTATAATAACTAATATTGTTGTAATTCTTTTTGTGATAGCGACAAATAACACAAGAGGATCCTACGTTGGCGAGCTATGTTGGCCGGGACGATTTGTTGAGCAAAGCACTTAGAGTACCCGAGTATGATGGTCATGTTAGGGGTACTAGTTTTGCTGTCACCCCATCAGCATACTTCGAACATCAGAAGTGCTCCAATAGAAGTGACGTTTCCCAGCTGCGTGACGAGATGACTAGTTTCAAGCATCAAATGCAAGAACTTCAAGAACAAATGCGCTATAAGGAACAACGAGAAGAACAATTCTTAGAACAAATGCGTTTAATACAAGAACAGAATGCGCTGTTAACAATGCAAATACAACAGTTAGTGAAGTGTAGGCCAACAAAAAATGTTCCCTTCTATGATAGCCTAAGTGTCAGAGATAATTGCACTTCCATGCCTAAAGTCCATTTTCTTTTGGTAATTAATTTCTTCTCTACTTAGCTTTATGCTACATTATAATTTAGCAAACTATAACATATTAACTCTATCTTCTATAGGGTGAATTTCAATGCAAGTTATATGCCGAGCAAGCTTCCAAGCACGTGGTTGCAGTGGGTGCTGCCTATAACATTAATAAAGACACACTGCACAATTCACTGTTGCCCGACAACACACTCTGAGTGAGGGTTGACGTCTGTATGAATGAAGACGCCCTCTTATCGATCCCATCTCGGGATGAGCAAATAATGGTGAAAGATGTTGTAGGTGGCTATGTTGCTTCACTAATAGGTCTTATCGAACCATATGAAAAGGTCATTTATTTATAATTCCCTGCACTTTTCATTTGTACTTCCATCTAAAACTATGATTTAATTTTCTGATTTTCACAGGGTAGACAATCTAGAGAGAAACAAATCCAACCTTATGGTAAGATCTCAAAGTGTTCGACAACACAACCCAAGTTAAAAGCATCGGCTAGGCAACAGAGCAAAAGAAGAATAACCTTATATCGCGATCAATTAGTATCGATTACACCACAATTGATTGGTGCAGGAGGACTGGAAATACATCTTGAAAGACATATCTACAATGTTGGTGGTTTAGTTAATTATGTTACTGCCAAGGTCGTGCACGACATATGTACTCATGATTGGGTTAGTGCTTCAGCTATCAACATCTAGATAAGGTACTTGACCATTATCGTTTATCATTGTTATTAATATTTCTCCTTCCTTTTCTTTTGTTTTTCATGATACTGTTTGTTTTATACCAGGCATTTATATAATGAGATCTTAATGGATACAAACATGGTCCAATTCGTATTTGTCAACCCTTTTCTTGTTGGCTACTATGGGGGTAAAGTAGATATAAATGCACATTCTAATGATCTAAAAGATTACTTTAGAAAGAGAGTGACATCAACTATGCTATTTTTAGTGCCATACAATACGGGGTAAGTTATTAGTAGTACAATTTTTGTTTTTATTGTTTAAATTTTATCATACCATGATTGTTGAAACAAATTTTTTAGAATATTTTAGGCACCATTAGATATTGATAGTTATCAATCCAGCGAAACCTTCAGGCCCTCGCATTTACTATGTGGATCCTCTAAAAGATGGTCTTCTATAAAACCGTTCTGATATGTTACTATTGTTCACTAGGTAAGCGTACATGCGTATGTGTAAATATTTCCATATGTGATTGAATAACCAAAAGTCATCAGTTTCTATTTGTTTTTTTAGCGCTTTGACTACGTATCGGGCCTCTATCTCCTTAAGCTATTCTAAAGCTGCTGACCCTCACTTTAGCTATCCTTAGAAGAAGATACTGGTACTGATATATGAATTTACTCAAACTTTGTTAGTAAACAATTTTATTCATAAACATAGTTAAATATTGCATTATATTTTTGCAATGCCCTTTCCAACCCAATGAAAATGATTGTGGGTATTACATCATGAAATTTATGAAGGATATAATTACACATAATCAGGCATTTATTCCTCAAAAAGTAAGTCATTTAGTTGCACTTCTTGTTGTGTTTTAATTAAATTTAATTATTTCCTGATAATTACATTTTACTTAATTTAATTCATTTTACTTTGTGGCTGATTATATATATGTGTAGTATTATGAAGATCAACGTTGTGACACTTTAACTGACCATCAGCTTAATGAAGTGATCGAGGAATGGTATGAATATGTGTTTAGGAAAATCTCTGGGTAGCTATACTATTTAATTCATCACTAGCTGCAAACCTTTATTGTGTTGTTTCTTGGCAATTGTTGTGTCATGCATGCATGTATTCAAGTTGAATTTGTTGTATAATTCATTTACGTACAATATATTGTATAATTATTTTATGTACTTGATTAACTAATTAATCATCTGTTTGTATCATTTTAATGTTATCTATCATTGTTGTTAGCTTTTCTTCATTTTGCTGTACTATGGATATAGATACAAAATGTTTATTAGACCATGCAATGTGCAATACTGTAATTATGGGAGATAGGAAAAAAAAGAGTTTCTATGGCGCTTCTTTAAACAAGGGCCATATGAAGTACCCAAAAAAAAAAAGAAAAAGAAAAAAAGGAAAAGAAAAAGAAAGAAGACCCTCCTATGGTGCTTTCGTGAGCAAGGGCCACAGGAAAAGACCTCCTGTAGTGCTTGCTGAGGCAAGCGCCATAAGAGGTTTAGTCTCCTGAGCAAGCACCACAGGAGACCCCCCTCCTGTGGCACTTGCCTTAGCAAGTGCCACAGGAGGGTATTATGTTTTTTAAAAAAATTAAAATGCTGTGGCACTTCCAAGTGCCACAGCTTCTTTTAGTGGCATCCAGATATGTAGCACTTCTCTAGCGCCATAGGTAATCAATTATAAGCTCCACAACTTTGGTTTTTTGTAGTAGTGTTGCCTCAAGACACGTGAAACTCACTTCTCTGTATCTGTACCTTTGCCTTTCGTCCTACTGGCACCCGCTGAGATGTTTATTTTTAAAAAAAAGGGTGAACAAGTAAAGTAAAGTAAAATTGGTAGATGATGAAGAATATGCTGTAAGAAATAATCATGGTAAAGGAATATGAGAAACAATCTAGAGTAAGACCTTAACTTAGAAAACAGTACTATGCACTTTTTGTTTTACTCCTGGTTAGTTTATTCCTTTAATTGCAATATATTTACCTATCTGAGGATGATTTTTGTGTTAACAAGAATATGGACAACTCTAGTGACTCATCACAAAGTGCTGTGGATAGTGAAATGCCTAGAGATGAACCCATTGCGAGAAGGGTTAGAGGTTGCACAAAGATAAGAGCATTGGTTGTGTAATATCCCAATTTTTTATTAAGGGGATAATTATGATTATTGTGGATAATTATGAATTTAATTGGAATAATTATGTGTTTTATGGCAATATTAATTAATGTGTCATAATTGGTGGAAAAATTGAAAGAATGGAATTATTGGCCATAAGTTAGTAATGAAGCGAGAAATTAATTACTAACTAATAAAAATGAGATATGTGATTAAATGGCTAATGGATGGATTAGAGAAGCTAATTGGTTGTTCACTTTATGGGAACCAATGGTAGTATGACATGTGGCAAGTTTGGAATTACAGAGAGGAGTAAGGAAAAGTCAAATACTCCAATATTTTATTGTTTATCTCTCTTTCTCTTCTCTCCAATTCGGCTGCAGCATGGGGGAGGGAGAATTATCAACATTTCCTTCTTCTCTTCATCTATCTCTCTCATTTTCTCTCTCCAATTCGTCCTCCATTATTGACCAAGAAAGAGAAAGATAAAGCTTGTGATTTGGGTAAGTAAATGGCCTCCATTGCTCAAGTTCTCTTCATTAATATTGATCCTTGGAGTGAGAGCTTCATTTTGATGTTTATAGTGTGCCTATTGGTGTTGATTTGTGCCCACAAGAAATTTTGGAGGTTGGTGAATCAAGAAATCTCTTTGGCAAAGTAAAAGAGGTAAGTGAGATTAATCTATCTATCTAAGTTTTATGCCAAATGGTTTAGTTTAAAATTTCTGGAAATTTGGCCTTTAATCCGAAAATGATAACCACTGGGCTTTTGGCATGTTGTTGGCATAGTATTGGTATGTTGGAAATGCATATGGATAGATACGATTGATTTGGGATGGGAATAATATGTCTGGATGATTTTGGAATTTGGATGATTATATTGCTTAAAACCAAAGCATGATAATGGAGTAGGATTTGGGTCGTTTTGATGATTCCATTGAATTCCTTGGATGTTTTTGTGTAGGAGTAGCTTTGGTAGGAGTTAATCCATTTGGATTAATTGGGCAAGTATTAGGAAATGTGGTCAGTTTTGCTACATTTTCTCATTTTTGATAAAATCACTTGAGCACGAGTGAGTCCACTCGAGTAAGGGATGAACAACACTCAGGTGAGGGTGAGTTCATTGGGGTCCGTTAGTGTAATTTTTCTTTCACCTCTCTGTATTCTTGTTGCACTTTCATGGTCAAAGTTAAGTGTTGCCTCACTTGCGAGTGTGGTGGGACATTACTCGAGTGAGCTTCCTATCACTCGAGTGCAGGTGTATTTGACGCCAAGGACTTACCTCTCGGGTTGTCACTCGCAGTTATGGTGCAAGAGTATGCCTTCTAACTCGTGGGTTTTTGGTATTCACTCAAATGCAATAGGTTGTGCTCGAGTCCTCCTGATCTCTGAAAAGTTCCTTGTGCTCTTTGGTATTCACTTGCTGCTATTCACTCTCTAGTGCCCGAGTGTAGACCGTACCATTACTCGAGTGAGGTCGTCTTCACTCGAGTGAAACAGTGAAAAATATCAGGTTTGAGCTTTCAAAAAGGGGATCTTTGGGGATAGTCTTCCAACCTTTTAGAGCTATTGATAGGGTTATTTATGGGTACTAAAAGAGCAATAATGATAATCAAACTAAGTGTTAAGAAGTCATTGAGAGTTGGAATATAGAATTGATACTTCAACCCTAATTATGAATATAGGATTTGACATTTGCCCTACTCAGGAGAGACCGGCGCTAGGACACGTACGGAAAGATCAAGGTAGTAACTCTTCTCTCATGTTGTGTAAGATACTTGGTATGCATGTTTATCATTGTGTATGTGTTATCGACCATAGGGCATTACAGCGCGAGCAGTTCAGCGTGAGCCGTCGTAGGGGGCAATGCTCATGATACCTACCCCGGCTATTGTATCTGCAGTTGTAAGTGCCGAGGCTGTGTTATGGAATCATGGATTCCTATATGAGTGTTCAACCTGTGGCGCTGCGAGTTGTGAAATGTTTTATATAGATCCCAGTTGTGGTGATATATGTGATATATTCATGTGGATGTGCAATACAGCATGCAGTCCAGCGTGAGCCGTCGTAGGGGGCGATGCCCATGATACCTACCCCGGCCATTGCAACTGTTGTTGTGATTGCTGGGTATTGTATGGATGATTTACTTTCATGCTTTGAGGTTGTGCATATTATGAATGATTTGTTACTACAGGGATTCTTTAGAATCTCACTCTCCCAAAAACATAAATTTTAGATAGGGCTGAAGGATCCAAGGGGAAGTGAGCGATGAAGAGTGGATAGAGCTCCTAGCTAGGAGTTTATTTTGGAAAATTGGTTATCAGTTTTTAAACCATTTGGATAGTATTTGTGTAATCCCCTAATTATGGGAAACTCTATAGCCAATTGTGCCTTATAGACCCTTATTTAATTAAAGGAACCCGAGTGTGTCGGGAAATTATGTTGTACTCTAATATGTATGAATGAAATCAACCTGTACAAACCATTTATATTTTGATTGTGAATATGAGACCATTGAGAACAGGTTTTGTAAAAGTTTTGAAAACCCCAATTTTGAGAAATTTACTTTCTTAAGTCGTAAATCATCTATGGTCTCTAATTCTACCTTAATCATGTGTTTATAAATGTAATTCTCGGCTTTAATCTTGAAGGGGTTTAAATTTGTGGTTTCAGAACTGTAGTTCCTGGCAAGGTTAGAATTTGCTAGGATAGCTCCTTTAGTTGGCCTTAGTTACTTTGCTTAAGGTAGCTTGATAATTGATAATGGTTGATTGTATACACATTGATATTTCTGCTGGTTGGGGATATATCTAAGTCTTATGGATTATGTGTATACATTTACTTTGAAACTGAGATGGTAAATCATTATAGAGTTAAAGGACAACATGGTTCGCCTTAGAGTCAAGCAAGAAGATCCAGAGGTGGAGGAGTTGAATGACAATCCACCTGACCCAATGCGGGAATTGATGGATTTAGTGAGAAAACACAAGATATGATCCATGAGCTGAGAGAAAAGCTCCGGGAAGAAAGGGCCAAGCGTAATAAGGAAAGGGCCCAGTCAACACATGAGGAGACTCAAGCAGAGACTCATCAAGAGAAGATAGCTGAGGAGTTAAATGGATCCTATGAATCCACACCTCACACGGTGCCTAATCAGGAATCCCTAGGGGTGCCGACTCATGAGGAAAGAGACTTGCAATACTGGGTCTCTAAGTTTTGCAAGCATATGCCTCTAGTGTTCAAGGGGATATTCGAACCCCAAGTTGCCGAGGACTGGTTGAATCATATAGAGAAGAATTTTGAGGTCCTTGAGTGCTCTACATAGGTAAAGACGAAGCTAGTTATGTATAAGCTAGAGGGGGATGTAGACCAATAGTGGCAGAATATCGCCATGATACTTCGAAGCCAGAATGTGCCATTGACTTGGGAGGTATTCCAAGAAACGTTTAATGAGAAGTACTTCCCTAAGTCGGTGAGGTTGGAGAAAGAGTTTGAGTTCCTGGCTATTAGGCAAGGGGATACGGAGAGTTTTGATAAGTATCTTTCCCATTTCATTTGGCTATCTCGATACTCTACACATCTCCGGGATAGGGATAATGAAGAGTAGAGCTTTGATATGCTTATTAGGGGCTTGAGGCATGAACTGAAGACGAGATTAGCCACTCACCTGTTTACTGACTTCAATAAGGTAGTGGAGCAGTATAGGATTGTTGAGAACAATCTAAGGGAGTTGTACCTATCTAAGGGTAGTGGTAGCCGGAATGAGCCAAGCAAGGCAAATACTTCCTAGAAGCGGAAGAGGCAAGGATCCTCATCTGGGGGCAATAATAAGAAGCCCTACTAATCTGGGGGTCGTGGTGATCAGAGACCTCCAGTGGGACCAGTGTTCAATCAGTGTAGAAAGTACCATCCGGGTAGAACCTGTACTAAGGAGGTGATTTGCTTCAACTGCAAACAAGTGGGTCACATCTCTACTAAGTGCCTATGACAGCCGGTAGAGCAAAGGCCCAAGAATCAGGGTCGATTATTGGCAATGACACATGAGGAGGCCCGAAAGTCTCCTAAACTAATCCAAGGTAAAATCCTTCTCGGTGATAATGAGTTAGATACTTTGTTTGATTCGGGTGCAAGTCATTCATTCATAGCTTATGATTGTGTAAAGTGACTGGGATTGCATGTGCATAGACTACCATTTGATTTGGTCGTGTTGACGCCGATGGGTGTTAAGGCTGTGATGGCCGAAGCTTACTTAAATTATGTAATAGTTGTTGATGGTCTGGAGTCTACAGTTGATTTTATCTGTTGGCCACTTCAACAACTAGAAGTCATTTTGGGTTTCGATTGGTTGATAGCAAATGATATACTGCTTGACTGTGGCAATAAGAGGATAACCTTTCATAATGCATAGCAGGGAAACAATGTGAATTCTAGTTTGAAATTACTTTCAACGGAAAAAGCAGAAAGATATCTTGAGAAGGGATGTCAAGTGTATATGATGTTCTTCTCTGTTTAGGGAAAGTCAGGTGAAGCTTTAGAGAGTATACCTGTGGTAAAGGAATTCCCTGAGGTATTTCCAGAGGATCTTAGCAGATTGCCTCTGGAAAGGGAAGTACAATTCCCAATTACGATTATGCCTGGAGCTTGTTTGATATCGAAAGCCCCATATCATATAACCCAGAACAAAATGGCGGAGTTGAAAAAGAAAATTGAAGAATTGCTTGAGAAAGGGTTCATCTGACCCAGTATATCACCGTGGGGAGCTCCAGCGTTGTTTGTGAAAAATAAAGATGAAAGCTTGAGGCTTTGTATCGATTACAGAGAACTTAACAAGGTTACTGTTAAGAATAAGTATCCTCTCCCAAGAATTGATGACCTGTTAGATCAATTATCTGGCTCGTGTGTATTCTCCAAATTTGATCTAAGGTCAGGACATCATCAGTTACGTGTGAAGGCAGCGGATGTTCGAAGACTGCTTTCAGAACGAGTATGGGCACTATGAGTTCCTTGTGATGCCCTTTGGGTTGACAAATGCACCGGTGGTATTCATGGACTATATGAATCACATCTTCTGACAATATCTTTACTAGTTTATGGTAGTGTTTATCGACAACATTTTGATATACTCTAAGAGTAGAGAAGAGCATGAGCAGCATCTAAGAATAGTGCTGAGAATCTTGCGGGAAAAACAACTCTATGCCAAGCTGAGTAAGTGTGAGTTTTGGCTTACAGAAGTGCAGTTCCTTGGCCATGTGATCTCATGAGATGGGGTATCGGTGGATCTCAGTAAGGTGGAACTATTGCTTGATTGGAAAAGGCCAGAAACTATTTCTGAGATACGCAGTTTTCTGGGTCTTGCTGGTTATTACCAGAGGTTGATTCAGAACTTCTCGCGTATTGCATTACCGATGACCAAGCTCATGAGGAAGGATCAACCTTTTCTGTGGGATGAACGTTGTAAGTAGAGTTTCACTGAGCTGAAGAAGAGGTTGACTACGGCACCAGTATTGATTATACCTGATCCCAGTAAGGCTTACATCGTGTACAGTGATGCAAGCAAGCAGGGGTTAGGGTGTGTCCTGATGCAACAGGGAAGAGTGGTGGCTTATGCCTCTTGATAGTTGAAATCGCATGAGATGAACTACCCCATTTATGATCTGGAGCTTGCAGCAATAGTGTTTGTATTGAAAATTTGGCGTCATTACATGTACGGTGTGACTGTGGAAATGTGCTGTGACCACAAAAGTCTCAAATATCTGTATGATCAGAAAGAGTTGAACATGAGACAGCGTAGGTGGATGGAGTTACTGAAAGATTACAACCTAGAGATCAAATATCATCTGGGTAAGGATAATGTCATCACGGATGCTTTGAGTCGGAAGGCGGTACTTATGGCAACGATGATGAACCAAGAGAAGAAACTGATAGAGGATTTTAAGGATCTCAATCTCTCGAATGATATCCTGTGTTCCAATTATGGTGTGGTCCAAGGGGAGAAATGACCTGAGGACTGAAATTGAAGAGGCTCAAATGAATGATGATCGAACCCTGTCAATCCGAGCTATGATAGAGCAAGGAAAGACTCGGGATTATGATTTGTTACCAAGTGGACTGGTGCGTTACCAGAAGAGAATCTATGTTCCACTAAAGGCTGACTTGAGGCAAAGAATTCTTGATGAGGCTCATAAGAGTCAGTATACTCTTCTCCTCTGTATGACCAAGATATATTACAACTTGAAGTTTATGTACTGGTGGCCAGGGTTGAAGAGTGATATGACTAAGTATGTGGCGTAATGTCTTACCTGTCAAAAGGTGAAGATTGAATACTAGAGACCGCTAGGATTGGTTCAGAGCCCAGAAATTCCAGAATGGAAGTGGGAGGGTGTGACCATAGATCTAGCGGTAGTCTGCCCAGGATCAAGAATTACGATGCTATTTGGGTGATTGTTGATCGAGTCATAAAGTCTGCGCACTTCACACCTATCAACGCTAGCTATTCTCCTGACAGGCTGGCTGAGATATATATCAAAGAGATTGTGAGACTTGTGGTACACCAAAGAACATTATCTTTGACAGAGATCTTCGGTTTACTTTGAGATTTTGGAGGGCTCTGCATGAAGCTATGGGTACTCAGTTGAGGTTTAGTATGGCCTACCATCCTCAGACAGACTGACAGTCAGAAAGGACTATCCAGACTTTAGAAGATATGCTGAGAGCGTATGTCCTGGACTTCAAAGGAAAGTGGGACTACTATCTCCCATTGGTGAATATGCTTACAATAACAGCTACCATGCAAGCATTCAAATGGCTCCGTAAGAAGCATTATATGGAAGGAAATGCCAGTTACCATTATGCTGGATAGAGTTGTCTGAGAGGAAGTTATATGGGCTGGATCTTGTTGAGCAAACTTATGATCAGATCAAAACTATTAGGAAGAGGCTCCTTACAGCACAGAGTCGATAGAAGAGCTATGCTGATAAGAAGACAATACCTCTTGAGTTTGAAGTGGGGGATCATGTTTTCTTGAGAGTATCTCCGGTCACAAGCATCAAAAGAGCAATCAAGCAGAGGAAGCTGAGTCCAAGGTACATTGGTCTATTTGAGATTCTGGAAAGAATTAGGCCGGTGGCATATAGGATAGCACTACCACCAAGTTTGAGCAGACTACATGATGTGTTTGATGTCTCATAGCTCAAGAAGTACCAACCAGACCCTGAGCATTTCATCGAGTATGAAGAGGTTGAGTTACAAGATAACTTCACCTATACGGTAGAGCCAGAGCGTATCATCGATCAAGAAGAGTGGAGGCTCAGACATCGAAGCTTACTATTTATGAAGGTGGTTTAGAAGGGAATGTCTCAAAGGGAAGCAACTTGGGAGGCAGAAGCAGACATAAAGAAGCGATTTCCTAATTTTATGCCCTATAATGTATAACAAATTTTGAGGGCAAAATTTATTGAACTGGGGGAGAATTGTAATATCCCAATTTTTGATTAAGGGGCTAATCATGATTACTGTGGATAATTATGAATTTAATTGGAATAATTATATGTTTTATGGCAATATTAATTAATATGTCATAATTGGTGGAAAAATTAAAAGAAAGGAATTATTGGCCATAAGTTAGTGGTTAAAGGAGAAATTAATTACTAACTAAGAAAAATGAGATATGTGATTAAATGGCTAATGGATGGATTAGAGAAGCTAATTGGTTGTTCACTTTATGGGAACCAATAGTAGTGTGACATGTGGCAAGTTGGAAGTAGAGAGAGGAGTAAAGAAAAGTCAAATACTCCAATATTTTATTGTTTCTCTCTCTTTCTCTTCTCTCCAATTCGGCTGCAGCATGGGGGAGGGAGAATTATCATCACTTCCTTCATCTCTTCACTCTATCTCTCTCATTTTCTCTCTCCAATTCATCCTCCATTGTTCGCCATGAAAGAAAAAGATAAAGCTTGTGATTTCGGTAAGTAAATGGCCTCCATTGCTCAAGTTCTCTTCATTAATGTTGATCCTTGGAGTGAGAGCTTCATTTTGATGTTTATAGTGTGCCTATTGGTGTTGATTTGTGCCCACACGAAATTTTAGAGGTTGGTGAATCAAGAAATCTCTTTAGCAAAGTGAAAGAGGTAAGTAAGACTAATCTATCTAAGTTTTATGCCAAATGGTTTAGTTTGAAATTTTTGGAAATTTGGCCTTTAATCTGAAAATGATGACCACTGGGCTTTTAGCATGTTTTTGGCATAGTATTGGTGTGTTAGAAATGCATATGGATAGATAGGATTGATTTGGTATAGGAATGGTATCTTTGGAAGATTTTGGAATTTGGATGATTATATTGCCTAAAACCAAAGCATGATAATGGAGTAGGATTTGGGTCGTTTTAATGACTCCATTGAATTCCTTAGATGGTTTTGTGTAGGAGTACCTTTGGTAGGAGCTTTGGTAGGAAATGTGGTCAGTTTTGCTGCATTTTCTAGTTTCTGATAAAATCATTCGAGTGCAAGTGAGTGCACTCGAGTGAGGGATGAACATCACTTGGGTGAGGGTGAGTTCACTCGGGTGCATTAGTGCAATTTTTCTTTCTACTCTTTGTATTCTTGTTGCACTTTCATAGTCAAAGGCAAGTGTTGCCTCACATGTGATTGTGGTGGGACATCACTCGAGTGAGCTTCCTATCACTCGAGTGTAGGTGTATTTGACAACAAGGACTTGCCTCTCAAGTTGTCACTCACAGTTATGGTGCAAGAGTGTGCCTTCTCACTCGCGGGTATGTGGTATTGCAATGGGCTGTGTTTGAGTCCTCTTCATCTCTGAAAAGTTCCTTGTGCTCTCGGGTATTCACTAGTTGCTGTTCACTCTCTAGTACCCAAGTGTATACCATACCATCACTCGAGTGAGGTCGTCTTCACTCGAGTGAAACAGTGAAAAATATCAGGTTTGAGCTTTCAAAAAGGGGATCTTTGGGGATAATCTTCCAACCCTTTAGAGCCATTGATAGGGTTATTTATGGGTACTAAAAGAGCAATAATGATAACCAAACTAAGTATTAAGAAGTTATTGAGAGTTGGAATATAGAATTGATACTTCATCCCTAGTTATGAATATAGGATTTGACATTTGCCCTACTTAGGAGAGACCGGCGCTAGGACACGTACGGAAGGATCAAGGTAGTGACTCTTCTCTCATGTTGTGTAAGATACTTGGTATGCATTTTTATCATTGTGAATGTGTTATCGGCCATAGGGCATTATAGCGCAAGCAGTTCAGCGTGAGCCGTCGTAGGGGGCAATGCTCATAATACCTACCCCAGCCGTTGTAAGTGCCGAGGCTGTGTTATGGAATCATGGATTCCTGTGTAAGTGTTCAGCCCGTGGCGCTGTAAGTTGTGAAATGTTTTATATAGATCCCGGTTGTGGTGATATATGTGATATATTCATGTAGATGTGCAATACAGCATGCAGTTCAGCATGAGCCGTCGTAGGGGGCGATGCCCATGATACCTACCCTGACCGTTGCAACTGTTGTTGTGATTGCTGGGTATTGTATGGATGATTTACTTTCATGCTTTGAGGTTGTGCATATTATGAGTGATTTGTTACTACAGGGATTCTTTAGAATCTCACTCTCCCAAAAACATAAATTTTAGATAGGGCTGAAGGATCCAAGGGGAAGTGAGCGACGAAGATGTTAGATATGATTAGTTTTGATGATGTCAAATATAGATGTGAAATGATAAGAGCAAAAAGTTTATATGATGTATTTCTTTGACTAACTACTATATTTAATGTTACATATTTTGTAGATTAGTCAAGCAAAGAATGAAGAAGATTGAATTAATGAAAATGAACAAGAGGAAGAAGAAGAAAGAAATTGAAGATAATCAAGGAGATGCTTACTTGGGTTAGGGAGAATGATTATCAAGAGGAAAATCAAAAAGAAAGATATTGAAGAATGAAGAACTTGGAAGATCTATCAAGAATATCAAGATTCAAGTTGTTAGAAGTGATACTGGCGATTTCTATGATGATACCGGAGGCTTCTATGATCAAATGATGGTTGGAATAGATTAATACGAAGCTAAGATGACTTATATGTGATTTATGGCACTTCTAGGGGAGTTTTACTCGAGTGAGAGCTCAATACTCGAGCACGGGATGAACTCACTCAAGCACAGGATGAACTCACTCGAGCACTGAGTGAACACTCTGTTCTACTGTTTTACATTCAGCCTGACAGAGGTCCGGTATTTTGGCCATAACTCTCAAACCACACGTCGGATTGGCCTGAAACCAGTGGCATATGAATGAAGACTCACAAAACGTAAAATTTACACCAAGATGACATTGAAAGAAGCTCAAATGAAGGAGATATGATCTGTGGAAGAAGACAGGGAAATCACCGTCACTTGTCAACACAGGTTTGGTATTTTGAGCATAACTCACAAACCACACATCGGATTGAGATAAGACCAGTGCCAAATGAAACTAGACTCAAAAAAATTTCCATGGATAGGTAATTTGCCTAATTTGAATGTATATTCTAGGAGCTATGCCTTCTGGAAGTTGATGCTTGTGTAGTCTAGCGGAATAGACACTCTTTCGATCATAACTTGCAGAATACAACGAGTTTGGAGCTAATTCTTTTTGCATTGGAATGCATATGGCAAGAGAATTCTTATGATACATCATTAGAATCAAATAAAAATAAAGTTTTTCTAAAGTGGCCCCACATCACCCGCGAGTGCAAAAACGCACTCTTGAAAAATGTTGTGCGAGTGATGTCCAGAAGCAGCTGAATATTGAAGAAACTTACAACACTCGAGCACTAGGATCCATACTCGAGCATTAGACTATTTCTCACTCAAGCACATGCAAGTTTTGACATGAGAGTGTTAACCCGAGAAGAAGCATGTACGTGAAAATAAGAGGCGTACTCGAGCAGGACGTGTTGTGCTCGAGTGATGTCTAGAATTCACTCGAACAGGTGCGAGTGAAGAACAGCGAGTATTTGCCCGAGAGGAAGTTAGAACGTGAAAATAGCAAATGCATTCGAGTGAGCCATATTGCACTCGAGTGAGGTTCTGACAAAAGCAACGTAGAAGCTCAGACTCTCATGGCCATCAATCCAAACGTTGTTAAATGTTATACAATCATTATGTTTTCACTTGTTATTGTTCCTAAACATTAACTAACATATATTTCAAGTGTAAAACAGGAGATTAAATATTTGGATTGCATCTTCAAGAATGGAGGTCACGTATGGCAAAAGTCTTCACTCCACGTGATGAGTCCCAGAAGCCGGAAATTCAGCTTTTGACCAATGATCCAACATACTCATGACTAATACTTCATCATATTAGTGATTAAGCATTTTACAGTGTGAAACAGGAAATTTAACGGTGAGCTTACAGATTCAAATGAAAGAGTCAAGTGTGGCAGGCGGCATCATTACACACCGAGCATCAGCTACCTACCACGACAAAAGTTTGACCCACTATAAGAGATTGTCTAGAACCTCAAACGTATTCATCCCGCTCCACAACGTGATGTATAGCTCATAATAAGACATACTGCTCCTCAACATGACGCTTTGCTTTGCAACGGAAATCTCATGGTTGCTTGTTTTTCAAATATGCTCAACGGTCAAAATGACTCCAACGGACGAATGCTCATAATGGTCATCATCTTCATCAACTATAAATGAGAGAGCATTCAACGTCGATGGGTGACAGAGAAAACAGAGCAACGACACCAACATGCGAATAACATGAATCCTCTGCTTCTACCCAAACACTCTCTGTTTTCCAGTTTTTGTATTACTTATCATTGAGAGAGTGCTTATTTGTATTGTACTTCAGTGAGTATTATACCCACTCTGTGAGAGAGTCTGTAAACACTTTCAACTATATTTCTGAGTTGATCTCAAGGTAGAGGGACCTTGAGAAGGTTGATTTCCTTATGGGGGAAGCTGTAGAAAGAATTGCCAGTAAGACATTCTGCTCGTAAGACTTACAAGGTGCAAGCAGTAGATAACATTGCTGCTTATAAGACTTATAGGGGTGTAAGTAGGAGAGAACGTTGCTGCTCGTAAGACTTGCATGAGTAAGCAGGAGAGGAAGATCTTCGGGATTACTCTGCTCGTAAGACTTGCCGTAAGGGGGAGTATCTTGGTGAGAGATTTGTAAAAGGTTTCACAAGTACCTGGTTAAACTTGTGCCCGGATTAAACAAGAAGATAGTGGATTTGAAAATCTCAGGAGGAGCCTGAGGACTGGAAGTAGGCCATCACAGATTGGACCGAACCAAGATAAATCACAGTTTCCATATTCTCTTCACTAAGCTCTTATATTTCTAGCATATATTATTTAATCTAACTGTTGATTTATAAACCTTCATACTTAACACTTTCGTTAAGATACGAAAAGATTTCTAAAGTTCTTAAGTTTTTATTATACACCCAATTCACCCCCTCTTGGGTGATAGCCGGTTCTAACAGAAGAGTGGATAGAGCTCATAGCTAGGAGTTTATTCTGGAAAATTAGTTATCATTTTGTAAACCATTTGGATAGAATTTGTGTATTCCCCTAGTTATGGGAAACTCTATAGGCAATTATACCTTGTAGACCCTTATTTAATTAATAAAACCTGAGTGATTGCTGGGTGTTGTATGGATGATTTACTTTCATGCTTTGACATTATGCATATTATGAGTGATTTGTTACTACGGGGATTCTTTAGAATCTCACTCTCCCAAAAACATAAATTTTAGACAGGGCTGTAGGATCCAAGGGGAAGCGGGTGACGAAGAGTGGATAGAGCTCCTAACTAGGAGGTTATTTTATAAAATTGGTTATCATTTTGTAAACCATTTAGATAGAATTTGTGTAATCCCCTAATTATGGGAAACTCTATAGACAATTGTGCCTTTTAGACCCTTATTTAATTAATGTAACCTGAGTGTGTCGGGAAATTATGTTGTACTCTGATATGTATGATGAAATCAACCTATACAGACCATTTATATATTGAAATATAAATATGAGACCGTTGAGAACAGGTTTCGTAAAAGTTTTGAAAACTCTAATTTTGGGAAATTTACTTTCTTAAGTCCCAAATCATCTATGGTCTCTAATTCTACTTAATCATGTGTTTATAAATGTAATTCTCAGCCTTAATCGTGAAGGGGGTTATAGGTTTCACGTCATAAACATCAACAAGAGAGGTAGCCTGTAGACTACGATGCCAATATGAATCCAGTTGCTAGAGCTACGTTTTGAAATGACAAAGATATTTGAATCGAACATGGCAAGTGACGAGCATAAAACTCAGGAATCCCCGGCCTTCCCCAGCACCAAAGGAAGTTACAACCTTCTAGAGGAACAACTTGTCGACCATTCTCCTACTCGAGCACCGGGAGAATAGTCCACTCTCTATTTGGATGTGCCACTATTGCTTGTTATTGCCAATGCTCTCATTCACGAGCTACCACCCACCATCATCAACAAATTCCACAACATTTATATAGGGTGATTGTGACATTTGTTTGAGAGGGGGAAGAAGGTGTAGATGTCCCTCTTCCTGATGCAAAGGTTGCCACGATAGGTCAGGCGATAGGATCTTTCATCCTTTAGCCTCAAAATCTTATAAGCTCAGGGGCAACACCTCTAATGGTAGGAACTACCTTACTATTACTTAAGATCTATTAGCATCCTACTAACAATTTGTTTTTTATGTTCTAAAGGGATGAGAAAGATGTGGCAAAATGGCCCTTCTTGGCACGACTACAGCAGCTCTATAAATGCATTCACCATATTGACTTGCACATGCCTCTAGGGATTGTGGGCTTAACATTGGATTATCCCTTCACGATTGCCATAAAAGATCGTAAAGAGTTCATCAAGTTGGAGGAGATAGATGAAGGATGGGTTAAATTTACAATCTGGTAAGTTTTTTTTTTCATTTTTTCCTTCAATAACGTAATGGTTTTTTGGTTTCATATATTCAATAATTCATTCATTGTTTGAATTCTATTATAGCTGCTTCCACCGCATATACATAGATATGGAAAGACATGATTTATATGGATTCTTATGCCCTACAAATATGATAAGGGATGCTAATACTTTGGAACCAAGGACGAGTTATGCGGGCTACATAATGGGAAATAGGGGTGAGCAAAACACTTGTAACCTACCCTCCGCCTACAACTTGGCTATTTTTCCCTGCTTCGGCCTGCCTAGAATTAGTCCCATAACTGGTATGGGTAACCGATTAACGGGTGCACCCACGGGTCACCCATTTCCTATTAAAAAATCCATACGTGTTAGGGCAATTTTTCCTTCTCTATTCTTAAATCTCAACCCATGCCTTACCCTCACTCACTATCTCACACTCTACTCTCTCACACACACTCACACTCTTACTTCACTACTCAGTTATAGTCAGATCGCTCTCGTTGACCAGTCCCCCCAAACCCCGATCGCTATCCTTGGCCAGTCATTATCGATGAATATTTGTTCAGCTTATCGATCTTGATGCCGACCGAGTAGGGTCTCACCGTCGTCACTCATCAAGGCCTGCTGCCAATCGAGGAGAGGAGAGGAGTGCCATCCTGATCCTAATTCTCTCCATCACACATTTCTCTCCCTCTCTGCTGCCGATCGAGAAGTCCCAATGGTGGACATTGTGACTCACCCATTTCTCTCCCTCTCTGAATTCCTTTGCTTTAGAAACCTTCAACATTCAGGTCTTGAGTTGTGAGTTGCCCATTTCGATCTATTTCTTCTATAGGATATGTCCTTCTCTCTCTTTGATTTTTGATTTTTATCTGTTGTGTTTCGATCTTCTTTGGTAGCATTGTGTTTTCAATTTGCTTCTTTGGTAGGTCTTGTATTGTGAATCTATTAATCTCTCATGTCCTGTAGCTCCTGGACCTGGGTTAGACTTAGAGAGTTAGAGAAAAATAGGCTATAGCTAATGCATGTCTCCTGTTCTGTTGTGTTTTGAACTTCAGTTTTTTTATTTTTGGGAAAAGATATTGTTTTAACTTCTTATGTTTTGGTTGAATTAATGCCATGTGGGTTAAACATATTATGTTGATCTTAGATGATGGACTCTAGGTTGAATCCTATGATGTATTCTGATAATCCATTTAGATTGATTATGTAACATTTGATGACTCTTATGTTTCGGTTGATACATACTTGTAATTGAGTTGATGAGAATATGACAAATATTGTTCTTATTTCCATTGAGGATCATTAAAAGCATATCTAGTTTTCAGTTTTCAGTTTGCCACACTTGGCTATTATTTTTCAAAGTCATTCAAGTTGGGTAGTTTTCAGTTCTTTGTTTTCAGTTTTCAGATTTTAGTTTTTAGTTTGCCAAAATTTTCAGTTTTCAGGTTTTATCTTCAAGTTGTTGATTTGTTTGAGAATGTAAAATAGCATTGCATAACCACCAATTCCACTTGAAAATGTGGATGATGAACCTACAACTGGACTAATAACAACAGGAACAACACAAGATACTGCTAATATTGAGAGTCAAACCAACAATGAGGAGAAAGCAGAAGAAACACGACCTAGGAAAATAAGGAAAGACTCATCTGACATATGGATCCATTTTACAAGGCTGCCACTAGCAAAAACCAAAGGAAAACATAGGTCCAAGTGCAACTATTGTGGATTAACTTATACAAGCCATCCTTCGAATGATGGAACTAAACAATTATGGAGACATTTCAAAAAGTGTCCAAGGAATCCTAACAAATAAAGCAAGGGTCAAAGCTTGTTTGTGGCTACGACAAATCAAACATTGACTCATCACTTGTCAGTCAAGAACAAGGCAAAAAGGATATTTCTAAATATATCATAAAGGATGAGGTGCCTTTTCAAATTATGTAAATATAGGGTTTTACAGAACTATTACAACAATTTCAACCCAAATTTCAAATGCCATCAATGTCGACAGCCGCTAGAGATTGCTACAACATATATCGAGAACACGAAGGTATCTTGAGAAAATATTTCAAGACTTCAAAAGTCTGTGTGTCCTTCACCACTGATTGTTGGACATCTATACAAAATAACAACTACATGTTTTTGACTACATATTGGATTGATGGGGATTAGACTTTACAGAAATGTATTCTTAATTTTTGTGAGATTACATATCATAGAGGGTAGTCAATTACCAAACAAATAAAGGATTGCTTATTTCAGTGGGGCATTGACAAAGTGCTTACAATCACAGTTGACAATACTTCTACTAATGATTCTACAAGTGCAATCTTGAAAAAGCATTTCATTAGTTGGGATGGTTTGGTTTTTGATGGATAGTTTTTGCAAATGCGATATGCTTCTCACATATTAAATTTGGTTGTTTTTGAAGGTCTCAAAGAAATGAACAAGTCCATTGAACTCATCCGACATGCAGTAAAATTTGTTAAATCTTCTCAATCAAGGAAGCGTAAATTCATAATACTGGCTGAAAGGGAGCGAGTCGAATAAAAAAGTCTACTTACCTTGGATTGTCCCATAAGATAATTTATTTATAATTGTTTGAATAAGCTTTTATATGAATCCATTATTATGTATTGATAATTGTTGTGTAATTGTTTTTCTTTTCTATGTTGTGATTAGGTGGAATTCAACATACCTTATGCTTGAGAGTGTTATTAAGTTTGTCAAACTTTTTACTTGGATAAAAGAGGAGTATGAAGATTATACAAATAATACTTCAAGAAAAGGGTTAAGGCAGGGCCTAGTCGAGATACTTATACCTTGATTAATTATCTTGAAGGTGTTGACTATGTATCCAATAATGCAATTAGAAGAAGTACAATAGAACCTACAATTTTGCCTCCTAGTGTATATGATTGGAGCACTGCGAATGAGTTTCTTGTCTTTTTAAAGTTGTTCTACAACATGACATTGATTTTTTCTGGATCAAACTATGTTACAAGTAACACTTGTTTCCAGCATATAGTTGTAATTCAGACAAGCCTTAATGGAAGTGCAAGTAGTTCCAACTTTCTCTTGAATGACATGTCAATAAGAATGCTATCAAAGTTTAACAAATACTGGGAAGCAGTTGAGAAAATGAATCCATTATTGAATATGGCCTTGATATTAGATCCCAGATATAAATTGATATATGTCAAAGTCACTTTTGCTAACCTTTTTCAAGAACCAACAAAGTGTGAAGCTATGATGAGGAAGATTATGGGTGTGATGTATCATTTATATGACCATTATTCAGCGAGTGTTCATCTTAGTGAAACTTCTGTTTCTCAACCAACAATGGAACAAGGGGATAATAGTAGTAGTGGTAGGAATAATGTTCTATTTCTTAGAATAGGCTGACACCAGAGAGGGGGTGATATGGGCGTATTATAAAAGCTTAACAACTTTGAAATTCTTTTCACATCTTATAAAATCAATAAGTATGTAAGTAATGAAATATAAAAACATAATTAATTATTCAAATCATATATGTTGGAAATATAAGAGTTTTGGGAAGAAAAGATGCAAAATGTGATTTATCCTGGTTCGGTCCAATCCACGATGACCTATGTCCAGTCCCCAGGCTCCTCCTGAGATTTCAATCCACTATGTTTCTTAAGTTTAGGAGGGTACTTGAGAACTACTACAATCCCAGAAGTTTAATCCGGGCACTTGTGAAGCCTTTACAATTCTTATACTGAGACAAGGACTCCCCCTTACACACTGTAAGGATACAATCTATTTCCTACTCAAGATTCCCCAATCTTGAGTAAATCTCATAAATATAGAATGATTATAATGAGCGATTACTTCTCTCTATATGAAGTAGATAATGATTAACACTGAGGTACATAGTGGGAGTATGATTTATAGCTTTAGTTGGGTAAGATTCAGAGTTACAACATATTAGCATTGTAGGCATAGGCTCTCGTCTCTGTTCATTTTGAATGACCCTCCTTTTATAGTTGATGAAGAACATTTGACCGTTTGAGCTTTTCTTATTCCCATTGAGGATTAAAATATTATTGTTGAAATAGCCGTTGGAAGCTTCTTATACAAAAGTGCTTTCTCTGTCTTGTGTGTTAATCCTTGTTTGATCACCTGGAAAATGCTTAATCACTAATACAATGAAGTGTAAGAGTGATTAAAAGCACGAAGAGTACATTAGAATCATTTCATTGATTTTTGAAAGCTTTAGTATGTTGTGTTGTTTTCTTGGGAAGCATTACTCGAGTTGTCACTCGAGTAAGCCTAGGTCATTACTCGAGTGATCCCTCAAGTAATGTCACTCATTTCTTGGCCGAGAGCTTACTGGAACAAATTCTCACACATTACTTGAGTTACATAGATCTTAGATGTAACTTGAAATATGACAAATTATATATCCATGGATAGCTCTTTAAGTATACTTTCATATGGCACTAGTTCCGTCTCAATCCGATATGTATTTTGATAGTTATGTCTAAAATACCGAGCCTTATTCTGGTAAAAGACGCTGATTCATGTGTCAATTTAACAACTTATAGCTCTCTCATCTGATCTTCTTTTAACTTAATCTTGGTGTCGAAATGACGCATTGGAAGTCTAATTTCATATGCCATTAATTTCATCTCAATCCGAATTTTGGTTTGGGAGATATGACCAAATTACTGAACATCACCTATACTAAAAGAAACAAAGTCTGCTGCTATTATTTGAATAGCACTGCTTCTATTCGAATAAAATCACCCTTTTTTAGTTGTGGACAATTCAAAAAGTCACTTCACTATTTGAATAGTATTTGATATTTTGCACTGAGACTATTCTGATAGTTCCATTACTATCCTGATAGTCTTGTAGTATTCGAATAGTCATTTTACTATTCAAATAGTATTTGATAATTTGTACTGAGACTATTCTGATAGTTCCAACACTATTCGGATAGTCCTCTTTGAAATATGTCAAATACTATTCTGATAGTGTCCTTACTATCCTGATGGTAATCTTACTATTCTGATAGTAACCTTACTATTCTAATAGTCTTGTAGTATTGGATACTGAAATTCATAAAAAACTTATTCGGATAATCATCACACTATTCGAATAGTGCCCTTACTATTCGAATAGTTATCCTACTATCCAGATAACATATTTAGAAATAGATTTTGAATTTACATTGACTCTTCGGATAGTGCCTTGATTATTCGAATACTTCTTTACTTGAATTATTTTCAGATAAATTTGTTATGCATGCTATTCGAATACTAATGTTCTTATCCGAAATACTTCAATTGTTAACAGTTCTCCTATATTCGAATAGCATATTCATTATTTGAATAATACTTTTTTTATTTGGATAAATTGAGAGTTATTTGAATAGATCTTAACCAAAAACAAGTTTTACTATTCGAATAATCCATAATATTAAATCACATGAATCTTTTCAACCCAACTTGATGTCTTCTTTCTTTGCTTGACTAATCTAGAGGATATTTTACATTAAACACAGTAGTTAGTCAATGTAGGAGATAAATACATTATATAAACTTTTTGCTCTAAATATTTAACATCTATATTTGACATCATCAAAACTAATCATATATAACATTCTCCCCCTTTTTGATGATGGCAAATCCTTTACTCAAAAAAATATGTATGAGTATGAAAAACATATTAGATGCAAAATATTTTTTTATGCAGTATCTCTCCCGCTATTTGACATCAGCAAAAAGTTTGAACGATATAGAATAAATGCTTGAGGTGAGGCAAACATGAGAATAAAGAAGAAATGTATGTGAAAGGTATTCAAGAAAACAAACCCCCTTTTTTTAATCAAAAGAAATGTGTCAAGAAAAAAATTGTTTCTCTCCCCATATTTGAAAGTATTTTCATTTTGATGCAAATAAAAGTGATGAAAATAAATTTGAAACAATTTGAAGAGGTTTTCAAGAAAACTTTTATAGTCAAAGTATATTCAAGATATTCTCAAGTATATTCATGATAGGTCCATGAAGTTCAGTTCACCATGCTTTTGCTGTGCAACCATGATGTATATTCATGTTGTCTCTAGGATGTTCTTTTTTAGTTGAGCTTCTGCTCCATATAATGCTCCTTTGTATTGGCATATGTATTTGTTTCTTTGAACGTTGCAGCCAATATATTTCCCTTGATTGATCGTTGAAGCATATGTCCTCAAAGTTGCTATATCCTCCTTTTAGTGTGTTGAGGAATGATTTTGCATGGAGCAAATTCTCCTACTATAAGTAAAAGCATTCTTGCAAGGAGAATGATTAGTGCACTCAAGTATCAAAAGTTTCTTTTCTATAAAATATATGCGAATTAAGATCATGGAAAGAAGATATATGAGTAACTCATAATCAAAACTAATCAATTGAGAGTGAATGCATATGAGTATAATGATTTTCTTCAAATAAAGGAGATAAGCTTTTAAGATATAAAACACATGTGAATGTGAAGCTCCCCCTTAATGAGTGCATTGCTATTAAAATATATTATAAGGAATAGAGTTAAAAACTCTCATGGATTTGAAAATCCATTGGAAAAACTTTAGAGAGAAATTGAGAATAAAGTCGGAAGATTTAGTGAGAAATCAGGTTTTTAAAGTGATGATACTATTAAGAGGTTTTAATAGTTATACCTCAATATCACTCGAGTCACAGTCCTCTATAGTCCATTGATGCATTGTTAGCTAGTCACTGATAGATGATGTGATCGATACTGAGGGATTCTAAAGCTAATCTCTATAGCCACTTAAGGATACCAAAATGAGCTTGAAATAAGGCCTCATGTGCATTCATCATCTTAGTGTGTACTCCTTTGCTTATCAACCAACCATAGCACATAAATTTCTCACACTACTAGCTTACTTCTGTAGCATCTTGGTCTGAGCTTCTTGTTATTCAAATAAGACCTTAAAGTTCTAATTCATCAAGTCACAAAGTTATCTAATCTTGATATTTATGAAAGTGATGAGCTCATCATTGTTTGTAGCAAGCTCAGTGTTACATTGTTGAAGCACCTCTTTTTCTCATCAGGTTGTTGCCGAGGTTTTGTGTTGAACTCAGGGAGTGGTTCTGCAACTTCTTCTATCAAAGTCCTTGATTGATCTTATTGGCTTCCTTGTGATTGACTCTACTAGGTCCAGCTTTGAAATTTTTGGCAATCTCTTTTACACATTCCTCATTGTTTTGTGAAGATCCTTGCTCTCAGTGGATGGATCATAAGATGATGTGTTTACTGATCCCTTGCCTTTTTCCTTGATCTCCTCAACTATTCAAATAGTAGACAGAGTATTCAAATGGTCTCTGTTGATTTGTAACTCTTGTTATCTGAATAAAAGTAGTATTCGGATAGTTTCTTCAGGTTCGTTCACCTATTTGTTTTATTCGAATAGTATACCACTATTCGGATAGTCTTCTATCTTTGGCTCCTTGGTGTATTCGGATAGAAACTTCAGAATTCTAATACACTTCCTTCCTGTGGAATATCAAGAGTTTATTCTATTCGAATAGAAATTGTTAGTATTCGAATAATCATTTTGTAGTTAGAATTAAAATTATCCGAATAGAGCTTTGGTTAATCGAATACAAGAAAAAAATTTGTTCTATTCGAATAGTATTCAGAGTCTTCGATTATTTTGTCAAAAATAATTACTATCACTATTCGAATAGTACGAGTAGTATTCGAATAGTCTTTTGAATTGAAATTTGATATAATCTTTACTATTCGAATACTTTTATTGCCAATCTTGCCTTTGTATTCGGATAGTGATTCTGTTATTCGTATAGTTCCTTTTCAAGCTCTGAAGGAAAGTAATACTATTTGGATACTCTATTGATTATTCAAATAGTCCATTTGTAATCCTTGCTTTTGTATTCGGATAGTAGCATGAGTATTTGAATAATGTGTCATATACTTTGTGAAAACTGTACTGCTATTCGAATATTATTCCTATTATTCGAATAGTCCCTAAAGTAACATTTGAAGATAGCCTTTTGCTATTCGAATAATAAGTGTACTATTTGAATACCTTCACTGTAAAACTTGTTTTTGTATTCGAATAGTGACTCTGTTATTCGAATAGGTTTTGTACGCTTTGTAAAAATCATCCTACTATTCGAATACTCTATTCATTATTCAAATAGTCCTCTTTGTAAAATCTATATTTGTATTCGAATAGAGAATCAGTTATTCGAAAAGTTTTCTGAAAACTTTATACTATTTGAATAGTTTGCTATTTATTCAAATAAAGCTGTTGTAAAACCTTTCTTTTGTATTCGAATAGTTACTCCACTGTTCGAATCGTTGTTAACAACCAGGTTGAGATAGTAATATAATGGTTAGTATTCGAATAACACTTCTTTTCTTAGAGCATCCTTCTTATGGACAATCTTGCAAAAGTAAATATATTCTTTGGTACCCAACTTTTCTTGGGTCCACCAATATTAGATATAATAGCTCTCTTGCTCTTAAATGGAAAATATGTTATTGAAAATATTTTGATGCAATCCATGTAAATTGGATCAAAGAAAGTAGAGCATCCATCTATAATGCCCAACTTGTATAAAATGATAAATCATGAATTGAATCAAGTTTGTAAATTGTTTCAAATTTCAAATGTTATTTCAAATCATGACAATGCATTATAAAATTGAGATTTTGAATATGTGCAAACCTTATTTTTTAAACATGCTTAAAATCAATACTCATGTTAAAAATGGTGGAAGTCAACAAGTTTAAAAATATATCAGAGAGTTGGAGAGCAACTAAGATAACATATTAAACATTGGTGTTAACATGTTTTAGAGATTTCCCAAGATCAAAAGTCATATGGAAAAAGAATTAGCCAAAAAGGCTTAGCTTGATAGACATATATAAGCACAATGACTTTGCTATTGACTAAGAGATAAGGTTGAATCTTAGAGTTTTGTCTTGATGAATCGGAACATTCAACTCAAAGGTTCAAATACATGACACTGGTTATTCAAATATAGATCATATCAATGGTTAATATGCTAATGAATATTCATAATGCATGGAATAACTCCACTAATAAGAACTTATGTATTAGGAACAAGGCTTTTCATGAATTGAATTCTTTTCTTTGAGATAGGCTTAACACTCATATAAATTATCAACTTGTTAAACATGAGAAAGACTAAGGAGTGCAATCACTAGATAGCACATTTATGATCAATGATGGGAAAAACCTAGTGGTCATATTTGAAGCATTTTTGACACAAAAATATTAACTTCCAATTTTGAAACGAATTTGAATGTAAACAAAATATGAAAATTTTTCAAACCATATGTATGCACTTTTATAAACAGGATGAATTGAAACCAAAATATAATTTTAGATTGTGCACTTTAAAACATGAACTGATAGAAAAACTATGCATAGTTTCACTTTCGGTTCATTTAGCAATCTGTAAATAATTTAATGGTCATCAAAGATTGATTGCTAAAGGTATGCAATAATGGACAAATATTCATTACCCAAATTAAATCATTCATATAAGCACAATATAGGGTAAGGATTAGATATCACCGTACTTCCTCTTGCCCTTGCAATAGCTTGCCTGATTTTAGTGGAGTAATATTGATTTTCCTCCTTTGTACACTCAGCACCAAAATCCAAACTCCAAAATTCAGCATCATCAAGTTATGAATTTGTTTTCATGAGGCTATAGCCTTGAGAAGCTTTTTCTTATCTTATAGAACTGTATAAATTCCTTTTTCTTCTTGGTATCCAACCTTGCTTGGATCCAATTCTTGTTAGCTTGTAGAAATCAAGATAAAATTCACGTGTTCTAAAGATAATCAAACCAATTTGAGCAAAATGTGTCAATAAATGACTTTATGCATAACAGGGGATATTTTTTAAATATGCATGTATGCATAAAGAACTAAACTTTTAAACATTGCAATCCCTTTGTAAATAAATTTACAAAATAAGCTTTCTAGGGGATGTGAAAATCCTATTTCCAAGAAGTTTGCAATGTTCATTCCTAAGGTAACAAGATACAAACCTCAATAAATACTAAAGGTAATAGTGCAGGAGGTTTTACCGTTATATACCTTGCATTAGGTACTTGGAGGATTGCATTTTCTTACCCAATGCATTTTTCTATTATGTTTGACTTTTGAATTTCTAGCTTTGGGTGCATGCAATACTCTCTCATATGATGCAGACTCTGAAAGTCTTTTCCTTAAATCTTGAGATGTCCTCCATCTCTTGTTCTCCTCATGGTAGTTCAATGGTACTCTATGGTAGTTCATTCTTGAGGTAGAATGTCCTCCTATTCTCCATTGCCTTTCTTTGTTATTAGACTTTGTAGTTCCAGCAATAAGAGATTTGAGAGTTCTCCTAATTGATGTGAATATCCTTTCAAGTAGATTAAGAACTCTTGGAATCTTCTTCTCTGTACCCTTATGTCCATTTTTTCTAGAATCAATAAGTACACATGAAACACTAGATGGACATTTTGGTACCCATTTTGCTTTAGCTTCTTGAACGTTAGCATTTGAACTCACTTGCATTTTAGGAACCCAAACAAAATTATTTCTCACATTAGAATTTCTCCTAATATATCAAGTGTAAGAAATATGACCTAATTTACCATAATAATTGCAAATAATATAATGATGTGCATTATGAGATTCTATGCAAGTATTGTATTGATCAAGAAAAGACAATCTCAAATGATCAGTTTGCTAAGTTCTTTCTTCCCGCATGAATTTCCAGGATGATTAAAAACATTTTTGTTTTTCTAAATAGAATCAATAATTGGTTGAAAAACAATTTTATGCAAATTTTGAAAATCAGTTTACAAAATAACTCTAGAAGAATTAGAATTGTTTACCATATGTGCATTTTGAGCTCTAGAGGATGACCCATCAAATTCATCCGTAATCATCTTCCTCTTGTTCTTCTATGTTGACTACATCATGGAAGTATTCTATAATTTCTCCTTCTTCATTCTTGACTTCCAATTGTTCATCAATCATAGATTACAGCTTATAGTTTTTGATTAACTGTCAACACTTTTAACTTTATTACAATTGCTAGAAGCATAAATAGAATCAAGAGGGTCCCAAATATCTTTGGCATTATAGCAAAATTTGATTTTCTCAAAATCATTCTCGGTTAAAGTACAATATAGAATTTTCATTGCTCTAATGTTCAACAAAAACATTTTCTTTTCTTTTTCAGTTCAATCCTTTCTTGGTCTGAAATTAAAAACATTTGTAAAGACATTTCACATATCAAAATCAAAGGCTTTTACAAATGCTATCATTCTAGCCTTCCAAAACAAAAAATTGATATCTTTTAAATAGGGTGGGATTGTATAATCAAAACCTTCTGAAAGCTAGTAATACCCAAAATCAACCATTGATAACTCTTGAGATGGTTAAGTCCTTTAAATAAGAGACTGGCTCTGATACCAAATGTTAGAACAGGCCGACACCTAAGAGGGGGTGAATTGGGTGTATTATAAAAGCTTAACAACTTTGAAATTCTTTTCGCATCTTATAGAATCAATAAGTATGTAAGTAATGAAATATAAAACCATAATCAATTATTGAAATCATATATGCTAGACGTATAAGAGTTTTCGGAAGAGAAGATGCAAAATGTAATTTATCCTGGTTCGGTCCAATGCATGATGACTTACGTCCAGTCTTCAGGCTCCTCCTGAGATTTCAATCCACTATCTTCCTCAAGTTTAGGAGGGTACTTGAGAACTATTACAATCCTACAAGTTTAATCCGGGCACTTGTGAAACCTTTACAATTCTTGTACTGAGACAAGGATTCCCCCTTACACACTGTAAGGATACAATCTATTTCCCACTCAAGATTACCCAATCTTGAGTAATTCTGAAAAATATAGAATGATTACAATGAGTGATTACTTCACTCTATATGAAGTAGATAATGATTAACACTGAGGTACATAGTGGGAGTATGATTTATAGCTTTAGTCGGGTAAGATTCAGAGTAACAGTATATTAGCATTATAGGCATGGGTTCTTATCTCTGTTCATTTTGAATGACTCTCCTTTTATAGTTGATAAAGAGCATTTGACCATTTGAGCTTTTCTTCTTCCCATTGAGGCTTAAAATATTACTGTTGAACTAGCCTTTGGAAGCTTCAGACATAAAAGTGCTTTCTCTGTCTTGTGTGTTAATCCTTGTTTGATCACTTGAAAAATGCTTAATCACTAATATAGTGAACTGTAAGAGTGATTAGAAGCACGAAGAGTAAATTACAATCATTTCATTGATTTTTGAAAGATTCAGTACGTTATGCTGTTTTCCTGGGAAGCATTACTCGAGTAGTCACTCAAGTGAGCCTGGGTCATAACTTGAGAGATCCTTCAAGTAATGTCACTCATTTCTTGGCTGAGAGCTTACTGGAACAAATTCTCACACATTACTTGAGTGGTCCCTCGAGTAAGGTTTCAAATAACTTTGCATATTACTCAAGTAAGCGTATCAAGTGAATTCTTGATTTTGATTCGAAACATGGCAAATTATGTATCATCGAAAAACTATCATCATCTACATTCAAATGCAATAAGAATCAACTTCAAACTCGTTGTATACCGAAAGTTATGATCCAAGGAATGTCTACTGTTACTTAGATAATCTCTGAAATAATAAGCAGCGACTTCCAGAAGGCATAGATCTTAATTTATAACTTGAAATGTGACAAATTATATATCCTTGTAAAGCTCTTTAAGTCTACCTTCATATGGCACTAGTTTCATCTCAATCCAATATTTATTTTCAGAGTTATGTCCAAAATACCAAACCTTGTTATGGTAAAAGATGCTAATTCATGTGTCAACTTCAATAGCTCATATCTCTTTCATCTGAGCTTTTTTTTATTTGATCTTGGTGGAAAAATGACGCATTAGAAGTCTAGTGTCATATGCCACTAGTTTCACCTCAATCTGAGTTTTGGTTTGGGAGATATGACCAAATTACTAAATGTCGCCCATGCGGAAAGAAACAAAGTATGCGCTGTTATTCAAATAGCACTGCTTCTATTCTAATAAAATCACTCTTTTTTAGTTATGAACTATTCGAATAGTCACTTCACTATTCAAATAGTATTTGATATTTTGCACTAAGACTATTCTGTTAGTTCCATTACTATCCTGATAGTCTTGTAGTATTCGAATAGTCATTTCACTATTTGAATAGTATTTGATAATTTGCATTGAGACTATTCTGATAGTTCCATTACTATTCAAATAGTCCTATTTGAAATATGTCAAATACTATTTTGATAGTCTTCTTACTATGCTAATAGTATTCTTACTATTCTAATAGTCTTGTAGTATTGGATGCTGAAATTCATCAAAAAGTTATTCGAATAATCATCACACTATTCGAATAAAGCCCTTACTATTCGAATAGTTATCTTACTATTCGGATAACATATTTAGAAACAGAGTTTGAAATTACAATGACTATTCGAATAGTGCCTTGATTATTCAAATACCTTTTCACTTGAATTATTGTCAGATAAATTTGTTATGCATTCTATTCGAATACTAATGTGCTTATCCGAATACTTTCGACTGTTAACAGTTCTCCTCTATTAGAATAGTATGTTCATTATTCGAATAATAATTTCTTAATCGGATAAATTGAGAGTTATTTGAATAGAGCTTAACCAAAAACAAGTTTTGCTATTAGAATAACAATTTTCCTATTCGAATAATCTACAATATTAAATCACATGAATCTTTTCAATCCAACTTGATGTCTTCTTTCTTTGCTTGACTAATCTATAGGATATTTTACATTAAACATATTAGTTAGTCAATGTAGGAGATAAATACATTATATAAAATTTTTGCTCTCAATATTTAACATCTATATTTTGTTAGTGTAAGTGTTTCACCCAAGAGGGGGTGAATTGGGTGACACCAGAAATTTCGTTGCGTATAAGTAAATTAACTAAATATTTAAAATAGTTGAGAGCAAAGAGAAATATCACCGAAGTGTACACCAGGAGTTATACTGATTCGGCCACAACCACTTTGATCTATGTCCAGTCCTCAGAGCATCTCTGAGAGTTTCACTATATTCTCCAAGATTCAGTGGGTTCTTGGCACCACAGTACACAACAAGTTCCTTACACGTTGTAATCAAATCCCCAACTCAAGGTTCCATAACCTTAAGTTGTCTTAATCACAAATATTGAGTTTGTAATGAAAAATTCTCTCACAGAGCAAATATATAATCACTGGAGTACAATGAATGAGTATAAGAAAAACAAAGCACTAAGAGTGTGTTGATCAGTGTATTCTCAGTTCTTGTGTCTTGTTTTCTTCACTTTGAATGCTCCATATAAATAGATAATTTATAATGTCCGTTGGAAGCAATTCAAACATGTTCGTTAGAGTCGTGCAACAATGGTTGACTATTCTTCGAATTTGAAAACTATCTGTTTGCTGTAGGTAGCGGTAGGTGAATGTTCGAACTTTTATTTGACTTTTTTACTTCTGTCATAATCTTTCATTGTTTCTCTGCAAATGTACTTAGAATACTAGTGTAATGAAGAGTTGATCATATAGAGAACAATTTAATAAACATTCAATTAAAATTATAATTTTTGGACTACCTTGCTCGAGTGGCTACTCGAGTGATCATGTCTGTTACTCGAGTGGTCCCTCGAGTGAACCTGTCAAAAATATGGCAGTGGATAACTCAACATATTTCATAAGATATTACTCGGGTAAGACATGGAGTGAGATAGATCACAAACTTTGAAAATATCTGATTACTAAGGTGGCCATGTCTTTCCTTCACAAGTTACTCGGGTACTGACTCTGGTAATCTGATTACTCGAGTGGTTACTCGAGTGGCCATGTGTTTTCTTCAGAAGTTACCCGAGTGCTCCCTGAATATAGTTTAAATAAGTTTGCAGATTACTCAATTATTCCCTCGAGTAATATCATTCAAATCTTGGCCGAGAGTTTGCCTACCTGGTTACTCGAGTGATCCCTCGAGTAATGGATCAAATAACTTTGCAGATTACTAGAGTGCTCCATTGAGTGATATCTTTTTCTCACATGGTTACTCGAGTGATATGTTGCATTTCTTGGCTGAGAGTTACTGGAGGATTTTTTTTACATGATTACTCAAGTGGCTACTAGAGTAATGGTCTATATAACTTTGCAGATTACTCGAGTGGTCCCTCGAGTAATATCTTCCAAATTTTGGCAATACTTCTCTGGATGAAATTCTTTGTGATTACTCAAGTGGCTACTCGAGTAATGGCTTCCCTTACTCGAGTAACTACTCGAGTAAGCCTTAACAAAATTTGTTTATTACTCCAGTGCTTACTTCAAGTAATGCTTTTCCACTTTGTTCAAATTCATTTGTTTGTCATCAAATCCTTTTATATCATTGATCCAATATTTGTTATCAACAAAACATATGGGATCTAACATTCTCCCCCTTTTTGATGATGACAAAACTTGGTGATTTTGAACAAAGTTTTTGAAATTTAGTTTTCAAGCATATGCTTCCCAAATACTTTTCATATGAAATCTTTTGTTCAATTTAAACTTGAAATAGCCTGTTAAAGATCTTTTCAACGTTTTTGTTCTTATATTAACTTGTTTACCTTAGACACACAATCGAAAACACATTAGTCCCAAAATGAAATATAATGTCTAAAGAAACAGATTGCATAATGAAGAATTCAATACATAATCAAACTTTAAAATTCAAAAATAAAAACTCCAAAACACCCAAAAACAAAAAACACCCTAAAACCCCATACATCCAAATCCCAATTCATCAACTCAGCCATCCATCACAAAATCACTCAGGCTCTTCTCCCCCTTTTTATCTTCATCACAAAGGTGGAATCAATCATGAGGAAGAGAGGAAGAGTAGGTGGCTTGGTTGTTGAGATAGGAGTGACAAGAAATGCCAATGACTCATATGAACTATCTGAACTTGAAGGATCTAAAGATGATGGTTCAAGGTCAGGAAGGTTCACTGGCGGTGTCTGAAGATCCTCTAGAGGATTCACCGGAGATGAAGGGTAAGGAACCAGAGAAGTAATTTCTACTTCCTCTGTAGTGACCAGTGAAGACTCAAGCACCTCCTCAGTGCGTGTAGGTGATGCAATAGGAGTAGGTATGGGCTCTGGTTGAACATGCTGAGGTGGAACATGCATAGGTCCACTCTCAGAGGGTCTTTACTCAGTGTGTAACCCCCTCAGCATAATTACATCCAGATTACGAAATTTAAATGAAATAGAGACTAATAAGATGAAATTAACAATTTATAATCCCTCATCATACGATGGGGTATTTCCAAAAATCAGTTCAAAACATAGTTGCTCGTGGTCTCACATTCACTTGCGGATATAACTACTTGAGAAATCAAATCACATAATAAATATCAGAGTGCGGAAACTAAAACCCCGGCAAACCCTGGGTTACTTACATATAATGGGTTTAAGGTTCCCAAAATGGAGATTACATATCGAAAATCATCATTTACATGCCATATACAAATGGTAATCCCAAATCCCAACTAGATAACCAACATCCAAAATACAAAATATCCTTAAAGCCCTAACCACTCCTGGTTGGACGCTTCCCTTTCGAGCCACTTGCCTTGTCTGAAAAAGTTAGTTATTCGGAAAGAATGAGATTCTAAAGAATCCCAGTAGTAACAGATCACTCGTACAATATATAAACACAAAGCATGTGTGTTAATTATGAGCAGCAACAACACTATGAGTCATGGCTCGTGCCACAACCGACAGCACTCACGGCTGTATAACAATGCACTATGCCCGCTTTCACGGTAATCACAATGACAGCTTTCGTTGCAATCTCAACGCCATCTTTCGCTATGAACACTTGCTCGCTCTCGAGGTAATCACCATGCAGCAGCACCACAATACACAAGGTATCACAAAGCACAACGTATCACAAGGCACATAGTTCCTCAATGCACAAAGCTCTAAAAGGCATAAAGCAGCAGCAGCACACAATGCATGATAGGCAAACATACAATACATTTACACCAAGTATAAGAGAGAAGTCACTACCTGTATCTTTCCTGACAATCTTTGGAACAGTGGGCTCACGTGTCTGCCAGATGTCAAATCCTATAACCAAAGTAGGGATAACCGATCAAATCTCTTTTCCAATGCTTAATTTCATAATAGTCTAAGTTGGTTATCATTTAGGACTCTTTAGGCGACTAATAGAGGCCTAACCATATGCCTAAAGGATTGGAAGAAGCTACCTTGAAGACCCCTTTTTTGGAAGGCAAACACAGATTTTAGACTGGATCACTCGAGTGAAGATGACCTCACTCGAGTGATGAACAACTTGTGCTCAAGTGAGAACAATTTTCACTCGCGAGTGTTTGCAGTGAGCAACTTTAACGACCAGAACGTGCTCACATCACTCGAGCATGAAGCTCTACACTTAGGTGATGACTCTAAATATGCTCGAGTCCCCGAAAATATAATACAATGAGTGACAACTTGATAGCGCATGCAACCATCAGAGGGACAAGCTCACGTGAGCATACCCTCTAGTGCTCGGGTGAGACGGCCGTGCTTGCGATTGTCAGAGCACACTCTTGAACAATGGCCAACGAGTGACAACCCGAGAGCAACCCTAACTCTGGATTCACACCATCACTCGAGCAAGCCCAAGCTCACTCGAGCATGATCTTCCCTCACTCGAGAACAATAAAATGCACTCAAGCCTCCTTCAAAGAACCCAAACCAATACTTAAAGCAGAAAAGGAAAAATGCGCACAGCACTCGAGCATGATCTTCCTCTGCTCGAGTGTTGTACATCAGAGACTAGAAACGCAGGAAACAACAGAAATACCAGATGGTCAAATTCATACCCAATGGTTCCCAAACTCTACCAAAAGCTCATACACACTTAGCACTGACTAAGGAACACATTGGTAACCTCTCAAACACCATCAAAACCTTTTTTACCACAATTATGCCGTTTGGTCTCTACGACACAACCAATGTCCAAATTTCATTCAATTCATTTCCCACATTCCAACTAAATCCAACACTCAAATATCTTCACAATGGACCAGTCCCAACATCAAACACAATGAAATCCATACTTTCAACATTTACACAAACTCAAGGCAAATTTCTAGATTTTACTGAACTTATCCAAAAATCACAAATAATACTTCAAAATGCACTAAATGCCTACCTCTTCACTTTGCCAAATCCAGAATCTCTATTCTCCCACTTTCAATTTCGACCAACTCACAAATCAACACTATTCAAGATTTTGAAATCAACACAGTGAAGCTCTTAATGAGATGTACAACATTAGAGAAGAGGATTTGAGCATTAGAGATCAATCAAATCATCAAAATCTCACCTTTTTCTTCTTCCTTTTCCCTTTATCATCGGAAATTATGGAGGAGAAAGAGAGAGAAAATGAGAGATAGGAATGATGATGATGAAATAACTTCTCTCCCTTGCCCATATCTCTTAGCCGAATAGGAGAGAGAAAATGAGGGAAAAGTGAGCTTTTGTCTCCTTGTGCCTCATCCAACAACCACCACAATGCCATATATCCATATATTAACCACTTCCAACATGAGCTCACACAATGCAAAACGTAGGATTCCGACCCTTAGCCAAAAGATCTCAACCCTTGATCTCTAAGCACCAATGAATATTTATATCAAATTCACATTACATTAATCTCAAAAGTGCTTAATTACACTAATTACAATAATTATCAGAGTCATTAGCCCTAATCACAAATCGGGATATTACAATTCTCTCCTTGTCAAATAAATTTCGCCCTCGAAATTTTCTATACCACTTGAGCCATAAACTCCGGATATCACCTTCGCATATCTTCCTCTGCTTCCCAAGTTGCTTCCCACTGGGTCATACCCTTCCAGATCACTTTCACATAAGGAATGCTTCGGTGTCTGAGCCGACGTTCCTCTTGATCAATTATTCATTCTGGCTCCACCGCATACGTGAAGTTATCTTGCAACTCCACATTCTCATACTCAACGATATGAGATGGAGTTGCTCAAGTTCGGGGGTAGGGCTACTCGGTATGCAACAGGCCCAATCCTTTCAAGGATCTTAAAAGGACCTATATACCTTAGGCTCAACTTCTTTCTCTTGATTGCTCGCCCAATACCGGTGACAGGAGATATTCTCAGAAAGACATGGTCACCTACTTCAAACTCTAGAGACCTTCTTCTCTTGTCCACATAACTTTTCTGCCGACTCTGAGCTGCAAGAAGCCTCTTACGAATGATTCGAATTTGGACTGCGGTTTGATCAACAAGATCTTGCCCATAGAGCTTCCTCTCAGACAATTCATTCCAAGACAATGGCGATTGGCATTTTCTTCCATACAAACCTTCATACGGTGTCATCTGAATACTCGCATGGTAGCTATTATTGTAAGTAAACTCAGCAAGTGGAAGAAAATGATCCTAACTCCCTTTAAAGTCGAGAACACATGCCCGCAACATATCCTTTAAGGTCTGAATAGTTCTCTTTGACTGTCTGTCTATTTGAGGATGATAGGCTATACTGAATCTCAATTGAGTACTTAGTGCCTCATGCAATGCCCTTTAAAATCTTAAAGTAAATCGGGGATCACGATCGGAAATGATATTCTTCGGTATGCCATGGAGCTTCACAATCTCACGAATATAAATCTCTGCTAGTTTATCCGGAGAGTAACTAACGTTGATCGGTAAGAAGTGTGCTAACTTCGTTAATCGGTCCATAATGACCCAGATCGCATCATAATTCCTAATATTGGGCAATCCCACAACAAGATCCATGGTCATACTTTCCCATTTCCATTCCGGAATTTCAGGACTTTACAACAAACCAGGTGGTCTCTGGTGCTCAATCTTTACCTTATGGCATGTGAGACACATCACTCTTCAATCCCGGCCACCAATACACAGATTTCAAATTATGATACATTTTAGTCATACCAGGATGAAGAGTGTACCAGTTCTTATGCGCCTCATCCCAAGATTTTCTGCCTCAAATCCGCCTTAAGTGGAATACAAATTCTCTTCTGATAACGAATCAATCCACTAGGCGACACATCATAGTCCAGAGCTTCTCCCCACTCTATTCTGCTAGATTATGCTGTATCCAGCCATCTTGCCTTTGAGCCTCTTCAATCTCAGCTCTCAAATCACTTTCCCCTTGGGAAACAGTATAATTGGCACAAAGAATTTTGGTTCGACAAATTCCAATCACGAAAATCAATTTCCCCTCTTGTATCATCATAGCTGCCACAAGCATCATTTTTTGACTAAGAGCATCAGCGACTACATTTGCCTTACCCGGATGATATTTTATTTCTAGGTTGTAGTCCTTAAGCAACTCCATCCAACGCCGTTGTCTCATATTCAATTCTTTCTGATCATACAGATACTTGAGACTCTTATGGTCGCAGTACAGTTCCACAGTCACACTATACAGGTAATGACGCCAAATATTCAAAGCGAACACAATGGCCACAAGCTCCAGATCATGAGTGGGATAATTCAATTCATGAGGTCTGAGCTGTCGAGAGGCGTAGGCCACCACACGTCCCTGCTTCATAAGGACACACCCTAATCCCTGCCTACTGGCATCAGAATACACAACATATGTCAAACTGAGATCAGGCAAAATCAACATAGGTGCCGTAGTCAACCTCTGTTTCTGATCCACAAAGCAATTTTCACAATGTTCATCCCACACAACCGGATGATCTTTTCTCATGAGCTTGGTCATCGGCAACGCAATGCGGGAGAAATTCTGAATGTATCTCAGATAATACCCAGCAAGACCCAGAAAACTGCACACCTCTACCATAGTCTCTGGCCTTTTCTAGTCCAGTACTGCTTCCACTTTACTAGGATCCACAGAGACCCCTTCTTGTGAGATAACATGGCCCAAGAATTTCACTTCTGATAGCCAAAACTCGCACTTACTCAATTTAGCATAGAGTTGATGATACCTTGGTGATGCCATTTGGGTTAACTAATGCGCTTGCGGTTTTCATTGATTACATGAACCGTATTTTTCGACAATACCTAGATCAGTTCATTGTGGTATTCATAGATGATATTTTGATTTACTCTACGAGTAGAAAAGAGCATAAGCATCATTTGAGGGGGTATCATCAACTGCGAGTGAATGCCCTTGACAACCCTTTTGCAAATATTTCTCAGCCTTAGCTGTTGAGAGAAAATTTAGTTTGACATTCTTGTCCTCAATGCTATGAGAAACAGGATACACTATCCTTTTGTTCCCACAATCTAATAACACATTATTCGCTCTCAACCAATCAAAACCCAAAATGACTTCTAATTGGTAGAGCGGTAAACAAATTAGATCTACCACAGATTCACGACCCTCTACGGTTATAACACAATTCAAACAGGCTTCAGTGGTTACAGCCTTCACACCAATCAGTGTTGACACAATCAAATCAAAAGGAAATTTATGCAAAACCAATACCAGGCGCTTCACACAATCATATGCAATAAAGGAGTGACTTGCACCCGAATCAAACAATGCTTGTAACACAAATCCGTCAAGAAGAACTGTATCTTGTATTAGCTCTGGGGACTTCCGATCTTCCTCATGAGTTATAGCAAATACTCGGCCCTGAGCTTTCAGCCTCTACTCCGGTCGTGGCTGTCCACACTCAATAGATGTATGCCTTACTTGCTTACATTTGAAACATATCACCTGACTATCGCAAGTCTTACCATGATGTGGCTTATTGCACCGTGGACATGTCCATACCATAGGAGCTCTCTGTTGCTTAAGTCTCTCAGACTGATAGGGCTTCTTACTACCACCCCTATATGAGAATGATACCGAGCCCTTCCACTTCTGAGAAGCATTGCCCTTACTGGGCTCACTTTGACCACCAACCGTCTTAGCCAGATATAGCTCTCTCAGATTGCTCTCTGTGATCCGACATTCTTCAACAGCCTTGTTGAACTTGGAAAACTGATGAGTGGCTATTCTCTTTCTCATATCGCACCTCAAACCCTGAATAAGCAAGTATGAGCTCAGCTCCTCATCATCCATCTTCTGAAGATAAGAGGAATATCGGGATAACCGGGTGAATCAAGACAAATACTCATCAAATGTCTCTGCATCCCCTTGCTTGATGTTCAAGAACTTCGTCTCCTTTTCAAGCCACACCAACTTGGGAAAGTATTTCTCATTGAAGTGTTGTTGAAACACCTCCCAGGTCAATGGTATATTCTTGCTCTTCAAAGACAAGCAATGTTCCACCACCAGCGGTCTGTATCTCCCTCAAGCTTATACACCGCTAGCTTAGCCTTCACTTCAGAGGGACACTCTAGGACTTCAAAGATTTTCTTAAGACGGTTTAGCCAATCTTCCGCGGCCTGAGGATCAAATCTACCTTTAAATGCCGGAGGTAGGTGCTTACAGAATCTGGAGACCCAAAACTGAAGATCTCTTTCCACCCTAGCTGGCACACCATAGGATTCTTGGTTCAGAACAGTATGAGGAGGAGATTATAACGGTCTTGTCGACCCTTCAGCAGTCTCTTCCCGAGTTTCCTCTCGAGTTCCTTCTTGAGTAGACTGACCTCGACCCTCATTATTCTTTGCTTTCTCAGCTCTGAGCTCCTCTCTAAGCTCAGCTATCATATCCCGCTGATCTCTTATCAGACCCATTAACTCTTGCATCGGGTCCGGTGGATTATCATTGACAACCTCTACCTCAGGATTTTCTTATTGTACTTTGGGCCGACCTTTCGTCTTTTTCATTCTACAAAGAACTCACCCCCTTAATCCAACAATTATGATATTTACATAATTTCCACAAAGCGCATATATTCACATAACCAGACAGATATATGTATACGACGGTTATTCACAGTGATTTTCTATCACTAGGACCACACTCTGGGAGCTATCCTAGCAAACTCTACCCTTTCTAGGAACTGCAGCTCTGATACCAAAAATGTAACCCCCTCACCGTAATTACATCCGGATTACGAAATTTAAATGAAATAGAGACCAATAAGATGAAATCAACAATTTATAATCCCTCATCATACGATGGGGTATTTCCAAAAATCAGTTCAAAATATAGTTGCTCGTGGTCTCACATTCACTTGCGGATATAACTACTTGAGAAATCAAATCACATAATAAATATCAGAGTGCAGAAACTAAAACCTCGGCAAACCCCGGGTTACTTACATATAATGGGTTTAAGGTTCACAAAATGGGGATTACATATCAAAAATCATCATTTACATGCCATATACAAATGGTAATCCCAAATCCTAACTAGATAACCAACATCCAAAATACAAAATATCCCTAAAGCCCTAACCACACCTGGTTAGACGCTTCCTTTTCGAGCTACTTGCCCTGTCTGAAAAAGTTAGTCATTTGGAAAGAGTAAGATTCTAAAGAATCCCAGTAGTAACATATCACTCATACAATATATAAACATAAAGCATGTATGTTAATTATGAGCAGCAACAACACTATGAGTCATGGCTCGTGCCACAACTGACAGCACTCACGGGTGTATAACAATGCACTATGCCAGCTTTCGCGGTAATCAAAATGACAGCTTTCACTGCAATCTCAACCTTAGCTTTCGCTGTAAACACTATGCCCATTCTCACAGTAATCAACATACTGCAGCACCACAATACACAAGGTATCACAAAGCACAACGTATCACAAGGCACATAGTTCCTCAATGCACAAAGCTCCATAAGGCACAAAGCAGCAGCAACAGCACACAATGCATGATAGGCAAACATACAATACATTTACATAAAGTATAAGAGAGAAGTCGCTACCTGTATCTTTCCTGACAATATTTGGCACAATGGGCTCACATGTCTGACAAATGTCAAATCCTATAACCAAAGTAGGGACAACCGATCAAATCTCTTTTCCAATGCTTAATTTCATAATAGTCTAAGTTGGTTATCATTTAGGACTCTTTAGGCGACTAATAGAGGCCTAAACATATGCCTAAAGGGTTGGAAAAAGATACCCTGAAGCCCTCTTTTTGGAAGGCAAACACATATTTTAGACTGGATCACTCGAGTGAAGATGACCTCACTCGAGTGATGAACAACTCATGCTCGAGTGAGAATGATTCTCACTCGTGAGTATTTGACAGTGAGCAACTTTAATGACCAGAACATGCTCACATCACTCGAGTATGAAGCTCTGCACTCGGGTGATGACTCTAAATATGCTCGAGTCCCCGAAAATGTAATACAATGAGTGACAACTTGATAGCACATGCAACCATCAGAGGGACAAGCTCACGTGAGCATACCCTCCAGTGCTCGGGTGAGACGGCCGTGCTTGCGAGTGTCAGAGCACACTCGTGAACAATGGCCAGCGAGTGACAACCCGAGAGCAACCCTAACTCTGGATTCACACCATCACTCGAGCAAGCCCAAGCTCACTCGAGCATGATCTTCCCTCACTCGAGAACAATGAAATGCACTCGAGCCTCCTTCAAAGAACCCAAACCAATACTCAAAGCAGAAAAGGAAAAATGCGCACAGCACTCGAGCATGATCTTCCTCTACTCGAGTGTTGTTCATTAGAGACCAAAAACGCAGAAAACAATAGAAATACCAGATGGTCAAATTCATACCCAATGGTTCCCAAACTCTACCAAAAGCTCATACACACTTAGCACTGACTAAGGAACACATTGGTAACCTCTTAAACACCCCCAAAACCTTTTTGACCATAATACTGCACTTATGTCTCTATGACACAACCAATGTCCAAATTTCATTCAAATCATTTCCCACATTCCAACTAAATCCAACACTCAAATATCTTCACAATTAACCATTCCCAACATCAAACACAATAGAATCCATACTTTCAATATTTACACAAACTCAAGGCAAATTTCCAGATTTTACTAAACTTATACAAATAATACTTCAAAATACACTAAATACCTACCTCTTCACTTTGCCAAATCCATAATCTTGATTCTCCCACTTTCAATTTCGTCTAACTCATAAATCAATACTATTCAAGATTCTGAAATCAACACAGTGAAGCTCTCAATGAGATGCACAACATTAGAGAAGAGGATTTGAGCATTAGAGATCAATCAAATCATCAAAATATCACCTTTTTCTTCTTCCTTTTCCCTTAATCGCCTGAAACTATGGAGGGAAAGAGAGAGAAAATGAGAGATAGGAATGATGATGATGAAACCACTCCTCTCCCTTGCCCATGCGTCTTAGCCGAATAGGGGAGAGAAAATGAGGGAAAAGTAAGCTTTTGTCTCCTTGTACCTCATCCAACAACCACCACAATGCCATATGTCCATATCTTAACCACTTCCAACATGAGCTCACACAATGCAAAACGTAGGATTTTGACCCATAGCCAAAAGATCTCAACCCTTGATCTCTAAGCACCAATGAATATTTATATCAAATTCTCATTACATTAATCCTGAAAGCGCTTAATTAAACTAATTACAATAACTATCAGAGTTATTAGCCCTAATCACAAATCAGGATTTTACACAGTGGGTATAAAGGGTCCAGGTTCAGGGACAGGTATGGGCTCAGCAATACCAGAAGGATCAGGAATAGAGGATCCAGATGCCATAGCATCAAGTCTTATAACAATGGATCTCAGAAGTTCACCTTGGGCACGTTGTTCAGCTAGCAACTCTTCGTGCCTCTTATCCATCCTCTCCACAAGTTGTCCTATCTTCTCATTCATATATGTCACCAACTCCGCATTGGTATTTGCAATGTCCATATGAAAACTCTTCAGAATATTCTCCATGAACGTTTGCATTGCGGTACCAAAGAAGGATGGAGAATATGTGTTGGCTGAAGTAGAAGACTGTGTGTCATCCATTTAACTGGTTGCTGTGTTAGTCTTCTTCTTTTTCTTGGGACTTGCTTCTAGAGGAATCTTTAGGGGAATCTTAATATTCAATTTTCTAATTTGATTCCTCCCCACTGGTGCTATCCTCTCAACTAGCTCCATACTCTCCAAGTACAAAATCTTATTCTTCTTGAGGAACAAGGAAATAAGTTGAGGATAAGGCATTAGAGTAGTTGGTTTTCCTTCATATCTATACCTCTTAATCTCATTGAAGATATACTCTCCCAAGTCCTTTTGCTCTTTAAGAATTAATGAGGCAAATTTCCTGAAGTCTCTCTCAATGAAATGAGTGAAGTTATTGGATTTGTTCACCATGGCTCTAGAGTAGATATACCATAGGACTCTATGAAAATCACTCATATCGCTCAGATTGAAATTGAGAGGTCCCACATCTCACCAGGTCTGAGGATAGAGAATATCTGGTTTGAATCAAGGTTAGGGTAATCATCATTAGGAGCATTTTCTATTCCTAACCAGGTATTAATTCTGAAAGGTGAGATTAGAATTCTTTGTCCTCTAACCTTAGAAGTCATTTTTCTTCCACAGACTTCCTAATAGGATCATTAATAGGTTCAAGGTTACAATAAAAATGTCTCACAACTTTAGTGCAAAATGGGAGTTTGACAGATAGCCAGGGCATATAGGAATCAAGGTAGGGACTCAGATCGAATTTCAATACCTTTTGAAGCTCCTTGTAGTCAATGTAGTGCATCTTGCACACATTTCTTCTTGCAAAATGACTTAGGTACTTCTGTGATTTCTCAAGCTTGCTTATGTTGAATCCCTTTAGAAGAATTGTAATTTCTTCATCCCTCTCTTCTGTTTGCTTTTAAGATTGCCCTTTCTTTGCTTCCTTAGATTGGAAGGCTTCTTCAAGCATGCCTACCATGCCTTTGGTAAGCTTCTCACTAACCTTAGGCTTTTTAAGAGGCTTAGGAGAAAAGGTGGGTGTGTCGAATGAATCAGAGGAAGGAGGAGATGGCTTTTTAGTTGATTTACCTTTTCCAGGAGGTGAACTCTTCTTGGATATAGCTCTTATAGCAATGGGCTCCTTAATCACAACCCCTTTCACCTTTGGCTTGGTTTACGGATTGGCTTTGGTTTTAGGTTTAGGAGAAATTTTCCTTTTCTTGGTAGGAGGAGAGAAATATGAATCAGAGGGTTGATATGGTTCAGAATACTCAGGAGGAGTGTTAAGATTGGGAGATTTTGTCTTCACCATTGTGATTTGAGAAAATTGAATATTTCAGAAAAAACAGAGACGAGTGTCATGAGTTTAGGATAGATAATTCAGTGCAATCTGAGAAGTTTTTAAAGGTGTAAATCACTAGGTTTTGATGGTTATGGGAAGAAAAAAAGATTTTAAAAAGTTTTTGTGAGAGCACTAGGAGAATCACTCAAGGAGATTTTGCGAGAAATGATCAAGTATCGACTTGAAATAACCTAGACCCCGACATCACTCGAGGGCTTACTCGACTGATCATCAGCATCACTCGGGTAGCTACTCCAGTGATCATACCAAAAAATTTTATAGCAGATTTGAGAACATACCTGGCATGAATAATATTTTAATTATCCATGTATATTCCCTCGATCATTTGATGACACTTTTGAACAAATTTGAACTGAAACTCAGCTGATTTGAAATTTACACCTAGGTTTACTCGAGGCTTTACTCGAGTAATATTGAAGTTCACTCGAGGCCTCCCTCGAGTAAGCTGTCTCTTTACCTTCTGACTATTCATTTCCAACTGTTCTGCCATTTCATTTGAAACTAATGCTTCACTGGAACATTTCCAAGTTCATTACTCGAGTGTATACTCGAGTAATGCATCCATTACTTCAAGGTGTCACTCCAGTAATGCTCATTATTTGAAGTTCTCACTCCAGTAATGTTGTCCTCTGTTAACCTCTGCTATTCATACTCCAAAAAAATTATTATGATCCTGCAAAACAAATTGCTAGAAACTTTGATGCTTAAGTTAGAAATCATCAAAATATCAATAAATAATATCATCTAATATTTTGTAAACACTAAATAACTTACAATTCATTGGGATTTACCATTCCCAATTCTCGTCTAATATATAAAAATTAATCTTTTGTAAGAGGTTTTGTGAAGATATCAGCTAGTTGAAGATGAGTTGGAATGAATATTACTTTAATATATTTCTTTTGGACATGATCTCTGATGAAGTAATGTCTAACATCAACACGCTTGGTCCTAGAATGTTAAACAAAATTCTTTGCCAAGCTTATCGTGCTAGTGTTGTCACAGTATATTGTTGTTTCTTTCAAATAAATACCAAGATCGTAGAGTTGTTGCTTTAGCAATATTACTTGTGCACAATAACTTGATACTGCAACATACTCAGCTTCCGTTGATGAAAGAAACACTGTAGTTTGTTTCTTTCTAAACCATGATACAAGTGAGCCTCAAGAAACTAGCCTTGTCCACTTGTACTCTTTCTGTCCATCTTATATGCTCCATGATTAAAGTCTGAGTATGCAACTAGATATTCACTTCTTCCTTTGGGATACCAGAGACCCAATTCTGGCGTGTCAGCAAGATATCAGAATATTCATTTGACGGTTTCAGCATGTGACTCTTTTGGTGCTGATTGATATCTTGCACACATACCCACACTGAATTAAATGTCAGGTCTGATTGCAGTGAGATAGAGTAATGATCCAATCATTCCTCTATATTTTGTGATGTTGTAATCTTTTCCCTTGACATCCGCATCAAGCAATGTGGTTGAACTCATGGGTGTGTCCATTCTATTTACTTCATCCAATCCATACTTCTTCAATAGCTCTTTCAAATATTTCGTTTGAGATATGAAAATTCCATTCTTTATTTGTTTGATTTGCAAACTAATAAAGAAATTCAATTCTCCTATCATTGACATCTCAAACTCCCCATGCATTATTTCAGAAAATTCTTTACACATAGTTTCGTTAGTAGCACCGAAAATTATATCATCACGTTTTCATTTTGTAAAAACTGTTGTGTCAACTTTTCCTCGTACAAAACCTTAATCAATAAGAAATTTACTGAGCCTTTCGTACCAAGCTCTAGGAGCTTATTTTAAACCATACAAAGCCTTCTTGAGTTTGAAAACATGGTCAGGTTTGGTTACATCTTTGAAACCTGGAGGTTGATCTACATATACTTCTTCCATGATGTAGCCATTTAAAAATGTACTCTTTACATCCATTTCATAGAGTTTGAATCCTTTGATGCATGCAAAGGCTAATAGTACTCATATAACTTCCAATCTAGCCACTGGAGCATATGTTTCCTCATAATCAAGTAAATTTAGAGTCGAGTGAATTTGGAGTCACCACTCGAGTGCGATCCCCCATGCTCGAGTGTTGTAAGCACTTTCTGGCCATAGTGGTTGCTCACTATCAAACACTTGCAACTCTCACTCGAGTGCAATTCTCTCATCACTTGAGTGAGGTCGTCTTCACTCGAGTGAGTCAGCCAAAAATCAATGTTCTGCTTCTGAAAAAGGGTCTTCAGGGTAGTTTCTTCTAACTCTTTTAGCATGTGTTTAGGCCTTTAATGGTCATCCTAAAGAGTTTAAATGATAACCAACATAGAGTAATATGGAAATAAGTATTTAGAAATGAAATTGATTGGTTATCCCTAATTTGGTTATAGGATTTGACATTTACCAGACTTGTAAGCCTGCTGTGCTGAGGAACATAAGGAAAGAATAAGGTAGTGACTCTTCTCTTGTACTTGTGTAAATGTATTATATGTGTGTTGTCATGTATTGTGCTGCTGCTGCTTTGTGATACCTTATGACGCTTTATGGAGCTTTGTGATACTTTACGCCTTGTGATATTGCATATAGTGATTACAGCGAAAGCTGGCATAGTATTTACCAAGAAAGCGGGTATGGTGCATTGTGATTATAGCCGTGAGTGCTGTCGTTTGTGGCGTAAGCTATAAATCATTGAGTTGCTACTGAACATGATAAACTTACATGCTATATGTTTATATCTGTATGAGTGATTTGTTACTATTGGAATACTTTAGAATATCATTCTTTCCAATTACTAACATTTCAGATAGGGCGAGTGGCTCAAAAGGGAAGCAGACGATCCAAAGTGGTTAGGATCTTTTAGGGATATTTTACTTTTGGATTGTTGGTTATTTGTTTTGGATTTGGGATTACTGTATGTATATGGGATGTAAATATGATTTTTGGATATCTAATCCCCATTTTGGGAAACTTTAAACCCATTATATATATACATGTAACCCGGGGTTGCCGGGATTTTAGTTACGTACTCTGATATTTATGATGTGATTTAATTGCACAGGTGATTGTATTCGAATGTGAATGTGAGACCAAATTAGTTATATTTTTGAACTATTTTCTGGACACCCCATCTAAAGATGAGGGATTATAAATATTTTTTATGTCTTATTGGTCTCTATTTCACTTGAATTTCATAATTCGGATATAATTATAGTGGGAGGTTTACACAACTGCTATATCCTAAATCCAGGATATTCAACTTAAAACTCAAACAGAAGGGAAACAGAAAACACCATCGGATCAAGAAGATGATGATCTTTCTGAAGCATTTTTAAACTTGATTTCAAAGATATCAATTCAAAAGTTTTATATTCATGCCAAAATCATTATTAATAATGACTTTGCTCTAGAATAAATTGTTTTGTTTGACACAGGGGCTTATTCTAATTATTTTAAAGAAGCAATCATTCCTACAAAATATTTTGAAAAAACAACTGAAAGGTTTAATGGCGTTAATCGCTCACGTCTAGACGTCAGATACAAAGTTTCAAACGTTGTTATTGAAAATGAAGGTTTAAAGATTCAAACCCCATTTGTATTAGTTAAAGATATGGGAACCCAAATCATTCTTGGGGTGCCATTTGCAAGGCTATTATTTCCATATATGACTGATGAAAATGGAATTTCAAAACAACATTTGGGTAAAACAATCTTGTTTCCTTTTACTCAACAATCCAGCGTTAAAGAATTAAATCTTCTTTCTTCAAAACAACAACAAATTAATTTTTTGAAAGAAATATCTCTTTTAGACATATAGAAATGCAATTATGTCAAACTCACGTCAAACAAAGAATTCAAACTTGTCTTGAGAAAATCCACAAAACCATTTGTGCACATTTTCCAAACGCGTTTTGCGATCACAAAAAACATGTGGTTGATTTACCTTATGAAACAAGTTTTTATGAAAAACAAATACCAACTAAGGTGCGACCTATTGAAATGACTGCAGAACTTCTTGAAACCTGTAAAAAGGAAATTTAAGAACTTCTGAGTGAGAAATTGATTCAAAAATCTTGAAGCCCTTGGTCTTGTGCTACTTTTTATATACATAAAAATGCAGAAATAGAATGTGGAGCTCCTAGGCATGTTATCAGTCACAAACCTTTAAATGAAGCATTACAATAGATCAGGTATCCAATTCCAAATAATTCTAACTTATTGAAAAGTTTGTATTCTACACAAATATTTTCCAAATTTGACATGAAATATGGATTTTGGCAGATTTAAATTTCTGAAAATGATAGATATAAAACTGGTTTTATTATACCTTTTGGTCAATATGAGTGGAATGTTATGCTTTTTGGATTAAAAAGTGCTCCTTCTGAATTCCAGAGGATCATGAATGAGATCTTTAATGATTATAGTCAATTCATTATTATTTATTTTGATGATGTATTGATCTATTCTCATTTAATAGATCAACATTTTAAACATGTTTATCAGTTTATCAAAATTGTAAAAAAATGGTTTAGTAGTTTCTAAACCTAAAATTAGTCTTTTCCAAATAAAGGTTAGGTTTCTTGGTCATTGGATTTACCAGGGATCTATAGTGCCAATTGAAAGAGCAATTCAATTTACTACAAATTTCCTGATCAAATTAATGATAAAACACAACTTCAATGATTTTTGGGATGTTTAAACTATGTTGCTAAGTTTATTTCCTATCATAGCAATTTTATTAAACCACTTCACTAGTGTCTTAAAATAAATCCTCCTTTATGGACGGATGCTTACTCAAATATTGTTAAGTAGATCAAAACTCAGGTTAAGGAGCTTCCTTGTCTTAGCCTTCCTAATTCCTCTATTTACAAAATTGTTGAAACTGATGCCTCTGACATTGGTTATGGTGGCATTCTCAAATAGCGTATAGATGGCAAAGAAATTTTTTTTTCTATTACATCTAAACATTGAAATACTGTAACGCCCCACAATATGATTTAGGGCTAATGACTCCAAATGTGAATGTAATTAATGTTAAATAAGCACCTTTGGAGAATAGAATGTGAATTATGACCTAAGTGGCAGTAGTCAGTGCCCAAACCCTGTACTTAAGCTTAATTATGGTGTTAAAGCCTAAATTGAATCAAAATAAGGGGGAGGTCACATGACATGTAGTAATGGGGTTATATAATTGTTAAGTGGTAATCCAAAAGGAATTGCCATAGTTAGGGGCAAAATAGGAAAATGAAAGTTACCGGCCAATTTGTCAGTAATCGAAGAGGGAATCCACTAATAACTTAAAGATTAAGTAGTGTGACCAATTTCCAAGTGAATAAGAGAGAATAATCACATGGGTGCAAGCACATGGAAGAAGTCACAAGATGGTGACACTTGGCATCACATGGGCCATTGGATGAAAGTCAAATTTTCAAACTCATTTTTCTCATCCCTCTCTCCTCAAGGTTGGCTAAGAGGCTTAAGGGGGTGGAAAAAAACTAATCTTAACATTATTTCTCACTCTCTCTAAGCTCAAGGTCATCCATAGTGTAGGAGGAAAGAGAAAGAAGAAATCAAGGTAAGTGTGTTCTATTTGACCTTGAAGATGAGCTTGAATTTCAAAGACCTCTTCTTTAATCTTAACCATCTTGATGAGAACTTCAATTCTATGGTTTTAGATTTTCAAGAGGAGGTGTTTTGTGAGTTCAAGAAAAGTTGGAGGTTGAGGAATCAAAGCACAAGCAAGAGATAGTGAAAGAGGTAGGTAAAAGTTAACTTTTGGTATATATGTTGTGACTATTGGTTGAGACCTTGAATTCTAGATTTTTGCCCTATTTTTTGTGTAATTAGAGTTTTAGAGGGTTCATGGTGTTTTGATTGTTACAATGATGTCTTGTGTTGTGTTTTGAACAATGGAAGTGGTTTGGAGTCTTGAATCTGAAATGTTAGTAATTGTGATTATTATGTTGAAATGTGGTCAAAATAGAACATGAGAAAGTAATGGGAATTTGGCCCTTTGTGAAAAATTGTGTGGGAGTAGTGTTGGTTGTGAATTTTGTACTATTGGAAACATTTATGCAAAAACTGGAAATTTTAGAAAATTCTATCAAGTTGAAATTCTGTTCAGGGGATCAATTTTGCATAGTATTTTGAAATAGGATATAATGTCAAAAAGTTGTTTAATTTTCCAGGTTTGTAGTAGACATTGTAAGCTTTAAAATGGTATAAAGTTTGTGTCATTTAGAGTTGTGTGCTATGAGTTATGGTTAGTTGAAAATAGCCAAAAAGTTTTGGACCTATTCTTGGCCATGGCCCAAATGTTACTGACCTGTTTTTGGTTGCTGCCTAAAAGTTTTTGACTAACTCTTGGCTGCGGCCAACCTTTCAAAAACTGCATTTTGAACTTTTGAAAGATAGTCTTTGGTCTAGTCTTTCCAAACCCTTTAGGCATCTATTTGGGCTTCTAGTAGTCAACTAATGGTCTCAAGTGATAACCAACCCTAAGTGTTTTAGAATTAAGAATTAGAATAGGGAGTAACTCGTTGTCCTTGATTATGATTCATAGGATTTGACATTTGCCCAACGCGTGATAAACTGATGCTATAGCATGTGTGGAAAGAACAAGGTAGTGACTTTTTCTCTTATATTATGTGTACTGCGTTGTATGTATGTATTATTATTGAATTGTGTTGATTGCAAATGCTACGGTGTATGTTGCTGTGAAAGCTTTGTGTATACAGCCGTGAGTGCTGTCATTTGTGATATAAGTCATGCATTATGCGGATACAATCATGAAAGCTGTCGTTTGTGATGCAAGTCACGCAGCATGTGGATACAACCTTGAGAGCTCTCATTTGTGACGCAAGTGATGCATCATATGGATACAGCTGTGAGAACTGTCATTTATGATGAAATTCATGCATTACTGTGATTGTTGCTGCTATTGCTGCTTTGTGATTTGCTTTCATGCTATGTTATTATATGTTATATGAGTGAATCGTTACTACTGGGATTCTTTTGAATCTTACTCTTTCCAATGACTAACCTACAGCCAGGGCTAGCGGATCAAAGGAGAAATAAGTGACTAAGCGCGGCTAGAGTTCCCAGCTAGGAGTTTTAGTTTTGTTAGTTGGTGATCATATTTTTGGAATTATTGTACATATTATGAATGTTGCAAATTCGGATATTGTGATGTAATCCCCAATATGGGAAATTGAAATAGGAAAATATGCTCTTAAACCCTTGTGTTAAATAGATGAAACCTGCATGTTGTCAGGAATTTTGCTTACACTCTGATATGTATGAATGAAACCGAACTGCACAGGCCAAATATATTCGAAATATGAATGTGAGACTGTATTGAACCGGTGTTGGCAAAATTTTTTGAAAACCCACTTTATCACAGGATCGAACCCTGGCTTGAAGTTAGGACTTTCTATAAGTTTTGAATTATCCGTTGGTCTCTAATTTAACATTATGACACATTTTCAAACTATAATTACGGCTATTAAGGTAAGGGTTACATTTTTTGTATCAGAGCTGTGGTTCATGGCAAGGGTAGGTTTTGCTAGGATAATTGCCATAGTTCCTTGGCTTAGAGATGATAGATAACCCATGAATGTTTGTGATATACACATAAATATTCCTATTATTGCTGTTATATGAGTTTTAAGGAATATGTGTATACATTTATTGTGATATTGATGTGGGGAATCATTTATAGAGTGAAAAGAAACAATGGTTCACCCAAAAGTACAATGTAATGCCCAAAATTTTGATTTAAGGCTAATGACAATTATTGAAAATGATTTGGGGAATTAGAATGGATTTGAGATCTAAATTATTATTGGAAATGCCCAACACCCTGTATTTTAGCATAATTATGTAATGCAATAATTATTTAGGCTAAAATAGGGGTAAATGGTGCATGAAGAAGAAGAAAAGAGTTTGATTATGTATTATGTGGCAATATTAAGTAATATGTCATACTTAGTGGAAAATTGAAAGAATGAAAATTATTGGTCAATTAGTTAGTGATTAATGGAGAAATTAATTACTAGCTAAGAAGAAATGAGATATGTAACTAAATGGCTAATGAAGTGGTTAGAGTAACTAATTAGTTACTTACTTTATGAGAACCAATGGGAGTGGGACAAGTGTTAAGATGTGATGGTGGTAGAGTGGTTGGAAGAGTCAAATGGCAATTGTTTATTGCTTTTCTCTCTCTTTCCTCCCTCTTTTTCAGTGGTAGCTGGTATGGGTGAGGAAGTGCACTCATTTCTTTCATCTTCTCCAGTCTCATTTCTCTCTCATTTCCTTCTCTCTATGAGACAGCCATTGGAGGCCAAAGAGGAGGTGAAAAGCTTGATATTAAGGTGAGTAAATGACCTCTAATGGAAAAAATCCCTTCTATAAAGTTGTTCCTTGAGTTGAGAGCTTCACTTTCATGGTTTTAGATTTGTAATTGGTTGTGTTTCGTGGCCACAAGGAAATCTAGAAGTTGGAGAACCAAGGAACTTCTTTGGGGAAGTTGTTAAGGTGAGTGAAAGCTTCATTTTCATATAAGTTTTATGGCCATTGATTGGGCCTTGAATTTTTGGAAATTTTTCCCTAATTTTTGTGATTTAGGGTCATGGGGGAGTATGGTATGTTATTGTTATGGAAATGGTGCCTTGTTTAGTGTTTTGAAGTGATCAAATTGCATTGAAGCTTAAATGTGAAGTTTGGCCACTTTGTGTTGGTTTTTGTGCATTGGGCAAAATAGGGCATGTCAATAGGTTCTGATTTTGGTCATTTTGAGGTTACTTTTGTGTTCCTTGTGGAAAATTGTATGGGAATAGGTTTGGTTAATGATTTTGGAGTCATTGGACTCTTTGGTAGAAAAGTTGGAAATCTGTCTTGTGTGAACTCTGTTCTGGGAAGTCAGTTTGCATAAAAGTTTTAAATAACCAAATGGTGTTAGAAAATTATGAAACTTTCTAGTCTTAAAGTTCACATCCCAAGATTCAAAATGGACATATAATTCATGTCATTTTGTATTGTGAACTGAGAGTTATGCTTTGCTAAAGTTTGGGATGGAAACTAGACTCTGTTTTGGGGCAGTGGTGGATTTTGTGTAATTCTAGAATTGTATGGTGATTTCTAGTAATGGTCCATATTTTTCCTATAAAGAGGACTTAGATACCTTTCATTTGGCTTTAGAATCACCTCATTTCGATTTTTCTAGAATTAGTTATGATTTTTGGAATTTCAACCAAGAAACAGAATTTTCTTGGCCGCGGCCAGAGGTTATGAACCACAGCCCAAGACTTTCGGTGCATCCATTGGCCGTGGCCCATGGGTGGGCTGGCTACGGCCAACACCCAAAAATGATATTTTGGACTTCCGAAGATGGTCTTTGGTCAAGTGTTTTCCCAAGCCTTTAAACATATGTTTAGGCTTTGATTAGCCACCTAAAGGTCATGAATGGTAACCAACTATAAGTGTTATGAAAGTGAGAATTTGAAAAAGAGAATAACCCTATTTCCTTGTTTTGGTTTATAAGGTTCAATATTCACACTGATCATAGTTCGATGTTCGACTGATCGTGAGTAAGCTGTGCTGGAGCACACATGGAAAAATAAGTGTAGGGAACTTACTTCTCCTGCATGTATTGATATTTGTGTTTGTGTATTGACGCATTGCTTTGCTTGATTATGTGAAACATATATGAATGATTGAAGCTCTGTTTCTATTTATGCTTGGCCATAAGTATGTTGTTGAAACATTGAGCATGTGGATATATCATTGTGAGAGCATGAGTTATTATGATGCAAGCATGTCATGCATTCAACACTTATCTTGCATGCATATTGGTATCTGTTTCCTACTGGGATTGTCTATAATTTCACCCTCCCCTACCAATAATTTAGACAGGGAAGGTAGAAGAGGATGGAGAAAGCATCCAAGGGCGACGATGACTCTTTCGGGTTGTCATTTTGGTAGTTGGTTATCATGGTAGTTGGGATTATGTATAATTGGATGTTGGATGTATATGTGCTTGGATGTATATTAGGTTATTTGGTTATGTATTGGAGATGGATTTGTGTAATCCCCATATAAGAAATTGTAAAGGGTGTATGTGCCCTATGAATCGTTAGTGAAGGTATGAACCCGGGATTGCCGGGATTATTGTTGTGTGCTCTGATATTTATATGAATGTAGTTTATCTTCACGAAGTAATTGTATTTTAAATATGAATATGAGACCAGGTTAAAGTATTTGTTAAAGAAATTTGTGAAAATCCTATCTTAAGGATGGGAATGTAAATGAATTTTGATTATTATTGGTCTATATTTCATTTTAATCGTGTATTTTGAATATAATTACCGAGGGGGTTACATACAACGTGTAGAACTAGAGGTGGAAGAGATACATGACAACCCACCTGATCCCATACAATTGATGATAGGCATAATAATGGAGCAGCAGGATATGATCAACGAGATAAGGGAAGAGCTCTAAGAAGAGAAAGCAAAACGTAGTGATGATAGACTTCAATCGACTCAGGAAGAGATTCAATAGGAGGCACATCATGAATAGACAGCAGAAGGGTCGATTTGATCTCAGGAGTCCCCACTTCATATAGCCCTGAACTAGGAGTCACATGTGTTACCAGCCCGAGATGAGAGAGATCTATAGTATTGGGTCTCTAAATTATGCAAACATCTACCTCTAGTGTTCAGGGGAAGGTTTTATCCCTAAGCGGCTGAAGATTAGTTGAATCACTTAGAGAAGATCTTTAAACTACTAGACTGCCCAACTGAGGTGAAGGCACGATTAGTCGTTTCCAAGCTGGAAGGGGATGCGGAGCTGTTTCAAGAAAAATTTAATGATAAATACTTTCTATGTCAGTGAGGCTCGAGAAGGAATCTAAGTTCCTATCCATTAAGCAGTGTAATATAGAGACCTTTGACGACTACTTGTCTCGATTCATCCTACTGGCAAGATACTCCTCTTATCTACGACGTATGGATGATAACGATTGGATTTCTGATATGCTGATTCGAGGTTTAAGCATGAGTTGAGGAAAAGGTTAGCCACCTAGCAGTTTAATGAATTCAATAAAGCGGTAGAGGAGTGCAGAATAACTGAAAACAACCTAAGGGATCTGTACCCAACCAAGGGTGGTAGCAGCCATAGTGAACCCAGTAAGGGAAGTAATCCTTAGAAGTGGAAGGGTCAGGGATCCTTGTAATATCCTGAATTGTAATCAAGGATTAATAACTTTAAAGTGATGTAATTAATGATAATTAAGCACTTTTGAAGTATATGTTGTGCAATGTGATGTAAAGGTGCTTAGTAATGGTTTAATGAGTATTGAGATAATCAGGGGCAAAGCAGTAAATTTACCGACCGATTGATCAGTTACCGAAGAGAAAACTCCTTAGTAATTAGGATCAATGGCTAGGATTGAAAAAACAAGAGGTGGAAATCCTATGCATGCAAGTTCATGTGAAATCATGGTAGGGAAAAGGAGATGGTGACAAGTGGCAAACTATGGACCATGGGATTGAAGTTAAAGATTCAACCCATTTCTCTTCCCTCGCACTCTTAGAGTCAGTTGTGTGCATGGGGGGGAGAGGAAAATCTGCTTCTTCATCAATATCTCACTTTCTCTCTCCATTCTCTCCATTCGGTGTAGCTAAGCAAGAAAGAGAAAGAAAGGGCTTGAATTCTAGGTAAGTATTTAGCTTTAATTGCTCATCTTAGATTCATTATGGTTGTTCATGGTGTTGAGGGCTTTCTTGTCATGGTTTCAGAATTTTCATTGGTGGTATTTGAGAGATTGTTAAGTTTGAGAAGTTGAGGAATCAAGGAAATCATATTTGGGAAAGGAAGAGGTAAACATCTAATGCATTTTGGTATAATTGTTTTGACCATTGGTTTAGTTTTGTAAATTATGGATTTTTGCCCTGATTTCTTGCGATTTTAGAAGATTTGAATTAAGTGATATAATATAGTGGAATAGATGCCAAATAGTATATGGGTGTCAATGGTTTTGTATTGTATTTGAAAAGAGGAAGTTTTGACAAATTTTGGTTTTGGTGATCTTTTGGTTTAGAGATGAGAATATGTTTTGAGTGGAAGTTTGGTTGTTTTGGGTAACCAATAGGTTCTTTGTGTTAAAATAGGTAAGAATGAGTTGTGGTATAAGTCTTAAGACCATTGGTAGCAAATTGGTCAATTCTGGAAAACCATATCAGTTGCTACGATTTGGCATCTGATAGACATCACTCGAGTGAGGGAGGAACTCACTCGAGCACGATGTGAAATTCTAGGTATTTTGGGTAAGTCTTCAGGTAGAAACCGTTAGCACACTTCCTGACTTGCGAGTGAGATATGATCCCACTCAAGTCAGCATGGGCATGCTCGAGTGAGGGAATCAGTTTAAGACTTGGGAATTTGTAGTTACTCTGGGGTAGTCACTCGTTTGGTCTCACTTCCTGGTGCTAGAGTGCACCTGAGATCATTGCTTGAGTACAGCCTCTTGTGCTCGAGTGAGAGTGTATGATATATCAAGGTTTGCTCTCAGGCAAACACTTTCTGTGTTCCACTCGCCGGTGCTCAATTGCAATTGGGGGTGTCACTCAAGTGAGACTCCTTTAACTAGAATGAGCCAGCCCAAAGTCAGAAATTTTTCCAAGAAGGAGGATCTTCGGGGTAGTTCCACCTAACCCTTTAGGCGTATGTTTAGACCTATAATAGTTACCTAAAGAGTTTAAATGATAACCAACTTAAAGTATTATAGAATTAAGAACTTGGAAAAGAGGTTGACGGGTTGTTCCTAACCTGGTTTACAGGATTCGATATTTACCGTCCTCGAAAGCCCGCAGTGCCAAGAAACAACGGGAAAGGATCAGGTAGTGACTCTCTCTCTTATACTATGTGTAATGCACTGTATGTGTGTTGTATCACTGTTTTGTGATGTTCTTTGATACTGCTGCGGTTACACCTGGTGATAGCTGTCGTTTACAGCGCAAGCTGTCGTTTACAGCGTAAGCTGTCGTTATTCTGATTACAGCGCAAGCTGTCGTGGTGGTGATTACAGCGTAAGCTATCTTGAATGTGATTACAGCAAGAGCTATCGTATTATGTATACAGCCTTGAGTGCTGTCGTTTCTGGTGAAAGCCATGTATCTTTGAGTTGCTGCTGCTATTGCTGTTTGTGATTTATATACATGCTTTGTGTTTATGCATTGCGTGAGTGATTTGTTACTACTGGGATTATCTCGAATCTCATTCTTTCCAATGACTAACCTTTCAAAAAGGGCGTGTGGCTCAAAAGGGAAGCGGCTAACCCGGAGCGATTAGGACCCTTAGGAGTATATATTTGAGTTAGAGATGTTGGTTATACATTTTGAACATGGGATTACTGTATATTTTGAGATGTGAATTTTAGATTCGATTTTTGGTTGTGTAATTCCCTGATGGAAACTTATAAACCTTCAGATTGTATATGTATAGGACCCAGGAGTGGCCGGGGATTCGGTTATACACTCTGATATGAATGAATGTATATTAACTGCACAGGTAATTATATTCGAATGTCAAAATGGAGACCAGGGAAGGAAAAAGGTTTTTAAAGATTTTGTAAAAATCCCATTGCAGTACAGCAATTTAAAGTGAGTTTAAATCATCCGATGGTCTCTAATCCAATTTAATTATACATTATCGAATTATAATTACGTGTTCAAAGGTAGGGGGTTACAATCCTCATTAAAGAGCAGTGGTAAGAAGCCCTATCAACCTGAAGATCGCGAACCCCAGAAATCCCTAGTAATATGGATATGTCCTCGTTATGGTATGTCACATTTTGGTAGAACGTGTATGGGCAAGTAATTTGTTACAAGTGCAAACAGCCAGGACACATTACTAGTGAGTACAAATGGCCACTGACAGAGCAAAGGCCCAGGAATCAGGGTAGGGTGTTTGCAATGATGCACAAAGAAGCATGGAATCTCCCGACCTGATTCAAGGTAAAATCCTTCATAATAGTAGTTTACTGCAAGCTTTATTTGATTCAGGTGCAAGTCACTCCTTCATAGCCTATGATTGTGTGAAGCGCCTGGGATTACATGTTTATAAACTGCCATTTGATTTGGTTGTGTTTATGCCAATGGGTGTCAAGGCTATGATGGCTGAGGGTTGTTTAAATTGAGTAACAATCGTTGAGGGGCATGTGTCTACTGTTGATTTTATTTGTCAACCGCTCTATCAATTAGAATTCATATTGGATTTTGATTGATTGACAATAAATAATGTGCTACTAGATTATGGGAACAAGATAATAATGAATCATATTTTATAGAATGATGATAATGTGAGTGCTAGTTTGAACTTCCTTGCAACAGCCAAAGCTGAGAAATATCTAGAGATGGGGTACCAGGGGTATATGATATTCTTTTCTATGTAGGGAGAAATAGAAAAACTTTGAATAGTATACCCATGGTAAAAAAGTTCCCTGAGGTGTTTCTAGATGTCTTAGAGGATTACCTTTGGAAAAGGAAGTAGAATTCCCGATTGAAATTATGCCTGGTACTAGTTCTATTTTGAAGGCCCTAATACCAATTGGCCCCAAATGAGATAGTAGAACTAAAGAAATAAATTGAAGAATTTCTTAAGAAAGGGTTTATTCGACCCAATGTCTCACCGTAGGGAGCTCTATTATTATTTGTTAAGAAGAAAGATGGGAGTCAGAGATTATGTGTGGACTACATAGAACTTAACAAGATAACTGTCAAGAACAAATACCCTCTCCTAAGAATTGATGACCTTTTAGATCAATTGTCTAGTTCTTGTGTATTTTCAAAACTTGATCTAAGGTTGGGTTATCATCAGCTGCATGTGAAAGCAAAATATGTACTGAAGATTGCTTTCAAGACAAGGTATGGGCAGCATAGGTTTCTAATAATGCCCTTTGGTGTAATCAATGCACTTGCTATATTCATGGATTACATGAATCGAGTCTTTTGACAGTATCTATATCAATTTGTGATAGTTTTTATCGATGACATTCTAATATACTCCAAGAGCAACGACAAACACGAGCATCATTTGAGAATAATGCTGGAGATATTATGTGAAAAGCAACTCTATGTCAAGTTGAGCAAGTGCGAGTTTTGGCTTTCAGAAGTAAAGTTCTTAGGCCATGTTATCTCGCTAGAAGGGGTCTCAGTGGATCCTTATAAAGTGAAAGCAATGCTGGACTGGAAGAGGCCAAAAACTATTGTTCAAATAAGCAGATTTTTGGGTCTTGCTGGTTACTACTAGAGATTCATTCAAAATTTCTCCCATACTACCTTGCCGATGACCAAGCTCACACGAAAGGATCAACCGTTTAAGTGGATCAACATTGTGAAAATAGTTTTGTTTAGTTGAAGGAGAGGTTGACCACGGCACCAATATTGATTATACCAGATCCCAGCTTGACTTATGTTGTGTATAGTGATGCGAGTAAGCAGGAGTTAGGGTGTGTCCTTATGCAGTAGGGATGAGTAGTGGCATGCACCTCCCGACAGCTGAAACCTCATTAAATGAATTATCCCTTTATGATTTAGAGCTTAAGGTGATTGTATTTGCATTGAAAATATGGCGACTTACCTATATGGTGTGACGGTAGAACTGTACTATGACCACAAGAGTCTCAAGTATTTGTATGATCAGAAAGAGTTGAACATGAGATAGCGTCAGTGGATGGAGTTGCTGAAAGATTACAACTTAGAGATCAAATATCATCTAGGTCAAGCTAATATCATCACGGATACGCTTAGTCGAAAGGTGGTGCTAGTGGCAGCAATAATGATACAGGAGGGAAATTTGATAGAAGACTTTCGAGAATAGAACTTTTTCAAATTAGATCTTAAGTGCTAATTACATTGTTTCCCAATTGAAAATGATTTAAGGGCTAAAATTATATAGGCTCAGAAGCAAGATGATCGGGTGCAGTCTATTCGGGCTATGATCGAACGAGGAGAAACTCGAGACTATGATTTGTTGTGTAGTAGCTTAGTTCGATACAAGAAGAGAATCTTTATTCTACTAAAGGCTGACTTGAGGTAGAGAATTCTTAATGAGGAACATAAGAGTCAGTATAATTTTTACCCCAGAATGACCAAAATGTATCACAGTTTGAAGTCTTGTATTGGTGGACGGGATTGAAGATCCATGTGACCAAGTATGTGGTGAGATGTCTTATTTGTCAGAAATTAAATATTGAACACCAGAGGCTACTGAGATTACTGCACAGTCCTGAGATTCCAGAGTAGAAGTGGGAAAGTATGACCATGGATCTCGTTATGGGATTGCCAGGATCAAAAACTATTATGCGATATGGGTGATTGTTGATCGATTCGCAAAGTCGGTGCATTTTATACCGATCAATACTAGCTACTCTCTGGACAAACTGGTAGAAATCTATATTCAGGAGATAGTGAGACTTCCTGGCACATTAAAGAGCATCATTTTTTTTATAGAGATCCTCTTTTAACTTCAAGATTCTGGAGGACTCTACATGACGCTCTGGGTACAAAGTTGAGATTTAGCATTGCCTATCATCCCTAGATAGATGAACAGTTAGAAAGGACCATTCAAACGCTAGAAGATATGCTGAGAGCATGTATCCTAGACTTTAAAGGGAATTAGGATTACTTTCTTCCACTTGATGAGGTTGCCTATAACCATAGCTATCATATGAGCATTCTGATGGCTCCATATGAAGCGTTATATGGGAGGAAGTGCCTACACCTTTGTGCTAGATAGAGCTATCCAAGTGATGATTGTACAGGCCATATCTTGTTGATCAGACTATAAAACAAATTAGAATCATCAAAAAGAGGCACCTTACATCGTAGAGCCGACAGAAAAGATATGCTAATAAGAGGAGAAGACCTCTACAGTTCAAGTTGGTGATCATGTGTTCTTAAGGCTGTCTATAGTCATAGGCATCGAAAGAGCAATCAATTGAAAGAAGATGAGCCTGCGGTATATTAGTCCATTTAAGATTCTTGTAAGAATTGGACATGTAGCATATAGAATAGCCCTACCCCCAAACTTGAGCAGCATCCATGATGTGTTTCATGCTTCCAGACTGAAGAAGTACCAACTTGATCCTACGCACATTATTGAGTATGAGGATGTCAACTTGCAAGACAACTTCACCTATACAATAGAGCCAGAATAACTCATTGATCGAGAAGAAAAGTGGCTAAGACATCAAAGTATTCCATTTGTGACAATGGTCTAGAAGGGAATGTCACAGAGAGAAGCAACTTGGGAAGCAGAAGTTGACATGTTGAGGCATTTTCAAACTTTCTGGCTCAAGTTGTGTAACAAATTTAAAGGGCAAAATTTATTGTACCTGGGGAGAATTGTAATATCCCAAAATATGATTTAGGGCTAATGACTCCAAATGTGAATGTAATTAATGTTAAACAAACACCTTTGAAGAATACAATGTGAATTATGACCAAAGTGGCAGTAGTAAGTGCCCAAACCCTATGCGTAGCTTAATTTTGGTATTAAAGCCTAAATTGAATCAAAATGAGGGGGTGGGCGCATGACATATAGTAATGGGGTTACATAATGTGTTAAGTAGTAATCCAAAAGGAATTGCCATAGTTAGGGGTAAAATGCGAAAAATAAAGTTACCGGCCGATTAGTCAGCAACCGAAGACGGAATCTACTAATAACTTAAAGATTATGTGGTGTGACCAATTTCCAAGTGAACAAGAGAGAATAATCACATGGGTGCAAGCACATGGAAGAAGTCACAAGATAGTGATACTTGGCATTACATGGGCTATTGGATGAAAGTCAAATTTTTAAACTCATTTTTCTCTTTCCTTTCTCCTCAAGGTTGGCTAAGAGGCTTAAGGGGGTGGAAAAAAACTGATCTCAACATCATTTCTCACTCTCTCTCGAAGCTCAAGGTCATCCATGGTGTAGGAGGAAAGAGAGAGAAGAAATCAAGGTAAGTGTATTCTATTTGACCTTGAAAATGACCTTTAATGCCAAAGACGTCTTCTTTAATCTTAATCATCTTTATGAGAGATTCATTTCTACGATTTTAGATTTTCAAGAGGAGGTGTTTGTGAGTTCAAGAAAATTTGGAGGTTGAGGAATCAAAGTACAAGAAAGAGATAGGTAAAAGTTACCTTTTGGTATATATGTTGTGACCATTGGTTAAGACTCTTGAATTCTGGATTTTTGTCCTATTTTTCTGTAATTAGGGTTTTATAGGATTCATGATGTTTTGATTGTTGCAATGATGTCTTGTATTGTGTTTTGGACAATGGAAGTGGTTTGGAGTCTTGAATGTGAAATGTTAGTAGTTGTGAGTGCTATGATGAAATGTGGTCAAAACGGAACATGAGAAAGCAATGGAAATTTGGGTGTTTTGATGTTTCCATTGATTCGTTATGGAAAATTGTGGGGAAGTAGCATTGATTGTGAATGTTGGACCATTGGAAACATTTGTGCAAAACCTATAAAATCTAGAAAATTTTCTGAAGTTGAGATTCTGTACAGGGGACCAAATTTGCATAGTGTTTTGAAGTAGGAAATGGTGTCAAAAAGTTGTGAAACTTTCCAATTTTGTACTAGCCATTACAAGCTTTAAAATAGTATAAATGTTGTCTTATTTGGAGTTATGTGCAGAGTTATAGTCAGTTGAAAACAACGAAAAAGTTTCAGACTAGTTATTGGCCATGGTCAAAGGGGTGTTGGTCGTAGCCCAAATATTATTGACCTGTTCTTGGTCACGGCTAATGGATCGTGGTAGTGGCCCAAAAGTGCTTGACCAGCTCTTAGCTACGGCCAACACTTCAAAAACTGTATTTTGAACTTTTGAAAGATAGTCTTTAGTCTAGTTTTTCCCAACCGTTTAGGCATCTGTTTGGGCTTCTAGTAACCAACTAAAGGTCTCAAGTGATAATCAACCCTAAGTATTTTGGAATTAAGAATTGGATTAGGGAAAAACTCATTGTCCTTGATTATGATTTATAGGATTCGACATTTTCCCTACGCATGCTAAACCGGTGCCAAAGCACGAGCAGAAAGAACAAGGTGGTGACTCTTTCTCTTATATTATGTGTACTACATTGTATGTATGTCTTATCATTGAATTATGCTGATTGCAAATGCTACAGTGTATGTTGCTGTGAAAGCTTTGTGTCTACAATTGTGTGTGCGGTTGTTTGCGATACAACTCACATATCATGTGGATACAACCATTAGAGCTTTCATTTGCGACACAAGTCACGCATCATGTGGAAATAGCCATAAGAGCTGTCATTTGTGATGTAAGTCATGCATCATGTGGATACAGTTGTGAGAGTTGTCGTTTGTGACTTTGGGCATTTTGTCGTTTGTGATCCAAGTCACGCATCATTATGAGTGAAAACCACCAAACAAAATGCCCACGAAAAAGAAAGATCCTGACGATAAACAGAGTGAAAAACAACAAGGTGTCATGCAAGATGCCCAAAGTCAAACAGTCTTTAGTGAACAATTGGAGGCAGTTATGCAGCAACTTTTGCAAGAATTTGGATCCCAAACTTAAGGATCTTAACAGAAGAAGCAATCTCAAACAGAGTCATCCACTCCATCTGGATCATTAATCCAGAACCTCAAATGGAAACGGCTTCCACAAAAAAAGACCTTAGAGTCTTATGCACAGGCTTATGCTCAGAAGCAGCTCCTAGACCAAACTTGGGAACAAGTATTTAAAAAAAAGAAAAACAAAGCGCTTATACCAATCCCCCAAGGAATTATAACCAAACAAGAGTATGACAAGCTGAACCAAGCACCTTCCACGTTATAGATTCAGCCAAAACCCTCTACTCCTCCAACATATAAACAACTGACAACTGTAGTTTCTTTAACCAAAGCAATTGTTAGTCAAACCCAAATACAAGCAAACATGTATATGCCTTGTTTCCATAAATAAAGCTATGCAAGACATATTCTCCAGGTGGAACTAGAATTTTTCCACCAAAACCTAAATCAAGTAGCCTTGAATGTCTTCTCTTCGGGATTTTGTTTTAAGCCTTCGAATTTGAGAAAAATACAGGAATATTTTAAGCTAATTTTGGTTCATTCCTAGTTTACTGAAATTAAAAGAAAAACAGACAAAAGGACTGAACCTATGATTACTCATTCTACTCTCCAAATTTTAAAAGTTCTCACCCCTTCCAAGTAAGGACAAGATTTATATAAACCAACATTTTGAGAAATAGAATATAAACCCAGAGGATACAACTATTTGGATTATGTGGATGCATGGTCCTATATCTTTTGCGATCAAAATGAACTTTTTCAATATATTTGGTTTATTTATTTCAAAACAAAAACCAAGTATGACTTTCCTCAATGGTTTGTTCATTAATGGGGATTCTTTGGTCCAGTACTAGAAATCCTGCCACCAGAGGTTGTACTAGCCTTTGAGTTATTTAAACAAAAATTCAACATCGGTAAGGATCCTTTTCCAATTGATCTTCACTATTTTTCAAAATTATGTGTATCCTAGATTTTTGTTTGGAATTACAGATTTTCTCAAACAACCCAAGGATCAACACTCCTACAAGTATTATAGAGATTCCTTTCTATAAGATGGCGGGCAAAGTTTGACATTAGTAGGGTTGCTGTAAGAGCAGTTGAGAAATGGTTCAAGGAAAATCCTCAACACCTCTGCATGATGTAACAAAGTAAATTCATCAATCAGAGATCAAGAATCCAGTCTATCTTGGAAAATACCATAGACAAGACCAACCTTACCAACCAATTCAACTCAATGCTACAAATCCCACAACAGCAAGAGCAAACAGCTTCAACAAGTTAACCAATCTCTTTATCATCCTCAAACAATCAAGAGGATGATGAAGAAGAATTATTTGTTGTAGATTTGGATGAAGACTAAAGACCTTTGAAGACTTAGTATTATTTTTAATTTTTCATTGTAATTATGCAAACAAGTACTGTAGCATCACACGTGTCCAATATCACTGTTGTGTTGGCAGTACTAAACAAATAGTGTTAACAAGAACTATTCAAATAGTAACCAATCACTAATAGGTCAATGGTCAAAATACTGTTCAAGCAATAACTCATCATCTATTTAAATGAATTCAGTCTCATTTCAGAGGCTGGTTTGGTTAGAGAGAGACTACGAGGGTCCAAACATAACTACCTCCTTCCTCTTCCCTCCTTCTATCCTTCCTCCTTTCCTTTGTAAGTGCTTATGTTTTAATAAAATTCTTTAGTTATTTAATTTTATTTTTCATTATATCCTTTCCTTCCTCTGATGGTCTGAGATTAGCATATCTAATGAATTCATCTTGGTAGGTTTTACCACCTTTAATTCATACATTTTCTTATCCATTCCAGAGCATCCCCCTCTCATGGATCATTTAAATTCTTAATTATGCCTTAAGAAGTCCATCTTCTTCCCTTCTTCACATGCTCCTCCCTTCCCTTTAGTTAGATCCACCATCAGGGCCTCTCCCATAATAAGCGTTAGGACCAAGTGCTCTACCACTGAGCTAAAAGCTTGGGCTAGTAGCTAAGGCAAGGAACTTAACCTTTAACCTATGGGCACCAGTACCAACGAGAGTCCGTTGTCCCATAAGGCAGGGGTGGCTACGTGCCCCCACGAGAGAGTAGCCCATGCTACTTTCCCGCCCCTTTGTTTTTCACCTACCTATGGAATCGAATATGGGACCTCTGGCTCTGATACCATAACCGTCAGGACTAAGTGCTCCACCACTGAGCTAAAAGCTTAAGCTAGTAGCCAAGGCGAGGAACTGAACCTTTAGATATCCCTTTTCTGAAAAAGGGACGTCTAAAGTGTCATGTAGAGACTTTAGATGTCCCTTTTTTAAAAAGGGACGTCTCAAGTCACACTTCAGACATCCGTTTACTTATAGACGTTATTGACATTATTTACTATGTCACTCACATTGGCATCCCCTTTTTTTCAAAAGTTAAAAGGGCCAAAATAGGGATGTTGAAACCCTGTCTGTAGTAATGGCACTAAAAATTGGTTATATGCTTACAGAATAAAAGCTAGCTTGGCCACCCTGAATTGAGATGAAAAATTGTTATATATATTTGCCAATTGATTTTGTGATGGGTTAATATACTTTTCTATCTGTATAAAATTTTTATGATGGATTTTTTGATGAAAACTTAATTTTGTCACCAATTTTATATTTTATGGTACTATCTTTTTCTTTTTACCTTAGCTTTTTGTTAGCATCTCAAATACTTGCTTTTGGTAGCATAATTTGACCTGACTTGACCAGCTACAAAAACATAAAGTCAAATATCTGGCTGAAAGTTTTTAGACTAAATTTGACTTAAAACTCTCGATTTCATTAAATGTACATGCATGTGCAAAACACGTGTATAGCCGTATCACAAGCCTCAGCTTCTAAACCCTAGGTGATCTACTCATGGGCAAAAGGAAAAACCCTACTCTCCTCACCCTATATATAAACCACTATAAAGCTAAAAATTCAGCTGTCAAACTCCATTCAAAGCATAAGAGTTTTCTTTGTTTCCTATAAACAATTTTGATATTTTTGTTGGAAATTGTGCCCTAAGGGCCAATCATTGTACTTTAAACATTATTATTTTAATGAAATTTCTCCATTCTGTTATCATATTATTTGCATGTTAACTGTGATAATTGTATCCTTGGATAATTCATAAAGATTGTCCTAAAATGTCCTTACTTGGTCTAATATATCAGTTATTCTTTAGGTACATGATGATATCTTTACTTGGTCTAATATATAGATAAATAATAAGACAAATTCCTGATAACAACATGGACAAGTTATAGGGAGGCAAAGCCTGCAAGATCCGATAGTAACGGATATGGGTTCATGTGAAGCATCATTCAAATGAAGTATAAACCTTGTAAGAATATAACATATATATTAGTTATCATGTTTACTACAACAGTAACTTGAGATCAACATATTCTAATAAAATTTTCATGATTGAGTGAGAATTTTTAATTCTTCCTCCAACATCTTCATATACAAATCACTCTTATATCTTTGATTTTATATGTTGTTCACACTTTCATATCAGATTTTTATTCACTCATTCCACTAAAGTATTGATTTTGGTTGTAAGCTTATTATTAACATTTTGAGGTGGCAAGTTTGTGTTATCAATTTTAAGTGCATTTAATAGTATATATCCATAACTTATTTAAAGTGATTAACTCATTAATGGAAACCAATATAATTGGTTCTCAATATATAGATTGCAGTGCTTAGACTGTCTACTGAACAAATCAATTTAATAGCAAGTTTCTTGCTGTGTAATGGTAAACTTGTAAGGTCACAATGCAAAAATCATTTGAAATTGAAACTGGAACTAAAATAAAAACTAAGTACAACAAAGGAAAGCCAGACCTAAAAACACTATAAGTAATACAAGACCAAACCTAGAAACAACTACAACTAACATGAAAGTGGATGAAATATTATAGATCCTTCCTTTTATGATTGTGAATCCATGAGTTCACAACCTGTATGATGAGGAATTGCTAAAGTCTTATAGTAGGTAGATACCCATAGTAACTCTTTAAGCAAGGAATGATAAGCCATGAATGATATTGCAAGAATTGCAAGAAATAGTGGAAAAGTCAGAAATCTAGAAAAGATTACTTTGAGGGAGGCAAGTTTATGGAATTGTGAAGCGTTGATAGTCAATTTATAGGCACAATTTGAAACAAAAGTATGCAATTTGGCGCCAATACCTCTACTAGAATTTGAATTTTTAAAATTCTAATTCTAATGTTCTTCCCTCTAGATTCAAATGTATGCAAATGCGTTATCTTAGAGATTTTTGGTGCGCACTTCATTATGATGCTTTCAAAATGTTTCCAGCACAAAAGTAGTCAAAGCCTTTATAAGGTCAAGAGGGTTTTGCTGCCAGTGATCATATCAAGAAAAAAGGATTCCAATGGTCATTAATAATGGTCATCCATCTATGGTAATTTCTTAACATGTAAATCACTGTCATCATTGCTAAGATGTCGTATACTTGCAGCTTTAAGGTCAAGAAGTTCCTGAAGCCAGGGATCATATAAAGTAAAAAGGCACTACAATAGTCTTAGGTCTATTTGATTCATCTGTGGTAGTTTTTACACCAATAAGTAAAACATACAAAAAGTTATCTAAGAAATATGACAGAACTGTTATAAAAGATGATCAAAAAATCAAACTAATATAAACTCCAATAGTCTTAAGTGTTAGAATACAAGTTTTGATAATAACAAAATGTGATTATGTGTTTTGATAAGTAAGTCATGTTTTGAAAGTGTAAACATTGATCCAAAATGGTTATCAAATGCATTTCATAAAGCTAAAAGGAAACTACTGAGAATTTGACTGATGCACTAGAGTGAAGGAACCACACTCGAGTGAGAACCAATTTTACACTCAAGTTCAGGAAGTATTGCACTAAAAGTATATTCCATAGGGTATTGAGATTTGAAGGAATTCAGCAACACTCGAGTGTTGGGTAGTATACTCAAGTGAAGATCAAATTTGCACTCGAGTAAACAAGTGAGACTCTGAAAGTGTTGACCCGAGAGTAAGCTAAAGCCTAAAAGTATGAAGTATACTCGAGTGAAACCAACTGCACTTGAGTAAAGTACTACAACACTCGCAAGTAAAAAAGCTCACTTTCTTAAAGAACTGGTGTAAGTGTTGAGCAAAAGATGAAGCCTGAAGCTGAAACATGATGATACATTCGAGTGAGACATCTGCACTTGAGTGAGGACTAGTCACACTTGCATGTGAGAAATCACACTCTTGAAAAAAATGGTGCAAGTGATATCTAGAAGTTGAAGTACGTAGTACAAAATACACATACATTTGAGTGATATATTTCACACTCTAGTGAGAAGTCAATATACTCATAAGTGAGAAATCTTGCTCCTGTTAATTCTTATGGAAGTGCTACTCAAAGGCTAAAGTAGAAGTTGAAATATGAATATGCACTCAAGTACGGCCCTGACAGAACCAAAACACAACATACACACATCAATTAATCCGAACATACTTCAATGTTATTCATTCATTATGTTTTCACTTGTTATTATTACTAAATACCATTTAATATATATTTCAGGTGTGAAATAGGAGTTTGAATATTTGGATTACAGATGCATGTGGATAGTCAATTACGGCAAATATAATGATTTTATCAAATATACGCTAGCTCACGCTATATGTAGATGACCTACCATGAGAGACTGTATGATAATTCAAACGAATACATCCCACGTCTCAATGGAACACTATGCTACATAATAGATGTTTCAACAATAGAAAACTCAAGCTCACTATAAATACAAAGCATTGAAGATAGATGAAACAGAGAACACAAATCACGAAAGCATATATCGAAAAAACCTTACAAGAGTCTTTTTTTAATATTTCCCTTTGTATTTATATCGTACCTCAATGTTTATTATATCCACTCTATGAGAGAGTCTATATACACTTCCAAATTATATTTTCATTTGATATCAAGGTAAAGGGACCTTAAGATGGTAGATATCCTGCGAGAAAAGCAATTGAGAGAATTTCTAATAGGACTTTCTGCTCATAAGACTTATAAGGTTCAAGCAAGAGAGAATGTTGCTGCTTATAAGTCTTACAGGGGTGTAAGCTGGAGAGAACGTTGCTGCTCATATAACTTGCATACGTAAGCAGGAGATAAAGGTTATAGGGATTGTTTTGCACATAAGACTTGTCATGAGAGGGAGAGAAAATTCTAGGTATTAGAATATTTCTACTCATAGACCATACAAGGATGATTGTTGTCTTATGGCATTCCTTGAGAGCCTACTGAATCTTGGAAGAATAGTAAAAATTTTAGTAGGTCTTGATCTCTGAGGACTGGATGTCTTGGGTTTTATGCCGGACCAGTATAACTCTCTGTGTGCTAATCCTCTCAACTTTACTCTATCTATAGTTATTTTTATATCACCACAACATGCAAAAAACTTATCACATAACCCAATTCACCCCTTCTTGGGTGAAGCTTGGCTCTATCATTTGGTATCAGAGTGAGGTCTTCTCCGAAGAGCCTAATAGCTTGAGAAGGATCTAGTAAATGGCAACAATAACATTCTTTTAGATAGAGCTTCTATCACTAGACCTCCTGTTTTATTAGAGAACAGTTTTTGTTCTGGAAAGATAAGTTCAGAGTGTTCGTGATGGCTAATAAATACGGTCTATGGAATGTGATACAAGACAGTGATTATGTTCTAATAAAGAAAATAGAAGATAGAGTTTTGAAAAAGAGCCCAAAGGAATATGATGATGACGATAAGAGTTAATAACATTAAATAGCAAAGCCATTTTAATGATATAGAGTGACCTCAATTAGAAGGAGTATTTCAGAATCTGTATACTTCAGATAGCCAAGGATATATGGGATGCATTTGAAATTGCACATGAAGGTACATCTAGAATCAAAGAAAATAGAGTCAATACTCTAATTACAGAGTATGATCTGTTTCATATGAAACCTAGAGAAAGGATCTCTGAATTCGAACTTATATATACACACCTTGTTAATCGGCTATCAGTACTTGGGAAAACCTTTGATCAAAACTCCCAAGTCAGGAAGTTCTTAACATTGTTACAAAATAATGGGAAGCCAAAGTGACAGCAATCAAAGAAGACAAAGGTGAATCAATGAGATTCGTATATGTTCTATTTGGTAGTCTTTTTGAGTATAAAAGAAAGCTGAAATTCAAGAAGGAACTGGAAGAGTTCGATGATAAAAAGAAAAGAGGAGTTGCTATCAACGTCATCAAGCAAGCTGATTCTTCAAAAAATAAAAATACGCTTGATGACGATGATATGGGAATAATGGTGAGGAAATTTAAGAAGTTATATAGAAGAGGACAAAAAAACTTCAAGAAATTGATAATAATTTCTCTGCACCTAGAACACCTCAACATAATGGAGTTGTGGAAAGAAAGAATAGGTTCCTCACAGAGATGGCAAGGGAAATGTTCAATGAGAAGGAGGTGTCAAATGTATTCTAGGCGGATGTAATGAGTATTGCATGCTATATCTCAAATCGAGCATATATACGTAGGTTACTTGGAAAGACACCAAATGAACTCTATAAAGGGAGAAAGCCAAACCTTGCTCATCTACACATTTTCGGATGCAAGTATTTCATTCACAACAAAAATAAATAAAACTTAGGTAAATTTGATTCTAAGTCTGATGAAGGTTTGTGTATAGGCTATTCAAATAGAAGTAAAGCATATAGAGTCTTTAATAAAGAACATGCATTGTAGAAGAAACCATTCATATTGTGTTTGTTGAAATAGATTCTCAAACAAAGTTTTTGATGAAGAAGAATTGGATTTGATAAAGAAAACTAAAAATCTAACCATTTCAAATCAAAATGATTTTTAAACAGATGCTTTCAAAATAAGAAAATGCCAATGATCATACTTAGCCAAGAGCATAGAGACATATGAAAGATCATCTGAATGATCAAGTAATTGGAGATGTTCGTGAAGGTGTCAAAACTAGAAATAAAATTCATAATAAAGTAACTTTTTTTGCATTCATTTCTGAGATTGAACCTTCTAGTGTTGAAGAAGCACTTTTTGACAATGATGGAGTGATTGCTTTACAAGAAGAATTAAATCAATTTCAAAAAAATCAAGTTTAGGATTTGGTACCTCGACCTAAAGATCACTCAATTATAGGGACTAAATGGGTTTTCAAAAACAAATTTGATGAATTTACAATCATTATGAGAAATAAGGCAAGGTTGTTGCCAAAGGCTATAATCAAGAAGAAGGAATTGATTATGAGGAAACATATACTCTAGTGGTAAGACTGGAAACATTACGAGTATTCTCAGCCTTTGCATGAATTAAAGGTTTTAAAATTTATCAAATGGATGTGAAGAGTGCTTTTCTAAATGGTTACATTATGGAGGAAGTTTATGTAGAATAGCCTCCAGGTTTTGAAGATAAGATGACACAAAACCTGATCATGTTTTCAAACTCAATAAAGCTTTATATGGTTTGAAGCAAGCACCCAGAGCTTGGTATGAAAGACTAAGCAAATTTCTTCTTGATCAAAACTTTGTTAGAGGACAAGTGGATACAACACTTTTCATTAAACATAACAAGAATGATTTATTAGTAGTTCAAATATATGTTGACAATATAACTGTTAGAGCTACTAATGAATCTCTGTGTCAAGAGTTCTCTACGATGCAGGGAGAATTTGAAATGTCCATGATGGGAGAGCTAAACTTCCTTCTTGGGCTTCAAATCAAGCAACGGAGGAATGTGATATTCATATCTCAAACCAAATATCTGAAGGAGTTACTAAAGAAGTACATAATGAAAAATGCTAATAAAGCTGACACTCCAATGAGCTCTACCACACTACTACTAGATGCTGATGTGAAAGGTCCTGACTCCAACATACTAAATATAGAGGAATCATTAGTTCATTACTCTATCTAATAGCAAGCAGGCCAAATATACAATTCAGCGTTGGGATGTGTACAAGGTATCAATCTACTCATAAGGTATCACATGCAGAAACTATGAAGAAAATCTTCAAGTACCTAGGAGACACTGCAGAACTTGGCCCATGGTACACAAAAGGAGGAAACAAATATTTGATGGCCTATTCTTATTAAGATCACTGAGGATACAAAACTGATAGAAAAAGCAACAGTAGACAATGTCAATTTCTTGGAGGTTCTTTAGTATCATGGTTCAAAAAAAAATAGAACACAGTCTTATTGTCTTCCACTGAAGCTGAATATATGCTGCAGTAAGTTATTGTTCTCAATAATGTAACAATAACTTCTGGACTTGGGAATCTACTTGAAGGAGATACTTATTTATTGCAATAACACCAGTACCATAAGCTTGGCTAAAAATCCTGTACAATATTTAAGAACCAAATATATAGATATCTGACCTCACTTTATTCGAGATCATGTTTAGAAGAAGGATATCAAAGTAGAATTTATTCCAACACATCTCCAACTTGCCGATATATTCATAAAGGCGATAGTTAAAGATCAATTTTTATACATATTGAAAGAATTGGGAATGGTTAATCCCAATGAGTTGTAAGATTGTCTTGTTAATTATTATGTTCAATATATGTGTTTTGATGATTACCATACTAACTTAAGTATCAGAGTATATAGAAATTTGTCTTGTAAGAATATTTTGAAAAAGTAGCATGTCACTCGAGGTGCAGAGTGAAACTCAAGTGTAGGGCATGTTAACACTCCAGTGCTAGGTGAACACTTGAGTGCATATGTGATCCATATGCTCTGCTTCTAGCTTGTAAAATAGAGGTTAATAGAATTTGAAGAAATTCTAAGGGCATAGTTGAGTCCATCAAGACTGCTGACATGTACTTAAGTGAGAAGTTGTCACACTCAAGTGCATGAAGAACTTACCTAAAAGTGCAGCAATAACTCTCGAGTGCCACAAGTACAAATGTATAAATTAGCTTCAAAGCTTAGTTTACTCAAGTGATCTTGGACGATTTGAGTACAAAGATGAAGATCACAACAAGTGTCTACAGGTACACTTAAACTAGGTACGCATCTACAAATGTTTTGAAATTTCTTTTTCTTACTTGAGTGGAAAATTGGCTCACTCGAGTGAGTAAGTATGAACACTCTAGTGCATTAGTCTCTCAATCAAGTGTTAGGGCTTATATCAGTTCCACGACAGCTAAAACAACACACTTGCTCTTCTCACTCGAATGTGTCTTGTCACTTGTTTGTCACACTGCTTTGCTTTTGACGATTACCCACTGATTCAATGTCTCCAAACTATTCAATCATATGTTGCACCTCTTCAATTGTCTCCAAAACATCCAATTTTCCCCTATAAATCTCTATTGTGCTTTAACGTCTCCAAAAATATCAAGAAACCATTTTAATCATTTATGATTCCCAATCGTTCCTGATTCAACCATAATGGTTCACAAAAAGGCTCCCCAGGTGATTCAGAAGTCTCCTACTTTGCCACCTTCTGATTTCATTGCTAGTGAGACGACAACACTATCGGCAACACTGACTCTAACTCTGACTCTAAAACCTTCACCTTCTACTCCTTTAACACCTTCTCCAAAACCCAAGGCAACCAAGAAGAAGACAATCCCAGAAAAGAAAACGCATCATAAACCAAAAGTAGCCAAAGATGTGCAACCTCGTCGAAAGAAGACAAAGGGAGTAGTCTCCAAAGAGCCAATCGTCACAATCAAAGGAAGTGAAAGGAAGAGGGAAGGCAAAAGCCAAAGAAGTTCCACAAGAGTCTTCCTCTAACAGCTCATTCAATTAGCAACTCCAATAGGCAATCGAGAAGTTAGAGTTGGATGCCTTCATTGGCAACATTGCCTCCTACGCTGGTGCCTCTATATCTCATCATGTTGGTCAATCTAGTCATACTGGTTATCATTAAGGAACACTATCTACTTCTCATGCTTCAAAGAAAGAAGATTAGGATATGGTTCCTCCAGAAGGCTTTCATACATAGAAACTAAAGCCATTCAATCAGAAGGTATATAACATTGAATTTGCTTATCGTAGCTTTTATCCTGTGGTATATGTAGATTTTGATTATTTGAGTATATAATGTGGCCTGAATGTTTGACCATACCTGGAGTTTATGAATCTTGGTTGAGTGTGTACTTGCCTTATTCACCTTCTGTTGTGAGAACTTTGTATTGCAATATGAAAGTTCACAACATTATGTCTAGAACCATTGAGTTGATAGAGGAAGGAATCTCTACTACTATTAGAGGTCAATCTATCCTGATTACTCCCTCCATTATGAATAGTATACTTGGCTATATACTTCCTTCTACCAATCTATCCACACTCTCAGCCAATGAAGCCTTCCAGAGATTGAGACCAGAAGATCCCTTTGGCTCTCTCAATTTCAAACCCATTGATATGCCTGACTCACACTGAGCCCTTCATTATATCTACACCCACAGTATCATCAATAAATCCAAAAATTACACCACTTTGCCCAGAGGGACTATTACTTGTTGGCATCATTCTTAGCCGAGCAATAAAGGAATGTTGGTGAATTAATCTTTAGTGAGATGAGAAGATTTCGATTTTCTTCATCAAGAACCACCACCATACCATATCCCCAACTTGTCTCTCACATACTTTAGCATAACAAAGTATGGTAATTGGAGGGAAACGGGAGGGTAAAGATCCCAAGGTTTGGAAGAACTCAATTGACACATATGGGGATCATACTTCCAGTTAGTAAAATCAAGCTTGTACCTCAAAGAGAAACCTCACCATCAAGAGGTGATGAGGATCAGTCTTCATCAAGATGTCAATCTCCAACTCCCTTATTCCTCGATACTTCAATTCAAGGTTATATGGTCGATATGATTAATCTAGCAATGAAACAGGAATTATTTGCTGAGTACGAGAAACTGGTTGATAGATGGAATCACAAGTCTCTAAGTTGGTAAAAAAGCCAAACACCAAATTTGACATGATATTCAAGGCTCAAAATAAGCAATCGAGGATAACTATTAAATTAAAGACTTATTTGCATACCTATCTTCTGACTCCTTATATAGATGTCCCTCCAATTTCTACCACATCCTTACCCACCACCACCTTTTCACCATCTCAGACCCTATGTCCTTTTCTCTTATATCGACCCTAAAACTGCTACCACATTTGACGTCACCATTGATCAGCCATCTTTATCCTTGCTTGCAGCCTCTGCTCCTTAGCCATCATTTTAACTATTTGAGCCTGACACTATTTATCACCATGGTGTTGTATATTCCACCTCAGTCATCTAACATCACTTTTCCTTAGCCCCCTCCTTCTAATACTAACAAAATATGGGAGAAGCATGAGTGATTGTTATTTAAGTTGTTTGGATTGATTGGCTAGATTAAAGAGGTGTTTTGGTGTTTGGATATATTTTTGTGTATTTGGTTTATGGTTGTTGATTTTAGTTGTATTTAGTTTTTGGGAGCTTTAGGTGTATTCGGGTTACTTTTGGGTAGTTTTTCAATTTGTCAATGTACTTTACATTTCATCAATGAATCTAATGCAATATTCATGGTTTATATGTTTTCATTAAGTTCAGTATGACATTTTTATGGTATTATGACTTATTTTCATCTTGAGTATAGCATTGGAAGTTTTGTAGGGAGTTTTGAAGCAAAGTTCAAAAATGTATCAAATAACTTTTAACTTTAGTGATATGTATTTAGAAATCCTATAAGTGTTTCAAAAAGTTTTCAACTCAATTAAGTTTTCAAATCCATCACAAAGGTTTTGTCATCATCTAAAAAGGGGAGAATGTTAGAATCCAAGTTTTGAAGATAACAAAATGTAATTATGTGTTTTGATATGTAACTCATGTTTTGAAAGTGTAAACATTGATCTGAAATGGTTAACAAACGTATTTCACAAAGTTAGGAGAAAACTACTGAGAATTTGATTGATACACTCGAGTAAAAGTAGCCACACTCGAGCAAGAACCAATCTTACACTCGAGTTTAGGAAGTGTTGCACTGAATGTATGTTTCAGAGGCTACTGAGATTTGAAGGAATTCAATAACACTCGAGTATTGAGTAGCACCTTGAGTGAAGCAAGTGAGACTTTGAAAGTATTTACCTTAGAGTAAGCTGAAGCCTGAAAGCGTGAAGTTCACTCAAGTAAGACCAACTGAACTCGAGTGAAGTACTACAACATTCGTGAGTGAAAAAGCTCACTTTCTAAAATAACTTGTGCAAGTGTTGAGCAAAAGATGAAGCGTAAAGCTAAAACATGTTGACATACTCGAGTGAGAAATCTACACTCGAGTGAGGACTAGTCACACTCGCAAGTGAGAAATCACACTCTTAAAAAAAATGGTGCAAGTATTTTCCATAAGCTGAATTCCATAGTACAAAATACACATGCACTCGAGTGATACATTCACACTCGAGTTAGAAGTTAGTATACTTACAAGTAAGAAATCTCACTTCTACTAATTCTTATGAAAGTACTACTCGAAATTTGAAGAAGTGGAAATATGAAGATGCACTCCAGTGTGGCCCTAACAAAACCAACACGCTACAGACACACAGCCATCAATCTGAATATGCTTCAATGTTATTCATTCATCATGTTTTCAATTGTTATTAGTACTAAACATCATTTAATATATATTTCAAGTGTGAAATAGGAGTTTGAACATTCAGATTATAGATGCATGCGGGATGGTCAATTGTGGTGAACATAATCATTTCATCGAATATGCGACAGCTCATACCACGTGCAGATGATCTACTATAAGAGATTATCTGAGAATTCAAACAAATACATCCCTCATCTCATTGGAACACTACACTACACAACGGATGTTTCAACAACAAAAAACTCAAACTCGCTATAAATCAAAGCATCAAAGACAGACGAAATAGACAATACACAACACGAAAGCATATATCCAAAAAAATTTACAAGAGTCTCTATTTTCATATTTGCCTCTATATTCATATCGTACTTTAGTGTTTATTATATCCACTATGTGACAGAGTCTATATACACTTCCAAATTATATTTTCATGTGATCTCAAGGTAAAGGAACCTTGAGAGGGTAGATATCCTTAAGAGAGAAGCAGCTGAGAGAATTTCTAATAGAACTTTCTGCTTATAAGACTTACAAGGTGCAAGCAAGAGAGAACGTTGCTACCTATAAGACTTACAGGGGTGTAAGCTGGAGAGAACATTAATGCTCGTAAGACATGCATACGTAAGGAGGAGAGAAAGGTTATAGGGATTGTTATGTATATAAGACTTGTCTTGAGGGGGAGAGAAAATTCTAGATATTAGAATATTTCTGCTCATAGTCTATACAAGGACGGTTGTGTTCTTGTGGCATTTAGAGAGCCCAGTTAATCTTGGAAGAATAGCAAAAATCTTCATAGGTCTTAATCTCTGAGGACTAGATGTAGGCCTGTGTTTTAGGCCGAACTAGTATAACTCTCTGTATGCTAATCCTCTCAACTCTACTCTGTCTACAATTATTTTCATATCACCATAACATGTGAAAAATTTATCACATTACCCAATTCACGCCCCTCTTGGGTGAAGCTTGCCTCTTTCATTAAGTCTGTCTGATTCATTTGTAGTAATATATACTCACATATATAGTACTGCAACACTGCTAAGATGTCATGATAATAGGTTTGGCCCTAAAGTTATCGTGGTCCAAGTAAAAGAAAGTTGACATGCATATAAATGGTTGAAGATTGTTAAGAAATATGTATTAATGTAATTGATATGTATTTCCTAACAAAGTATGGTACTGAATCACTGATACATGAGAGACATGAATAAATGTTTATGTTTCAGGCTTCAGTTTATATGGAAACAAAAAGTTGAATTATGAAATATTAGTGGCACCAGTTTACTTGTGAATGTCATATTACCAAATATGTCTTAACTTTCACAGTAGTTGATAGATTTCGTTAAAGATATATTCCCTTAATAGTTGATTTAAACCATTTCACTTCAGACTTGATCTAGTTTGTTTTCACCTTGGCCCCTCAACTAGTACTGATATTGAAAATGGAAGAATATGCATCCCTACCGTTAAAAAGGTCCTATATTGTTGTCACTATACTTGTTCTACCATGGCTTACTTTTTTTATGCTATGTATAGTTAAAATTGTATATGTATAGTTAAAATTGTTAAAAGTACTTAAAGATTAGTAACTTAGTTGCATGAGTCTTTGTACTTTCTTCTTCTATCTTAGCTGTTGAAGAATATCTATGTTAACTTTATTTTTCAACAATGTTAAACTTAGCAAAGGCATTTATATTACTTCCTCACCCTTTGGTGTTTTGTCAGCAATCTACTAAAATCAAGCTAAACCATGACTATCATAAAGTTTATACCAACCTTTTTTAGATTAATCCCAAACCTTATCTGTATTCCTTATCCTTATTCTTTAATTCCTTAATATCATAAAAATCAAACATAGCCTTTGAAGCATGGTTATGCACATACCATGCCCTGTGATTGTATGGTTTGATAAGGATATAGCTAGGGCATGAACTAAGATATGCCATCAAACCTCATGTCATCATCATGTTTGCTGACATTCTGATAAAGTTATAAACTAATTCATACCAATCTGCATCTCTAGAATTTGCAGCAAGACATTCCACATTTATAAACATGTAACTATAATTGAGTATTGAATATGCAAAGTGTAATCAAGAGGAAATATCATGCCATCAAGGATTTTATAAATATTTGGAGCGTTTTAAAATGTTGTGTTCTAGCTGTCGCCACCACCAGATTCTAGATACATTATTGATCCAATACTTCCATGAAGGTCTCTTACCTTTAGAGAGAGATTTGTTAGATTCAACTGCTGGTAGTGCTCTTCTTTACAACACTATTGATGATGCTTGGGAATTGATTGAAAACAAAAGATGAGAATAGCCAACATTTAGTTCTAAACAACAAGTAAGAGTTAGTGAAGTGGAATTACTTTATTTTGATTCTAAATTTTTCCTAGAGAGCGAAATTGATAGGCTTGCATCTGTTGTGGAAAAAATGGCTATGTCTTATATACAAAATTCTTTTAATATGGCCAATCTTGTGGAGCCCACTCATAACCTAACTCTTCTGCTCTAATAGGGCTGCTTTGTTCTATTTTCTTTATAGCTACTCATGCTATTGACTCTTGCTCCTAGCTAAATAATGGAGCTGAATCTTGCAGTGTGATATATCCTTCTAAGACTATAACTCAAGGTGGCTAAAAATATGATCCTTTCTCCAATACATATATTCCTAGATGGCATGACCATCCAAATCTTCAATATGGAAATGGCCAACCATATCAATTACAGTTCAATCAAAAGTAGAAATTCTAGTGGCAAAATGTTTCAACAAGTTAGACAACCAATATCAGTCCAAGTGAAGGTTCAAAGTTAGAAAGTGAAGGTTCAAAGTTAGAAAGTAAGATGGATGCCATAATGAAAATCCTAATGGACAAGTTTGACCAGAAAGATAAGGAACAACAACAAAATGATTTGTAACAACAACAACAAGATTTGCAACATAGAAAGGAAATTCAAACACTTCAGACTCAAATTGGTCAATTATATAATGCACTTACTAATATACTAAGTCAAGGTTTAGGAAAGCTTCATCTCAAGTGGTAACCAATCCAAATATTGCAACTTAGCATAATCCTAATATTGATAGAGATAATGCTATATCTCTTCAACATGGAAAGATAATCCCCTTTGCAGACCCTATTGCCACCAATACATCACAAGACAAGGAAGTTGTTGATGATTCTCCTTCTACTTCCACATCACAGGATCAATCTACTTTATCAAAAAACACAAGTGGTACCACATAAAGAACAAGATAAGGATGATGAAGGAAAGCAAGTGATCAATCATGCCTTGCCCTTTCCTACAGTGGTAGCTAAGGTTGAAAGGAGAAATCATGAAGCTGAGATGTTTAATATAGTTTATGATATCTTTAAGAAGGTGGTGATCAAAGTTCCACTAGGTGACTTAGTCACATATGTAATGCCCCAAATTTTGATTAAAGGCTAATGACAATTATTATGGATAATTGTGAATTTAAATTGGAGGAAAATTGAAAGAATAAGTGGAGGAAAATTGAAAGAATAGAATTATTGGCCATAAGTTAGTGATTAAGGGAAAATTAATTACTAACTAAGAAAAAAATGAGATATGTAACAAAATGGCTAATGGAGGGATTAAGTGACTAATTAGGTGTTTGCTTTATGGGAGCCAATGAAGAATTGACACTTGGCAAGCTCACATGTAGAGAGAGTAAAGGGAAAAGTCAAATTGAATTTTTAATTATTTCTCTCTTCTCTCTCCCCCTCATTTTCAGCTGATGTGCAAGGCTAGAGGGAGTATCATCATTTACATCATCTTCTTCACTCTTCTATCTCATTCCCTTCTCCATTTTTTGGCAGCCATGGGAGCTTAGGACAGAGAAAGAAAAATTAGAATTTAAGGTAAGTAAATGGCCTCTATTGCTCAAACTCACTTCATTAATTTTGATCCTTGGAGTGAGAGCTTCATTTTGATGATTATAGTATGTCTATTAGAGTTGATTTGTGCCCACACAAAATTTTGGAGGTTGGTGAATAAAGAAATTTCTTTGGCAAAGTGAAAGAGGTAAGTGAGAATCTATCAATCTAAGTTTTATGCCAAATGGTTTAGTTTGAAATTTTTGGAAATTTTGGCCTTTAATCCGAAAATGATGACCACTGGGCTTTTGGCATGTTTTTGGCATAGTAATGATATATTGGGAATGTATATGGATAGATAGTATTGATTGGGAATTTAATGATTGAGTTTAGTGATTTTGGAAAATTGGTGATTCGTGTTGCCCAAAACTAAAGCATGATAATAGAGTAGGATTTGGATGATTCTGATTATTCCTTTGAATTCCTTGAATGTTTTTGTGTGGGAGTAGCTTTGGTAGAAGTTTTGGGTCCATTGGGATCAATTAGGCAAGTGTTAGAAAATATGGTCAGTTTTGCTGTGTTTTCTGGTTTTTGATAAAATCACTCGAGTGATCTAGGGTTCACTTGAGTGAGGGATAAACATTACTCAAGTGGTGATGAGTTCCACTCGAGTGTATTAGTACAAACTTCCTTTCTGCTCTCTGTGTTCTTATTGCACTTCTGTGGTCAAAGGCAAGTGTTGCCTCACTTGCAAGTGTAGTGGGACATCACTCAAGTGAGCTTCCTATCACTCGAGTGCAGGTGTATTTAACACCAAGGACTTGCCTCTCGGGTTGTCACTCGCAGTTTTGGTGCAAGAGTGTGCCTTCTCACTCGTGGGTATGTGGTAATCACTCGAGTACAATGGGATGTGCTCGAGTCCTCCTGATCTCTGAAAAGTTTCTCGTGCTCTCGGGTATTCACTTGCTATTGTTCACTCCCTAGTACCCGAGTGTAGACCGTACCATCACTCGAGTGAGGTCTCCTTCACTCGAGTATCCGTAAAATATCACTCGAGTGAGGCCATCTTCACTTGAGTGTCTCTGTGAAAAATATCAGTTTTGTGCTTTCAAAAAAGGGAATTTTAGGGGATAATCTTCCAACCCTTTAGAGCTATTGATAAAGTTATTCATGGGTACTAAAAGAGCAATAATGATAACCAAATTAAGTGTTAAGAAGTTATTGAGAATTGGAATAGAGGATTGACACTTCGTCCCTAATTATGAATTAGGATTTAACATTTCCCCTACTCGGGGTACGCACGGAAGGATCAAGGTAGTGACCCTTTTCCCATATTGTGTATGATGTTTTGGTATGCATGACTTGTCATTGAGTTTTATGAACAGTATGTGCCATGGTCCATGTAATAACCCAAAAATGGGATTAAGGGCTAATGACTCCAAAAGTGATGTAATTATTGTAAATGAACACTTTTGAAGTATATGATGTGGATTTTGATCCGAATGTGTTGTAATTAGAGCCTAAACCCTATAGTTAAGCTTAATTGTAGGATAAAGCTTAAAATGAAGGATCAAGCTTGACCAATGGGAAAACAAATTAATACCCTTCCTCATATTGTTAAAAACGTCCAAAAAGGGTAAAGGAGAAGGAAGGAGGAATTTGGTCAAAATTTCAACTCTTTTACAAGGGAACTTTGGTCATATGGGTCACATATCCCTTAAAGCAAGTGGTCAACATTCTTTTTGTGTTTCAAAGTGCAACATTTCGGTGGAGACAAAGGAAAGGGAAGAGGAATTAAATTAAAACAAGTTGAGACATTGACCAAGATGAAAAGCAAAGAAGAAAAGTCAAAAATTGCAACTAGAAAATTTGTGTAACCAATGGCTATGCAAGTTCATGCAATTGGTCAATCTTTCTTCCTCCTTTTGAAGAATATGTTGGTCAATAATAATTCTCCATTTGTGCAGCCCATATCACGTCCAAAAGCAAGAAGAGAAGAGGCAAGAGAAACCTTACTCAATTGACCAAAGTCAACATGGCATAACTTGTGTAAAAAGAATTATTTTCCACCACAACTTTTCTTTCTCTTTGGGCCACATTTTCGGTCAGATATTAAGAGGATAAAGGAAGAGAAAAACTGATCATAAATCACTCTCTCACCTCTTCTCAAGGTCGGCCAAGTTCAGCAAGCTAAGAGGAAGTGAAGAACAAAGTTGAGGTAAGAACTTCTACATGGATTTTCACCTCCTTAACCTCATCTATGGCTCAAGTGACCTTCATGAAACTTGTTCCTCTCTTCCTTAGCTTCATTTCTATGGTTTTTTTTTTTTGAAGAGGAGGAGTTTTCAGCCACCTTGCAAGAACAAAAGTTGAGGAATCAAGAAAAGAACACAAGAAGAAGCAAGAGGTGAGTAAGAGCTTTATGTTGATGTATATGATGCTTTAATTGGCTGAGTGGTGGTGGGCTATTGTGACAGCCCTAATTTCGTCTTTTTAGGGTATATTAGGGATCATGAAGCTTTCATCCTATATATGTGCTTATATGTTGGTTTGGAGGCAAATGAGCCAAGCTTAGTGATTAGATAGTGAAGTGGTTGTTTGTTGTGAAATACCCTAAAATTCTGCCAAAACAGGACATGGGGAATGAGTGGGAATTTGTTCATTTTGATGTCACCATTGTGTTCTACACGAAAAATTATGTGGGAATAGGTTTGGTTGTTGATTTTGAAGTCATTGGACACATTGGTTGAAAATTGGAAAAACTGTCAAGTGTAACTTTGTGCAGGGCAGTCAGTTTGTAGGGACATTTTGAATGGGCAATTGGTGTCTAAAAATTCTGAGACTTTCCAGTCTTAAATTTCACGTTTCAAGCTTCAAAATGGACATATGATTTGTGTCATTTCGGTTTTTGAGCTGGGAGTTCTAGTTGCCCAAAGTTTGATGTCGAAACTGGACCTAATTCTGGAGCAGTGTGGAATGTTGTTAATTCTGGAATTGTGTGGTGATTTCTGGTAGTGATTCATATTTTTCCTATGAAGAGGACTTCAAGAGCTTTCAATAGGCTTTGGGATCACCTCATTTTGATTTTTCTAGAATTAGTTATGATTTTTCAAAGATGTTGGAAAATTCTGGCAGATTGGTCACCTATGCGAAAATTGAAGATTTTATGGCATAATGTAATATTGTGGAACTTTGAGGTTAGAAATTAGCCTTTTAGGTTAATTGACCACTTTAGCTCCTTAGTTGACTTGATTAATTGACCATAGTGATAATCAACTTAAAGTATTATAGAGAAAAGAACTTGGGAAAGAGATTGACGGGTTGTCCCTAACCTGGTTACAGGATTTGATATTTGCCGTCCTCGTGAGCCCGCAGTACCAAGAAACGTCAGAAAGGAACGAGGTAGTAACTTTTCTTTCGTACCATATGTGATGCATTGTATGTGTGTATTATCATTGATTTGTGATAAACTCGTATGCTGCGACGTTGTGAATATGTGTAAACACCGTCATACCAATAGTCCCTGAGTAGCTAACAACGGTTCGGGTTAGGGCGGTGTGCCTCCCCGGCGGAGAAAGGGGATGAGGATGAGGTGTGATATATGTGATTATGTGAGCCAAAAGGCTATTTGTGGAGGCCGACGGGCCATTTGTTAAAGCCGAATAGCTGTATGGGCTATAAGGCTATATGTATGCACTGCCACGCCAATAGTCCCTGAGTAGCTAACAACGGTTCGGGTTAGGCGGTGTGCCTTCCCGGCGGAGAAAGGGGATGAGGGTGGAGTGTGATTTGTGGTGCTGCTGCTGTATGATGATTTGCTTACATGCTGTGTGCTTATGTATGGTATAAATGTTTTGTTACTACTGGGATTCTCTTGAATCTCATTCTTTCCTTTAACTAACCTTTCAGACAGGGCGAGTGGCTCTAAGGAGAAGCGTACGACCCGGAGCGGTTAGAATCCTGTAGGGACATTTATTTTGGTTATGTTGGTTAAACCTGTTGGACAGGGTGTCTGTATATTATGTTGGTTGTAAAGAATAGTTGAACGTAGTTGTGTAGTCCCCTATATGGAGGTTGTAAACCCTTTTTGTGTATGAATGGAACCCGGGGGTTGCCGGGATTGCTATTAGATATTCTGATATGAATGAATGTGAATTAACTGCACAGGTGATTATATTCGATAATTGAACTTGAGACCGGAATAGGAAAGAAGTCTTGAAAATTTTATAAAGTCCCTACTTCACAGAGAGTTCTAAATGAGTTTTGAACTATTCGACGGTCTCTAAACCAATTTAATTACGTAATATCGAATTATAATTACGCTATTTAAGGCAGGGGGTTACAGTCCATACAACGTGAGCTTTTCAATGTGAGCCGTTTAGGGATTGATGCGGGTCATATCTAGCTCGGCCGTTGAACTGCCGTTGTAATCAACATGGATCTTTGTGATCTGACTTGTGGGGCGGTGTGTTGTGAATCCAGTAGTGGGCCGTGTGTTATATATCATGCTTGTATGGCTTGCGTATGAAATGCTTTATATGAATCTCAGTTATGGTGAAATATATTGTATGGACTGTTGTGGTACAATACAGCGTGAGCAAACGTAAGGGTGACATGAGTCATACCTGCCCTTGTCGCTGTAACTGCTGTTGTAGTTGCTATGTGTGTATGATGATTTGCTTTCATGCCTTATTGTTGTGCATACTATGAGTGATTTGTTACTACAGAGATTCTTTAGAATCTCACTCTCCCAAAAACACAAATTTTAGACAGGGCTGAAGGAACCAAGGGAAAACAGGCGACAAAGAGTGGATAGAGCTACTGACTAGAAGTTTTACTTTAGGAAAATTGGTTATCATTTTGTAAATCATTTGGATATATTTTTTTGGGAATTACATGTATATATTGGATAGTATTTGTGTAATCCCCTTGTTATGGGAAACTTTATGGGCAATTGTGCCTTGTAGACCCTTTATTAATCAATAAAACCCGAGTGTGTCAGGAATTTATGCTGTACTCTGATATGTATGAATGAAATCAACCTGTACAGGCCATTTACGTTTGAAATGTGAGTATGAGACCATTGTGAAACAGGTGTTGTAAAAGTTTTTTGAAAACCCTAATTTTGAGAAGTTTAGTTTTAAATAAGTCCCAAATCATACATGGTCTCTAATTCAAACTTAATTACGTTTTTACAAACTAATCTCGGCCTTGATCATGAAGGGGGTTAAAACATAAGTGCTGAAATATGCAAAGTTCTTGAAGGAGTTGTGTATTACAAAAGTAAAGTTTAAGCTTGAAGGCAAGGTGGACTTAGGAGTAGTTGTCTACTCTCTTTATCAAATGCCCATGCCACTGAAGTGCAAGGATCCTAATAGCTTTCTCTTACCTTACATTATTAGTGACAGAATTCTTAGGTGCCTTAGAAGATTTAGGAGCAGCTATTAACATTATGACAAAATTAGTCTTCAATCAACTTAAAGGTGTAGAGCTTAAGCCCACAAATCTTATTGCATCCATTGCTAATAGATGTTGCATAGTTCCAGAAGGCATTTTGGAGGACATCCTAGTTAAGGTAAAAGATTTCATATTCCCTAAAGACTTCTATGTTCTTGATATGGGTGATGGTAGGTTTAGGCAAGAACGACATTTATCTTTAATTTTAGGTCGACTTGTCCTTAAAACTACTACAGCTAGGTTAAATGTGCTTGCTGGTAGGTTTACTCTAGAATTTACTGATGAAACCATTAGATTTGATGTGCTTGAATCTATGAGACATCCCCCTGATGATTGTGTTAAGATATATGTTAATGTTATTGATGCTATTATGGATGATTCTGTTGTAGATGTTAAAGATATCATGCTTAACATATCTTATGATATTTCTGGTCTAGATAATACTATCTCTTGTTCAAGTGTTGAAATTGGTAGTTGTGATACATGTGCTAATCTTAATATTGCTGATATTGATGTTTCAACTGATATTATTAAGATTATAAGACATTCTAGACATGATGCTTCTGTGCCTATTTGTAGCATTAGTGATTCTAGCTATCATGTATCTACTACTTCTACTGATTAAGATGGACTCTCTCACTTACTTAGTGTGATTGTTGCCATGGATAAAGATGATTTATCTTAATTTCCTAATTCTGAGTTATTGATTAGCATTGAACATGTTTCTGATGGGGAGATTTATGATTCTAATTCTATTTTTGAAATGAGTGCCACTAGTGGAAGTATTATTATTGATTGTAATGTGTTTGTTGATTCTTCTACTCTTGCATTTTCTACTGATACTCCGTAAGGTGGACAAGTTTGCTCTTCTGTCTCTAAATTTGTTGTGTAGGTTTCTAGTTTGATTAATTTTGATTTGAAGCTACTCATACCTTCAATTGAGTAAGCTCCATCCTTGGATTTAAAGCCGCTTCCTAACTCATTGAAGTATGTCTATTTGGGGAAGGACGAGATACTTCTTGTGATTGTAGCTAGTGACATAACTGTTGATGAGGAAGTCCACCTCCTAGAGTTACTTAGGCGACAAATGAAAGCTATTGGATAGACTCTTTTTGATATCCCTGGAATCAGCCCAGATGTGTGCATGCACTGGATCCTGCTAGAAGATGGTGCCAAAGCTATGTGATAGCCATAAAGAAAGCTCAATCCATTGATCCTTGATGTGGTAAAGAAAGAGGTCTTTAAACTTCTTTTTGCAAGTATAATCTATCCTATTTTTGATAGCTAGTAGGTAAGTCCAGTTTAGGTAGTTCCTAAAAAAATTGGTATTGATATTGTTTATAATGATGAAGGTGAGCTACTTTTGACTAGAGTCCAAAATAGTTAGCAAGTATGTATTGACTATAGTAAATTGAATGTTGTCACTAGAAAGGATCACTACCCCCTTCTCTTTATAGATCAAATGTTAGAAAGACTGGTTGGTAGATCACATTACTGCTTTTTAGATGGTTTTTGTTTTGGATATTTCTAGATTTGTATTGCACCTAAGGTCCAAGATAAGACCATATTTACATTTCCATTTGGAACCTTTGCATAAAGACGAATGCCATTTGGCTTATGTAATTCACCAGGAACTTTTCAGCTTTGCATGATTTCCATATTTTCTGATTTTCTAGAGCATTGCATGGAAGTTTTCATGGATGATTTCACTATTTATGGTGATTCTTTTGATGCATGCTTAGCTAGTTTGGACAGGGTTTTGGAAAGATGTGTTCAATATAATCTCGTGCTGAATTTTGAAAATGTCATTTCATGGTTGAGAAAGGAATTGTTTTAGGCCATATTGTCTCACATGTTGGTATCAAGGTTGGTAAAGTTAAGGTTGATATTATTTCATCCCTCCCATACCCTTATTATGTAAAAGATGTATGCTTTTTTCTTGGGCAAGCTGAATTTTATGAAAGATCCATCCAAGATTTTAGTAAGATAGCATTGCCATTATTTCGTTTATTGCAGAAAGATGCAGGTTTTGTTTTTGATATGCTTGCAAGTATGCATGGGATGAGTTAAAGAAGAGACTCACTACACCCCTCATTATTTAGCCACCTAGTTGGCACCTTCCATTTGAGCTCTTGTGTGATACTTTAAACTATACATTATGTGTAGTTCTTGCCAAGAGAGAGTTTATGCATCTCAAACATTAGATGTTGCTTAGGCTAACTACACTACAACAGAGAAAGAACTATTTGCAATTGTCTTTGACCTAGACACATTTCGATCCTACATTCTTCACACGAAGATGACTTTCTTTACAGATTACTTACCTATCAAATACTTGTTTAAGAAACTAGACTCTAAACCCTGCCTCATTAGTTAGGTGATGCTAATATAAGAGTTTGATATGGAGATTCGTGATAAGAGTAGTGTAGAGAATATGGTAGCTGATCACTTGAGCAGTATTGAGACACCTTCGATAACATATTTACCCTTAGATGATTTTCCTAATCAAAGGCTATGTGAGTTTGTTGTTTTTATCCCTTGGTATACTGACATTGCGAATTATTTAGTTGCGTTTGTTTTACCAGCTGATATGAATAAACAATAATTAAATAAGTTTGAGAGAGAGGCTAAATTATATATATGGGATGATCCTTACTGTGGCACATTTATAGTGATCTAATTATTAGGTTGTAATGACCATGAAAAAAAATGGGATAATTATGTTGTTGCCAATTGATATTTAATTTATTTGTTGTAAATATGCCTTCAATGTAAATTTATGATATGGTGAAACTTGAATTTATTGAAAAAATGAAGTATTTAAATAATATCTTTATTATTTGTAGACTTCCAACAAGGTAAACCAGTGTTTTAGTAGCATTGAGGTCGCTCATTATTTTGGGATGTTGTTCGAATCCTACATTGTGAAAGAGGTAGCTTTATTTTGCTTTACCAATATGAATTTTCCATTATGCCCTTTTAAATAATAGATAAAAAAGATTAATAAATAAAAAAACCATTAGATATTTTTTCACCTTCTTGTCTCTTCCTTCAGTACATTATAAAAGGAAGGGAAAAGAGAGTTCGGGAAGGGAGGAGAAGAAGGAGAGAGAGAGAAGAGGATGATTGCCATTTCTTCCATCAGTAGCGTCGGAAGTCCATTGATGTCCTCCTTTTTTGCCACCGCTATTGTGATGTGTGGGTGTACAAGTGATTCGCTTATGATGCTTTGTTCTGCTTCCTCTGATTACAAAATGCTACTGAGTTGGGAAAGTAGAAATGAGCCTACTCTTTCATATAGACTATAAGGGGAATCATCTACTTATTGGATATTCGTATTAGTTGTTATGGTAAACTTAATTTTATGGTAAAGTTAATTTATTTATTCCTGTAGAACAGAGTTGCTCAATGAAACTTGTAGACATGATGTCTATTGTGAATATACATATTGCTTGAGAGAAAGATCTTATTTTAATTTGTGTAGCAAGGATTGATTGTTTCAAATATGTTTGGGAAGCTCAAAATTTAAGGATAATTGTGGTTGTTATTTGATAAAGGTTCACAACCCAATATTATATTGTTATTCTATATTATGTTAATGAAGTAGATTTTGTGATTCTAAATAGAAATAGTAAATTAAAATGGCTTACGAAGTGAAGTTACTTGACACTTCGTGCCGGTCAAGCTTTAGTACTTTAGGGCATGATAGAATGGTATCACAGCTTAGGTTACTTAAGACTTTTGTAGCAAAATCATTGATATTGGCTAGAATATTGATAAATTTGCATGTAAACCAAATTAACTTGCTGGACTTAATACACTTTAGGTGTTATTGATCCAACTTTGTCCTTCTATATAATTTTAGTTGCTAAATTACTTTTTCTTCCTGTCTAGAATTTCACCTTAAGCAATATTGTTTGCTAGAAATTTTCTAGATTTGAAACTTATGTCTTTTGCTTCAGACTTCATGTTATAACTGCATTCACCTTGTGGATTTGAGCTGCTGTGAATAGGAAAATCATGAGTTTGCTCTGTTTGGGGGAGGTTTTGCATGTGTAATTGACTGAATTCCATTGCGATATGTTAAATTCCCCAAGTGCTTACTATTTGATGTCATTCTATTTTATGATTCATCCTAGGTATCGGGATTGCCACTTTGGTACTGTTGCATTGATTCTAAAAAGAAAAAAAATAATAATAAAATAACACTAATCCTTTATCTGTTTGCTAGTGCATTTCGCTAAATTAATGGGTTGAGCTACTTAGAATTTATTTGTTTTTTTGTACCTCAGTTCAACTTGTGGAAGAAAAAATTTATCTTTTTCATAGCCTCTTGAGAAGATTAGCATAATAGTCCAAGAGTGAAAAGAGTTTCCACTAAATGACATACCAGAGCATCAATTCTTCTTAATGGGGAAGGTGGTATTGGTTGGTGTTGAAATTTGTCGTTACTGTAAAACTGATCAAGGTATGCAATTGTGCGATTTGGTTGCTGATTTTTGAATGAATGGTATCTATGTTCATGATGCGTTAGAGTGCAATTTTTATCCTTAGCATATCAAAACACTTACTACTATTAGATGCTCATTTGGTATGCATAAACTTTATTGTCAAAGAAGTATGAATTTAGCTTAATAGATCTGTGCTTCTTGTAACCCCCTGCCGTAATTAATATCCGGATTATGCAATTAACGTGAAACAGAGACCAATAAGTCAAAACAACCTTTATAAACCCATCAACCAGACGGGGTTTTCACAGCCACGTTTCGAAATCATTTAAAACACGGTCTCATATTTACACTCCGAATATAATTACTATGCGAAGATAAATTACATTTATACAATTATCAGAGTACGCAATATAAATTCCCGACAATTCCGGGATCATATCTTCGCTCAATAATCATAGGGTACATTAGCCCATACAACTCAACTAACAGGGATTACATAAATTCTCTTACGAATACATACTCCAAATACTGGTCCAAACATACACATATATAATCCCATTTACGCAATGATAACCAACTAGTAAGCTCTCACCCAAAACGAGTCCTCTTCGTCCTTGGATGCTTGCTTCATCCTCAATCTTCTTCCCTGTCTAAAATGTTGATAGGGGAGGGTGAGATTCTGGGGAATCTCAGTAGGAAACAGATACCAATATGCATGCAAGATAAGTATTTAATGCATGACATGCTTGCATCACAATAACACATGTTCACATAATGATATATCCGCATGCTCAATGTTCACACAACATACTCATGGCCATAGTACAAATAGAACAGAGCTACAATCATTCTCATATGTTTCACATAATTCAAGCAAGGCAATAACATGCATCAATACACAAATACAATTATCAATACATGCAGGAGAGGTAAGTTCCCTACCCTCTTTCCACGTAAGCTCCAGCTCCAGCTGCTCACAATCAGAGTGATCATCAGATCCTATCACCAAAACCAAGGATATAGGATTAATCCCTTTTTCAATTCCTTAACTTTTAGACACTCAAGTTGGTTATCATTATTGCCCTTTAAGTGCCCTCAAACACCTCAATCCATAGCTCTAAAGGGTTGGAAGACTATCCCCAAAGATCCCCTTTTGAACACTCAATCCTGATATTTTCCACTGCCTCACTCGAGCACAGAATGGTCTCACTCGAGCACAAGTATGGACATCACTCGAGCACAAGAGAAAGTGAGACCGCGAGCACTTGCCCGAGAGCACAAACCCACTCCAGAAGCACAAGCTCACTCGAGCACAAAATCCTCACTCGAGTACAAGGCTAAATGCCTCACTCGAGCACCCGCGAGAGAAATCCAGGAAGTGAGGACCCGAGAGCCCCCAACGCTCTCCAAGCACTGGATCACTCGAGCACACCACTCTCACCCGCGAGCACACCCGTGAGCACACACCTCTCACTCGCGAGCACACACGGCTCACTCGAGCAGATGCCTTCCACCCGCGAGTGAGAAGGCACACTTCTTGCACCTTGCCCGCGAGTGAAGACCAGAAAGCAACCCTTCGCTCTGGACTCCCACTATCACTCGAGCAGACCATGCTCACTTGAGCATGTTCTTCGCTCACTCGAGCACAAAGCGATGTGCTCGAGCAGCGCTCATGAAAACCCAGGCGAACTCGAAGCACAAAGGGAAAAACTCACGCATCACTCGAGCAGGTTCTTCCTCACTCGAGCAATATTCATCCCTCACTCGAGCACAACCCTGTCTGCTTGAGTGAATCTATCAGATTCCAGAAAACGCAGCAAACATACCACATTTTCCTAACTCTTGCCCAATTAATCCAAAGGGACCAAAAAACCTCTACCAAAGCCACTCCCACACAAAATCACTCACTGAATTCAATGGAATCAACAGAATTACCCAATTCCCATTCCATTAACTTGCTTTGGTCTAGGGCATCATAATCATCAATTCTCTATATCAACAACCTCACACATTTCAATCCCAAATCCATTCTATCTATTCAAAACTCATACCAATATACCATTTCCAATGCCATAACATGCCAAACTACCCATTACCCATATTTTCAAAATTAGGGCAATAATTCCAGAAATTCCAAACATAATCATTTGGCATGAAACATAGATAGAAGGATTGGTTTCACATACCTTATCCACTTTCTCAAAGACACTCTTTGATTCTCCACACTTCATATTTTCGTGATTCTCAAATCACCACCAAATGGAGAAACTACAATTACCAAATTGAAGCTCTCAACTCAATGATCAACATTTATGAAAAGGATTTGAGCAAAGGAAGCCATTTACTCACCTTTTCCCAAGCTTTTCTTCTTCCTCTTCTTGCCTCAAGGTCGCCGGAAATGGAGAGGAAGAGAAGAGAGAGAGCACGAGAGAGAGAAGAGAGAAGAGATGGAGATGGAGATGATGATGATGTGTCTCCCATCCAAGGGCCCACACTTTGCCACTTGTCACCATCTCACTCCAACTCTCATGGGCTCACATGCACACACATACACTTGATTATGCCCCATGCTCAACTACACAATCAATCCTAGCCATTTGATCATTTTAATCACACATCTCATTTTCTCTTAGCTAGTAATTAATTTCTCTATTAATCACTAACTAATGCCCAACAATTTCATTCTTTCAATTTCCACTAATTATGGCATATTAATTATTATTGCCATAAACCACATAATTATTCTCAATAATTATCATTAGTCCTTAATCAGAAATTGGGATGTTACATTACTAGCTCAAGTGGTAGTGGGAATGCATTGAGGCGCTACTTACCCCCAGGTAGTGGCTTCGATTCCCACGGAGGCGAAAAATCTCGCTTGGGGAGCGAGGGACTCTTGTGAGTCCTGGGTCGACGTAGTGTACCCAGCCTCTCCACACCCGGTTGGTGGGAGAGGGCACCAACCGTTGTGGCCCAGTGGGGTGAGACGGCGGTGGGGTGTGACACTTCTTGTCCTACTTAAGTAAACTCAATTCCAAGAGCTGATTTATTAAAATTTTGGTTGAACATTTTCCATTTGTTATCACCGTTTAATCTCTGATTTGATGTCAAATTCTTATTGCATATATTTGCTTGTTGTAACTGAATTTCCAAGCTGCATTTCATGAAATTTAGCTTTTAGAGCTTTTGCAATCATTCAAACCTGTGGGGATTACTAACTCTTGATGACTTGTTACTATTTTGGCAAGAAAATTGACACTTTTGCTAAGCTGGTTTTGGTTTTGAGTTGCTATGATGGATTTGGGTGCTTTGAACTGCTATGTGCTATACTTTTCTTGACTTTAGTTCATATATGTCTTATTTGACCATATACATTGCATTGTACAGAAAAATCAATTTTCTGGAATGTTTGGAGTTCTTTTACACTTGCTGAATTGATTCCGGCCAGCTCCTAAAAATTTCCATAGTATCTCTTTGCATTCATTGAATTTTAGAAAAAAAAATTTTGTTAGCTTGCTAAATAGAAACTTTGTTTGAGCTTTAAAAGTAGTCATATGATGTTAAATGGCAATGTGTAGCTACTGCACTTGTTGATTTTGTCATGAGCTCGTACTAAACAGAGAACTTTGTACACTTTTCTTTATCTGTACATAGGTGGTGATCCTGATGTGAAATTTTATATCCATAATGATCTTTAAGTGCTATTTGAGATATAATTTCTTATGATTTTTAGATCTTATTGGCCTAGTCTAATATATTAGTTTTTTTATTGCTAATTAATAAGCCGTCTATCAATGTTAGCAAATAAATTCATAATCTTTTACATGTTATTGAGTTCTAAGAAATTTAACTAGATACAAACTTATTTTATAAGTGAGCTTATGTGGGCATTTTCAATTTGAGATTGGAGGAAATTTTTATCGTAAACTATTGGTGGAATAATCAATTTTTCAGAAAGGGCACATGAAGGGGAAAAAAACTAATAGTGAGATATGTGCCAAACGTTCACACTTGTTCGAAATTTAAGGCCAAAATTTTCTCAAATTCAGAGCACCAAATTTCCTAACACAGTCCCAGGGGGGATGGAATGACCATAGAAAAAAAGGGATAATTATTTCATTACCGGTCGATATTTAATTTATTTGTTGTAAATATGCCCTCAATGTGAATTTGTGATATGGTGAAACTTGAATTTACTGAAATTATAAAATAAAGTATTTAAATAATAGTTTTATTATATGTAGATTTCCAACAAGGTAAACTAGTGTTTTAGTGGCATTGACATTGCTCATTATTTTGGGATGTGGTTCGAATCTTGCTATGTGAAAGGGGTAGTTTTATTTTGCTTTACCAGTGTGAAACACTACAAAAAAAATGCCATTTCGTAGAGGTTACCTTTAACTGCTACAAATAAGGTTATTATAGTGGTTTGTACATAAACCACTACAAATTCGTAGCAGTAAGATCACGCTAAGTGGCAGGACAATAAGCCAATGTTGTTTATAGCGGTTTGAAAAAAAACCGCTACAAATTTGGTGCCAATGTCCCGCCATAAGTTGTAGCAGCAAATTTGTAGCATTTACATCATAAAAACCGCTACAAATGTGGTGCTAAGCGGCGCAAACTAGGCTCGACAATTGTGGCGGTTATTTTGTGGTTGTTATGTGGACATAAACCGCTACGAAATGCAAACGGTTGCCTTCTTATAGCAGTTATGTAAAACTGCTACAAATGCACATGACATTTTGTAGCGGTTCTGGGTATAAACCGCTACAGAACTTCAAGAGTCTTTATATTTGTAACGGTTAGTAGTAATTGCTACAAAGTGTTCTGTTGCCTGAGGTTATTTGTAGCAGTTTTATGAATAACTACTACAAATTTAAGAACTATAAATACCCAGCGCCCCTTCATGTGTCACATTTAGCCATATTGTTTTCTGACGGTTTCTCTGAGAGTTTTCCTTTAGATCTAAGCTTTTTTACCTCTCTCTAAGAGTTTTACTGCAACATTTCACATTTTTCTCACTTAAGGTACAAAAGTTACATATTTTTCCCCATATTTTATTATTATTATATTTTATATATAAATGTGACTATTTTTTTATTTTTGTAGTTGACATGGCTTCAGGGAGGGACAAGGGGCAGGAGCCCGAGCTTCCTAGACCAATTCTGCGGGGTGGTAGCAGCAGATGAGGGGGCAGTGCGAAAAGAGGGCATTGTGCCACAGTAGCCACAGCAGTCAGCCCCACTACATATTCCTGAGGCTGTTCTAGGAGAGGGAAGTGAGCTCAGTGTTAGAGACTACGAAGAGTTTGAGATCCTAATTCTACTCAGAGACATAGAGCGGTTCCTGGATGAGGAGGATGTGCGGGACTAGAATAACCCACGACGATCGTCTTCCCAGTCGGCTGGGTTTGAGGTATAGGTCCAAGGTAAATATATATTTTTATTTAATAAATTAAATATTTAAATTCAACCTGTTAAATGTGAATTTAAAAATTTATCTAACACATGTAGTAAATAATTTAGAAGAGCAGGGGAACATGTCTATGAAGAGGCTGGACATGGCCAGTCTAAACAATCTAGACCGGACACTATGAGTTGTAGTTCCATGGAATGAGGCCACGAACCAGCCCATCGACAATGAGGGTCACTTTACAACCGCTTCCTAAATGATCTGGGCTCGAATTGGATGTGGTTCCCCTTTCATTTCAGGACATGGAGGAATGCTCCCAAGGGACCGAAGGACCTGGCGTGGGATGAGTGGTGCAGGTAATTAATAATATTTAATTATATTATGTATTTTGTAATTAATTTAATTTAATTAATATTTATTAAGTGTATCATTTGTAATTAGTTGTATTCAATTTTTTTTATTCAATTGTGTTACAAATTAGGTTTGCCATCCGGGACAATCGGAAGAGATATACTCTGATGAAGATGGGTGACAGCTGGAGGAATAGGAGGAATCGTCTCTTCCACAGTATGAATAAGGATGGACGATTCCTCTGTAGCAGCTGATTGAGAACATCTCGGACGGCGTCCCACCGAACAACTGGGCGAGTTTTGTCCAGTTCAGGAGGAGCGCAGAGAGGCAAGTTATTTATTTATAATTATAATTTAAATTTAAATTTCATAAATTTTATGTTTATAATAATTATAGTTGTTTCATATTGTTTTAATAATTTTAATATTATTTTTTTGCAGGCACTTTCTTAGAAGAATAAGAGGTGCCGAGGGCAGCAGACGATCCACCACACGACAGGATTGAAGACTTTTGCTGTCACATTTAATAAGCTAGTAACTTTTTACATTGTCAATTACTTTTAGCTGTTATTTCATATTATAAATTTAGTGTTCTATTGTTTGTAATAATAATTTACTTTTGTAATTGTTTTAGGAGAGGAAGGCATAGCAGGAGAACCATCAAACAGACTACGGGGAGTTATTTGCTATTACCCACAGACACCGTAACAGGACTCCGACCTCTCAGCAAGTAGAGGAGGCCATTGTAAGTTAATTTATTATTTTATAATAATAATTTATTGTTACATTTTTTATAAAACAACTTTATTTTGAATAATAATAATACTTAATTATTTCATAAAATGGCAGGAGTAGATATAGCAGTTTCAGGCAGAGCTGAGAGAGTCCCAGATCCAGGAGTCACAGGGGTCTGTGGACCCTAATGTGCCATTGAAAGTAGGTCTGGGTCCAGTTGAGCACCCTCGACGCATGAGGGGGATGGGGATAAGCACAAGCCTAGTATGGTCTACGATAGGAGCGACACCTCTGAGGTTGATAGTTCTCGAGTACGGACCTTCGGGGTCAAGCATCCAAGGGATGAGTCTATTAAGGAGCTTCATTCATAGGTTGCCAGGACATAGGCTTTGGTGGGCGATCAGATGCAGCTATAGGTCGATTACTACTACACTCAGCATACACAGTAGCATGAAATCATGAACTACATGCTGGAGCAATCATGGAGTCGCCTGTTCCCTGACAAGTAGCAACCACAGGTTCTATCTGTCCCTTAGTTTGTCATCCAGTCGGCTCCTCTTGCTGATGATGATGGCGCAATTAACTCTGCTCAACACCCTGATACAACAGCACCTGAGGGAGCCCCCTGAAGGAGGACCTGATGATCCGTGCTGTGATCCTTCCCCTCTTGAGGGAGGACCTAATCATCATCCTCCGGGTAGTTTGTTTATGTTTTTTTTAGTTAGCTTTAGGACAATTATTTTTGTTTTCAAACATTTCTTAGAAAAACATGGATATTTATATTTTTATAGCCTTGTTAAATTCTTTTTTCGTTTACGATAGTTATATTTATATTTTTAGAACTAACCACAAAAATTAACAAAAGAAAACTACATGACATTTATAGCGGCTAGTTCTATGCCTGGGTGGTCTACCATCCTTTTCCATTCCACTACTTTACATCTTAGCTCATCTCTGTCTTCGTCTTCTTCACCTAGCCATTGTAACAACCCCTACAATTTGAAAAGATTTTTTTGCAATGGTTTAAGGCCATAACCGCTACAAATTTACTTTTTGTAGTAGTTCAATTGTAATAACCACTACAAACTTTGAAAAAACTTTTTTTTTGTAGTGGTTTAAGGCTATAACCGCTACAAATTTGAAACTTTGCAGCACTTTATGTCATAACCACTACAAAGATTCAAACATTTGAAATTTGAATTTCATATCCCGCCAACGGTCATGAAAATTTGTAGTGGTTATATTTAAAATCCCAGCCGCTACAATTTGAAAAGATTTTTTTGCAATGGTTTAAGGCCATAACCGCTACAAATTTACTTTTTGTAGTAGTTCAATTGTAATAACCACTACAAACTTTGAAAAAACTTTTTTTTTGTAGTGGTTTAAGGCTATAACCGCTACAAATTTGAAACTTTGCAGCACTTTATGTCATAACCACTACAAAGATTCAAACATTTGAAATTTGAATTTCACATCCCGCCAACGGTCATGAAAATTTGTAGTGGTTATATTTAAAATCCCAACAAGGTGAAAATAATTTTTTTAAAAATTGGCCAGCGGTCATAAAAGTTTGTAGCAGTTTTAATGTCATAACTGCTATAAATTGTCAAACAATTGAAATTTGAAGTTCATATCCCGCCAATGGTCATGAAAATGTGTAAAGGTTATATTTAAAAATTGCTACAAAGTGAAAATACAATTGTTTTAAATGGTCAACAGTCATGAAACTTTGTAGAAGTTGTATTAATATAACCGCTACAAATAGATACTCAGTAGTGGTTGTGGCAGTGGTTTTATAACCGCTACAAAATGTTAAATATCGGAGAAGTTGAATATAAGCTTCCAGGCAAATGTAATTCTCTATTCACTCATCTTCTTTACCAAATTTTCTCACTAGCTTGGGATAAGTCATGGATTAGGTTGCCATGTAATTCCCCAGAATATTTGCACGGATTAAACAATTTCTTGGATTTCGCATACTCTCATGCCAACTGTAATGGCAAGATCATCTGTCCGTGTCAGAGATGCAAGTTCAAGAAGTTGCATGCTTGACAAGTTGCCAAGGAACATTTGCTTGTGAAGCCTTTCCCAGAAGCCTATACGTTCTGGGGAGTTTATAGTAAGAAGGCCGATGTGAGATGTGATGATGTTCTTCCTCAAAGTTCATAAGTAGAAGTTCAACTAGATGAAGATGATCTAGTTAATGATGTTGTGTATGATACATTTGGTTTTCAAGATGACAACTTTAATGAAGAAGGGCAGGGTTCAAAGTTAGTGTTCATGAGGAATGAAGCAGCTCGAGATTTTTTCAGTTTGATGGATGGAGCAAATCATCCTTTATATCAAGGTTGTAGAAAATATTCTAAATTATCTTTCTTGATCAAGTTGTATCATATCAAGTTCTTTGTGGAATTACAGATATGGGAATGTCAATATTGTTGGAACTATTACAAGATGCATTCCCAGACGCGGAGATTCCCACAACGTTCTATGAGGCTAAGAAGATTATTAACAGATTGGGCTTGAACTACCAAAAATTAATGAATACCCCAATGATTGTATGTTGTATTGGGGAGACGATGCCAATAGGGAGACGATGCCAGTAGGGAGACTTGTAAGCAATATCACACATCTAGGTACAAGACAATTCGGAAGGGGGAAAAGCAGAAGAAGAAACTTGTAAAGATTCTCAGGTACTTCCCTTTGAAGCCGTGCCTACAAAGATTGTTTATATCATCCAAAACAACATAGTATATGAGGTGGCATGACATTGATAATAATGAAGATTGTAAAAATGAAGACATCCCCGTGATGCAGATGCCTGAAAAAAGTTTAACAACAACTTTTCATCTTTCGCGGCTGACCCTAGAAATGTTTGACTTGCTTTGGTGACTGGCGGTTTCAATCCATTTGGGAATCTTAGTACAAGTTACAGTATTCGACCGATAATCTTAGTTCCTTACAACTTACCCCCTGAATGTGTATGAAATAATGCTCCTTTATTTTGTCTATGATCATTCCAGCCCCGTCAATTTCAAAAACTTTACGACATGGGTGATGGCAACAACATTGCTTATGAGAGTGAGCCATTTCAGCCCCGTCAATTTCAAAAACTTCTTCCCTAATAAAGGCAATGACAATTTACCTATACTTTAGTGCGTTTTTTTAAGTTCACATCATTTAAATTTAATTTTTTTTACAAAATAATACCACACTAACAATTTCTTCACACAATTTCTGTAGGGAAAGCGAGGATGAATAATTAAACAAATTATACTTTTGCTTGTGTAACCCTTGATGTATATTTTTTTTAAAAAAGATTCAGGACATTATTTGTAGGGGTTCAAAAGCCGCTACAAAGTCAACCAAAACCGCTGCAAATGAAAAAAGCGGCTACAAAGAACATCACAATAACCACTATAAAAATAAACTGCTACAACATCTATCACATTAACCGCTATAAGTGCTACGCAGATCCCTATAAATACCCCCACTATACCTCATTTCAAACACTCCCCCATTTCTTTCAACCCCTCATCTCTTTCATTTTCTCTCATTTATTAATATTTTTCTAAGAGTTGAGAAGCTAAACAAGGTAATCCAATATGGTAAAAAGTTTTTTTATTCTTTTATGTTAATATTTTTTCCCTCGCATAATATTGATTCTCACTTTTTTTGTTTTCTCCAGATATTGAGGACCATTTCTCACCATTTTCTATTTTCCTTACATAATGATAACCACATTATAGCAGACAATATAATAATTTCTTATTACCTACATATTCTCAATAATATTACTAATATATAGTTCATACTATACCAATTTAATTAAACCATTCTTTTTAGATAATAACTACTATATACTAAACTATTGAATTAATAAATTATTCAATCCCCTATTATAAAAATGGAGAAAGACAATTGTATAATTTTTTTAAAAAATTTAACAAAATATTTGTAGTGGTTTTAAGAAATACAACCGCTACAAATTCAAAAACAAAAAGGAATTAAATTTCAAGCACCAATTTTAAAATTTCATATGATATTAATAGCGGTTTTACAACTACTACGAACTTTTAGTGTCTTGTTAAAACTTTCTTTTTCTATTTAGCAGCGGTTTTATAACCACTGCGAACATGAAGCAGATTTTCATTTTTCATTTCCCACCACAGGCACCAACATTTGTAGCGGTAACCTTTTGACTAATAAATAAATAAAAGATTAATGAATAAAAAACCATTAGATATTTTTTCACCTTCTTGCCTTTTCCTTTAGCATATTTTAAAAGGAAAGGAAAAAGAGAGTTCGGGAATGGAGGAGAAGAAGGAGAGAGAGAGAAGAGGAGGACCGCCATTTCTTCCATCAGTAGTGTCAAAAACCCGTTGATGTCCTCCTTTTTCACCGCCACCATCATGATGTGTGTGTGTATGAGTGATTTGCAAATGGTGCTTTGTCCTGCTTCCTTTGATTATAAAATGCTACTGAGTTAGGATAGCATAAATGAGCCTACTCATTCATATGGACCATAAGGGGAATCATCTACTTAATGGATATTCATTTTAGCTGTTATGTAAAATTAATTTTATGGTAAAGTTAATTTATTTATTCTTGTAGAGCAGAGTTGTTCAATGAAACTTGTAGACATGATGTCTATTGTGAATATACATATTGGTTGAGAGAAAGATCTTATTTTAATTTGTGGAGCAAGGATTGATTGTTTCAAATATGTTTGGTAAGCTCATAATTTAAGGATAATTGTGGCTGTTATTTGATAAAGGTTCACAAACCAATATTATATTGTTATTCTATATTATGTTAATAAAGTAGATTTTGTGATTATAAATAGAAAATAGTAAATTAAAAAGGCTTATGAAGTGAAGTCACTTTACACTTTGTACTGATCATGCTTTAGTATTTTGGGGCATGACATAAGCAGTGCATTCTTGATGATGAATTTGTGTCTATCTTAGCTTTTTGCCATACTTTTACTTGTGGAAGACATTTTAGTGTGAACCTTACTACTAGGAAATTTTGGAAACTGTATTGTTTTAGCCTAGTCTATTTTATAGTGCCCATGAATTTGTAAGAAGTGTTCAAAATGACAATTGGTAGGTAATATTTCTAGGAAGCATGAGATGCCCCCAACAACTCCTATTGTTATGTGAAGTCTTTGATGTTTGGAGAATTGATTTCATGAGACCTTTTGCCACTTCATTTGGTTATCTGTACATCTTGCTGGCTGTGGATTATTTGTCAAAGTAGGTTGAGGCAATCCCGACTTGTACTAATGGCTCTTCTGTAGTGGTTTCCTTTATTCAGTCTCATATTTTTTACAAGTTTGGCATGGCAAGAGCTATCATTAGCAATCAAGAAATTCATTTTTATAATTAGAGTATGCAAACCTTGCTTAGCAGGTATGGTGTAAGGCATAAGATGGCCATTCCATATCATCCTTAGATGAATGGCAAAGCAGAACTCTCTAATAGAGAGATCAAGCTCATTTTAGAAAAGATGGTGCAAAACAGCTGGAAGGATTAAAGCGAAAGGCTCAATGATGCACTTTGTACGTATCGCATAGCATATAATTGTCGCATTATTATGTCTCCATATAGGATTGTCTATGGCAAATCATGTAATTTTCCAGTAGAGGTAAAGCACAAGGCATACGACGTAACTAAAAGGTGCATCCTCGATCTTACTAGTGCCAATGTTGAAAGAAAGTTACAATTGCAAAAGCTTGAAGAGTTAAGAAGAGAAGCTTACGAAAATGCTCATATTTATAAGTAAAGAACTAAAGCAGTCCCTGGAAAACTCATTGTGAAGAGAGAATTTCAAGTAGGGCAAAAATTTCTACCCTATGTTTCCAGATTGAGACTCATGCTTGGACAGCTCTGCTCTAGATAAGAGGGGCCTTTCATTGTCACTGAATGTTTTCCCTATGGAACTATAGAGATCAAAAGGGAGGCAAATGCAAAATGCTTCGTCATTAATTAACATCACTTGAAGCCATTCTATGATGGATTCTCCACTCAAGCAATGAAGGTTGCTGTACTGTGTGACACCACATAGACCCTAGTTGTATTCCTTCATTTACTTATTTATTTTGTATTGTCATATTACTGAGTTGAGTTGTGCTGCATATATATATTACTTGTCTTTGTGAGCTGCTATGACTATATTGTATTGAGGACGATGCATTGTTTATGTGTGGGGGGGATCAATTGTTTTGAATGTGAAAAATGCAAGTTTTAAGTAACTTTAGTATAATGCATTCTAGATTTGAAAAGTGATTGATCATGTTTTGAGTTATAGACTAAGTGGCAATGAATTTGACTTTGGTGGAATTAGGGTAGTAATATATAGACCTAGTGAGATTTTGAACCTAATGCATGCATGTTTTCAATGTGTACCCCTTATTTCTTTACTTAATCTAGAAATTGACTTAAATCTTATTTGAGGCCCCAATTTATGCCTATGAATTTATAAAGATGATAAAGACATTCATTTTATTTTAGTCAGAAAAGCCAAAAAGCCTACCCTTTTCATGCATACATCCTTTGTTTAGCCCCTTTTGAGTCTATACTTTTTCCATTTTGTCTATACCCATAGCCATAAAAAAAATCCCAACCCTTTCAAATGTCTTGGGACTTGAAGAGAACTACATTATATCTATTTTGGATAGAAGAACAAGTTTAAAATTAGGAATTGGGTCATTGTGAAAAGTATGAAAGGTTATCTTGAAAAAGAAAAAAATGCAATAAGATTATGTTTTGCTGGTTTAAGCTCTGCTTAGTAATTGGAGGTCTTAGTAACCAATGTTGATCTTCACATCAAATGGCTAATAAGAGCTATGAGCATGCTAGTAGCATCTTGGTGCTACAAAGTTATAAAAGCTTGAGTAACCAGGCCTTTATCACCAATATAAAGGTTCATGTCAAAAAGGTATATATATTGATATTGCAAGAAAGTTGGGAAAAAACATGAAAAGAAAAAAATAGTTATGACCCAATTCAAGTTTGATTTGATTTCTTTCATATTCTTTGTTGCATAACTCTCTTCATTCTCTAAGATATTCAACTTTGTTTTCCCAAACACCATATCATTTCTTTCTTAACCTTAACCCCATTAGAACCTAATAAAAGTCCTTTTGATTCATGCTTACATTTTCTTTGCTAGTAGTGGAGAACTTAGATTCTTGTCAAGCCTATGGAAAGAGTATTGGATAGGGTGGATTTGAGTATAAACACAAGGCTATACACTTTTGAGCAATGACTGACATACACATTACCTTGGTGAGAGATTTCTAGCTTAGGCCCCCCTTTGTCAAGTGAATTACCATGATGTTTGTTTCCTTGATTCATTAGAAGATCACTTGGATGAGAGAGGTCTTGAAATGCTTTAGTTTGCTTATTGCTTATGATTCGAACATTTACTTTTGAAACTTTTGTTTTGTTTTGCTTTCATTGTTATTCTCCATTGGTTTTGATTTGCTTCACCCAGAAATGCAAATGATAAGTGTGGGTGAGTTGATAAATCCCAATTTTTATATATATTTTATCCTGCCTCATTCAGTTATTTTAGGGCTGATGTGGTTTTATTAGGTAATATTTGGATCATAAGACAATTTTAGGAAATAATATAAATATGAATTAATTATGCTATTATTGAACTTAAATGTTTAATATTTTAATTACCTGTTTTTTGATTTACTAATATTTAGAAATATAAAATAGATCACGCTTTTATTTATTTCTTATAAGGCAAAGAAAAAACATATTAGAAAATTCTATGGTGCAGATTTTTTTTTAAAAGTTGAAAGAGGATATAAAGGATGAATTTTATTGGGCCACTTAAATCTTAATGGGCTTAAGTTTTGGATCCAATGTTCTCTTTTTGTCCCCTTGAATTAACCTAGCCACCTCTTTCAAGATTGGCAGGCTGATACAGATGCAACACGATTCTGCTATTCGAACTCAGCAAGTTGGTTCTGCCTCCACAAATTCATCATTCATTCTCCCATTCAATTCAGCCAGCTACCATGCACTCACGGCCCTACCTCTAATTCCATTCTCCCCTTCCATTCGCACATACACACACAGCATCCTATTCATTAATTATTCACCGACAAACTACCTTTCCCAATGGCTGTGGTTCGTTGCTTAAAGGAGTTTGAAGAGGAGAACTTCCTGGAAGCTTAAGCTTGCTTGGGAGGCAACTTGGGATGAGCATGGAGGAAGTTAGAGCCTAGGACTAACACTTGAAGACCACAAGGGAGTGTCTTTCCTTTTATCAATTTGTTTCAAGACTTGAGATTATTTAGTTTTAAATAATTTTGACTTGTTTTCTTGAGAACAATCAAGTTTTAGATTATGAACATATTTAATTTGGATTAAATTGATATTTTAGATTGAATTTGTGATTAAACAAATGCCGAGACTTTTTTGTTTGCAAACCCTTTAATTATCAATTAGATTATTAATTGACTTTTTATTATTAATTTAATTGTTAATTTGGGTTTAACCTCTTGATTTTTAATTTGGTTGGTTAATTGTCTAGTTGTTTAATTAGATGATTGTGAACATGATTCTTAGAACTATTTTGATAGGTTTTAATGGATTTAATTAACTAGCACTTATTCCATTATGAGTTTTCTAGTGGATTAGGTATTATTGAACTTGAAGGTTTCTCAATTTCAATTAGGTGATTAATTCTATTAATTCCAATCTTTATCAATTTCCATTTGGTCTAATAAATTGATATGGGTTAAGAAAGCTAACTCCAAATCCTTCGTTGTCCCCTTCATCATCATAACTAAATTAAATATTTATTATTTGTCTTGTTTTTAATCAATCTCTTGCTTAGGATTTTAATTCCTCTTTCATAAATCCCCCAAAAATTGCATTCAAATTCATATAGATTAGTCTTATTCTCATTTAGGTTTTAGAGTCAATTGCATTAGTGCATTTAGTTAGTTTAATTGCTTTTAGGTAGTAAGGTCTTGCTTTCTAGTTTAGGTCCATTCCATTGTATCTTTCATCACATAAAATCAATTCTAAAGAAATATCATAGCTTACTTCTAATTGGGAGAATGACCTAGGTTAACCCTAAACTACATAATTAATTAGGACCTGATTTAATTGATTACTTTAGCGACAGAAGCAACATCAAAATAAAGTGGGCTACCCTTGCCTTTTGGACTTGTCTGTGCTTCTCATGCCGTATAATGGATACTAAATGAGAGTAAAGTTGAAAAGTTGTTCAATTTTAAATGAACTAATGAGGTTTAAGGTTTTTCTTGGTTCCGGTACTGAAACATGTGAAAGTGACTTGTAAATAAGATTAGAGGACTATTTGGTATGAAATATATAATTGTTGTATTCAAAATTCTTCCTTTCATTATTTAATACTTACACTTGTAACATTTTTATCTTTTGCATATGATTAGAAATGCGAATGCTTTGGAAACTGAAAAATAAGTTATTGACTTTGAATCCATATGGATAATCCAATAAGCATTAAGTATGTATTTTCTCTAATTCATATTATAAGGCTAGTTCCAATCATTTCACTAGAATTTAGGAGGGGTGGTTAAATCATTAAATTTGTTTAAGAAATTTTAAATCTCCCTATATTTTAAACAATGAATTACATTTTTAGGAATTAAAATTTTACTTCAAACTTAATAAGACTATTTTGAAAAGAAATATAATTAATGCCCCACATTTTTTAATTTGTCATCTTTACTCAATAGAAGAAACTCACGCACTTATCATACTCATGGAAGGTCGAACTAGCAACTAAGAAAGACTTAATAATAAAGAGGTGCTTAGTGTCATTAGGCCAAAAATACTCAACAATTAATACCTCACTTGATGATTATATAAAATACGAATCACTCATTCCTTCTAAAAACTACCTTGTATGTATGAGACACCAAATGCAGTATTTACTATCAATTCCTCACCATAAAATACACACACACACACACACATATCCAAAGGGAATTATAAAACATAATTACAATGCATGCAAGCCATAGAATGAACCCTACTTTCTGTTGCTTTTTATATCATTATCTGGAGCAGTGTTCTTCATTTAATTGAATATCCATCCCACAAGACATTAAAAGTGTGGACAACTAGAGGAACTAAGTTCCCTATCCAATCCCAAAACATATCAAACACAAGTTTGAGCAAGTGACGTGCGAGTATTACAAGCAGCGTGAAGCCCATATGATAATCAAGAACCAAAGAATTATGGAAGTAATATTGACAATACAAAGGCTGAAGAAAGTGATCCGAAGATGCGGAGGATACTGTTGAGAATGTAATATCCCAAAAAGTGATTAAGGGTTAATGACTTCAAAAGTGGGTGGGATTATTGATAAATAAACACTTTTGGAGAAATACGATGTGAATTGTGATTCGAATGTGTTATGAACAGTGCCTAAACCCTATATTTAAGTTCAATTGTGGATTAACATCTAAGTTGAATTGGAATAGAGGAAGGGCGCATATTTTTGGTGAAAATGGTGTCATATTGTGTCATTGTAACATTGGAATTGGTTCGGAACTTGAAATGGAAAGTTTGACAATTTGGTGGTTTGTGTTGCATTTTGGTTCAAAATTGGATATGTGTGGATGTGATGAGAATTTAGTTGTTTTAGTGATTCCAATAGGTTCCTTTTGAAAATTTGTGTGGGAATAGGGTTGTTTGTTGATTTTGGAGCCATTGGACACATGGGTTGGAAACTTGAAATTCTGTCCAATATGAACTCTATACATGGCAGTCGGTTTGTATGGACGTTTTGAATAGGCAAATGGTGTCTAAAAGCTCTGAACCTTTCCAGTCTTAAAGTTCACATGGCAAGGTTCAAAATGGACATATAATTCATGTCATTTCATTTTATGAGCTGGGAGTTATGATTTTCTAAAGTTTAGGATTAAAACTGGAATCTGTTTTGGAGCAGTGTTGGATTTTGTGCAATTCTGTATTTTTGTGGTGATGGACAGCCTTGATTCATATTTTTCCAGTAAAGAGAACTTAACTAGCTCTCAATAGGCTTAGGGATCACCTCATTTCCATTTTTCTAGAATTAGTTATGATTTTTAAAAATTTAGACAGAAAATCTGCCAGAATTGACATAAAATCTAAAAATGAAGGAAAATAACTTTGAAATTATGAGATACATGGAAAATTCAATTGGGCTGATCTAAAGGACCCTAGGACGTGTTTTTGCATGTGCCAAGAGGAGGAAAATATTATGTACATACTATTGGGCTTAAGACATACTGCATGTGCATAAGTGGTGTAAACCAAAAAGTCAAAGTTTTGAATTTTGGACAAATTAAACAATAGGAGATAAAGGCAAAAAAATTATAAAAAAATTTCCTCATCCTCTTCTCTACACAAAACCGTGCAGCCATGGAGGAATTTAATAAGGATCAACCTCCTCTAAAGTGTATAACATTCTCATAAGCTTCTCTTATATGTTATTTCAGGTAACTTCTAAACTCTTGTATATTGACTATTCTAGCTACTATGAGTAATTTAATCGATGAAATTTTGCCAGATTGCCGTTGGTTTTAAATTTTGGAAATGTAATGGCCTAAGGATTATGCTGCCAAATTTTAGTCTAAAAGGTAGTTGTAACCTAATTAAATAGTTAATAAAGTGATTAGGAGTATAAAAGAACACGTCTACGAAGTTAGAATCGAAAAACCCCAATTTTTGCCGGGGAATTCAGAATTTCGGCCAAGGCTAGCTAGTTTGAAGGGGTTAGAGTTGGATTTTCAATGATTTGATGGTTTCATTGGTTTCATGAGTGAAAATTACGTGGGGTTATAATTGGTCACTTTTTCAGAAAACGCCGAAAAAGCATAATTACGAAACCGCCCCTAAAACCCTGAAATAAGGGCTGCCAAGGAAAGTTTTGTAATTTGATAGTGAATTTGATAACTATGAGTATGGAAATGTATTCCTTGGGTGAAAATATGTACAGTCAGATTGGGTACGGTGGGGCTGGGCCAGGCCCCCGGGGGCATTTTGGTAAATTTTTATGATAGACTCGTATAACCACCAGAAACACTATGGAAGTATATAAACTGGTACATTTGATGTTTTAAGACCAAGTTGAAAGCCCGAGCTATTTGCCCGTAGATCGAGGAACTATTTCTATTTAGCAAAAGGGACACAAGGTAGGGAACTCACCTCTCTTGCATGTATTTGATATTTGTACTGGTGTATTAATGCATGTTATTACTTTTCTTGATTGTGTGAAACATATATGAATGATTAAAGCTCTGTTTCTGTTTATACTGTGGCCATAGTTTTGTTGCACGAAACATTGAACACGCAGATATGTCATTTTGTTAGCATGAGTTTATATAATGCAAGCATGTCATGCATTAAGCACTTATCTTGTATGCATATTGGTACTATTTTCCTACTGAAATGCTCTCGAATCTCACCCTCCCCTACCAACAATTTAGACAGGAGAAGATAGAAGATACACTGAGAAAAAAGAAAAGAATCGTACGAGGGGATTGCAGTGATAGAACGAAGATGGGAAGATTTTCCATTTTACTCGGACGGGTTTAGATACCCTGGTAGCCCTATGTGGCTACATTGATGTAATTATTATGTACTAACCCCTATATGAAATTTCTATAACCATGCACATATTATCAGTACATTTATGTTATTCCTGTGTTGTTCATCAAACTGCATATCACTTTCCGCAAATACTCTGATAAAGGTGAAATTAAGAAAAGGGCGTGACAGAGAACTTCTTCTTATAGTTGCCATTTTTGACACTTATCAGTTGACGCGTACTCTTTTCAACACCAAGCACTATGCTGTAGAAACAGATGGCCATTAAGAAGATCCATGTGTTCTCTGGATGTGGTTTGACTGGGGATTTAGGTTTGGTTTGATGCTTAACTTGGATCACACCAAGAAGTAGCGGATCTTGAAACATGACCACAGCATGGCTTGGAATTGAATAGATCATTCCATTGTTAATGTTCCGTACATCAATTCTTATGGCACTGGAGTAGCTGCAAGAGAGACCAATAAATTAACAGATCGGTCTTTCCTCCTTTGCAAAGGAGGGTCCACTGCAGCATCTGGGCCATTGGATCATATCTCAACGATTCAGATTTAATATATTATAAAAATAATAATAATTTTATAAAAATTATTATTATTTTTATAATATATTAAATCTAGACTGTTGAGATATGATCCAACGGCCCAGATGCTACAGCGGATCCTCCTTTGCAAAGGTGCAAAGGAGGAAAGCCCGATCCTAAATTAACACAATCTCTAAGCAGTTTGTATAGTGCATGTTGCCCCCATCGTTTTGTATTATTCATGCTTTTGTTCAACATCGTAAGTTTTTTTTTGGATAAATGTGAAAAAATAACCATAAATTTTAAAGCACGCCAAGCATCATGTGTTTTCCAAAGGTTCAAAACTAACCATAAAACTTGGAAAATAGATTAAAAAAATGCTACAAATGTTAAAGTAACTTGACGCCATTACTTTTTTATTCATAAAAAAAGTGCAATCTCACCACAAAAAGTAATGAGAGATATATGTTATTTTAATGGTTGTGACATTTTGCCTCTCTTTTTCAAAGTACATAGGTAGTTTTGCACTTTCAAAAAGTATATAATGTTTGGCGTACTTTGGATGAAAGTGTATGGATAATTTTGCACCTTCATCCTTCTTACCTTTTTAGGTCAACAAGATTATGTCTTCACTTGTCTTAAAGACATACAAAAGCTAGTTGAGGGGTTTACTTTAAATCTAAATATAAAACCTCAATTTACTTAGCCTCCCAAAGTTAGGCTGAATTGCATAAAACCTCTTGAAAGTTAGGCTAGTCACACATCACCTCCCTAACCTTTTTAAGGCACCACGCCAGTGCCTTGAATATATATTCAAGGCACTGTGTCTTGAATTCAAGGCGACTTGGATGAAGCATGGCCTACCAAGCACCTTCCAAGGCCCTTGAATATATATTCAAGGTAGTGCCTTGGACGGCGCTTGGTCCATCTAAGGTACCTTTTATTAAAAAAAATAAATTTTTTTTAATAGGGGTGATTTATCTTTTTCACCTCTTGTATGGCACTTTCTCAGGCAAGTGCCATACAAGATATTAGAGAGCTATAGGTGCCACATTTTTTTTTAAAAAAAATATCGAAGTATCCTCTAGAACTTGTATATACAAGATATTTATTTTTTAAAAAAAAAATTGCACCACACTGCCACAATAATTTTTTATAATTATTTTATTTTCCTATTGGAAACCTCCATTTACAATTCAAAATCCATAGCAATTTACAATACAATCCATAACAAAATGAAATAACATAGCACTTATCTTTTACAATTTTCTAATCTTAAAAAATTTTAATTTTTTTTAAAGCAGCCCCATCCTTACAAATTCAAGGCACCAGGTGCCTTGAATATTCAATATTCAAGGCACTAGATGCACCAAGCACCTTGGATGGCGCTTGGTGCACCAAGCTCTATCCAAGGTGCTTGGTTTTGGTATTTTGGATGGCGCTTGGTGTACCAAGCGCCATCTAAGGCCTTCTATTAAAAAAATTAAAATATTTTTTTAAAAAAATAATTTTATGTAATAAATTAAATATAAAAGAAATTGAATGAATTAAATAAGTAATAATTAATAAAAGTATATTTGTAAGCTTAAAAATTAATAAGACACATGTGTTATATTTTAGAAATATTATAATTTCACTATAAATCTAGTCGAAATAAATTGGACACATGGTCTTAAAGGACTTGACATGATGAATTCAAAGAACTTGACTTAAATTTTTTTTCTTCCTTTAAATCTTTAGAAACTCTTTATTTTTTAATTAATTTTGACTCCTACTAATTACTACAATTATTTTTTAAAAATAATTTTATGTAATAAATTAAATATAAAACACCTTGAGTAAATTAAACAAGTAACAACTAATAAAATTATACTTGCAAGCTTAAAAATTAAAAAACTTACAATGTATATGAAATTTAACAAGAGATGAAAAAAATTATAAGCACAAATAAAACTACAAGCTAAGATTCATGACAGATTTTTTTAAAAAAAATAAAGGGTCTTTAGTGGCGCTTTATATAGCAAGTGTCATTATAGGTATATATGATTATGCCTTTAATGGCACTTTCTCTGCAAAGCGCCATTAAAGGCATATAAGCTTACATCATATCATATATGCCTTTAATGCCACTTTTTAGAGAAAGTGCCATTAAAGGCATGTGGGTATGGCGCTTGTTCGGGTAAGCGCCATACAAGGTGTCTACTTTTTTTTTTAAAAAATAACTTCTTGTATGACGCTTCCCCAGGCAAACGCCATAGAAGGTACTTAGCAGCTACGACGCTTGACACAGAAAGTGCTATAGCTGCCACATGTATTTTTCTCTTTTTTAAAAAATAGAAGTTTCCTCCAGCGCTTGTTTAAAGAAGTGCCATAAGATTAGCGCCACTAAATCTCTATTTTGTAGTAGTGTTTAAATTAATGACCATAATGTTTTTTTTATTATCAACTCCTCTGCCATTAAAATTGCCTTTAAAGTTAACAGTTTTTGCCATGTCATAATTATTATATGTCTTTAATATATACCATGTCATTTAGAAGGAGCTCTTGCTATTCACTACTACATAAAAGGGATTTAATCACAATAATTTTTGACCAAACATCACGGTTCCAAACCATTGTGTGGTGGTGTTATATGTTCTCGGTATAGATACATAATGATTCCTAAATGTAATATATTCAATAACATGTATAACAGTTCTAATAGAACACCCATTATATATTGAGGCTTTGTGAGACTATGATGTGCGTAATGTCATATCCAAATTTCGGACCTAGAAACCCAAGAATAATCTTGACTTAAATAGGCGACCAAACCTAGTTTGGCAACACTACTATAGATTTGGGCTTTTATAATGCCTAATACATAATGGTTATATCTAATAAACATCATATAGGATGAGGCAGAGGTTGCACAAGGATATATAACTCTTAAACTTAATGGTTAATTATGCGCACCGTCATGTATTACAAGGCGAAATTCATGAAAACAAAAAAATAATACTTTTAGTTAATAACCGTTGTTTATTTAGTAAAAAAAAGTGATGGTTCTTTAAAAACAACCGCCATGTAACATTTACAAAAAATTTGACTTCCAACCTCTTATATCAACAAAGACAAAACATAACGGTCTTCTGAAACAACCGTCATCTAACCTCTGATAACCCTTTGTAACATTCAGACCTTCAATGTCATAACTCATCATCACCTGGCCTTCATCTCCCTCCTCTGAAAGAGGCAAGCTTCACCCAAGAGGGGGGTGAATTGGGTGATGTTATAAATTTTTTGCTTGATGAGGTGATATGAAAAATAGAGTAGATAGAGTAGAGTTGAGAAGATTAGAACACAGAGAATTATACTGGTTCGGCCTAACAATCAGGCCTACGTCCAGTCCTCAGAGATCAAGACCTACTGAGAGTTTCACTATTCCTCCAAGATTCAATGGGCTCTCAGAACGCCACAAAACAACAATTGTCCTTGAAAGGACTACGAGCAGAAATATTCTCTCACTAAGAAATTTCTCTCCCCTTACGACAAGTCTTACGTGCAGAAAAACAACCTATGACCTTTCCCACTTGCTTATGTATACAAGACTTATGAGCAGCAACGTTCTCTCCTGCTTAGACCACTGTAAGTCTTACGAGCAGCAACGTTCTCTTCTACTTGTATCTTATAAGTCTTATGAGTGGAAGGTTTAATAAGGAATTCTCTTAACTGCTTCTCTCATACGGAAATCTACCCTCTCAAGGTCCCAATACCTTGAGATCAAATGAAAATAGAATTTGAATTGTATGAAGACTCTCTTACAGAGCAAATAAATGAACACTGAAGATCAATGTGTATACAGAAAAAATTATGAATAACAGAGACTCGTGTATATGCTTGTGAATTCTTGTGCTTCGTTACTCTTGACGATATCTGAATCTCTGTATTTATAGATGTTAAGATTTTGCCCGTTTGAGTAATCATTGTTGAGGAGCGGGGCTTGCAACTGTGGAATGACACGCGCATGTTTGAATATTCTGAATGTGGTAGGTACGTGCGTGCTTGTAATGATGTTGTCTGCCGTTGTTTGACTTTCTTCGTGTCAGTTTCTTTCAAACGTTCATCCTCCTGTATCATACTTATAATACATTCAAAATGATGTTAAACAATGATAATAAGTAATGATGAGATGAATAAATAACATTAAACCATATTAGGATTGAACGTTGTAAGACTTGGTGTATTTGGTGATCTGGCAGAGCATCACTCGAGCATGGATGGGCTCACTCGAGTGATATCGCAATTTTACTCCTTGATCTTCAGTTTAAAGTCTGTGCTTGCATAGGATTTCAGAGAGACAAAATTCTCACTTGCGAGTGATGTGGGGCCTCACTCGAGCACAACTCCTTCTGCTCGAGTGGCCTTACATTTTGTACTGGGAGTTTCTTCTCTGGACAGTACTCGTATATCATTTTAGCAAGAGTGAGATTTTGTACTCACAGGTGATGTGGTCCCTCACTCGAGCACACATACTCCTACTCGAGTGAGAAGTATATTCTTCAAGTAATATACCCTCAATACCAACACTCGCATCAGAATTTGAGAGGGATAGATTTTTCACTCGCAGGTGATGTGGGCCCTCACTCGAGCACACATACTCCTGCTCGAGTGAGAAGAATATTCTCAAGTAATATACCTTTAATACCAATACTCACATCAGTATTTGAGAGGGATAGATTTTTCACTCGCAAGTGCTGATGTGTCACTCGAGCATATGAAGCTATGCTAGAGCATACTTGTGCTTTTCTGATCTTCATGACTCTCGGCCAAGCACTCGTATACCTTCACTCGCTAGTGCTCGAGTACAGGACACTCATGCTCGAGCATTGATTTCTCTACTCGAGTGCATCAAGGGAGAATGACAAAACTTGTTCTTGGCCAAGCACTCGCAGACTCTCACTCACATGTGCTCGAGTGAGAAAGGCTCCTCTGCTCGAGTGTTGTCTCTATTGCTCGAGTGAATCATTAAAAATGACAGTGGCATGCTTCTCGGGCAAATACTTTCTGGCTATCACTCGCACCTGCTTGAGCACAGAAGGGTTCCATGCTTGAGTGCTAGACTCATGCTCGAGCACACCAGTTCATTTTGACAGCAGACACCATAGAACATTGTTATATGTATTTGGTAACTTTGTAAACATTTCTTAAACTTATAGAAACATGATTTGTACACAATTGTGTTTTGTTATCATCAAAACTTGGGATCTAACATCCTCTGATAATGAAAATGAGGATGAAGATATGGAAAAGGACGAGAAAGAGGAGGATGAATAAGAGGATGGGGACGGTAAAAGGAAGAGAAGCATGAATAGGATGAAGAGTAATCATCATCATGTTCATCCTCCTCATCCCCATCCTCATCGTCATCATTGAAGGAGGGAAAACTAGTTTACAGTTATTAATTAAGAACCGTAAAGTATTTTTGCCAACATAATCAATGATTCTAATATTGTTATATATGCATAATAGTTGTTAAGAATTAACCATCGCCATTCATAAAATATGATATTTAATACTAAAAGGCGTGACGGCTTGATAATCCACAAAACCCTTTCTCTATAAATGTCCAAAAATTGAACTCCACTTCTCTACTTCCATTTCAACTTCTCAAAGCTTACTTCTAATTCAATAAAACATCATGGATAGACGCAAGAGAACTTCTAATTCATCATCAAGTAAAAAATTGAAAGATAAACTTCCTCCGCCAACAAGCATTGAAGGTCTTGTCCACACAACCTACGAGCTTCATCATATGGTCCCAACTTACTTGCAAGAGCAAGGACATATGGACTAGTGCTTGAAGGAACTTACCTCTCTCATTCGCTCTTTGAATAAGAAGGTGAACAAGTTACAGGAGAATGAAGAATCTAATGAAGCATCATATTCTTAAAACATCTCTGTAACTTTTTTATTTTTAGTTTGTTTATTTACTTCGTCTCTTTTTTTTCTACAATATGGTGGTTGCATAATCAACCACCAAATTAAAAATAAAAAGTAAAAAAGGTATATACATTATGGTTATTAAATAACAACCGTTACTTATTAGAACACCATTCAAATACATAACTGCTGTACTTTGTAATTGTCATAAATAGTCTTAAGAAAATTATGTTCTTACGGTAACACTGTTATGAAACGTTAGATGAACAAACAAACGATTTGTCTTCCAACTTCATATAAAAAAAACAATGTAACGGTTTTTCTTAAAAAACAATCAACTAAATGGTCCAAACTTTTCCCCTTCCCCATTCTCATAAATGATCAGCACAAGAACCAAGTACCCTCTCATTACTCACCACTATGCATAATTGCTCCTCTTCAACTTCCAACATGTGCAATGATGGTTCAACCATCATTTCCAATCTATATAAACTCTCAATTTCCTTATGTTTATTGTCTTCCTCTATCCTTTCAATATCCAAGATGAAACGTCATGCTAAAGACTTGCTAGAAAATTCACGACGTCATCTTCCTCCTCCACCTCCTCCACAACCGCCACCACAGATTATACTACCTCTTACCCATGATATAAGATCTCTTTGCTAGTGCAAATTGCACCACGAGAGAGATCTTATTTTAAGGGCTACGTTGGTGTAAGTTATATTTGAGGACACTGTTCTTAAAAACTATTTCACCTCCATGATGGGTGGATGTCCATAAGATATTGTTTTTTGGCCATGAAAGATGTCCCCCTGATTAAATAAACATTTCCTGGAAAAAATCATGGAACCATAACTAGAAGAGTAAGAAATTGTAACCATCATGGAGGATTAAAAATGGGGGTCGATCACAGCACTATAATAAGGAAGGATGGTTACAACAATGATGGCGTAACAAAATCAAAGTCACAAAGTTTAATGCAATTAAATTAAACAAGGGTTGAAGGGGTTATATTAGCGATGGAAATTAGCGACGGAATTTTTCCGTCGCTAATTTAGCAACGGAATAGAGACGTAATTACATTCTGTCGCTAAATTATGTCACTAATCCATCTGTAATTCCGTCATTAAAAATTAGCGAAGGAAATTAGCGACGAAATTTTTCCGTCCCTAATTTCTGCCTCTAATTTCCGTCACAAATAATTAAGTTTTTCAATAATTATATTTTTTATAATTATAAATTTATAATATAAATATTAAAATAAATAAATAAAATTATCAATTCAAATTTATTTTTGAAATTGAAATTATAATATAATATATTTGAATTTTTAATAATACATTATATGCAAATAAAAATAAAAATTTTATAAATACAAACTAAAAATAAAATATATCATAAAATTAATAAAAAATATATTAATAATAAAAATTTAGGTAGAAAAATTACATAAAATAAAATAAGAAAACTATATTCAAATATTTAATAATAGATTGAATTTTGTATTTCTAATTTTGTTCACAAAGCAATATATATATATATATATATATATGATTTTGCATTTAAATTACACAGGTTCTTCTTAGCTCAACTGGTAAAGGCACTGGCACATGCGTGAGAGGTCAAGGCTTGGAATCCCAACTTGGTCACAAAATGCAACCAATTTGTGACTTGGACACGTGGCGTGCGATGGAGGGTGACACGTGGCAGTTGACTGGGAAGGTGGTGGCACTACTACAAAAAGGGGTTATAACGTCCCATATTTGGAACCTTTAACGTCCAAAAAAGGGGGGATGTATATGTTGGGGGCATAGTATGTTGTAAGAAAAGATGTCCCAAAAAAGACGTATAAAGTGAGACTTTAGATGTCCCAAATGACAATTTGGGACGTCTAAAGTCCCACCAGATGGGGACTTTAGACCTCCCAAATCCCTGGCTAGGCTTTAGACGTCCCAAATGACATTTAATTTGGGACGTCTAAAGGATAGGTTTTTTTTATACCATCATTTACATTCTGTATTACCCAACAAATTCAAACTGCAAAAGCAGAATAGAAGATGGATTCATAAACCACAATATCCGTTACAAAATGGTAAAGACATCCAGCACTACAATCTTTACTATATATACATACAATATGAACTCATACAACCTACTACTCAACAATAACAACCAGAAAGTGTCAAAACGCTATCATCACACAACTACAAACTGATATAAATAAAAATTTTACTGCTCTATATGTTGAAGAAGATGTCCAGCCAAAAGATCTCTGATCAAATCAAGGTCTTCACGTAGGTAGGCATCTTCATTATCAAAAATCTGAAAATTAGAAAGTAAGCTTTGATGAAATGAATCTCAAGCAAATGAATTAATTAGCATTTCGATAAGAACACCAAAAATATTATCATTTGAGAATGAAGAAGCGATTACCTTTTCAAAATCGCTAGTAATTACACTTTGAGTGATGTTATACATATAAAGTATAACATAATATCCACATTCAGTGTTGCTAGGTTGCCGAGGGCACCTTAAATCAAAGGCATGCAATTGGTTATTACAATCAATAAAGGTATGTCTAAAAGGACCGTCAATGACACAATTAGGATCGAAACTACTTACTATCGGATAAAGCCACTTTGGCTTTGTAACAACTGTACCCTCGTGTGACCCGCCTAGGACTCTATATGTTTGACAAGCACTATCATGAAAATCAAAATGAACAGAAATTAGAACTATTCATTTTTTTAAGAGACAATGAAATACAAACAGAATAACTTACGTGTCGAAGATGAATTTTGTATCTTTGTTTGGCTTTTTACTCAAGGGATCAAACCAATAGACTATGTTGCGGTGAGGACATATAACACACAAACTCTAGTGGTAACTTTAACAACATGTATACATTAAAATGAAGTTAGATGACAAGACAATTATTTATTAACTTCTTAAATTGAAAAAATGAAAATACAAACCGTTGAACAATGGGTGCTAGATAACAACAAAGTTTGGTCTCTCCCATTACGTAACCGACATAGTGAGTCCTATGCGCCACAGTACAAGTATCCCCTGTCATATTCGTAGGACATAAGAATCCATACCAATCACGTCTTTCCATGTTTGTGCAGAGACCGTGGAAGGTGCTATAATAGAATTAAAATAAGGAATGAATTATTGAATGTGTGAAATCAAAAAACCACTAAATGAATTCTATGGGAAAATTGAAAAAAAAAAAAAACTTACCGGACTACAAATTTCACCCAGCCTGCATCTATCTCCTCCAACCTGATAAACTGCTTGAGATCTGTATTGTCAATCGTGTAGGGATACTCCAATGTAAGGCCCACAATCCCTGAAAGCATCTTCAGGTTAATCTGTTTAATGCCCTTCTAGATCTGTTGCAGCCGTGCTAAGTAGGGCCATTTCCTCACATCTTCGTCATCCTTTTAGAACATCAAAAAACAAATTGTTATTAGGATGCCAACAGATTTTCAGTAATAGTAAGGTAATTCCTACCATTGGAGGTGTTGCGTCTGAACCAATAAGATTGTGAGGCCAAAGGATGAAAGATCCTATCGCTTGACCTAACGTGCGAACCTCTGGATCAGGAACAGGGATAACTGTACCTTCTTCCCCCTTTCTAACACTCGTCACATTCACCCTATGAAAATCCTACGGAATTTACTGATGATGGTAGGTGGTAGCACGTGTGTGAACGAGAGCATCAGCAACAACACGCAATAGTGGATCATCCAAATGGAGGGTGGAAGGTGTAAGATCCCAAGTTTTGATGATAACAAAAGGTAATTATGTGCAAAGCATGGTTTTATAAGTCCAAGGAATGATTTCAAAGTTACCAAATGCATATGGAAAAGTTCTGTAATGTCTGCTGTCAGATTTAACTGATGTACTCCAGCAACAGAGCTAGCACTCAAGCATGGAGCTCTTTTGCACTCGAGTAGATGCGAGGGTTAAACAGAAAGTGTTTGCCAGAGGGCAAATTACTATCATTCTTACTGATGCACTCGAGCACTGGAGATAGCACTCGAGCATGAGGCTCGTTCTCACTCGAGCATATGTGAGTGAGGGACTGCAAGTGTTTGGCCGAGAGCAATTCATGTGATCCTTACTGATGCACTCGAGCATTGTAACCAATACTCGAGCATGAAGCTGATTTACACTCGAGCACTAGCGAGTGAGGGACTGCAAGTGTTTGGCCGAGAGTCATGAAGGTCAGAAAAGCACAAGTATTCCTGAGTGAGACTTTATATGCCCGAGTAACACATCAGTACTTGCGAGTGAGAAATCTAACTCTCTCAAATTCTGATGCAAGTGCTGCTAACAAGAGTATATTACATAAGAATATACTTCTCACTCGAGCAGGAGTATGTGTACTCGAGTGAGGGCCCACATCACAAACGAGTGCAAAATCTCACTCTTGCTAAAATGGTATGCGAGTGTTGTCTAGAGACGGGTCTCTTAGTGTAATGAACAAGGCCACTCGAGCAGAAGGAGTTGTGCTCGAGTGAGGCCCCACATAACTCGCGAGTGAGAAAATGAACTCTCTGAAATCATATGGAAGTGTAAGTATAAAACTGAAGAACAAGGAGAAAATTTGTGAGTTCACTTGAGTGAGCCTATCCATGCTCGAGTGATACTCTGCCAGAAGATAAAATGCACCAGTGTTACAGCGTTCAATCCAAATATGGTCTAATAGAAGTAAAGCTTATAGAGTTTTTAATAAAAGAACATGTACTATTGAAGAATCTATTCATGTTGTGTTTGATGAACTTGATTCTCAGATAAAACATGTTGATAAAGAAGAAATGGATTTGATAAAGAAAAACAAAATTATTTCAAAACAGAATGATTTTGAACCAAATGATTTTCAAAATATAGAAGATGTTGATGATCATGCTCAACCAAAAGCATGGAGACATATTAAAGATCATCCAATTGATCAAGTAATTGGAGATATTCACGAAGGTGTCAAAACTAGAAATAGAATTCTCAATGAGGTAACCTTCTCTACTTCTATTTCTGAAATTGAACCTTTTAATATGGAAGAAGCTTTATCAGACAATGATTGGGTGATTGCTATTCAAGAAGAATTAAATCAATTCTAAAGAAATCAAGTTTGGGATTTTGTTCCTCGACCTAAAGATCATACGGTTATAGGGACCAAATGGGTTTTCAAAAACAAACTTGATGAATCAACAATCATTGTGAGAAACAAAGCAAGATTGGTGGCCAAAGGCTATAATCAAGAAGAAGGTATTGATTATGAGGAAACATATGCTCCAGTGGTAAGATTGGAAGCAATATGAGTACTCTTAGCCTTTGCTTGCATTAAAGGTTTTAAACTTTATCAAATGGATGTGAAAAGTGCTTTTCTAAATGGTTATATTATGGAGGAAGTATATGTAGAACAACCTCCTGGTTTTGAAGATGAAACAAAGCCTGATCATGTTTTCAAACTTAAGAAAGCTTTATATGGTTTGAAACAAACACCTAGAGCTTGGTATGAAAGACTAAGCAAGTTTCTTGATCAAAATTTTGTCATAGGAAAAGTGGATACAACTCTTTTCATCAAACATAGCAAAGATGATATTCTAATTGTTCAAATTTATGTTGATGATATTATTTTTAGTGCTACTAATGAATCTATGTGTCAAGAATTTTCTAAGATTATGCAGGAAGAGTTTGAAATATCCATGATGGGAGAATTGAACTTCTTTCTTGGACTTCAAATCAAGCAAAAGAAGAATGGTATATTTGTATCTCAAACTAAGTATTTGAAAGAGATGTTGAAGATGTATGGATTAGATAATGCTAATGGAGCTAATACTCCAATGAGTTCTACAACCTTGTTAGATGCTGATGTAAAAGGTCCTAGCTTCAACATTACTAAGTATAGAGGAATGATTGGTTCATTACTCTATCTTACAGCAAGCAGGCCAGATATTCAGTTCAGCATTGGAATGTGTGCAAGGTATCAATCCGCTCCTAAGGTATCACATGCAGAGACAGTGAAAAGAATCTTCAAATATCTAGGAGACACTTCAGAACTTGGCTTATGGTATCCAAAAAGAGGAAACGAGTATTTAATGGCATATTCAGATTCAGATTATGGAGGATATAAAACTGACAGAAAAAGTACTAGTAGTCAATGTCAATTCCTTGGAGGCTCTTTGGTATTATGGTTCAGAGGTTAACAGAGGAGATAAAAATACCAAGAGACTATCTGAAGTACAACAGCTAAAATTGATCTTACTCGGGTAAGAGATATCCTCACTCGAGCATGGTATGAACATACTTGAAGTGAAGAAAGAACACTCGAGCAGAAAGGAAGAAATTCTTACAAGTGCCTATTCAAAGCATGGTTACTCAAATGATTTTGGAGGATTTGAGTACAAAGATGAAAAATATAGCAAGAAATCCTTAAACCAGGTACGCTTTTACATGTTTTGTCAAATCTGTCTGAATGTCACTCGAGCACAGTATGAATATCACTAGAGCACTAGGGTTATTGCTCGAGTGTTGCCACTTATATCAGTTACGCGATAGCTCAAACCATCGCACTTCCTGCTCTCACTCAAAGTGTCTCATCACTCGAAGGTCACATCTCTTCACCTCCAACCGTTACCCATTGATCAAACATCTCCTTTTGCTTCAAATCACCGTTACAACTCTTCAATCTTCTTTAAAAGGTGAGATTTAACCTCAGTGGTTCTCATTCCGTGCCCTAAGTTTCTGAAATTTTTCTTCTCAATCTTCAGAAAAACTGTGAGTCTTGTTCCTTCCATTTCATTTCTAAATGGCTAGAAAGATTCCTGTTATTACCCAAAGATCTCATTCACCCTCTCCCACTCATTCTGCTGCTAGTGCTTCTGCAACTCCGGTACCAACACCTTCATCTCTTAGAATTTCTTCTTCACCTACACCTCCTCCTAAACCCAAAACCAAAAAGAGAACTCCGGCCAAGAAACCTCATCCTAAGCCTTAAATAGCCAATAAGGATCAACCTCCACAAAAGAAACCAAAGGGTGTGGTTTTCAAAGAACCAGTGGTTACCCGATCTCAATCCAAAGAGGTCAAAGGAAGAGGAAAGAAGATGGACACTGAGCAACCACAACAATCCTTTTCTTCCTCCGATGACATATTTAATATGCAACTCCGGGAAGCAATGGAGAGGTCAAAACTTGACAAGTTGGTTGGGAAAATTACCTCTCAATCATGAGCCATATCATAAGATCCTGACAATGAGGCAGCATAGGCCACCACTCTGATCAACTCAATCTAATTACCCCTTCCGGGAGTAACCCCAAAACACCACAACCTAAATACATCAAACGACAGCCTCAGCTGTATACATAAACATTTCAGCATTCGCTATATCCACTTTCACAGCTTTACCCTCACCCATACACCCACCAGTAACTCCACTAGTGGTAACCGGGACTTTTGGGAATTCACAATCGCATCAAGTCACTCCGGAATCTCAATCTCTTCTATCCAAAGCACCCTACCATAATGGCCCACCTAGAGTCTCAGTCTCTTCTATCCAGGCGCCTTTTATTGTCACACCCACCCCAGTTTTACCCCCTCTAGGGATGCCCCGTGCCGGTGGTGCCCAATCCGGTTTTACCCCCCACTGGGGATGCCCCGCGACGGTGGCTGGATTACTCGCATTTCACCCAGGACTCACAAGAAAATCCACTTCCTTATCAAATGTACATTGCAAATTCTAATTTTACGCACCGCCTTTCGGCCTTGGGTCAATACCAGTGCAACCAACGTGGTGGCTAGCCAGGTTGGCCATGCCAGGGTAGTGCCCTCAGAATAGAGAACCCCCGATCATGTAGTCGAATTAGCTATCAGCTGAATTAGCTCTGCTCTACTACACAACTATACCTCAGTCCCAGCTTGTTCACAAATATCACAAATTCACAATCACACTCCACTCTCATCCCCTTTCTCCGCCGGGAAGACACACAGTCTTTACCCGAACCATTGTTAGCTACTCAGGGACTATTGACGTGGCAGTGCACACACATAGCCATTCAGGCTCACAATAGTAGATCCATAATCACACCCTACCCTCATCCCCTTTCTCCGCCGGGAAGACACACAGTCTAACCCGAACCGTTGCTAGCTACTCAGGGACTATTGGAGTAGCGGTGCTCACACACAGCCTTTCGGCTTCCATATTACACTCCACCCTCATCCCCTTTCTCCGCCGGGAAGACACACAGTCTTTACCCGAACTGTTGTTAGCTACTCAGGGACTATTGGCGTGGCAGTGCATACACATAGCCTTATAGCTCATACAGCTATCCGGCTTCCACAACTGGCTCGTTGGCCTACACAAATGGCCTGTCCCCCGTAAACTACCGCCCCAAAGGCACGGTCCTCCGCCATAGGAATCACCCCATGCGGCCGCAGGTAAGAGACTCACAATGCACAATTGCAACAAGCTGGAACTAGGCATATTAACAACTTCACCTTCAATATCTCAAACCCTTTTCACGTACTGGGATCCTTCAAGACCCCTTTTCACAATACAACTTGACCCCAAAGTTTTACCTCCCGAAGCCATCACTAACGCATTGCACTTTCTGCAAATTCGAGCTTCTGCTCAACACAATTCTCAAACATCACATTCACCACGCTTCCGCTGCACACTCTGAGGTCTTTATCCTCATCTGTGCCTTCACAATGTCAGGGTGACTCAATAGGAGTCCCATAGGAATCTCCTACTACCCCTGTCCACACACATAATCTGTGCCAGACCTTGGCTCAATTCAATTCGAATCATTCAGAGCCATAACCAACACATCGTTGAGATCCCATACTCCCAACGTTCCCAGAGCTCTACTCTACGATTCAACGTCACGGCGATTGCTCTCGACGGTTCGTTATCAAGGCGGCTGCACACTAGGGTTCATCGTCACGGTGGCTCCACTCTAGGGTTCATCGTCATGGTGGCTCCACACTACGGTACTGTACCCGATGCTTCACTCAGTCACCTGACTGGTCAGCCCCTTCGGTCAGTATCCTCCGTAGGTAGCCCTTTCCAATCAGATCTCACCATAGGTAGCCCTCTCCGATCAGATCTCACCGTAGGTAGCCCTCTTCCATCAAAACTCCCCGTAGGTAGCACTCTCCGATCCGAATCCTCCATAGGTAACTTTTCCCTCTGCTAGATTTACAACTAGCAATCTCAGGGTACTTGATACATATTTCAATTCAATTCTAGTACCATGCTCTGGCACCACAGACCATCCAGGTCAAATGCAATTCCTATGAATCAGCCCAGCTATGGAGTCTGATCCTTGGATCACAATTCATCTTTTAAAATTTCAACCTCAGTTGAACCGAGAAATCACTTCCCTCCAATCCACGAAGCATTATCCACTTCAGCATAAACTCAAATATCTCTGCCAGCCTAAGGCACCTCAGCCCCCTAGGTCTTAAGGACTTTAAACACACAAATTCAGGACAACCAAATAATGTATACACATAATCCACAAATCTCAGATATCCACAACACCAGAGATATAAATGTGTATACCACAAACAACCAAAATCACAAATCATTGCCTATTCCTTAGGCAATCATAACTCATCACTCATTCCCTAGCTTGGCCTAAGGGAAATATCCTAGCAAAATCCATCTTTGCCAGGAACTGCAGCTCTGATACCAAAATGTAACCCCCTGCCGTAATTATATCCGAAATACGCAATTTAAGTGAAATAGAGACCAATAAGAAACAAATAACAATTTACAAACCCATCTACCAGACGGGGTTTTCACAATTTCCTTTCAAAATCATTTATAAACTTGGTCTCATAATCACTTTTCGAATACAATTACTATGCGGAATATCACATTCATAATAAATCAGAGTACACAAAAATAATCCCGGCAATCCCGGTTTCCATATATTAACTCAAGCTTTATAGGGCACATTCGCCCATACAAGCCCTCATATGGGGATTACACAAAGTCTTTTCAAATACATAGCAAATCCTCATCCACATACTTATATACACATCCAAATCTATATACTCCCATCTGGGATGATAACCAACTACCAAAACGACTACTGAAGGAAGTCTTCATCGCCCTTGGCTGCTTACTCCATCATCGATCTACTACCCTGTCTGAAAGGTTAGTAGGGGAGGGTGAGATTCTAGAGAATCTCAGTAGGATAACAATATCAATATGCATGTATGATAGATGTTTAATGCATGACATGCTTGCACCACACAACTCATGATAACACAATGACAATTTGCAAGCTCAATGCTTCAAACAATATACCTATGGCCATAGCATAAATTGAAACATAGCTTCAAATTACACATAATTATGCAAAGCTAAGACATGAACCAACACATTAACACATATATCAAATACAAGCAGAAGAGATATGTTCCCTACCCTCTTTCCACGTATGCTCCAGCTCCGCTTACTCGCGATCAGAATGAATACCAAACCACGATCAGGGCGAATATCAACCCTATAATCAAAGCAAGGACATAGGGTTATTCTCTATTCCAAAACCTTACTTCCATATCACTTAATGTTGGTTATCATTTACACCCTTTAGGTGGCTAAAATAAGCTCAACGAAAGCTTAAAGGATTGGGACGTACTAGGTTGGAAATCACCTTTCAAAATCTCAAAATTGCTGAAAATTGGGTTCTGGCTGCAGCCAAGAATTCTCTGGCTGCAGCCAAAAATGGCTAAGAATGTCACAGAAACATTTTGGCTGCAGCCAAGAATTTCTGGCTGCGGCCAGGACACACACAGAAAGTTTTGCGCTGGAGCCAGAATTTTGGCTGCAGCCAAGGAAACTTCAACAATTCATAACTTTCTCTAGAAAACTTGAAACAAGGTGATTCCAAAGCCCATTGAAAGATATTCAAGTCCCCTTTATGGGAAAAATATGTCTCATTACCAGAAATCACCACACAAATCCATATTTACACAAAATCCAACATTGCTCCAAAACAGAATCCAGTTTCGTCCTCAAACTTTGGGCAAACATAAATCCCAGTTCACAAAACGAAATGGCACAATTTATATGTCCATTTTGAAGCTTAAGATGTGAACTTCAAGACTGGAAAGTTTCATAATTTTTAGAGACCATTTGCTCATTCAAAACGCTCACACAAACTGACTGCCCAAAACAGAACTTCAAAACACAGAATTCTAGATTTGCACAATTGGCTTCCAATAGTCCAATTTTCATATCAAACATCATTCTCACACAAAATTTCACAAGGAATCCATTGGAAATACCAAATCAACCAAATTCACATTATATTGACATGTTTCACAATGAATTGCAACATGTCACACAATTCACAATACCAACTCTACATTACAATCTCTTTCCATTTCAAATTCAAAACCAATTTCAATGATCAAATACCACAACATGGCACCATTTCCAACATAAAACACATGACAATTCATGCATTTCACAATTCCACCAAAATCAGGGCAAAAACCAAAGTTCACAATACTCATCCACAAATCACAAAACTTAGGTCAAAATGCTTCAAATACTCACCTCTTCCTCTTTCCCAAACCAATTCTTTGATTCTTCATCTTTCCAAATTTCCTCAAGCCATCAAACACCTTCAATCAAGAATCTAAAACCATAGAGATGAAGCTCTCATCACTATGAACAACTTTATAGAAGGTGATTAGAGCTAAAGAGGACACCAAGATAACAAAATCTCACCTTTTTCCTTTCTCTTTCCACCTTGCTCTTGGTGAAAATGGAGAACAAGAGAGAGATGAAGATGATGATCAGATTTTATCCCCAAAAACACACACATGGACGACCAAATAAGGGAGAGAGAAGAGAAAAAGAGTGTTGAACTTTTGACCAAGATCCAAGGGTCTAAATTGTGCCAAGTGTCAAGATCTTGTTCCATCAACCATGAGTTCACATGAGCACAACCACATGGGATTCCACCCTTTGATCTATTGTACAAATCAATCTCAACCATTGATCTTGAAGTTACCAATGAGTTTCCTCTTCGGTAACTGACCAATTGGTCGGTAACTTTACCGTTTAGCCCCTGATTTCATTAATTTTCATTGAATCACCACCAAACACTTCATATCGTTTCATTTAGCCACAATATACGCCTTCCCTCTATTTTAAGTCAATTTAGATGTTAATCCATAATTGAGCTTAAATACAGGGTTTTCGGCGCTGCTCACAGCACATACGAATCACATCGGGTGCCAACTCACACCATAATCTCCAAAAGGGTTCATTTATCACTAATGACATCCACTTTTGGAGTCAATATCTCTTAATCATAATTTAGGATCTTGCTAAACCATGGCTTAGCAGTCCACTAATCTCAGGCTTATTCTCTAGCCTCGAATCTCAAAATTCGGGGTATTACAAAAAACAAGATATGGTACTTGGAAGGAACTAAGAGGGTGATCATTCTAAGGTTTGGCAAGACTCAATTGACTCATATGAGTATCAATCTTCTAGTGTGTCGAACTAAGGCTACAGCTCAGAGGGAAGCCACTCCATCAAGAGGTGATAAGGCTCAGTCATCTGCTCAAGGTCAGGTTCCTCCTCCATCTTTCCTGAATGCATCACTCTCTAATCATTTGACTAAAGTGATCAATCAAGCTGTGTCTGGCTTGAAAAAGGAATTAATGACTCAGTATGAGAAGTTGGTGGACAAGATATAGTTACAAGTCTTAAAGTTGGTAGACAAGGCTAATACCAACTTTGACTTGATGTTTAAGACTCAGGATGACATGTCAAGAAGGATAACTGATATAGAGATCTTCTTACGTTCTCACTTCCTGACTGTATCTTCAGAAGTGCCACCTGAGACCACTCCTGCCTCGACTCCACCTCCTCATCGACAGACACATGTTCTCTTCACCGATCCAGATTCTAATGTTGATATAACCTATGATCAGTCACCTTCACCACCACCCTCAGCCTTTGTTCCTCAGCCATCATCGCTACCCTTTGTGCCAGTGCCAGTTGACCCTTCCACTGCCATAGTGCCCTTTATCCCATCATCCGATATCACTTTTCCTCAACCCCCTTCTGATGTTGAAAAATGGGGGAGAAGGATGTGTGATAGTTTTCTGAGCTATCATGGGATGTATTGGGTAGTTTTTGTGTATTGGGGTAGGATTATTTTGATGTTATTTGGTTTATGGTAGTATACGGGCTTTATGGGTAGTTAATGATTTATGCTTAATATTGTACGCTTTTTGATTTATCATTAATGGCTATTTTCAAGTTATTAAGTTTTTCTGTTCAGTTTAATTGTTTCTGTGATACTATGCCTTATCTTGGTTGTTAAGTGTTTAGTAGAAGTATTACAGGGAACATATGTAGATAAGTGCAAAAATCTGAACTTAAATCTAAACTTTGGTGAAAATATGCATTTAGAAACATTGATGTTGTATTTTAAAAAAAATTTCATTTTAATCAATTGTTTTAAAACCCATCACAAAGGTTTGTCATCATCAAAAAGGGGGAGAATGTTAGATCCCAAGTTTTGATGATAACAAAAGGTAATTGTGTGCAAAGCATGGTTTTATAAGTCTAAGGAATTATTTCAAAGTTACCAAATGCATATGGCAAAGTTCTGTAATGTCTGCTGTAAGAATTAACTAATACACTCGAGCATAGAGCTTTTTTGCACTCAGCAGATACGAGTGTTAGACAGAAAGTGTTTGCCCGAGAGCAAATTACTATCATTCTTACTGATGCACTCGAGCACTGGAGATAGAACTCGAGCATGAGGCTCGTTCTCACTCGAGCATATGCGAGTGAGGGACTGCAAGTGTTTGGCTGAGAGCAATTCCTGTGATCCTTACTGATGCACTTGAGCATTGTAACCAACACTCGAGCATGAAGCTGATTTACACTCGAGCACTAGCGAGTGAAGGACTGCAAGTGTTTGGCTGAGAGTCATGAAGGTCAGAGAAGCACAAGTATGCCCGAGTGAGACTTCATATGCCCGAGCGATACATCAGCACTCGCAAGTGAGAAATCTAACTCTCTCAAATTATGATGCAAGTGCTGCTAACAAGAGTATATTACATAAGAATATACTTCTCACTCGAGCAGGAGTATGTGTATTCGAGTGAGGGCCCACATCACCTGCGAGTGCAAAATCTCACTCTTGCTAAAATGGTATGCGAGTGTTGTCTAGAGACGGGTCTCTTAGTGTAATGAACAAGGCTACTCGAGCAGAAGGAGTTGTGCTCGAGTGAGGCCCCACATGACTCGCGAGTGAGAAAATGAACTCTCTAAAATCATATGGAAGTGCAAGTATAAAACTGAAGAACAAGGATAAAATTTATGAGTTCACTCGAGTGAGCCCATCCATGCTCGAGTAATAGTCTGCCAGAAGACAAAATGCACCAGTGTTACAACGTTCAATCCAAATATGGTTTAATGATATTTATTTATCTTATTATCACTTATTATTATTATTTAACATCATTTTGAATATATTATAAGTGTGATATAGGAGGTTGAATGTTTGAAATAAACAGACACGAAGGAAGTCAAACAACGGCAGAAAACATCATTACAAGCACGTACCTACCGTGTTCAAAGATTTCAAATGTACGCATGCCGTTCCACAGTAACATGCCCCGTTCCACAATGATCATTATACAAACGGGCAAAATTGAATGTCTATAAATACAGAGTTCCAGAGATCATCAAATACAATGAAGCACAAGAATTCACAAGCAAATTCACGAGTGTTGTTATTCATATTTTCTTTGTATTCATATTGATCTTCAGTGTTTATCATACTTGCTCAGTAAGAGAGTCTATATACATTTCAAATTCTATTTTCATTTGATCTCAAGGTATTAGGACCTTGAGAGGGTAGATATCCTTACGAGAGAAGCAGTTGAGAGAATTCCTAGCAAAACCTTCCACTCATAAGACTTATAAGATACAAGCAGTAGAGAACATTGCTGCTCGTAAGACTTACAGTGGTGTAAGCGGGAGAGAACGTTGCTGCTTATAAGACTTGTATACGTAAGTAAGTGGGAAAGGTCATAGGTTGTTTTTCTGCACATAAGACTTGTCGTAAGGGGGAGAGAAATTTCTTAGTGTGAGAATATTTCTGCTCGTAGTCCATTCGAGGACAATTGTTGTTTTGTGGCATTCTAAGAGCCCATTGAATCTTGGAAGCATAGGAAAAATCTCAGCAGGTCTTGATCTCTGAGGACTGGACGTAAGCCTGGTTTTTAGGCCAAACCAGTATAACTCTCTGTGTCCTAATCTTCTCAACTCTACTCTGTCTACAACTAATTTCATATCACCACATCAAGCAAAAAATTTATCACATCACCCAATTCACCCCCCTCTTGGGTGAAGCTTGCCTCTTTCAGAAGGGTCTCCTGACACTTGAGTGGGAGAAGGTGTTAGTTCAAGCGTTTCACCCAAGAGGGGGTGAATTGGGTGATTCTAAAAATTTCATCGAGTATAAGGAAATCTACGGAATATTAAAACAGTTAAGAGCAAGGAGAAATATCACCGTAGTGTACACTGGGAGTTATACTGGTTCGGCCACAACGACTTTGACCTACGTCCAGTCCTCAGAGTATCTCTTAGAGTTTTCACTATATTCTCCAAGATTCAGTGGGTTCTTGGCACCTCAGTATACAGCAAGTTCTTGCCCCTGGACACTCGCTCCCCCTTACATGTTGCAATCAAATCCCCAACTCAAGGTTCCACTACCGTGAGTTGCCTCAATATCAAATATTGAGTTTGTAATGAAACACTCTCTCACAGAGCAAATATATATTCACTGAAGTACAAATGAATGAGTATATGTAAATAAAGCACTAACTGTATTGATCGATGTATGATTGCTTGTTCTCAGTTGTTATGTTTTACTCTTTGAATGCTCCATATATATAGATGATTTGATAATGACCGTTGGAACATTTTCTTCTCGCCCGTTAGAGTGTGCGCAGCCTCTATTGACTTTTCCAGATTTTGAAAAATATCCGTTTGCGGTAGGTGGCATTTGAACGTTGCATTTGACTTTCCTTATTTAGTAAGATCTCTTCATTGTTTATCTGCGAATATGCTAAGAATACTAATACATTGAAGGGTTAATCATATAGAAAAAAATTTTAATGAACATTCAATGAAAAGCATAATTTCTGGACTGTAAAACTCGAGTGGCTACTCGAGTGATCATGTTTGTTACTCGTGTAGTCCCTCGAGTAACCCTATAAAAAATATGGCAGCGGAAAACTTAACATGTTACTCGGGTAAGACATGGAGTAAAAGAAATCACAAACCTTGGAAATACCTATTTACTCCAGCGGCTACTCGAGTGGGTATGTCTTTACCTTCATTGGCTACTCGGGTGATCACTGTGGTAAACTGCGTACTCGAGTGACTACTCGAGTGGGCTTCAATTTTCTTCAAATGTTACTGGAGTAATCCCTCGAGTGGCTTGTAAATAGTCTGGCAGATTACTCGATTACTCCCTCAAGTAATGACATCAAATTTTTGACAGAGTTTTACTATCTGGTTAGTCGAGTGGCACTTCATATAACTCTGTAGATTACTCGGGTTGTCCCTCGAGTAATGCTGTTTTTCTCATTGGTTACTCGAGTGGCTACTCGAGTGATGAGCTGCATTTCTTGGTCGAGAGTCACTGGAAGATTTTGGACCTAGTTACTGGAGTGGCTACTCGAGTGATGCTTGTGAAAATCTGGTTACTCGAGTGGCTACTCAAGTAATGGTCTATATAACTTTGCAGATTACCCGAGTAGTACCTCGAGTAATGTCGTTTAAAATTTGGCAGTGCCTCATTGGATAAAAATTTGCTTGCTTACTCGAGTGGTTACTCGAGTAATGGCTTCTGTTACCCGAGTGCCTACTCGAGTAAGCCTTCTTAAAAATTGTTAATCACTTCCAGTGTTGACTCCAAATTGATTTAATTCTTCTTGCATTGCTATAACCCAATCATTGTCTGATAGGACTTCTTCAATGTTAGAAGGTTCAATCTCAGAAATGAAAGCTGAAAAACTTACTTCATTGAAAATTCTATTTCTAGTTTTGACTCCTTTATTCACATCTCCTATGACTTGATCTAGGGGATGACTCCTATTGTATTTCTAGGCTTTAGGTTGACCTAGTGACTGTTCTTTATCCTTGGTTTGATCAATTTCTGGAATAAGAGATTTAAAAATAGATTGACCATTTTTTTGATTTAAAACAACTTCCTGCTCATCATCAATGATTTTGTCAGAGGACTTAAATTCGTCAAATACAACATGAATTGATTCCTCAACAACACTGTTCGTTTATTGAAAATTCTATATGCTTTACTTCGGTTAGAATATCCTAGGAAAATTCCTTCATCTGTTCTTAAATCAAATTTTCCTAAGTTATCTTTACCATTATTATGAATGAAATACTTACAACCGAAGATGTGTAAATGAGCAAGATTCGGCTTCCTTCCTTTGTATAGCTCATATGGTGTCTTTCCAGGTTTTGTTCTTATGTAGGCTCTATTTGAAACATAGCACGCTGTGCTCATTACATCGGCCCAGAAAACTTGAGACACGTTCTTTCCATTCAGCATTGCTCTAGCCATTTCAGTGAGCACTCTATTCTTACGTTCCACGACTCCGTTTTGTTGTGGTGTTCTTGGAGCAGAGAAATTGTGATCAATGCCATTAGAATCACAATATTCTTTAAAGGCTTGATTTTCAAATTCTCCACCATGATCTGTCCTGATACCTGCAATGGACATACCTTTCTCATTTTGCACTTTCTTGGCAAAAACAATGAATTTTGCAAAGGTTTCATCCTTTGATGACAGAAAAATAGTCCATGTAAATCTAGAGAAATCATCAATAATAACCAATGAATATAAGTTGCCACCAAGGCTTTTAACTCTCGCTGGACCAATTAAATCCATATGTATCAGTTGAAGTGGTCGATTTGTTGTAATCCCATTTTTCGATTTGAAAGATGATTTTGTTTGTTTACCCTTTTGACATGTGTCACAAATCAAATCGTTTTTAAAACTTACTTTAGGTAAACCAAGAACTAAATCCTTTTTGAGTAGTTTGCCTAGTTGGTACATGTTAACATGAGCTAGTCTCTTATGCCATAACCAACTTTCATCAGCATTACTCAGAAAACAATTTTCAGAATCATTTCTATTCATATCAATTGTATAGTAATTACCTTCCCTTTTTGCTCTGAGCTTTGCCTTGATATTTTTCTTATTAAGTTATAAGTCTTTCTTGTTGACGATCAGACATTCTTCTGAATCAAATATTATCCAATTGTCTTTATCTGCACTTTGACTTATGCTTAGCAAGTTATGACACAAGCCTTCAACGTAATATACATCTTTGACTTGTATTCCTTTGTCGTTTTTGATTTCACCAATTCTTGCTATCTTTTCGGATTGATTTCCTCCAAATTTTACCTTTCCACCTTCCTTGGGTTGCAGTGTGGTAAAACTATCGAAATCTCCGATCATATGTCTAGAGCATCCACTGTCTATATACTACTTGTTGTTTTTGGATGCTTTGAAACATATCTACAATTAAATACGATTAAATCTTAGGTACCCACTTCTTTTTGGGTCCTTTTGGGTTAGTACAAGAAATTTTTGAAACATGAGCCTTTAGGTACCCATTTGTAGGTTCCTATCGTTCCTTTCTTCTTATGAATGCATGATGAAGTATAATGACCTTTTCTATTACAATAATTACAATAAGCAAAAGGATTTGATGTATGCACAGAATGCTGAAAATAATTTAGGTATGATTTACCTCCTGCTTTCTTTCTTCCTTTCCTTTTGTCTGATTTTAGATCATATCCAATTCCAGATCGATCATTTACAAATCGTTGAGCTTTTAGAATCACATTTAGCATTTCACTTCCTTTAGTGAATTTTTCAAGAGATTTAATAATATCAGTGTTTTTCTTTTTCAAAGAAGTGCAATTTTCACAATCCTTTTCAAAATTCTCTTTAATCTCTACTTCAAGAATTTTATTTTTCTTTTTGAAAACAACTAGTTCTTTAACTACTTTGATGAATTCAGAATATAAAGCATTATATTCAGAAAGTAATTCATCATAGGTAGGATCATAATCAGTTACCTCTTCTTCTGTTTCCTCTTGAACAACTAGACATATATTGGCTACTTCCTCTCTATCGCTTTCTTCGTCAGAAGAACTATCTCCCCATATGGCAGATACAAAAGCTTTCTTCTTGTTATAGAATTTGCCTTTTCTCTTTTCTTTATTCTTCTGTATCAGCTCTTGACATTTTGATTTAAATGTCTTGGCTGACTACATTCATAGCAGATGATGTGTTCTTTATTGCTTTTTCCTCCTATCTGAAAATTTTTGAATCTTTGGCCTTTCTTATAGAACTTTCTAAATCGTTTCATGATTAGGCCCATTTCATCATCATCAAGCTCTTCATCTTCATCTTGTTCTTCTTCTTTAAATTTCAGTGCTAGACCTCTTTTGTTTTTGTCACCAATATCATCTAGTTCTAGTTTGAATTTTAATTTGCTTTCATATTCAGAAAGATTTCCGAATAGAGAAGCAACTGATCACATTGATTCACCTTTTGCTTCCTCAATTGCAGTGACCTTTGCCTCCCAGTCTTTAGAAAGAATATTTAAAATCTTTCGTACTTGTTTTTGTTGATCATAGACTTTTCCAAGTGCTGCAAGTTGATTAACAAGGTGAGTATATCTAAGTTCAAATTCAGCTATCGACTCACTTGATTTCATTTGAAGTAAATCAAAATCAGTAACTAGAGTATTGATCCAGTTTTTTTATTCCCGAAGTTCGTTCGTGAGCTATTTCTAAGGCTTCCCACATTTCTTTACCTGTTGGGAGTGTGCAGATTCTGAAGTACTCATTTTGACTCAAGGCACTTTGAATCATTAAAATTGCTTAGCTGTTGAGTGTGATGAGTTTCTTGTCATTCTCATCATATTCTTCTGGAGTCTTGGGAACTCTTTGTGAATCTACAATCTTTTCATGTTTGTAGTTTCCACTCTCAAACACATCCCATAGCCCATATTTTGTAGCCATTACGAAGACTCTGAACTTTGCTTTCCATAATGAGAAATGTTCGCCATTGAAACCCAGAGGTCTTGTGATAGAAGCTCCGTCGGGAAGAATGCCTTCACCCATGCTTGCCATTGGATCCTTCTTAGGCTGTTAAACCTTAACAAGAAGACCTACGCTCTGATACCAAATGTTAGTTCAAGAGTTTCACCCAAAAGGGGGTGAATTGGGTGATTCTAAAAATTTTGTCGCGTATAAGGAAATCTACCGAATATTAAAACAGTTAAGAGCAAGGAGAAATATCACTGTAGTGTACACCGAGAGTTATACTAGTTCGGCCACAACCACTTTGACCTACGTCCAGTCCTCAGAGCGTCTCTGAGAGTTTTCACTATATTCTCTAAGATTCAGTGGGTTCTTGGCACCTCAGTACAAAGCAAGTTCCTACACCTGGACTCTCGCTTTCCCTTACATGTTGCAATCAAATCCCCAACTCAAGGTTCCACTACCGTGAGTTTCCTTAATATCAAATATTGAGTTTGTAATGAAACACTCTCTTACAGAGCAAATATATATTCACTGAAGTACAAATGAATGAGTATATGAAAACAAAGCACTAAGTGTATTGATTGATGTATGATTGCTTGTTCTCAGTTGTTGTGTTTTACTCTTTGAATGCTCCATATATATAGATGATTTGATAATGACCATTGGAACTTCTTCTCGCCCGTTAGAGTATCCGCAGCCACTATTGACTTTTCCAAATTTTGAAAAATATCTATTTGCGGTAGGTGGCGGTAGGTAGCATTTGAACGTTGCATTTAACTTTCCTTATTTGGTAAGATCTCTTCATTGTTTATCTGCGAATATGCTAAGAATACTAATACAATGAAGGGTTAATCATATAGAAAAAAATTTAATGAACATTTGATGAAAAGCATAATTTCTGGACTGCCTTACTCGAGTGGCTACTCGAGTGATCATGTCTGTTACTCGAGTAGTCCCTCGAGTAACCCTATAAAAAATATGGCAGCAGAAAACTTAACATGTTACTCGGGTAAGACATGGAGTAAAAGAAATCACAAACCTTGGAAATACCTGTTTACTTGAGTGGCTACACGAGTGGGCATGTCTTTACCTTCATTGGCTACTCGGGTGATCACTGTGGTAAACTGCTTACTCGAGTGGCTACTCAAGTGGGCTTCACTTTTCTTCAAATGTTACTGGAGTGATCCCTCGAGTGGCTTGTAAATAGACTGGCAGATTACACGATTACTCCTTCAAGTAATGACATCAAATTTTTGACAGAGTTTTACTATCTGGTTACACGAGTGGCTACTCGAGTGGCACTTCATATAACTCTACAGATTACTCGGGTTATCCCTCTAGTAATGCTGTTTTTCTCATTGGTTACTCGAGTGGCTACTTGAGTAATGAGCTGCATTTCTTGGTCGAGAGTTATTGGAAGATTTTGGACCTAGTTACTCAAGTGGCTATTCGATGCCTGTGAAAATCTAGTTACTCGAGTGGCCACTCGAGTAATGGTCTATATAACTTTGCAGATTACCCGAGTGGTCCCTCGAGTAATGTCGTTCAAAATTTGGCAGTGCCTCACTAGATGAAAATTTGCTTGCTTACTCGAGTGGTTACTCGAGTAATGGCTTCTGTTACCCGAGTGCCTACTCGAGTAAGCCTTCTTAAAAATTGTTAATCACTTCCAGTGCTGACTCCAAGTTATGTTGTTTACTTCCAGTGCTGACTCCAAGTAATGCTATACTGCTTTGTTCAAATCTAATTGTTTGTTATCAAATCCTTTCATATTATTGATCCAAACTTTGTTATCATCAAAACATATAGGATTTAACAGAAGGGTCGCCAAGTGGTTCCTCCAGAGGGTTGTAACTTCCTCTGGTGCTATTGAAGGCCGGGGATTCCTGAGTTCTATGCTCGTCCCTTGCCCTTTGCACTTCAAACATCTTTGCCATTTCAAGTTTAAGCTCTGGCAACAGCTCTTGTCGAAGCTTGTCGCACAAGTTAGCCTCGACCTCTCATTCGAGGTCCTCTCAAATCTTGGCCACAAGGTCCTTACTAGGTCCAACTTGTGACGAATAATGTGAATCTCGTCCAAAATACCTCACGGCACTAACTCCCTGTGTCTCTCCTCGAACACGACCAAGGTCATCTGCCTTCCTAATAGCCATTGACAAGGTGTCCATCCGTCTACTTGGATTGAATGAACCTTGGCTACTCTAATCTTCCAGTTCATCCTGTAGCATACAGTTTATCGTAAATGTATTGAAACCACTCGTGATATGCAAAAAATTAGGTACTTATGGTATAACTACTTACAATCCTTGTAGCAACCTCAACAACAGCCAGATTTATGTACTTCCCAGCCTTAATCCTCTCTGCTTTCCATTTTTTGTGATGTGGATGAGGTACCGGTGGCTGGATAACAATGCTAGGATCAGATTCCACTGCTTCCTTCATTTTTTCTAACTCTTCTTGCATCATTTGCTGCTCAAGCTTCTGATATCTACCACGAGACATATAATGTTGATATTTATTTTCTGATTGCCTCTGTTCATTTACTGTACTTAATTTCTATGAATAAAAACAACAAAAAATAAATCAACGATATCAAGTATATGAAAATTAAAAGCTCTATATTATGATGACATAAATCTTACCAAAAACTCAGGATCTGCTCGTGATGCCTCAAACAACCTCCAGTCCTCTGGAGACAAATACGAATAATGTGTACATGGATCTTGATCCCTAAGGGCCCCTCGAATGTACCGTGTTGTTAGCTTGTTCTTGAAACCTTTCCATCATACACGAACCTCATCTATCTAGTGCTTATACATCTCCCTGGTGTCTGGGACATCGTATGTTTGCTGCAAGGTAAAACATAAGATTATTATATTTGAAACAATAAGAATAAAGCTTACCATAGATGCATCAAAACTTATATACCAAAATTTGCTGCCAAATCATGTCTTTCATTTTTGGGGGAACAAATCTCCAATTATCGTAGGTAATGTGCACTTTGCTTCGACCCAAAAACCCTACGTAGCTAATGAAGTGGTCTTCCTCAGGACCAACTGGATTCAGATTGTCATCGAAGTCTATATGCAACCTCTCCTGTTGATGTTCATGACGTGTAACCAATGCTCCCATCTTTGTACAGCCTCTAACCCTCCTTCTTGCAATGGGTTAATCTCTAGGCCTTTCGTCATTGCTAGGGCTTTCATCATCTCTACGCTTTTCGTCATCACTAGAGTTGTCCATATTCTTCTTAACATAAAAAGCATCGTCAGAAACATAAATAAATTGCAATAAAAATGAAATAAACTAAGTGGGAAGTAAAACAGAAAAAACACAGTTCTCGTTTATAAATTAAGATCTTACTCTATATTGTTTCCCATAGTCCTTCACCATGGTCATTTCTTACAGCATATTCATCATCATCTACCAATTCTACTTCATTTGTTCGAGGTAGAGTTGTTGTGAAAGGTGGTGTGTCATCAAGGTTGAAGGTCGGATCACTATACTTCTGTTTTTTACTTTCAAGGAGAATGGACATGTTTTTGCTCGTAGGATCGGTGACATAAAACACTTGTTTTGCCTGGCTTACTAAAATGAAGGGCTCATCCCTATAACCAACTCTTTGAAGATCGACTGAGATAAATCCAAATTGTTTATCTATTACCACAGCATTATTGCTAACCCACTTACATTTAAATAAAGCAACTTTGAACTTGTTGTATGTCATCTCTCATATTTCTTCTATAACTCCATAATAGGCCATAGACGCTAATATGGGGTTTTTGTCTCTCGAACTGGAAAAGTGCATAGCTTTAGCTTCTACCATAACCCCACTATTTTGCATGGTACTTCTGTCATCTTGCTCTTTCGTATAGAAAGAATAGCCATTTATATCATAACCGATCCAAGTAATGACCTAAAACGAAGGCCCCCAAGCTAGCTACTCGATTGTCTTAGACACACCGGTCTCGTGCAAAATCTTTTCCTCTAACCACTGCATGAATGTCTTATTTTACTCAATAACAATCTGCATGTCATTTTTCCTTGGATTCTTGTTCTTCAAAGTCTTTCTATGTTCATCTATGTAAGGTTGAACTTCTTCCATATTATTCAGGATATACAAGTGGGCTTACAATACCTCTTCACGAGGAACATTCTTCACTTTCAGTCCACGTGTTGCCTTAATTCTCCCCTCTTCATGCCAAGATTGTTCCTTCTTCCCTGACATATAATCTTTGCAAAACTCCATAGCCTCTTCAACTACATATCTTTCTACTATTGAGACTTCTGGTCGATAAGGATTTTTAGAATACCCTTTTAAGATCTTCATGTATTGCTCAAAAAGGTACATCCACCTCAAGTAAACTGGACCTTAGAGCCTTACCTCCCTTATCAAATGAACTACCAAATGCACCATTATATCAAAAAATGAAGGAGGAAAATGCATCTCTAGTTGTGACAAACTAATGTAACCCTCATTTTCCAGTTCATCCAACTTTTCAGTATCAATGACTTTGTTACAGATAGCATTGAAGAAAATACACAATCTTGTTATAGTGGTTCGTACTTCATCTTCCATTATGCCTCTAATAGCTACCAGTAATAGTTGTTGCATCAACACATGATAATCATGGGACTTCATTCCCACTAACTTCAAATCGTCCATTGAGAACATCTTCTCATATTTAAGGAATACCCTTACGGTACCTTAATTTCATACAAATACCCACACAAACTTCTTTTCTCTGCTTTTGATAGTGTATGCGCTGCTGGCTCCATGTATGCCCTCTTACCATCATCTCTTAGTTGTGGATGTAACCGTTCTCTTATTCCCATATCAACAAGGTCTAATCTCACACTAATCTCATCCTTAGTCTTCCGTGGTATGTGTAAAAGCATACTGATAAGGCTATCACAAACATTCTTCTCCACATACATCACATTAATACTGTGTCTCACGTCAAGCGAATGCCAATATGGAAGATCAAAGAAAATGGATCTCTTCTTCCATATGTTCTTCTCACCCGCAATCCTCTGATTCTTACCAAAAGTGACAATACATTCCACTCGACTGTAAACTTTCTCTCCGGTTAATGACTTTGGAGCCATTCCATACTTCGGTAAGCCGTTAAAATGCTTTCTTAGCCTACGATATGGGTGAAATCGATGAAGAAACCTCCTGTGGCCAAGGTAGACAGTTTTTCTTCCATGCTTTAGTTGTTGGAAGTGTGTGTCTGCTTCACATATTGGGCATGCTTTATGACTCTTCACACTGTACCCTGACAAGTTTCCGTACGCAGGGAAGTCATTTATCATTGTGAAAATCATTGCACGTAGCTTGAAAGACTCCTTCTTATAAGCATCAAACACATCTATGCCTTCCTCCCACAACTTCTTCAAGTCCTCAATCAAAGGCGCCAAATAGACATCAATATCGTTCCCTGGCTGTTTTGGTCTAGAAATCATCATAGATAGCATCATATACTTACGTTTCATACAGAGTCAGGGAGGCAAGTTGTATATTACAAGGAGAACCAGCCACGCACTATATGTGCTAGTAAGAGTTCCATACGGATTGATGCCGTCTGTACAAAGCCCAAGATGAAGGTTTCTCGGCTCGCTACCAAATTGAGGGAACATTTCATCTATTTTTTGCCATTGTGGAGAGTCAACTGGGTGCCGAAGATATTTCCCATAAGATATTTTCTCATCAGAGTGTCATCTCAACTTCTTTACTTTTGTTGCAGTCACAAACAAACGTTTAAAACATGGTATTATTAGAAGATACCACATAACCTTTAAAGGTTTCCTTTTACTTGTCACATCGCCACAACCACCATCTTTTTTCACTTTGTATCATGCAGTTTTACACTTAGGACACTCACTAAGACCTCCATACTCATTTCTATACAGTACGCAGTCATTAGGGCAAGCATGTATCTTTTTATACTCCATACCAATCGTAGACAGGATTTTCTTGGCCACATATATACGATTTGGAAGTACATTATCCTCTGGAAACATATCACACAATAGTTCAAGTAGCAATGTGAAATTACTATCGGTCCACCCACAAGTTGCCTTTAAGTTAACCAAATGTAATGTTCCCGTTAGCCGCGTGTACTTACTCCCACGGTACAATGGTGTCTCTGCATCACTCCGCAGGCTGTCATACTCCTGTAACTACGCAAAGGATTCTACCTCAACATCGTGAATCATTTTCTCCATTCTATCTTCATCTATGATATCCACATCTTCCTTCTTATGCGACGGACAATCTGTTACTTCCTCACCATGCCATATCCATCTTGTATATCGCTGATTTATTCCATCATAAAGTAGGTGATCCTTTATGACATCAACATCCCGTCGACTCTCATTCAAACAATTGATACAAGGACAAAAATACTTCCCATTTTTTGCAGAAGCATTCTTTTTACGAATTCAATAAATTCTTCTACCGCTTTCTCATATTCTTCACTAGTTCTCAAAGCATTCATCCAACTATGATCCATTTTGTTACCACCTAAGCCATTCCCAATAACATTCACACGTTTAGTACAATTGTCAAAGACATATAATGGGATTGCCTTTTTTCACATCTTTCAATAAAAATTTTGACAGAATTTCCCCTTAAAAGTAGGACATCCCAAAATTTCAAGCAACCATATCTCTCCACTACACGAATAATAATCATACTACTTACTATATTATTATATTAAGGAAACTACATTAATAATCTTACCAATCTGTTTAATTGTTGTTAATTTCATCAAAATCATTCAAAAGCTCCATTTATTTATAATAATATATATACATTGCCTTTAAATTACATGGAATGGCTGTGTATGAAAAAAAATAATTAAAACCATGAATAGTAGCTTATTTTAAGTTCCATGCAAAACATGAGTCCATATAATAATTTTCTATATAAAACAAAATAATTTTTTCCCCAAAGATGACAAACGAAGACATGAAGATAGAACATATACATATATGTAGTTGCAGTTTTGTTATAAAATCCTCAAAAAAAGGGTGATTTGATTAAAATTAAAATAACCCCTACTCATTCTATTTAGGTCATGTTAAGTCATGAGACAATAATCATTAATATGTCACACTATTATAAAGTTTATAAAAAGGCACACTATTGATTTATCTAAAAATGTTCCGTTTGCAGTACACCAAGAAAAATATCATGTTAACTTTTGCGAATGAGAAAGACTTGAAAATTTAAATTAGTAGAAGCATCATTAAAAAAAAGTAAAAATTATTGCAGTGGAGTTCCCCATACAATTTAAGCAATATATAAGCACACTAACCACACCAATCTCAACCATCTCAATATAAGCAATATATAAGCACAATTAACGTGATATTTCCTATTGCCTAGGCTTTTCACATTGCAAGTTTTACTTTAATTTATTCAAGTAAATTTATATTTCAAAAAGAAAATAAACCATTCTGTTACAAAAAAAAGAAGAAAATAAACTAACCTGATGAAGGGGGCGCCGACTGCTATGTATGCTGGAGAGGTAGTAAGAAGCATGGTGGGGAGGTACGCCGGAGGTGGAGAAAGCAAAGAACCACGGTGGTGTAGAGGTGTGGACAACAATGGAAGGAAAGAGGTGGAGGAGAGCAAAAACCTACACTGTAGAGGAGGTGAAGTTGCAGAAGGGTGGCCTAATGTGTGCGTCCTTCAATGGATTTCAGGTGGAGGAGGTGAAGTTGTAGAAGGGAGGAGTTGAAGAAAGAAAGAGTGTGGCCGACAGACAAGCAAGGAGGGAGGAGGAAGAAGAGTAAAGGCACTTTGGTCAAAAAAGGAGGGAATGGGAGTGAAGATGGAGAAGACTCATGTCAGATGTAATACCCCAGCTTTTGAGACTCGAGGCTAGAGAATAAGCCTGAGATTATTGGATTGCTATGCCCTGGTTTAGCAAGATCCCAAATTGTGATTAAGGGTTAATGACTTCAAAAGTGGATGTGTTAGTGATAAATAACCCTTTTGGAGAATATGATGTGATTTGGCACTCGAATGTGATTCGTGTGTACTGTGAGCAGCGCCGAAACCCTGTATTTGAGTTCAATTGTGGATTAACATCCAAATTGACTTAGAATAGAGGGAAGAATTGAATGTGAATTGTGTTGACATGTTGAGATTGTTGTGAAAACATGTCAATGTGATGTGAATTTGATTGATTTGGTGTTTCCAATGGATTCCTTGTGAAAATTATGTAGGAATGATGTTTGGTATGAAAATGGAACCAATAAAAGCAAAGATGCAAAATCTGAAATTATGTTCAGTGAAACTCTATTCTGGGCAGTCAGTTTGTGTGAACGTTTTGAATGACCAAATAGTTTCTAAAAATTCTGAACCTTTCCAGTCTTATAGTTCACATCTCAAGCTTCAAAATGGACATATAATTTGTGCCATTTCGTTTTGTGAACTAGGAGATATGACTGTCCAAAGTTTGGGATGGAAACTGAACTCTGTTTTGGGGCAGTGATGAGTTTTATGTAATTCTGGAATTGTGTGGTTATTTTTAGTAATGGCCAATATTTTTCCTATGAATAGGACTTAAATATATTTCATTTGACTTTGGAATCACCTCATTTTGAGTTTTCTAGAATTAGTTCTGATTTTTCAAAATTTGGGCAGAAAATCTGCCAGAAAATCCGAAAATAGGAATTATGACATCACCAAAATAAAAGATGACATCAGCATAGAAATTAAAACATTTTCTTATCATCTTCAGCTCTCAATTTCGTGCTGGACCAGAAGCCAAGAGAGAGAAAAAGTTTGAGAGCTTTTAGAGACAGAAAGAGAGGAAAAATCTCACAAGGTAGGTCGATTTCTTCGGTGAATTCGTACCTAACGTGTATAATCCTTCTCCTAAGTTATTCCTCTATGTGAATTAAGGTCTTGAAGTAAGGAATTTCATTGTTTAAAGAGGCTAGGGTTCAACCATAAGAAGGATAAGCCAGAAGGAGCTTAAGGTAACCTCCGAAACTTCAATCTTTGATTGTTCTGGCTGCTGTGGTTGATTTAATCGGTGAAATTTCACTGGATTGTCTTTGTTTGTAAATTTGAAAAATGGGTTGGCCTAGGTGTTATGCTGCCCAAATTGATACTAAATGGTAGTTCTAACCCAATGTAATGGTTAATAAAATGGTTAGGAGTAGAAAGAAAGACGTTTACGGAGTCGAAACCGAAAAACCCCAATTTTCCCCAGAGTACTTGTATATTTCGGTTATGGCTATAAATGGGTCTTAGAGTTGGATTTTCAATTATTTTATGGTTCCATTGAGTTCAGGAGCAAAAATTAGGTGGGGTTACAGTTGGTCACTTTTTCGGAAAAGGCAGAAGAAGCATAACTACGAAAACGCCCCTGAAACCCTTAAAGTGGGACTGCCAAGGGTAAATTTGTAAATTGACATTGAATTTGATAATTCCGAGTCCAAAAATGGATTCCTTGGATGAAAATATGTCAGAATAGCCTGTGTCGAAATTTCAAGGAAAGTACAGCCGGACCGGGTACGGCGGGGCCGGGCCGGTCCCCGGGGGTATTTTAGTAATTTTTCCATATAGCTTCATATGACCCCCAAAAACACTATGGAAGTATCTAAATAGTACATTTGACATTGTAGGATTGAACGTGAAGCCACAAGTTGTTGGCACGTAAATCGAGGAAAAAAGACTTGAGGTAGGGAACTTATCTCTCCTGCATGCTCTGATAACTGTATTAATGTGTTGATGCATGTTATTGCTTTGCTTGATTATGTGGAACATGTATGAATGATTTGAAGCTATGTTTCAATATATGCTATGGCCATATGTGTATCGTTCGAAGAATTGAGCTTATAGATTTGTCATTGTATGTGTGCATGAGTTATGTGATACAAGCATGTCATGCATTAAACACTTATCTTGCCTGCATATTGATAATGTTTCCCTACTGAGATTCTCTTGAATCTCACCCTCCCCTACCAACAATTTAGACAGGGCAAGTGGCTCGTAGAGGGAGCGGCTAGGACTCCTTCGAGATGAGAGTTGGTAGTTGGTTACCAATGAGTTATGAAGACTGTATATAACTCGGTTGAATATATGGTTATGAATTTGAGATGAGATTGTGTAATCCCCATTTGAAAAATTGTAATGGGCAATTGTGCCCTGTGTGTCTTTAGCAAAGGTATGTACCCGGGAATGCCGGGATGATTATGTTGTGCACTCCGATATTTATATGAAAGTTATTTATCTTCGCATAGTAATTGTATTCGAAATGTGAATATGAAACCAAGTTAATTAGATTTTAAAAGGTATTTTTGAAAACTCTATCTCAAGGATGGGATTTTAAATGATTTTTGATTATTATTGATCTCTATTTCATTTTAATCGCGTATTTCGGATATAATTACAGAGGAGGTTACATCAGACACTTGTCTGACATGCACAGGGACGCCTTTAGCCGTCCCAAATGCCATTTGGGACGCCTAAAGTTAGACTTTAGGCATCCCAAGTGGATTTGGGACGCCTAAAGTCTGGGTTTAGACGTCCCAAAATTATTTTAGTATGTCTAAACCCAGCTCCTGGCTCTAAAAAAAATTTACAAAATTTATATTTCGCGCCTGGAAGAACTTTAGGCGTCCTAAATTCAAATTTGGGATGCCTAAAGGTTTCCCTACATACAAATAATTACGAAATTGCCACCGCTTGCCTTTTTAACCACCCAATTTTAAATTTGGGGCGTCCTTTGGGGTGGTTATATCCTAATTCTGTAGTAGTGTGGGCGAAGGCGAGGTGGCGGTGGCTGACGGGGACACGTTGCCGGCGGTTACACGTGGCGGCTGCCGGTGAGGGATATGTGGAGGCTCATTGTGAGGACATATGGCAATTTAAATTATATAAAACAAATATTTTGTGACGGATTAGAGACGGAAATTCTGTCGCTAATTAGCGACGGAAAAGTCCGTCTCTAATTTGAGATAGAATTTAGCGACGGAATTTTCTGTCTCTAATTTAGCGAAGGAAAATTCCGTCACTAATTAGTGAATTTTGTCACTAACTAGAGACGAAAATTAGTGATAGAATTTTCCATCGCTAATTTAGCGACGGAATTTGTCTCTAATTAGAGACGGAATTTAAAATTCCATCTCTAATTTAGTAATGGTCTTTTTACCAACGGAACAAATTTCGTCGCTAATTTCCGTAGCTAAACTAATTAATTACGGAAATTCCGCTGCTAATCCGATGTTTTTTTATAGTGATTTCACAAGGGTTGAAGCTTAGGAATGTGTTGTTCCACAAAAACAAAAAAGAAAGTTTAGGAGCGTTTGTTATTAATTTTTAAAGGTGAAGAGAGAGAGTGGGGCAGGAGAGAGAGAGAGAGAGTTATTTGTATATGGTTCAGAGTGCAAGGAATCAAGGAATATAATTTAAAAATAACGAGCTATTTTGAGTTTGTTTGGCATTGCATTGCAACGGCTTAAATGGACTTCGTTCCAGACTGCAAAAACCACGTTAGGTCTATAAACAAGTGTTTGGGCATCACTTTAAAAATGAAGCACTTATACCCCTTATGTCAAGTTTCAATTGAAGCTATTTTTCCTTCTTCCATGGGTCACAATTCTCATCGGATCAATTCACAGCAACCCCCTTTTGTCTATTCTTCGTATGATAAATTCTATCTCTCTGTTTTTTTTTTCTCTTTTTTTTTTTTGCGCAATATCTGATTAATTCTCATTTTCTATTATATCGGTTAAATGCAGGTTTTTTCAGTTAAAAATTTTACAGTATTATAATTTGTATTTTATATATGGTGGCAAATATATACTAAATATAAATATTTAAATGTTTTTTCAGTTTTACCAATTTTTCAATAATACATTAACTTTTTATTTTTTATAATTTTAATGTTAATAATTCTCTTTCAAATATCACATTATATACCTATAATATGTATTATTTAATAAAATTCATGTTCTTTTCTATCTTTTCTTTTTGTTTTGCCAACACATGTTCTTTTCTATCATTTTCATATAAACATGCTCTTTTTCATTAATTATCCTTAGTTTCTGTTCATTTTGCTATCTTAAATGGGCGAATGGCATTTTTTTTTCCCATATGCACATACTATAAGCTTAAATATTCTCCTTTGGTTAGATCTCTATTATCTTTTTATACATTATTACCTGCGTCTTCTTCAAACAATTCTTGTTCTGTTTCACAGTTCTACTCAAGCCCTGATTCAAATGCCAATTCTGAAAGGTTTAAAATGGCTCAATCACATAAACAATCCAATCATATGGAATGAGTAGTTTAGCACACTAATCAATGGTTGGACAAGCTTGGCTGTCCAGTCTGGTTTAATCTTCAAATCAGTGTTGTTAATTTCAGGGCTCTTTCATGGTTGTATTGTTTCGATGAAGATAATCTATTTAAGTCATGTTTGAGTGGAGAAATACTTAGGTTCTCCCAATGTACCAGCTCACATATGCTCTAGCCAATAATAATGTTCTAAATCGAATAATTTTAATCTCACATGTGATCTTTGTTTTATTGCTTTAAAAATTAAAACCTTACAGGGGTCACCAAATTCCATTGATATATATAGCTAGAGACAGAGTAAGTAGTTAGGGAAAGAGTGCCAGTTTGAAAATGGCAGTTCAAGAGAGAGAAAGCATGGGGGAATGCTTTGTTTACGATTGCTTCTCTTTCTCAGATTAAAGCTAGAGAGAAAGAATGAGTTTATATAAAAATCTCAATACAGAGTGAAGTTAGTAGAGAGATGCTTGCTGTAAAGCAGGATAATATAAGGTGAGGCAAGGGTGGTGGGGCTGGGCTGTCGGATGTGAGGCTGGAGGAGGCGGCGGTTCTTGAAAAAAGCCATCCATGTGATAGAAGGGGAGTTTGGGAAAGATATAAGAGGGGCCAGCAGAGGAATTTTACACAACCCAGACATTTTTTATTTTTAGAATACTAAAACAAGCCTGACACGTTAGATTAAAATATTTGAGTTGGAGCAATCTTATTGGATAGAGTATATATGAGCTGGTACACTGGGAGTACCTAAGTATTTCTTGTTTGACTGTGATTTCTTTGACTAAATCATGTAAAGGTGATTACTTTCCTTTTCACTAAATTTATAGTTAAAAAATTATTTTTCATTTTTTGATGTTTTATATTTAGCCTACTTCAATTTTTTATTGTTGAGTGAGAGGTTGTTGAAGGTAATCCCTTGCCCAGACAAGGAGTATGATGGGAATCGGTGGCCTAGTTATACTAGTTTCACTAATAGAAAAATGACTTTTTAGACCAGTTAAAAATGACTTTTTAGATCGGTTCTGTATTAGGTCTTGATACAGCAGGTCTAAAAAGTCTGTTATTTTTTAGACCGGTTGTTATAACCGGTCTTAAAAGTCACACATTTAAGACCGGTTGTGGGAACAACAGGTCTTAAAGGTTAGACATTTAAGACCGGTTGTGGGTACAACCGGTCTTAAAAGTGTGACTTTTAAGACCGGTTCTAACAACCGGTCTTAATAAAAGGGACGTTTTTTTTAAAAAAAAGAAGAAGTTTTAAGACCGGTTGTAGTCACAACCGGTCTTAAAAAGTACTTTAAAACCGGTTGTGGGAACAACCGGTCTTAAAGGTGAGACCTTTAAGACCGGTTGTGCCCACAACCGGTCTTAAAGGTCTCACCATTAAGACCGGTTGTTCCCACAACCGGTCTTAAAGTACTTTTTAAGACCGGTTGTGACTACAACCGGTCTTAAAACTTCTTTTTTTTTAAAACGTCCCTTTTATTATATGTACACGCACAGAATGCTCCAATTTTAAACAGCAGTACATAACAATCACTGATTTCAATTTCAAAATTCAAAAGCACCAGTCGATAGCAGCAACAAATTAATGTTCATACAAGCCAGTACAGTCATACATTGATGATTCATTTGCAATTAGACAGTAAGGATGATCAAATGACAGCAGTAAAACAAAAGCAATGAACATGCAAAGAAATGAACATGCCCTTTGGTCCATTGTTATTGTCATCAGAACCATATTGCATTGCATAACTTGCTTGATCTGCCAAGCCCTTCTTCTTTCCCTTTGACGAATATGAAGAATCCATAATCCCTGCATATATCACCAATTCACTCACTTCATTCATTAATCATCAAAATTAGAACATGTTAATTTCTCTCTGCTAGAAAATAATATTTGGAAATGAGTGCTTTGTGAAGAAAAGAAATCGCTTATATCATCAATACAACTATTGAAGCATTGTGATGCACACAAAATGCAATTTTGTGGAACAGAGGGTGAGAGAGAGAGAGAGAGATAATACATAAGGAATGAAACAGTCCGTGAGAAGAAACAAACATTTTCACATTATAGAAGACAAGATTATATAACAAAAATTGCTTCAAATAAATGAAACCAAGCAATCACAAAAATAAAATAAAACATACAAATCAGAGCCAAATACATGCAGAATGAAATAAAATAATGTACAATGTAACATTGGATTCAAAAACTCACTATTTTTGTAATAGCTCATGGATGAATTCAGCACAACATGTGCGAATGAAATCAATATCTTCTTCAAGAAAGGGATCAGCAAGATCAAACATCTGTAACACCAAAACCAGACGAAACATTGACTTAGTAACTTAAAAACAATAAAGTAAAATAAAAGTTCTGAAATATAAATTTACCTCTTGAGTAAAATCAGTCGTGCCTAGAGTGATAATATTGTAAATGTGTCTCAAAACATAAAAACCACATAAGTTGGACCCCTTTGGTTGCCGACGGCTCTGAGAAAAAACATGATATCATTAAAACAAATATAAAGGCATGTCTTATTACATTCTTTAAACAAATCCATATGTACTAACCTTTGGCATGATCCATGTAGGGTCCTTTAAGTCACGAATATGCTTACCACAAGCATTGTGTAGGAATGTCCGCATAGCCCTATGATCATCACAATGACAAAGGTTATTGGTTTTACACAAATTCCATAAACTTTGCATACAAAAGGTAATAATGCAAGAAAACTAACGAATTCATGGTCTTTTTCAAATCATTCCCTGGTTTGAAGTGGAGGGAACATAAGAGGATGACAGTGTAACTACTCTTGCATAGAAGAAGCAACTGCCAATGATCACTGAAAAAAATAGAAGAATATTAAGCAAACATAAAACATTATATAAATTATAAAATATCAGTTTGTTTCTTACCTATGCACATATGGAGCCAAGAAACACTCAATTCCAGTTTCACTAAGCCTTTCTGACAAGTATCGATGTCTACTAGCAGCAGTGGTCCCTTTCTCTTGGATGTGATGGGGGCATAAGAATCCAAATTTTTCGCTTTTGCCAGAGGAGACCAACCTACGATGCATGTACCTACAATAACGCAAGCACATAAATAAAAGGTAAACGGTGAAACTTTTAAAATATTTACTTTGAATTGCAGAAGCTACTTACATTAAGAACAGTTGGACATTCCCAATCGTAAGATTTTGTCCAGGAGCTACCAGGGACATCAAATCATCCCTCTCAAGATAGCATGTCACTCCTGACTGTCCAACAACTGAATCCGTAGGCCACTCTCTTCTTTTGAATGATGTATCATATGCCATCAGAATCACTTGCTGCATGATATTCAATGGAGGCTGTGAAACTTCTTGGTGAGTGAAGGGAGCTGGACTTGGTGGGGCTTTGATCGGACTTGGTGGGGCTTTGATCGGACTATCCTCGGCTTGACCAGAAACAAGGTTCGTTGGCCACAAGATGAATGTGCCCAAGACATCGCTAACGATCTTGAATTCATCAGAAGGGATAGGGACAGGTGCATCTGCAATAATCACCTCGTCAACTGACACTCAGACTTGATCACCTTCCATTTGTCGGTGGTGGACAGTTGATCCCAGGTTATGCACACGACCCCGTGCAACTAACCATCTTAGAGGATGCTCGACAAAAAGATCACAAAGCTCAGTAATTTCCGGGTTAGGACCCTCTGATGACTGCCCGATATTGCAATAACTACCTTTAGTGCTTTGCTTATTAGGATCAATCGATTGTGGCTAGGGAGCACTGGTATCTTGTCTTGAGCTCATAAACACTATCATTTCCTCTTTCATCTTGCTCAATCGGGTCTCTAATAATGCATCAAATGATGCTTCAGCCTCGGCCTTTGCTTCTGCTCTTGTAATGGCCAACATAGTCTCCAATTCCTCCCTAGTCACGATGTTTGAGGAATGGCGTACAGGGGCTCTAAAGTAATCCCGTATCCCTACCCCTCCTCTAACTCCCCTGACACGGCCTGGATGCTCTTGTTTGCCAGTAGCAACTGTTAGAATATCATTCCTGCCCTCCAACTGAAAAGAGCCCTCAGCTTGTTGTTTTCTAAGTTCATCCTGTAAGATAATACAAAATAACAAACATAAGTAATAATGTACGTTCCTTATGTAATTAATTACAATAACGATATATACTTACAATTCTTTCACCAACTATACGAGATTGTTCACTCGTATAAGTCCCGCTCCTCTTTTGGTGGGCAAATTGCCATTTTTCTTCTCGACGAATCGGAGATGGCGGAGAAAGAAGAATAGAAGGATCGGATTGAGATGCTTCTTCCAATCTCTTCTGTTTGGCCGCCAACAAGTCTCTTTCAGCCTTTGCATAACCCCCACGAGACATTGTATGAGGGCAATCATTCTTTCTACCACTCTCTTGTGCTTTTTGCCTGCGAATAAGAAATGATATAAAAGGAAAGTGTTAGAATCAATTAAGATAATTGCTAAGTAAATAAAACGAAAAATAAGTCAACTAACCAAAGATTCTGGAGTAGTCCGAAGCCTAACAAATTCTTGCCAAGTCGCTTGATCAAGAAATGTATACTGGTCGCACGGATTAGGACGAGGCTGACCATCTTTCACCTCAATATGAATGTAATTGTTGGTCAGATTTGTCTTAAACTTGCTCCAGCGCTCATAACAATACGTCATCGTCTTGTTGTACAAGATCTCACTCTAAGGAACATCGTAGGTGAGCTAAAATGCATGCATTGAAGGAGTAAGTGACAAATTTGTGACATTTAATAATGATTAATTACATACAGACAAGAATTTTATACCTGAATAGTGTCCTAAATATGCTACTTCACCTTTGCATCGACATTTCTCCACTCCTCTATCAAGATGCTCGGCTTGTTACGTGCAAGGAGGCCGACGAAACTCCTATATCGTTGTGCATTAGGCCTGATTGGTTTCCAATGTCTATCAAACTCAATCGGTATCTTTTCGCTTGCACTCCAACTGAGGGAAACATCTGTCAACCATGTGCCACGTCTACCCCTCCGTACAGACTGGCTACTGCGCTCACTATGACCCTGGCTCGGAGCATTGCTAGGCTCACCCTGGTTAACACTAGCTGCCTGACTCTGCTGAGCACTAGGTGGCTGACTCTCCTGAGCACTACATGGCTGACTCAGAGGTGGAGGAGGTGGTTGATCCTCTGCACTAGGACGCTGGGGATCCGTCATTTGCCTGTAACGACAACAAAGAAAGATAAATCCTAAGCTATGACATGTAAAGACTATATCGATAAAATAACTAAACATATTCTTCGGATAATAATCATAATCATAATTACTTTAGTTAGTTAAGGTTAAAGTAGTATCATAAAGAGATATCCTCCCAAATTCCCTCGTGATGATCATTTCTTGTGCTGTGCGCATTATCTGCTTCATCTTCTTCGTTCAGTTCTGGTAGACCCCTGGAAAAAGGAGTCTCAAGAAGATCATAATTTGAGTGACTTTTCTCGTCAATATCAACTACCCTTTTTCCTTGGAGAGCTACAGACCACATTTTATTTGCCTGATCAGTGATATAGAACACTTGTTGCGCCTGATCTGCCATAATGAAAGGTTCATCTCCAAAACTTCTACTATTCAGATCTACTAATGTAAATCCTAACCTATCGATCTTCACACCATTATTGACATCAACCCACTTGCATTTGAAAATGGGAAATCTAATTTTAACATAGTCAACCACCCAAATCTCTTCAATCACCCCATAATAAGGTATGGAAGCCAATGTAGGGTTCTTATCTTTCGAACTAGAGAAGTGCATAGATTCAGCTACTAATACAACACCACTGTTCTAGACAGTGCTCTTATCATCTAGGGACTTCGTGTAAAAGGTATAACCATTGATCACAAATGAAGTCCAACTTATGACCTCAACTTCAGGACCACGTGCTAACCAATTTATTGTATCAGAAACACATTCTTCTCCGTCAACCTTTTGTTTGAACCAATGTGTGAAAGCTCTGTTATGCTCCCTGATTAACCTTTGTTCAGTCATTCAACTATTTTGTTTCCGTACAATTTCTTTATGGGCATTCATGTAATATTGAACTTTATCAACATTGTTTAAGATGTACAAGTGGACTTGTTGCAATTCATCAGCATCTATGCTCTTTACTGTTGCCCCGCGTCTACCCCCTTCTTGATCATGACATTTAGAAGGCCAATATGTCGTACATTTGACAAATAATGTTGACAAAATTCCATAGCTTCTTCAGAAACATATTTTTGAACAATAGATGCTTCAGGCTGATTGGGGTTCTTCACATACCCTTTCAGTATTTTCATAGTTCTTTTGATCGGGTACATCCACCGGAAATAGATAGGGCCACACAACTTTATCTCCCTCACTAGATGAACAACCAAGTGTACCATGATATCAAAAAAGGAAGGAAGAAAAAGCTTCTCAAGCTGGCATAAGATCATATATCCTTCATTTTCCAATTCCTCCAATCTTTCCGTGTCAATGACTTTACAACAAATGGCATTGAAGAAGAAACAAAGTCTAGTCAATATGTGTTGAAGATCATATTCGGCAATGCCTCGAATAGCTACTAGGAGTAGTTGTTGCATTAAGACATGACAATTATGAGACTTTAGCCCTATTAACTTCAAGTCTTTCATCGATACAAGCTTTTTAAAATTTGAACAATACCCTGAAGGAACTTTAGCGCCATGTAAACACTCACAAAAGCTTCTTTTCTCAACCTTAGACAAAGTATGAGCAGCTGGAGGACAAAAAGTTCTATTACCGTATGGCCTTGGATGTAAATCTTCTCGTATTCCCATTTCTTGCAAGTCTAATCTTACCTTCACGCCATCCTTAGAACTTCCTTGTATGTTGAGCAGTGTCCCAACAATACTATCACATACGTTCTTCTCCACATGCATGAAATCAATACAGTGTCTGACGTCAAGATTGTGCCAATATGGAAGATCGAAGAAAATGGACCTTTTTTTCCATATATTTTTCTCATTTCTACTCTTTGATGACTTACCAAACATAATATTGATATTTTTCACCTTTTCATAAATTTTCTCCCTAGTCAATGCATCTGGAGAATCTTCAAACTCTTGGCTACCAAAAAAAGCTTTTTTTAATCTACGATAAGGGTGGCTTCGTCTTAGAAATCGCCTATGGCCAAGGTAAACCGTCTTTCTTCCATGTTGAAGTTGATGGTAGCATGTGCCTTCTTCACATATCGGACAAGCTTTGTGGCCTTTAATGCTATATCCTGACAAGTTCCCATATGCAGGGAAGTCATTTATAGTACAAAAGATCATTGCTCGCATATTAAAAGTCTCCTTCTTGTTCGCATCAAAAACATCGACACCTTTATCCCACAACTCTTTCAAGTCTTCGATCAACGGTTCTAGGTAAACATCTATGTCATTTTCGGGTTGATTTGGTCCCGAAATCAACATAGACAACATAATGTACTTTCGTTTCATACATAACAAAGGAGATAAGTTGTAAATTACCAACAGAACAGGCCATGAACTATGTATACTACTTAGGCTACCATAAGGATTCATACCATCTGTGCTAAACCCAAGCCTGAGATTTCTAGGTTCTTCACCGAAGCTAGGAAATAATTGATCGATTTTTTCCATTGAGAAGAATCAGCTGGATGTCGAAGCTTTCCATCAGAAATCTGCTCATCTGTATGCCATCTCAAATTGTTGGCATCAATTTCATTAGCAAACAGGCGCTTGAACCTTGGAATGATTGGAAGATACCACAACACTTTTGCAGGGCCCTTATTTGATTTATACCTCGGAGTTTCACATATCGGACATTGCTCCTTCTCTTCATGATCTTTTCTATACAATATGCAATCATTAGGGCAAGCATGGATCTTTTTATACTTTATCCCTAGTGGACACAGTATTTTCTTAGCATCATAGTATCGACAAGGCAACACATTATCATCAGGAAGTATATCTTTAAAGGCCTCAAGCGTTTCTGAAAAACTCTTGTCGCTCCATCCATGCCGTGCTTTCAAGCTTACCAATTTCAATACAGCATTCAGCAATTGGTATTTTTTACACCCCAGGTACAACGGCTTCTCAGCATCACTGCACATATTACCATATGCATGTGATTGTTCAAAAGCCTCTTCTCCTACATCACGAAAAATGTCTTCTATCCGATCATCCATATCCGTGTCATTATCATCACAAGTCACTTCCCCCTGTTGAGATGCACTTGGCATTTCTAATTGTTCACCATGCCATACCCATACTACATACATCTTACAAAACCCTTCACAAATTAAATGTGTATATATATCTGCAGCACTTAATCGCTTCTCATTCAAACATTTCACACAAGGGCAATAAAACATCCCACTATCATCATCGGCATTTCTTTTTGCAAAGTTTAAAAAACCCCTCACCCCAACATCATATTCAACACTCGTCCGTTTAGCTTGTATCTGTTAGATCAAGCGTTTCACCCAAGAGGGGGGGAATTGGGTTATACTAAAATTTCTTTCGAAAATATAAAACTTTGACAAAAGAATTAAAACAGTAATGAGTAAGGAGAAATATCACCGAAGTGTACACCGGGAGTTATACTGGTTCGGTCACAACCACTTTGACCTACGTCCAATCCTCAGAGCTTCTCTGAGAGTTTCACTATAGCTTCCAAGATTCAGTGGGTTCTTGGCACCACAGTACAAGCAAGTTCCTTCACCTGGACACTCGCTCCCCCTTACAGGTTGTAATCCAATCCCAACTCAAGGTTCCACAACCTTAAGTTATCTCAATAACAAATATTGAGTTTGAATGAAATATCTCTCTTACAGAGTAAATGATAATCACTGAAGCATAGAAATACAATTTCAACATGAAAACAGAGCAATGAACTTGATGATACTTTCGTATGTGTGCTTGGTTGTTCTTTCTCTGTTTGAAGGTTCCCATATATATAGGTATGTTGATGATGACCGTTGGAACACTTCATTTCGTCCGTTGGTGAGTGCGCAGCCACTATTGACTTTTCAAGTTTTTGAAAAATATCCGTTGGCGGTGGTTGGCATTTGAACGTTTCTTTTGACTTCCATCTCTTGATATAATTTCTTCATTGTTTATCTGTAAATAAACTAAGAATACTAATACAATGAAAGGTTAATCATATAGGAAACAATATCATGAAGGTTTGAATGATTTCTAAAATTCTGGGTATGCTTACTCGAGTAGCTCCTCGAGTAATCCTTGAAGTTTACTCGAGTAGCTCCTCGAGTAACATCGAGAAATCATTTGTTTAGTTGAAAGTCAATAAAGAGAAACAAGATTACTCGGGTAGTGCATGGAGTAAATTAAATTTCAGACCTTTGGGAATAGTTATTTACTCGGGTAGCTACTCCAGTAATGCTTTTGCAACTTCATAGATTACTGGGGTAACACCTCGAGTAATCCTTTAAAAAACTTTTGATTACTCGATGCTCTACTCCAGTAATGTTGGCAGGATTTCAAGGCCGAGAGCAATTACCTTGTTACTCGAGTAGGGACTCGAGTAATGCATTCATTTTTGCATAGGTTACTCGGGTACCACCTCGAGTAACTAAGACTTTTGAGCATGACTTACCCTGGTAATGACTTGAAGTTCACTTTGAAAATATTTTTGCATACTAGGGTACTTACTCGAGGAATTCACTTAAGATAAAGCATGAAAAACTTGTATACTAGAGTAAGTACTCGAGGAAGATGAAACAAAGAGAGATCAGGTTAATCGGGTACCAACCTCAAGTTTTCACTTACTTTAGTATGTTACTCGGGTAGCTCCTCGAGTAACATTGGCAGTGGTACTAAGTGCCGAGAGTTACATATTTTCAGAAACAAAGTTACTCGAGTAGCTCCTCGAGTATCATGGGGAAAACTTGAAGGCAACTGGAAGTTTTCACAGGGTTACTCGAGTAGCTCCTCGAGTAACATTAGTAGTGGTACAAAATGCCGAGAGTTACATATTTTCAGAAACAAAGTTACTCGAGTAGCTCCTCGAGTATCATGGGGAAAACTTGAAGGCAACTAGAAGTTTTCATAGGGTTACTCGAGTAGCTCCTCGAGTAACATTAGCAGTGGTACAAAATGCCGAGAGTTACACATTTTAGGAAACACAAGTACTCGAGTAGCTCCTCGAGTATCATTGGGAAAACTTGAAGGCAACTGGAAGTTTTTACCTGGTTACTCGAGTAGCGCCTCGAGTAATGGTGGTGGGTTACTGCAAGTTGTCTCTTGGTTACTTCAAGTTTTGTCTCATTACTCGAGTATCGCCTCGAGTAATGCCTTAGAAACTGTACTTCTGATCAAGTTCCTCAGCATTTTCTCTTGTCCAATCTTTAATACTTCCATGCTTACTTCAAGTAAAGCTTGTTCCTGTCATTACTTAGTTCAAGCTTGATTATTAATCATTTCCTTTTCAAACCATCTTTTGTTATCATCAAAACATGAGATCTAACATTCTCCCCCTTTTTGATGATGACAAAACTTGGTGATTTTGAACAAGGTTTTTCAAATTGGATTCTTAATTAATTATTTCTTATTAAGTTTGAATATACCTTGCATACATAACAACTTCATTAAATCAAACATGTATCATAATTCAAAAACTGTAATGAACTTAAAAATGAAATCATAACACATTTGCATTAATCTTAAAACTTTCAAATTACAAAATAAAGTTCAAACAGAAATCAAAAAGCTCCCTAAAATCCCATGTACACCCAAATACCCATGATAAGCTAGGACAAATCCACAAAATCACTCTCAAGCTCTTCTCCCCCTTTTTGGCTTCATCAATCAAGTGGAGGGCTAGGAGGCTTGGCCATGGAAATGGGTGTTACAGGAAAGACCATAGAATCATTTGAGTCTAAAGAATCAAATGAGCTAGAGGGTACTGGATCAGGCAGATGAAGTGGAGGGATATGAATGTCGTCTCCGGGAGGAGAAGGTTGGAAGACAACCATAGTGGAGGTGTCTCCTTCTGGAGGTGTGTCTATCACTGGAGTGAGATGCTCAGAGGAGGAAGAGGGTGAAATTTCCTCTGTTTGGGTAGGAGAAGGAATAGGTTTAGGAGTAGTGTCTGGCTGTGGCTTGGGAGGTGAATCATCGATGATAATATGTGTAGACTCATGGGTTTCAGGATCATCCACTGTGAATAAGATATCTTTCCCTTGGGGCTCAAGTGGATCAGAAACCAGAGGGGTAGATGGTTCAGCCTCAGGAATAGGAATGTCTGAAAGAGGGTCTACTGGAGGTGGTGGTGGTGCAGATGAGGAGGGACCGGCAGAAGGTCCAGGACCCAAGGAATCCAATCGTGCCAGGATCAATCTCAAGGTCTCTCCCTGGGCACGTTGCTTTGCTAGCAATTCCTCATGTCTCATATCCATTCTCTCAACCAACTCCTCATGCCTTTTGTCAATTCTTTCAACCAGCTCTCCCATCTTGAAGTTGGTATTGGTAATTAGCTCAGCGTTCGTGTTGGCTATATCCACATGGAAACCTTTGAGCATATTCTCCATAAAGTGTTGGAGAGTGGCATTGAGGAAGGATGGCGATGATGTGGTAGCGGCTGGAGCCGATGACTGAGTGTCATCCAACCTACTGGTCTCTGCCTCAGTAGTCTTCCTCTTCTTCTTGGACCCAGACTCCAGAGGGCCTTTGAGAGGGATGTCAATGTTCAGTTTCCCAATTTGGTTCCTTCCGACTGGGGACAACCTCTCAATTGGCTCTTTGCTATCCAAATACCATATTTTGTTCTCTTTCAGGATTAGAGACACAATTTGAGGATATGGCATTGGAGTAGTACCCTTTCCATCCACCTTGTACCTTTTCATCTCTGAAAATATATACTCTCCCAGATCCTTTTGCTCCTTTAGGAGAAGTGAAGCAAACCATCTATAATCCCTATCGGAGAAATAGGTATAGTTGTTGGCTTTCTTCACTAGGGACCTAGAGTAGATGTACCATAGGACCCTGTGATGATCACACATATCACTCGGTTTAAAATTGAGGGGGCCAACTAACTCACCGGGCTTAAGTATAGTGAAAATTTGGTTTGGCTCAAGCTCAGTGTAACACCCTGCCTTTAATCACGTAATTATAATTCGATAATGCACATTTAATTCAGATTAGAGACCATCGGATAACTTAAACTCATTTCAATCTCCTACTTTGTAGTAGGGTTTTCACAAAACATTCAAAATCTCTTCCTGTTCCTGGTCTCCATTTCAAAATTCGAATATAATTACCTGTACAGTTTATCTACATTCATGTTTAACAGAGTATATAACCAAATCCCCGGCAACTCCCGGGTTCTATACATATATAAACTAGGGGTTACAAATATCCACTAGGGGATTACACAACCAAAATCAAATATGATATTCCTAATTCAAAATATACAGTAATCCCGAGTTTAAAGTAGATAACCAACATCTCAAAAATCCATAGTATCCCTAAAGATCCTAAGTGCTTCGGGTTAGCCGCTTCTCCTTTGAGCCACATGCCCTGTCTGAAATGTTAGTCATAGGAAAGAATGAGATTCGAGCAAATCCCAGTAGTAACAAACCACTCACACAATGCATAACACAAAGCATGTATATAAATCACAACCAGCAACAGCAGCAGCAATCTCAAAGATACATGGTTTTCACCACAAACGACAGCACTCACGGCTGTATGCACAATACGACAGCTCTCGCTGTAATAATAATAATCACGACAGCTTACGCTGTAATCACAATAACGACAGCTTACGCTGTAATCACAATAACGACAGCTTGCGCTGTAAACGACAGCTTGCGCTGTAAACGACAGCTTGCGCTGTAAACGACAGCTATCACCAGCTGTAATCGCAGCAGCATCGAAGAATCATCACATAACATGATAACACACACATACAGAGCATTATACACAGTATAAGAGAGAGAGTCACTACCTGATCCTTTCCCGACGTTTCTTGGCACTGCGGGCTCACGAGGATGGCAAATATCGAATCCTGTAAACCAAGTTAGGGACAACCCGTCAATCTCTTTCCCAAGTTCTTAATTCCATAGTACTTAAGTTGGTTATCATTTAGACTCTTTAGGTGGCTATTTTAGGTCTAAACATATGCCTAAAGGGTTGGGAAAGACTATATCCAAAACCACCTTTCAAAAGTACAAAACTCATATTTTTGGGGGTGGGCCGCGGCCCAAAATCCATGGGTTGCAGCCCAAAACTGCCCAGAAACATTTGGGCTGCGACCCAAATCCCTGGGCCGCGGCCCAAAACTGTCCAGAGACGCTCAGAAACCTTTGGGCTGCGGCCCAGAATCTATGGGCCGCGGCCCAAGAAAATCCAGTTTCTGGTTGAACTTCCAAAAATCATAACTGATTCAAGAAAAATCGAAATAAGGTGATTCTAAAGCCAAATGAAAGCTATTTAAGTCCTATTTCAAGGAAAAATATTGGCCATAACTAGAAATCACCACAAAAGTCCAGATTTACAAAAAACCTAACATTGTACCAAAACAGGGTCCAGTTTTGATGCCAAACTTTGGACAGTTCAAAATCCCAGCTCAAAACGTGGAATGACACAAAATTTATGTCCATTTTGAAGCTTGAGATGTGAACTTTAAGACTGGAAAGTTTCATAATTTTTCAACATCATTTGCCCAGTCAAAACGTCCACACCATCTGACTGTCCAGAACAGACCTACATTGGTCAGATTTTCCAAATTTTGCCAATTGGTTTCCAATGGTCCCTAATTTCAAATCACATACTATTTTCACACAATTTGGCTCAAGGAACACATTGGAGCCATCAAAATGACCATATTCCTTATCCATGAGCATGTTCTGCCACAATCACCACAAGTCACCTTAACATCTTCAATCAACACACACATTGCAATCCATTCCAACCCAAAATTCCAAACCAATTCCATATGCACAAAAACAATCTATGACACTAATTTCCACACTAAACACTAACCAAATCATGCTTTTCGAAATTTACCAAAAATCAGGGCAAATTTCCAAAGTCCTCAAAACTCAATCAATGATCAAAACAACCATACCAAAGTGCATCAACTACTCACCTCTTATGTCTTCCAAGGCCAACTTCTTGTTTCTTCAACTTTCCAAAATTCACAATTTCTCAAACTTCACCAACCAAAATTCTGAAACCATAGAAATATAGCCCTCAACCTCATGAACAACATTAATAGAGAACATTTGAGCATATAGAGATATTCACTTACCTCAACTCAAGGTTTTCTTTTTCTCTTTCTTTAACTTGTGCAGCGAAAAATGGAGGAGGATGAGAGATGAAGAGATATTGATGAAGATGATCACCTTTCCTCACACATACACACATAAACCGTATAGGAGGAGAGAAGAAAGAGAAAAATGGTTTGAATATTTGACCTTAATCTAAGGGTCCTTAGTTTGACACTTGGCACCATCTCCTTCTCCCTTCCATGATTTCACATAGATTCACATGCACAAGATTCCACCTCTTGGTCTTTCAATCTTAGCCATTAATCTTAATTACTAAGGAGTGTTCTCAATGGTATCTAATCAGTCGGTCGGTAAGTTTACCGTTTTGTCCCTGATTATCACAATGCACAATATCTACTTCAAAAGTGCTTAATTAACATTAATCACATCATTTGAAGTTATTAATCCTTGATTACAATCCAGGATATTACACTCAAAATATATATCATCTGGGGGATTCTCTATTCCTAACCACAGGTTAATTCTGGATGGTGAGATTAAAATCTTTTGACCTCTCACAGTTGTGGTCATCTCTTCCTCTACTGAGGTTCGATTAGGTTCATCTATGATCTCTAGGTTGCAATAGAAATGAGTGATTACCTTTGTGCAAAAAGGCAATCTAATGGACAACCAGGGCATAAAAGAATCTAGATAAGGACTAAGATCGTGCTTCAATACCTCCTGAAGTAGCCTGAGATCCACATAGTGTGTCTTACACACTTTTCTTCTGGAGAATTGAGTTAAGTACTTGGGAGACTCCACCAGTTTGTCCAATACAATGGGTTGACTGCCATATATATTACCATTACGAACAGTAGAAATAGAATAGTACTATAGGGATTAGGGGTTCAGTAATTACTAATTGATTACCCGTCAATCACTCGAACAAAGTCTTTGAAGGCCAGAAACTACACGGGAAAGATGAGCTTGGTATGATGTGGGGTAGATTGCACGCTGGAAGAAAGTAGGAAAGGTGGTTTAACCTTTTGGCCTTGACCTACTCAGCTTTAGCGATGGAGGCACCAGATTTATGGCTTCATTCTGTTACAGTTTTCTGTGTGTCTTGTGTGTATATATATGCATTTACTATTTAGGAAGGAGTACGTCCTTCACATTCTCATGTGACTCCAACCAGAAACAATGAATCATTTAAGTATAGATAGTCCCAGCAGCACTCAATTTATTTGGTATTCTTTCATTTAGAATCTACCCTATCTATCAGCACATTACTTTAATTAACCATCTATCACTTGTAATGCATGTATAAAACTTTTTCTTTTTGTGTGATAGAGGAGTCCAAAGGATAATCTGAGGTTTAAATATTTATGGGGTGCCTTTATAACTTTTTAGTAAAAGAAACTGAACCTTTATCATTAAAGGCGATCGACCCCAATTTCTAAATCACTGATGAATTATGAGCAAACTTATGCAACTGAATATATTTTTGCTAAAGTAGCATAAGCTTGTGATGATGTTTACAGAGAAACAAAGGAAGTGATTCATGTAACCTCCTGTGCTGACGAAGAAAGCAATATCAGGACCCTTTGGAAAAATATACTAGGAAATAGGGGAACCATTATGACGAGTTTGGTTAAGAGAGACAGAGGAACAAATCAATAAAAATGCATAAGAATAAGGAAGACAGAAGTTATCATAACGCAGCAACAGAATAAGGAACAGAGAAGCTACCGTAACGCAGGAACAGAATAAGGAACATATAAGCTATCATAATGCAAACCAATGTCTCATACAAAAGAAAGACCAGTAATGTTTCAGAAATCAGAACCACAACGCCCCCACATTTCTAATATCCTAAATCATACCCAGGCCACAACCTTCTTCGTCGGCAATCACACAAAAAAATATTAATAGACGAAGTAAAAAACTACCTGGAAGAGAATTAGGCTTCACCAAGTTGATTATTCAACTTACGTAGATTGAGGGTGAATAAAAACGAGAACAGGGTGTGTTCAGCGCCGTCAAACATCGACACTCAACGAAAAGACAGAGCACCAGTACGCGCGCCCTAACACTGAGCAACGGGGATGCTAGCTCCAAGATCCCATTTTCATGGTGCAAATGCAAAACGAGAACAAGGTGAGACACTAATTCCGCTCTTGATTTGACGAATTTGGAGTTGCTGTTCGTTCTTGACTGTTGCTAAAGCCTTGAAGAATTCAGAATGAAGAAAGGCGCGGAGCGTAAACCGCGATTGGGATTGTTGTTAGAACAACCGGTTTTAAAAACCTTTATTTTAGACCGGTTATTTTTATAACCGGTCTAAAATAAAATACTTTTTAGACCGGTTATATCTATAACCGGTCTAAAACCATTTTTAAATTTTTAAATTTTTTTCCTCTGATCCTTTTAGACCGGTTTAAAATCCAAGCAGGTCTAAAAGGTTTAATATTTTAGACCGGTTAATGTAGAACCGGTCTAAATAATATTTTTTAGACCGGTTCATAGAATAACCAGTCTCCCAATTTGTTTATAATTACAAAAATGCCACCGCGCATTTCTTTTAGACCTCATCCGCTGCAACCAGTCTAAATGTACCGGTCTAAAACACCCTTTTTGTACTAGTGCTGTCACAAAAGTGATTATCTCTCCACTAGTGTGGCTCTGCTTGGCTTGATAGGAAATGGTCAAACTTTCACTGTGAATCGTTGTCACAAGCTGCGCTCGGGTCCTAATCCAAGTTGCTGCATTCTACAAGCTTCGCAACCAAAAATGCAGCCACTAGAACATATCCCTCATTCTTAAATGTTTTGTTGCCATTGAGGTATTGAACAAAAGTGCCAACGAGATATGGACCAACGTAAGAAGTCAAAGTGTTTAAAAAAGCAAGAATGGCTGTTGCAAAAATCTCTTTCGAAGATGAGGGTATTAATGACTTCACCAACTTAAGTGTGATCACTCTGTTTATTGTACCACTGTCAACCTCAAGTTTATTTTTAAAAGGTGGAAAGCTCCAGCCACACTATCACAACTAACTGGTTGTGGGACATCCTCCAAATCTAAAGTTTTCTTCTTGCCAGCGGCAATAAGAGGACCCACCCAAGAGAAGGTAAGAAAGCTAAAGATTCCAGCATTAGAGCAAGGACTAACAGTTTCTTCCCCGTTGATCTTATTTGACTCTAATGAATCACTAACATTAATATAATCATTTAAAAGAGGCTCTTGAAGAATGCTATCTTCACTCTCATATTTCTTGACGAACACCACATAACAAAAGAATATAGCCACAAAGGAGGAGACGCCATCAGAAATTAAGTATTGAAGTGGTAACAAAACGTGTCTAAGATGGAGAATAACGTCCAGTATAAAGCAGGTACCAGAAATAAGGAGGAAGAAAGAGCATCAAGCTCTGCAGAAGAATGGAAATTTCATTTCACCTGAAACTGAAGAATCTTGTCCGCAAGTAAGCACAAACAACACCCCAAGCAACTGTTTTAAATGCCAAATCCAAAAGGGTAATGAACTTTTCATTAGACCAACCATTTCTTTGCCAATAGAAGTAACCCAGTAAACACATGACAAGATTAAATGCAGAAGCACCAAAAGAACAAAACAGAGTCCTCTGGTAGAAAGTACCCGTGAATTTCTCTTTGAAACCATCTCTAGCACCCACAGCAATTTTATGCCAAGCCCATGAAACGTGGAACACTATAAACAAAACTAGGTGGAGAGAAGCAGAAAACAAATGCAAGAAAATGGTTTTAAGAGAAAACTTGGGACAAAGTACATTAGTGGGTTGTGTGAGAAAACAAACCACTTAGATTTAAGTAAGTAGGAAAAGAATAAGTAGCGTCAAATATGTAAATTTTCTGAAATGGGCGTGGTAGAGTGTTCAGGTCAGGGGTTCTGGTTCAGATTCATGTTTCATGCAAGATTGAGAATTCAAAACAAAAAGAAATGAGCTTAAAAGGGGGAAAGTGGTTGACGTAGTGCCTAAGGAAGGAGAACGAGGACTGGTCTCTAGGAAAGGACCAAAGGTCTATGTCAGATGTGGGCTCTTGGATTGGAAGTGGAAGAGGTCTATGTCACATCTGAATCTTAGTTTATGTAGCCTATGAAAATAAGTTTTAAATCCCCAAAGAAAATTAGGATACGCATTTTTTTCCATTTTTTATTATGCTTTCATGTATACATGTATCAGTCTTCGACCAAAAAAAAAATGTATGCATGTATCAGTGCGTTTTATTATACTTTCGTTAGCTAAATACTTCAATAAAATTACTCCAATATATAAAATAAAAGTTACTTCCATCCCATCAGATTGTTAAATCGTTTCTTATTTTCCTAGGCAGATTGTTAGATAATTAATATTATCCCATGTAGTACATTTTATCTTTTTTATTTATCATTTTTTTTTAAATTAATTTATCTGACTTATAAATTAATATATAATTTAATATTACATATAAATATTTAAGAAATATCAAGTTGCATATGTTATAGTTGAATAATTTATTTGTCTTACTGGATATGCTCAAATGAGATAAGTGGGTCCTTTATATTTAGGACATGAGGGAGTATTTTTAAAAAAGAAATTTTTAAATTTATTCTTATAAAATGAATCATTTTTTTGAAAAATCACAGATCTTTTTTGTATGCAATCTGTATCACACCTTTTTTTGAAATTCTATTATACATAAACAGTTTATAAAAAACATGGTGGGAAATATCTATTGGGATATTTAAAAAGAAAAATTGGAGAAAAGTCCCCATTTAAAATTTTATTGGTGAGAACTTAATGAATTTTTATAAAAGTACCGGCATTTTGATTTTTTTTTTTTTTGCCTTCAATTTTGAAAATTTTGTATATACTGAGTACTAATCTAGTACTCTGGTTTTGATCTTCTCTCGAATAAAATTTTTAATGCGGCCATTTCCTCAAATTTTCCTGTAGTAAAACAGCTCAACCTTATTATTTGTTACTTAAAATAATATGGGACTTCTAATTACTTAATTCAGTAAATTAAGGGATGGAGTTGTAATAAGTTAAAATTTAGCAACTTAATCAATAATTAAAATAAAATTCAGAAATTAAAAATTATATTTTATTAGCCAACAACTAAAAATTATATTTTCTCTTTTTCAAACTCAACCTCACCCTTTAAAAAAACATAACAAATAAGATCTGTGTTATTAGGTTACAAGGTGTAGCTTATATATTTTAAATTTTATTACTTGCAACATTTAAAATTTAGGGAAAATCCCTATTAAATACCACCGAAATCACAAAATCAAGAAATCCCTAATCAGTGCAGCGAATTTAAAAATTCCAGTTCAGTGCTTTATCAGTACGGATGAACAGTGACGGGTATGCGAAAAGACGATTTTGCCCTTCAGCCCTCCCTCTTGTCACTTCAGAATAACAACTCGAGACTTTTAATTAACAACTCCTGATTCTTAATTAACAACTACTGTTTTTTCTTTTTATTTTCACAATAACAACACCGGTCTTGTTATTAACAACACCATATTCTACATTAACAACTCCTATTTCTTATTTCACAACTTTGTAATTTAAGTTTCAGGGCCAATAACAACACTTCTTTCTTTATTAACAACACCGTCTTTTACATTAACAACACTATATTTTTGAGATACGAATATGTGAAAGAATAAAGCGGAGTTGTTAATCAAGAATCAGGAGTTGTTAATTGAGAGTCTCGAGTTGTTATTCTGAAGTGGCGAGAGGGAGGGTTGAAGGGCAAAATCGTCTTTTTGCATACACATCACTGTTCATCTGTACTGATACAGTACTGAACCGGAATTTTCAAATTTGCTGCACTAATTTGGGATTTTGGTATTTCGGTGGTATTTTATAGGGATTTTTCCTAAAATCTACATATCACAATTGGGGGGGTTGTGGGCCGGAGATGTGATTGAGCACCCTGTCCCAACAAAAAGTACTCCTTCCTATCATTTATACTATTTTATGTTATTAATATAAGAGCTATTTAATTAATTTATTTCATTAAGAAAAAAATTTTAACTAATTATTTGTAATAAATATAAATTGATTTTTCTAAAATGCCCTTTTAAATTATGGCTACCCTTAAATAAAAACCCCTTTAATATGTGTAATTAGTAGGGATATTTTTGAGGCAAAATCATAAAATTGGGAGAAAAAGTATGGATTAAGGTATAATATTTATGATCAAATTCAACCTCCAACTAACTCTTATATTAATGATAAGGGGGTATAAGAGAATTTATTAGAGAGCTTCCTAATTACTCTTAATATACGATACCAACTATTTATGTTTACCTTGTTCATTAAAATGTTCCTATTATGCCCTTCATTGAATATAAATTGACTCTGTGAATGTCATTAAATATTTGGCAACAGTTTAACATTAGTTGGGGCATATTTTCGGGAAAAAAATATACTTTATGACATATTTATAAAAAAATAAATGCCTTTAAATTTTTTCTATCTTGGTGAGTTAGTTAACAAATGGTTTATTATTATCAATTATAATATTGAATTGAATTGATATATACTTGCAAATTTTTCACACCTTATGTTTTTGGTGGTTGTTTGTTTTCATAAATTAGAATGACAAGCTCACCAATGACATCACTATCATTAAGCATTTAAAATTTTAAAGTCACATGATAAGAGGTTCAAATCTTATGTGGCCTATGAAAATAACTTTTGAATCTGTTGCCCAAAAAAAAATTTTTGAATCCCTGAAAGAAAATTAGAATATGTACGTAAAGTATATCTGACAAAATAGAATTCTTCATCTTTAAAAAAGAAGTTGTCCATAATGTTAAAACTGGCTGACACCCAAGAGAGGTGAATTAAGTGTAATATAAAAAATTAAAAAAAAATCATTTTTGCATTTCAGAGAAAGAAATAAGTAACATTGATTATAAAGATAATGAATAGGAAATGCATAATTAAATATCTAAATAATTTATGATGGAAACATAAGAGATAAAGGAAGAGAGTATGCAAACTATGATTTATCCTGGTTCAGTTCAATCCTTGATGACCTATGTCTAGTCCTCAGACTCCTCTTGAAATTTCAATCCACTATCTCCCTCAAGTTTGAATCGGGTATTTGTGAACCACTACAATCTTACAAGTTTGACCTGAGAACTTGTGAAGCCACTACAATATCATGTCATTGAGATAACAACTCTCCCTTACATTCTGTAAGGATCCAATCTCTTTGATGATTAAAGATTGCAATCAATCTTCTCTCTTAGAAGTGAATTGAGATGAACACTGAAGCACAATATAAATAATCTCTTTCTAAAGTAAATTATATAAACATTGAGAAATAGAGAGTATATGAGTTGGAATGTTGGAGTTAGAGTTTTAGCATTATGATAGTGAAGATGCAAGCTCTCTCCTCTTTGGTTTTGATTTCTTCTTCAATTTATAGTTGATCATAGGCATTTGACCGTTGAGCTTTTCTTCCCATTGAGCATTGTAGAATATGACCGTTGGAGCTTTTTTGACACAAAAGTAACTTTTGACCGTTGATCTCTAATCCAAGTTTAATCTTCTGTAATCTTTATATAAACTTGATTAGCAATTATTAAGAAAGGTTAGAAGCAAGATAATCAAGATTTAAATGAGTTTGGAAGAGTTTAGAATAAATCCGAGATGTTGATAAAAATTCTGAACAACATCACTTTCATATCATTAGAGTGATCCTTGCTAATGATAGGTCATCACTCGAGTGTTCACTAGAGTGATCCTTTCGGACCTTCAAAGTGAATAGTGCTTTACTTTCATATCACTGGAAGTGATTTTTCCAATAATGAACTCATTTTAACTCAATATTTGGTAAATGTCATATTCCCAGAAAGCCCTTTACATCTACGTTCCAATGCAAAAAGAACTAGCTCAAAATTCTTTGTATTTTGAAATTTATGATCAAATCCATAGCTGGTGCCCTAGAACAAGGTATATATTCAAGCGTGAACTTCCAAAATTTATATTGCTCTCATCTAAACTTCTTTGAGCTTCATCTTGGTGTCTTTGTGTCTCATTTTGAGTCTAGTTTCATATGCAATAATTTTCACCTCAATTGGAGTTGTGCTTTGGGAGATATGGCCAAAATACTAGACCTCTATTAGGCTGAACAAAAACAGAGTAGTCATCACTCAATTGGTTGTCAAAAATTCATCTCTAGAGGTTCCACTTGAGTTAAGATGGCATAGCTTCCATACGAGACATTTTAGCTTTGAATTGAGCCATTCCAACTCTTACTTGATCATAGAAACCTCTAATATCAATTCTAAGAACTTGAATCTTGATATTCCCATTAGATCTTACAAATTCTTTTTTTAATCTCTTCTTTTCATCTTCTTGATTATTCTCCATGAACCATCTTGATAACTTCTTTCTTTTCATGGCTTATAAGTTCTTCTTTCTTCCTTTTAATCCTTCTTCAAAATCCAACTTCATTGTTTCTTCCTTCCTTTGACTAATAAGATGAAGGTTCTTCTTTCTTCACGCTTTCTTCTTCTTTTTCCTCTTGATGATCATTCTCCACAATCTAGCTCAATAAATTCTTTCTTTTATTGACTTCTTCCCATAATTGGTAATTTCATTCTTCAATGTTTTCTCTCCTTCTTCCTCTTGATCATTCTTCATAATTCAAGTTGATATATTCTTTGTTTGCTTGACTAATCAACAAGGTATTCAACATTAAATATAGTAGTTAGTCAAAGTACAAGATAATTACATAACACAAACTTTTTGCTCTTATATCTGACATCATCAAAACTAATCATATCTAGCATTCTTCCCATTTTTTATGATGGAAAATCCTTTATGAAAAATATATATGAGCATTGGTTTTCAAGAAAAACTTTCATAATCAATGAAGTCCATTGCCTTCCTTTCTTGTTGTGTTAAATCCATAATGTTGTATTCATTATACTTCTGCTACGCAACTCTGAGGAATCAGGGACATAGGTGTGAAATGTGGTTGGCTCAATGGGCTGCTCAGTGATCTTAATTTGTTGATCTATTAGTGAATTAGTATAACTAGAGTACAGAGACTGATGATCAAAAACATGAGAGTGTCATGGAAATTGAAGTACTGGATCCTCAAGTAGTAGCTCAACTGAATGGATATGGTCAGTAATCAGGGGTTCTAAAACTAGATATGGAAGATCCTGATAAGAAATGACATCATACTGAGTGGAGAATGTAGGATCATCCAGAGCATATTGCCCTGAAAAGTGATCTTAGGAATAAGGTTAGAGGTATTTTGGGGTAATGTAGAGATAGGCTGAGAAGGTGGAATCTCATAAAGCTGAGTTTCTAAAGGCATGGTCTCAGTATGGGCCTCAAGAGCAAGAATACCCATGAGATCTCTAAATAGGGCCTCAAAAGAATCCAATCTCTGATCATAATGCCTCATAGTGTTGCCAAACTTAAACATCATCCTAGTTTGAGCCTATTGCTACTAAAACAGAACCCTGATGTTTTAAGTAACCATGTCACACAACTGCCTCATTTTATAATTCACTAAAGTGATGAGCTTAGCATTGTTGATGGCAATCTCTGTGTGAAATCTCTGAAGTTCCTCTCTCAAATATCCCTAGATAGATGGACCAACGTGTCACACCCCACCGCCGTCTCACCCCACTGGGCCACAACGGTTGGTGCCCTCTCCCACCAACCGGGTGCGGAGAGGCTGGGTACACTACGTCGACCCAGGACTCACAAGAGTCCCTCGCTCCCCAAGCGAGATTTTTCGCCTCCGTGGGAATCGAAGCCACTACCTGGGGGTAAGTAGCGCCTCAATGCATTCCCACTACCACTTGAGCTAGTAGCTCAAGTGGTAGTGGGAATGCATTGAGGCGCTACTTACCCCCAGGTAGTGGCTTCGATTCCCACGGAGGCGAAAAATCTCGCTTGGGGAGCGAGGGACTCTTGTGAGTCCTGGGTCGACGTAGTGTACCCAGCCTCTCCGCACCCGGTTGGTGGGAGAGGGCACCAACCGTTGTGGCCCAGTGGGGTGAGACGGCGGTGGGGTGTGACAAAAAATCTCTCAAGTAATCTCATAATTACCTGAGAATTATTCCTTTGAAGTGCAGCTGATCAATTTTCCTTATTACTCTTTATGACCTGATAACTGGTATTCATCACTGGCATCACGCAGTGATGATGATCACTCGAGTGGTCACTCGAGTGATACAATACTATGCATCTTCTCTCATGGAGGATGTTACTCGAGTAGGCACTCGAATAAACCTTCTATGACTGATCACTTGGACAATCACTCCCAATTTCCTGATAGTGATGATGATAACTCTAGTGGGCAATTGAACAATACTTTATTGTTTATTTTTCTCTTTCTTCATGACTTGCTCTTGCACCATAGTGATTCCTCAAGTGTTTTCTCACTTCTCACTTCTCACTGCTTCACCTAGCACTCGAGTGAGGTTAGTCATAACTAGCAGTCATCACTCGAGTGATGTGCCAATGAACCCTTTTCAATTAACCTCTATTTTTGTAGCCAAGAACAGAGAGGTTTAGCCAACTCCTACAAAACATGATAGCTCTTTGGTACCTGACTTCTCTTAGGTCCACACAATATTAGTCATAATAACTCTTATGCTCTTATATAATAACACCATATGATATTTGAACAAAGAGTATTTTAAACAAACAAATACCAAAAATATAATGTTACCCAATTAATTAAAGTCACTGAAACAAACCAATAATACCAAGAATCATGATAAATTCATGTTTTTCTTTGATCAATGACAATTTGCAAATAAACTTCATGTAGAAAATATGTTATTGATATGGTTCTCATAAATGAGATCAAGTTTTTCAAGAATAAAATATGCAATTTATTTCAAAATCATAAATGGTCTTTCAAATCGTAATCATGTAATATAAAATTAAGATTTTAACTATATGAAAAATCATTTATGAAGTTTATTAAAAATGATGCTCATGTTAAAATGGTGGAGGTCAACAATTAAAGTCTATATCGAAGAGCTTCACTTAGGAGAATAACTAAGATAACATGTTAAACATTGAAGTTAATATGTTGAAGAACTTTTCCAAGAGCAAAAGTCATATGGATAATGAATTAGCTGAAAAGACTAAGCATGATAGAAAAATATAAGTGCAATGACTTTGCTATTGACCCACAGATTATCTTGACTCTTAGAATTGCATCTTGAAAGATTGGAACATTTAAGAAAAAGATTCAAACACAAGACTATTGTTACTCAAAGATAGATGAGATCAATTGTTTAATGTATTTGAGAAACACAACTAGTACATGGATTTATTAATTATCAACCACTGACTCGTTAATCCAAATGATTAGTACATGAGAACTTTAGATGATATGTAAGTTATTACACTAAATTGGTTAATGCATTAACATTTAATGCATATTAATGAACATTTATAATACTTGGAATAACTCAGCCAATAAGAATAAACTTTTCAAGCATAAGGCTTTTACAAATTTAATTGTTTTCAAGAGAATAAACTTGAAACTCATATAGATAATCAACTTGTTAGACATGAGGTCTAACTCATTAGAGAGTAAAGACTACGGAGTTTAAGCATAAGATAGCATATTTAAGACCAACGATCAAGATGTCAATGATGGAAAAATTCTATTAAATAAATTTGAAGCTTCTTATTTTTATAAAAATATTAACTTCCAATTTTGAAAATCATTTGAATGAAATCAAAGTATGAATATTATTCAAATAATGTGTATACACTTATATCAAACAAGATGAATTGAAATCAAAACAAATTTTGGATTGTGCATTTCAAAACTCAACCACATAGAAAGGTTATGCACAATTTTACTTTTGATCCATTTAGCAATCTGAAACAATTTTGAAGACTATAAAGGACTGATTGCTAATGTAATGCAATAATGGACAAGTATTCATTACCCAAAAGTAAATTTCATTTAAGCACATTATAGGTTAAAAATTAGATATTGTAACACTATTATTTCAAAGCGTTGAAATAGTTCAAAACAAGTAATGAAGTCAACCAGAGACCAGAAATAATTTTTAACTCATTTGAGATCCAGACTTCAATACACGGTTCGGTCCTATACTTAAGTGGATTTTCAAAAACTTTTTAAAACATTTTTGATGTGGTCTCATTTTTGTTAGAACCATCTATCACCCAAGAGGGGGGTGAATTGGGTGTATAATAAAAAACTTAAGAACTTTAGAAATCTTTTCGTATCCTAACGAAAGTGGTAAGTATGAAGGTTTATAAATCAACAGTTAGATTAAATAATATATGCTGGAAATATAAGAGCTTAGGGAAGAGAATATGCAAACTGTGATTTATCCTGGTTCGGTCCAATCTGTGATGGCCTACGTCCAGTCCCCAGGCTCCTCCTGAGATTTTCAAATCCACTATCTTCTTGTTTAATCCGGGCACAAGAAAAGCCTTTACAATCCACAAGTTTAGCCGGGTACTTGTGAAACTTTTTACAAATCTCTCACTGAAATACTCCCCCTTACAGCAAGTCTTACGAGTAGAGCAATCCCGAAGATCTTCCTCTCCTGTTTACTCATGCAAGTCTTACAAGCAGTAACGTTCTCTCCTGCTTACACCTCTGTAAGTCTTATGAGCAGCAACGTTCTCTACTGCTTGTACCTTGTAAGTCTTACGAGCAGAATGTCTTACTAGCAATTCTCTCTACAGCTTCTCCGTAAGAAAATCAACCCTCTCAAGGTCCCTTTACCTTGAGATCAACTCAGAAATATAATTGAAAGTGTTTACAAATTCTCTCACAGAGTGGGTATAATACTCACTGAAGTACAATACAAATAATCACTCTCTCAACAATAAGTAATATAGAAACTGGAAAACAGAGACTATTTGGGTAGAAGTAGAAGATATATATTTCTATCATTTTTCACGTAGTTGCTCGCTGTCTCTGTTTTTCATCGACGTTGAATGCTTTCTCATTTATAGTTGATGAAGATGATGATCGTTGTAAGCATTCGTCCGTTGGAGTCATTTTGACTGTTGAGCATATTTGAAAAATGAGCTACCATGAGCTTTCCGTTGCAAAGCAGAGAGTCACGTTGAATAGCAAGAAGATTCATTTTGAGCTGTACATCACGTTGTGGAGCGTTTTGTGTTTCAGACAATCTCTCATGGTGGGTCAGTTACTTGTCGTGGTTGGTAGCCGCCATTCGGTGTGTAATGATGAAGTTCACCGTAATTGACTTTTATTTGAATCTGCAACTCGAACGTTTAATATCCTGTTTCACACTGCAAAATACTTAATCATTAATATGATGAAGTATTAGTCATGGGTATGTTGGATAATTGGTCAAAAACTGAATTTCTGTCTTCTGGGACTCATCACGTTGAGTGAAGACTTTTGCCATACGTGACCTCCATTCTTGAAGATGCAATCCAAATATTTAATCTCCTATTTTACACTTGAAATATATGTTAGTTAATGTTTAGGAACAATAACAAGTGAAAACATAATGTTTGTACAACATTTAACCACGTTTGGATTGATTGCTGTGAGGCTCTGTTTCGTTTCTGCATTCTACTACGTTATCACTCGAATACATTATGGCTCACTCGAGTGCATTTTATATTTTCATGTTTTGGCTTCCTCTCGGGCAAACACTCGCTGCTCTTCACTCGCATCTGCTCGAGTGAAATCTCGACATCACTCGAGCACAACCAGTCATGCTCGAGTGCTCCTCTTGTTTTCACGTACATGCTTCTTCTCGGGTTAACACTCTCATGTCAAAACTTGCATGTTCTTGAGTGAGAAATACTCCAATGCTCGAGCATGAATCCTAGTGCTCGAGTGTTACAGATTTCTTCACGTTTCAGCTGCTTTTGGACATCACTCGAGAAACTTTTTCAAAGAGTCAGTTTTTACACTCGTGGCTGATGTGGGGCCACTTGAGAAAAAAATTGTTTATTTGATTCTAATGATGTATCATAAGAATGCTCTTGCCATATGCATTCCAATGCAAAAAGAATCAGCTCCAAACACCTTGTATTCTGCAAGTTATGATCGAAAGAGTGTCTATTTCGCTAGTCTGTACAAGCGTCAACTTCCAGAAGGCATAGATCCTAGAATATACCTTCAAATTAGGCAAATTACCTATCCATGGAAATCTATTTGAGTCTAGTTTCATTTGGCATTGGTTTCTTCTCAATCCGATATGTGGTTTGTGAGTTATACTCAAAATACCGAACCTGTGTTGAAAAGTGAAGGTGATTTTACTGTCTTCTTCTACAGATCATATCTCCTTCATTTGAGCTTCTTTCAATGTGATATTGGTGCCAATTGTACGTGTTGTGAGTCCTCTTTCATATGCCACCGGTTTTAGGTCAATCCGACATGTGATTTGAGAGATATGATTAAAATACCAGACCTCTATCAGACTAAACGTAAAACAGAGTAGAACAGAGTATTCACCCCGTGCTCGAGTGAGTTCATCCCATGCTCGAGTATTGAGCTCTGTGCTTGAGCATAACTCCCCTTGAAGTGCCATAACTCATATATAAGTCATCTTAGCTTTGTATTAACCTATTCCAACCATCATTTGATCATAGAAACCTCCGGTATCATCATAGAAACCTCCGGTATCATCATAGAAACCTCCAATATCACTTCTAACAACTTGAATCATGATATTCATGATAGATCTTCCAAGTTCTTCATTCTTCAATATCTTTCTTCTTGGTTTTCCTCTTGATAATAATTCTTCATAATCCGAGTAAACATCTCCTTGACTATCTTCAATTTCTTTCTTCTTCTTCCTCTTGTTCATTTTCATTAATTCAATCTTCTTCATTCTTTGCTTGACTAATCTACAAACGATGTAACATTAAATATAGTAGTTAGTCAAAGAAATACATTATATAAACTTTTTGCTCTTATCATGTCATATCTATATTTGACATCATCAAAACTAATCATATCTAACAATTTTCACTTTTCAAATCTGTTTGACTCATTTGGTTCTATTTCCATTTGTTAATATCAGAGTACTTGTTAAACCTTTTGGCAGATGTTTAGGTTAGGCTCATTAACTAAAGGGTCTACAGTGCTTGCTCTCCCTATTATACCCCGTTCAAGAGGATTACGTACTAGTATTCGCGTATATGATTAGTATGTTTACTATTACAAAGAGTATTAGCCTTACAGTGTACTTATATATACATCATATACAGTTTCTCAAAACTAGATAACCAACAAGAAACCTAATCCTTTGTCTACGCGCTCTAGCCTTCCTTGTTTACTTGCTTGTCCCTTGAGCTGCTTGCCCTTGTTGTAAGTTAGTCATTGGAAAGAGTAAGATTCTTATAAATCTCAGTAGTAACAATTCACTTATATGACATAATTTCACAGAGCATGTAAACAATCATCACACAACAGCATTCATAATAGTCATACATTCTTGACATTCTTGACATTCTTAACATTCATAACAATTGATGATATGAATATGCATACAAAGCATTATACATGATAGAAGAGAAAGAGTCACTACCTTGGTCTTTCCAGTTTAGTTCTTGTATAGATTTCTTGTGCTCACGGCAGATATCAAATCCTATAAATTAGAATTAAGAACAATGAGTTATTGCCTATCTAATTCTTTAATAACTCCAAAATACTTGAGGTTGGTTATTATTTGAATCCTTTAAATAGCAATTAGAAGCTCAACCAAATGCCTAAGAGGGTTATGCAAAGCTAGACCAGACACCACCTTTCAAAAATGTAAAACACTGAAATAAGGTGTTGGCTGCGACCAAGGAATTCTCTTACTGCTGCTAATAAATGGTCAGAAACTTTTTGGCAGCGACCAAGAGAAGGTCGGACACATTTTGGCTACGGCCAAAATCCTCTGGCTATGGCTAAAAGATTGTTATGTTTCTTAGCTGAACTTCCAAAAATCATAACTTAATCTACAAAAATCAAAATAGAGTGGTTCTAAGTCTTACTTAAAGGTTTTTAAGTCCTCTATACAGAAAAAATATTAACCACTGCCACTTATAACCATAAAAAAATAGAATTCCACGAATTCCCATACTATTCCAAAATAAATTACAGTTGCAACCTCAAACTTTGAAAATACATAACTTCCCACACATATACTCAAATGACACCCATTTATATCAATTCAAAGCTTGAAATGTCTACTATTAGACTAGAAAGTTTCATAATTTTTGGATATCATTCACTTATTTAAAAGGATCATACAAACTGACTGCCCTATACAGAACCTACATTGGCAACATTTTAGTTTTGCAACATATATTTACAGTGGCCTATAATTTATGGCCAGGGGTATTCCCACATAGTTTTTTGTGTAGAACAAAATGGAAATCTCAAAATAACCAAATTCCCATTCCTTTTATATGTCCTATTTTGGCAAAAATTATACAAAACTCCAATAATTATCAAATGTTAGTGCAAGCGTTTCACCCAATAGGAGGGTGAATTGAGTGATAATAAAATTTTTGAGATAGAACTAAACTAGAAACCGATAAGGAGAAAATTAAAGAGTTAGGAAGATTTCACTGAGGTGTACACAAGGAGTTATACTGGTTCGGTCTAATTCACAATGACCTATGTCTAGTCCTCAGATAGAATCTGAGCTTTCACTATACCTTCCAAGATTCAATGGGTTCTTGGCACCTCAATACATGGCGATCTATTCCTTACTTTGAATACTCGCTCCCCCTTATACAATGTAAATAAATACCCACCTTAAGGTCCCATAACCTTAAGATATCTCTTAAACAAGTGTATTAAATCAATAAATGTTCTCTCTCACAGAGTAGGTAATATCACTGAAGTGTATTAATACAGAAAAGAAGCAAGAGCTCAAAAATGAATATTCGTTAGTTTGGTAGTTTAGCGTCTTAACTCCCGCTTTTAATGCCTTTGCTATTTGTAGTTGGAGTGATTTTAATGACCATTAGAGACATTCTTTTTTTTCTGTTACTCACTGAGCACTTCTCAAAACATTCTTTATGTTATTTGGATATAGCCATTGTGGTGAAGAGAATGTGTTGGTAGAAGCTTGTTTAGCATTTAATGTCTCTGACACAGTATCTTCTTTTCTTGGAATTCAAATATCTGAAGTGTAAATCTCCTGTAACTTGCTTGAGCATGTTAATCATGAAGGAAAAATAATAATAAACAAGATTAATGAAAATACTCAATGATTCTGTGAAACTATAGATTTTGATTTAATGCTTTGTTTTTCTTGAAGTAGCTAGTATTTGAATACTCTTATAGTTATCAGGATAATTTGAATCTTTTTATGTTACATACTATTCAAATACCTTCTTCACTATTAGGATAATATTTACAATTTTATACTGAGACTATTTGAATAATTGAGACACCTATTCGAATAGTGATCTCTTTAAACTTAAGATGGTTATCCTGATACATTAGTTGCTATTCGAATACTTGCTTCGAGTTTGACTAGAAAATACTTTCCTTCCAGCTTTCAATATTATTCGAATAGTCTCCTTGCTATTCGAATAATTTCTCATATCAATCTAATAGTCTTGATGTTAGTTTTGAAAAGCTATTTAGATATTAGTTACACTATTCGAATAGTGACTATACTTGTTCGAATAGTCATGCTATTATCCGGATAATGCATTTGAAATTCAATTAAAAAATATAAGTACTATTCGGATAATGTACAAGCTATTCGAATACTTTTTAGTTTAGAAAAACTTCCAACTGTTATATTAGTTTATAGTAATAGAATAGTCAAAGACTATTTAAATAACATAACTATGTATCAGTGTATCTCTATTCAAATAACTTGTGCATTATAATGATAATTGTTTGTCTATTCGGATAGTTTGAGAGTTATCAGAATAATAACTGATAAAAACTAAGTATTACTATTCGAATGGTAAACATACTATTCAAATACTCTCTTAGCAAAAATCTTGTGAATAAAAATGCAGAGGCAAATTAAACTAAACTTAGGTTTGTTATCATCAAAACTCTGAATCTAACATTCTCCCCCTTTTTGATGATGACAAAACTAAGTGATATAAATTAGAATACAGTTAACTGGCAAGAACAGACACATGTATTAAAGCAAAAGTCTCAGGTTCAATAAGCTAAACAACATATGTTAAGATAAAAAGTCTAAATATTTAGGAAACCAAATATCTCAAAAACTCTGATAAATTTTGATGGATAGATAGCATGGTTGAGAAGGTTATCGTGTCTGACCATATTGTTGACTCACCATGCTGTCTAGTGATTGGAGAGTTATGGAGAGGGTAATGGCTAAGATTTATTCTCCCCCTTTTTGTCAGAAAGGTTGGGAGGAAGAGGAAGAGAGAAATCAGAAGGAGGAGGAAGTTCTCGGATAGAGGCAGGAGGAGGAGTTGAAGTGGAGATTATAGGAGGATTAAAAGGAGTATGGAATTGGTTAGAAGGAGGAGTAATTGTAAATGAAGGCGAGGAAGGAAGGGTAGCTGGAGGGATATCTTAAGAAGGAGATAAAGAGATGAGGAGACGAGGTTGCTCTATAGAGGCAGGTGGAACTAAATTTTTAGGATTAGGCACTTCTCGAGTATCTCTAGAGGAACTAGAGGCTGACATGGAGTGGTGTAAGGAGTGGTAGCAGGCTGGATGACAGGCTCCATAGTGATGTGAACAGGAATAGAGGAAGTGGATTCCAAGAGAGTGAATAGAACATTGGTAGGCTCAGGAGGTGGAGGAGAGGTGGTTGGAGGTGGCTGAGTTGGAGGGGCAGAAGGCATATCATTATATTAAGGGATGGCAAGTGTAGGAGCCTTGGTGAGAGAAGAACCAATAATACATGTTTCTAAGAAATCAAGTTTGTGCCTGATTTTATTAAGCTATTGAAGATAATTGGCTTGAAGATTGTAGAGAGGCTTGAAGTTCTCATTAACTGCACCAATTATGGCTTGAATTTGATTATGAAGATCTTCACTTAATAGTTGATTGGACCTCATGAGTTGCTCTACCACAAGTTTGAGGGCTTCCTGAAAGTAGAGTTGAATGGAGGTACCAAAAAATGAGGGAGAGGGAAAGGCGGCTCTAGAAGAATGAGCCTCATCTGCCTTAGAAGTCTCAGCCTCCACTCTCTGTCTTTTTTATTGGAGTGCCTCAGATATATCCAGTAGTAAAGGAATCTTCATCTTTTTAATCTGAGTCTTGCCAAATCTTACCAATCTCCCTTGTTCTCCTTCTAAGTACCAAATGTTATTCATTTTGAGAAATAAGGAGATAAGTTAAGGAAAGGGAGCAGGAGTAGTTTTGTTGGATCCAATCTGTACCTATCAATTTCTTGGTATATGAATTCCCCAACATTCAGCTTTACTTTAGATATAAGACAGGCCAAAAAGTGGAAGTCTCTGTATAAAAAGAAATTAAAGTTTTGAAATTTGTTGACAATAGCTCTTGTATATATATACCACAGAATTCTTTGTTAATTATTGAGACACATTGAAAAAACATTCTTTGCTTGTCTTATTGGCTTAATGATCTAATGAATCTGTTCATTAGAATACTCAGGAACTTCATCAAATTCATCTTCATCATATCCAAGATAAGAATTGATGATAGAGGGAGACAATTACATTTCCTGGCCTCTCACAGTGGACTCCAGTCTCTCCTCAACTAATTTCTTTTTATTTCCTTTGATTTTGACAAAGTGCATATTAGAATAGAAGGTCCTTACTATAGAGGGACTATAAGATAAATCAATCTGAATCCACCTTTGGTAATATTCTAAGTGCTCATACAAATTGAAACCAAGGTTGTCTCATAAATAGGCTAGGTCCATATAAACAATAGGGCACATTGGTCGAGAAGAAAATAGATCTTTATACCTCTTTTTCTCACTTGGTTGAAGAAGAGGTCTGGCATTGAAATCTGTAGGAGGTCTAGCTATTTCTTCCTCTATCAAACTTTGGGATACTTCAGGCATACTCATTTGAGACTAAACTTGAGGAGTCTTGCTAGGCCCAGATTCAATATTCTGCATAATGCCTTTGACAACATTCCTCACAGTTCGATCCAAGCTGTCACTCTCAGTAGAAGAATATTGGGAGGATGCACTTGCAGTGTTTTTGTCCTTAGATTTTGAAGTTGTTGCAGTAGCTTTAGATATGGACCTAGTCTCCATCGGCTTTCGGATATCAACCCCTTTAGCTTAAAAAGACCCTTTAAATAAAGCATCTGCTACTTTGGGTATGAATTTCTTTAGAGTTTTCTGAGTAGAAGTCTTCTTTGAGGATGATTTTGGAGGTGGAGTAACTTTTCCTTTCTCAACATTAGCTCTCTTCATTCTCATTCTGGGTTTTCTGAGGTATATTGAAGGTTTAGGTTTTTTGGTAAACTGAGATATTTTTAGAGATTTGGATGAGGAAATGGTGAGATTTTCATAGGGTTTTGATCACAAGGGAGAGTCGAAGATAGTTGGAAAATTTTGTGTATGGAGAGAAAACGAAGTGGTATTCGGATAATGATCAAAGAATGAGTTTAGTTTCCTTATATTTAAGTTTAAATTATTCAGATAATTGCATGTGAATTCGAATAATGGGGGTTCTATTCGAATACTCGAGAAATTATTTGAATAATTAGAGAGTAAATGTGCATACCTGTATTCAGATAGTTTTGGTAGTATTCAAATATCCCTATCTCTGTTGTCCTGTAGCACTGATTATCCGAATAGAAAGAGTTGTATTCGAATAATTTCTCTTTGGTCAGTTACTCATGTGCTTTAATCGAATAGTATATCAGCTATTCAAATAATCCTCTCTTCCTTGCTTCTAGTTGTATTCGAATAATGACTTTGGTATTCTGATATCTTTATACTTGTGGAATATGAAAAGTGTAATCTATTCGAATACAAGTTGTCACTATTCGAATAATCACTTTGCAGTTAGAAACAAAATTATTTGAATAGAGCTTTGGTTAATCGAATACACAGAAAAAGAAATCATTCTATTCGAATAGTAATCAGGGTCTTCGATTAGTTTGTCAACAATAATCACTATCACTATTTGAATAGTTTGAGTTGTATTGGAATAATCTTTTAAATTGACATCTTAGATATAATCTATTACTATTTGAATAATAGATTCACTAATCGAATACTTTCATTATGAATCTTGACTTAGTATTTGTATAGTGACTCTATTATTTGGATAGTTCCCTTTTAAGCTCTAAAGAAGAATAGCATTATTCGGATAACCTATTAATTATTCGAATAGTTCTTTTTGTAATTCTTACCTTTTGTATTCGGATAGCAGTAAGAGTATTTGAATAATGTGTCATATATTCTAAAAATTGTATTGTTATTCGAATATCATTTCTTTTATTCGAATAGTTCTTTTTGACAAATGTGCTTTATTATTCGAATAACCCTTACTATATTCGAATAATTTTTATAAGACTGAGTAGTATTCGAATAGTCTTATATTATTAGAATAGTTTCTTCACAATATCTTTGTGTGATATTCGAATAGTAATTTATGTATTCGAATACTATTCTTTTAACAACTTGATTGAGTATTCGGATACCATAATCATTATTCGAATAATTTTTCTTTTACTCAGATTTCTCCCTTTTGAATTTGTCATGCAAAAAACATAACTAAAAACTCTGATGCTTAAGTCAATAATGTTTATCATCAAAACTTAAATGAAAGAGTGAATAATATATAGATTTACTTACAGTTCATTGGGATTTACCATTCCCAATTCCCTTCTTATGTAAAGAAACTAATCCTTTGCTAGAGGTTTAGTGAACATATCAGCTAACTGTAGATGTATTGGGATAAATACAACATTGACATCTTTCTTCTGGACGTGATCCCTGATGAAATGATACCTTACATCAATGTGCTTGGTTGTACTAGATTTTTGGCCAAGCTAATTGTGCTTGTATTGTCACAGCATATGGGAATTTCTTTGAGATAGATACCAAGATCTTGTAATTGTTGTTTTAACCATAGTACTTGAGCATAGCCGCTAGAGGCAGCTATATATTCAACTTCCGTTGAGGATAATGATATTGTGTTCTGTTTCTTGCAAGCCCAAGAAACCACTGCTCCTCCCAAAAATTGGCATTGCCCACTTGTGCTTTTTCTATCTGTCTTATAGCCCCCATAATCTAAATCTGAGTATGCTATAAGATATTCACTTCCTCTCTTAGGATACCATATTCATAAGTCTACGGTGTCAGCAAGATATCTGAAAATTTTTGTCACTGTTTCAGCATGAGATTCCTTGGGGCATAATTGATATCTAGCACGCACACCTACACTGAACTGTATATCTGGTCTGCTAGCTATGAGATAGAGTAATGATCCCATCATTCCCCGATATTTTGTTATATTGAATTTAGGTCCTTTTGCGTCTGCATCTAGTAAGGTTGTTGAACTCATGGGTGTGTCAACTCTATTAGCTTGATCCATTCCATATTTCTTGAGGAGTTCTTTGAGATATTTAGTCTGAGATATGAATATTCCATTCTTTCTTTGTTTGATTTGCAAACCCAGAAAGAATGTTAATTCTCCTATCATTCACATCTCAAATTCTCCTTTCATAGTGTCAGAAAATTACTTGCACAAAGAATCATTAGTAGCTCCAAAGATAATGTCATCTACATATATTTGAACAATTAACATTGTTGGTGCAAGCATTTCATCCAAGAGGGGGGTGAATTGGGTAATAACAGAAATTTCGTTGCGAATAAGAAAATTAACAGAATATCTAAAGCGGTTGAGAGCAAAGACAAATATCACCGAAGTGTACACCGGGAGTTATACTGGTTTGGCCACAACCACTTTAATCTACGTCCAGTCTCAGAGCATCTCTGAGAGTTTCACTATATTCTCCAAGATTCAATCGGTTCTTGGTGCCTCATTACACAGCAAATTCCTTCACCTGGACACTCGCTCTCCCTTACACGTTGTAATCAAATCCCCAACTCAAGGTTCCATAACCTTAAGTTGTCTCAATAACAAATTTTGAGTTTGTAATGAAAAACTCTCTCAGAGTAAATATATAATCACTGAAGTACAATGAATGAGTATAAGAAAACAAAGCACAAAGAGTATATTGCTCGATGTGTGATTGCTTGTTCTCAGTTGTTGTAGTTTGCTCTTTAAATGCTCCATATATATAGATGATTTGTAGTGTCTGTTGGAAGCATTTCAAATATGTCTGTTAGAGTCGTGCAGCAATGGTTGACCATTCTTCTAATTTGAAAACTATCCATTTGTGGTAGGTAGCGGTAGGTGAGCGTTAGGACCTTTTATTTGACTCTTCATTTCTGGCATGATCTCTTCATTGTTTCTCTGCAAATGTACTTAGAATACTAGTGCAATAAAGAGTTAATCATATAGATAATAAATCAACAAAAATTCAATTAAAAACATGATTTTTGGACTTCCTTACTCGAGTGGCTCCTCGAGTGATCATGCTCATTACTCGAGTAGTCCCTCGACTAAGCCTATAAAAAATATGCCAGAGAGTAATTCAATATTTTTCATGAAATATTACTCAGGTAAGACATGGAGTAAGATACATCACAAACCTTAAAAATACTTGATTCCTCGAGTAACCATGTCTTTCTTTCAGTAGTTACTCATGTGATCCCTCGAGTAAATCTCAAATAAGTTTGCAGATTACTCTAGTGCTCCCTCGAGTAATGCCTTTTTCTCACCTGCTTACTCTAGTGGCTACTCGAGTAAATTGTTGCATTTCTTTGCCGAGAGCTACTAGAATAAATTTGCTCTGGTTACTTGAGTGGTGACTCAAGTAAAGCCTTATGCTCATGATGTTACTCGTGTGGCTACTCGAGTAATGGTCTATATAACTTTGTAGATTACTCGAGTGGCCCCTCGAGTAACTTCTTCCAAATTTTGGCAGTGCTTCTCTAGATGATATTCTTCATGATTACTCGAGTGCTTACTCGAGTAACAGCTTCAATTACTCGAGTGGTCACTCGAGTAAGCCATTACAAAATCTGCTACTACTACCAGTGCTTACTTCAAGTAATGCTTTATCTGCCATATATTTACTTTATTCAAATTCATTTGTTTGTTATCATATCCTTTTTTATCATTAGTCCAATCTTTGTTATCATCAAAACATATGGGATCTAACATTCTCCCCCTTTTTTATGATGACAAAACTTGGTGATTTTGAACAAATTTTTGAAATTGAGTTTTAAAACATATGCTTCTTAAATACTTTTCCTATGAAATCGTTTGTTCAATTTAAACTTGAAAACTCTTTGGTTCTTATTTACTTGTTCACCTTGCATACACAATCGAAAACTCATTAGTCCCATAATGCAATATTACTTCAATGAAATTTAACTTTAATGGCATAAAGAAACAAACTGCATAAAGAAGAATTCATTACATAATCAAACTTAAAATTCAAAGTTAAAAACTCCCTAAAGCCCTGTACACCCATATCCCCTATGCATTAACTCAGCTATTGATCATAAAATCACTCAGGCTCTTATCCCCCTTTTTGTCTTCATCACAAAGGTGGAATCAATCATGAGGAGGAGTAGATGGCTTGGCTGCGGAGATAGGAGTAACAAGAAATGCCAAAGATTCATATGAACCATCTGAACTGGAAGAATTTGAAGATGATGGTTCAGGGTCAAGAAGGTTCACTGGAGGTGTATGAAGATCCTTTGGAGGATTCATTGGAGATGATGGGTAAGGAACCAGAGAAGTAATTTCTACTTCCTTTATAGCAACAGGTGAAGACACAAGCACCTCCTCAGTACGTGTAGGTGAGGCAATGGGAGTAGATATGGGCTCTGGCTGAACATGCTGAGGTGGATCATCAGTAGTGATATGGATTGGCTCGGATGTGTTAGGGTCAGGCATAGAGAATAGAAGATTGCTAGGTTTAAGGTCAGAGGGTCTATGCTCAGTAGGTATAGAATCAGGAGGACTAGGCTTAGAGGGTCTAGGTTCAGAGACTGGTACTAGTTCATGAGTAACAGAAGGACCAGAAATAGGAGAGCCAGATGCCAAACATCAAGTCTGGCAACAATGGATCTTAGAAGCTCACCTTGGGCACGTTGTTCAGCTAACAACTCTTCATGCCTCTTGTCCATTTTTTCCATAAGTTGTCCCATCTTCTCATTCATATGAGTTATCAACTTGGCATTGGTATTCACAATGTCGATATGAAAACTCTTTAGAATGTTCTCCATGAATGTTTGCATTAAGGCACCAAAGAAAGAAGGAGAAGATGTGTTGGCTAAAGCAGAAGACTGTGTATCATCCATTCAACTAGTCGTAGTGTCAGTCTTCTTCTTTTTCTTCTTGGGACTTGCTTCTAGTAGAGTCTTCAAAGGAATTTCAATGTTCAACTTCCCAATTTGATTTCTCTTAACTGGTGTTATCTGTAAGATCAAGCGTTTCACCCAAGAGGGGGGGTGAATTGGGTGATACTGAATTTCTTTCGAAAATATAAAACTTTGACAAAAGAATTAAAACAGTAATGAGTAAGGAGAAATATCACCGAAGTGTACACCGGGAGTTATACTGGTTCGGTCACAACCACTTTGACCTACGTCTAGTCCTCAGAGCTTCTCTGAGAGTTTCACTATAACTTCCAAGATTCAGTGGGTTCTTGGCACCACAGTACAAGCAAGTTCCTTCACACCTGGACACTCGCTCCCCCTTACAGATTGTAATCCAATCCCAACTCAAGGTTCCACAACCTTAAGTTATCTCAATAACAAATATTGAGTTTGAATGAAATATCTCTCACAAAGAGTAAATGATAATCACTGAAGCATATGAATATAATTTCAACGTGAAAACAGAGCAATGAACTCAATGAATCGTTTTTATGAATGCTTGGTTGTACTTCTCTGTTTGAAGGTTCCCATATATATAGATATGATGGTGATGACCGTTGGAACGTTTTCCTTTCGTCCGTTGGTGAGTGCGCAGCCACTGTTGACTTTTCAAGTTTTTGAAAAATATCCGTTGGCGGTGGTTGGCATTTGAACGTTTGATTTGACTTTCATCTCTTGATATGATTTCTTCATTGTTTCTCTGTAAATATACTAAGAATGCTAATACAATGAAAGGTTAATCATATAGGAAACAAATCAATGAACGTTTGAATGATTTCTAAATTTCTGGGTATGCTTACTCGAGTAGCTCCTCGAGTAACCCTTGAAGTTTACTCGAGTAGCTCCTCGAGTAACATCGGGAAATCATTTATCAACTGCAAGTTAATGAACAAGTATAAGATTACTCGGGTAGTGCATGGAGTAAACTAAATTTCAAACCTTTGGAATAGTTATTTACTCAGGTAGCTACTCGAGTAATGCACTCACAACTTTATGAGTTACTCGGGTAACACCTCGAGTAATCCTTTGAAAAACTTTTAATTACTCGATGCTCTACTCCAATAATGTTGGCAGGATCAAAATGCCGAGAGCACTTACCTCATTACTTGAGTAGCTCCTCGAGTAATGCACTCAATCTTGCATAAGTTACTCGGGTAGCACCTCGAGTAATTGAGACATTTGAAGATAACTTACCCTGGTCATGACTTGAAGTTTCCTTTGAAACTATTTGTGCTTACTGGGGTACATACTCGAGGAATCCACTTAAGATAAAACATTAGAAACTTGAATACTCGAGTAAGCACTCGAGGAAGACGAAATAAACAATTCAAGTTAATCGGATACCAACCTCAAGTTTTAACTTACCTCAGGCTGTTACTCGAGTACCTCCTCGAGTAACATTGGCAGTGGTACAAAGTGCCGAGAGTTACACATTTTCAAATACACGGTTACTCGAGTAGCTCCTCGAGTATCATGGAAAACTTGAAGGTGAACTGGAAGTTTCTGACCTGGTTACTCGAGTAGCTCCTCGAGTAACATTAGCAGTGGTACAAAATGCCGAGAAGTACAAACGGTTACTCGAGTAGCTCCTCGAGTAATATTCTGCTAACTTGAAGGCAACTGGAAGTTTTCACATGGTTACTCGAGTACCTCCTCGAGTAACATTGGCAGGCCGAGAGCAACCTTGAAATTTTACCTAGTTACTCGAGTAACGCCTCGAGTAATGGTGGCAGGTAACTGGAAGTTTTTCCTGGTTACTTCAAGTTTTGGCTCATTACTCGAGTAGCTCCTCGAGTAATGCCTTAGAAAATGCACTTCAAATTATGTTCCTTAGCATTTTCTCTTGGCCAATCTTCACTACTTCCATGCTTTCCTCAAGTAAAGCTTATTCCTGTCATTACTTAGTTCAAGCTTGATATTTAAACATTTCCTTTTCAAACCATTCTTTTGTTATCATCAAAACATGAGATCTAACATTATCCTCTCAATTGGCTCCTTACTCTCCAAGTACCAAATCTTATTCTTCTTGAGAAACAAAGAAATAAGTTGAGGGTAAGGCATTGGAGTAGTAGGTTTTCCTTCATACCTATATCTCTTGATCTCAGCAAATATATATTCTCCCAAGTCTTTTTGTTCTTTGAGAATCAAAAAGGCAAAAAATCCCTCTCAATAAAATGTGTGTAGTTGTTGGATTTGTTCACTATAGCTCTAGAGTAGATATACCATAGGACTCGATGAAAATTACTCATATCACTCAAATTGAAATTTAGAGGTCCTACTATCTCACCAAGTCTTAGAATAGAGAATATATGGTTTGAATCATAATTAGGATAATCATCATCAGGAGGGTCCTCTATTCCTAACCAGGTATTGATTTTGGAGGGTGAGATTAGGATTCTCTATCCTCTAACCTTAGAAGTCATTTCTTCTCCACAGACTTCCTAATAGGATTATTTATAGGTTCAAGATTGCAGTAAAAATGTCTCACAACTTTAGTACAAAATTGGAGTTTAACAGATAGCCAGGGCATATAGGAATCAAGATAGTGACTCAGATCAAATTTCAATACCTCTTGAATAACCTTGTAGTCAATGTAGTGCATCTTGCACACATTTCTTCTTGTAAAGTGACTCAGGTACTTCTGAGATTCCTCAAGTTTGCTCACATTGAATCCCTGAGGAGGGAATGTGATTTCTTCATCCCTTTCTTCTGGTTGGTTTGAAGATTGCCCTTTCTTTGCTCCCTTGGATTAAAAAGCTTCTTCAAGCATGCCTACCATGACTTTGGTAATCTTCTCATCAATCTTGGATTTTCATAGGCTTTGGAGAAAAAGTGGGAGTATCGGATGAATCAGAAGGAGAAGGAGAAGGTTCTTTTGTTCCTTTGCCTTTTCCATGAGGTGAACTCTTCTTGGTTTGAGCTCTTATGGCAATGGGCTCCTTAATTACAACCCTTTTCACCTTTGGCTTGGTTTGTGGCTTAGACTTCGCTTTTGGTTTGGGAGAGATTTTTCATTTCTTGGTATGAGGAGAGGAAAGTGAATCAGAGGGTTGATATGGTTTAGAGGACTCAGAAGGAGTGTTAAGATTGGGAGATTTTGTCCTCACCATTGTGATTTGAGAAAGACAAGAATTTCTGAAAAAATAGGGTCTGAGAGTCACGAGATTTAGGGCAGAAGATTCAGTACAATCTGAGAGCTTTTTGTAAGCAAAAATTAATGGGTTTTAATGGTTATGGGAGGAGAAAATGATTGTGAAAATTTTTTGTGAGAGCACAGGAGAATCACTCGAGGCGATTTTGTGAGAAATGACCGAGTAATGACTGAAATAGACCTAGGGCCCGACATCACTCGAGGGCTTACTCGAGTGATCATTAGCATTACTCGAGTGATCATACCAAAAATTTAAACATGCAGCAATTTTAATTGCATACCTGGCATGAATAATATTGTAATTACCCATATATGTTCCCTCGATCATTTGATGGCTCTTTAGGACAAATTTGAACTGAACCTCAGCAAATTTGTGATCTACACCTAGGTTAACTCAAGGCCTTACTCGAGTAACGTTTGAATTTTACTCGAGGCCTCCCTCAGGTAATCTGTTTCTTCACCTTCTGACTGTTCATTTCCAACTGTTATGCCGTTTCCTTTGAATTCATTTTGAATTAATGCTCTACATCATAATTTTTAGGTCATTACTTGAGTGGCTAATCGAGTAATCCTTTCAATTACTTTAAGGTGTCACTCTAGTGATGGTGGTTACTTGAAGTTGTCCCTCCAGTAATGTTGTCCTCTGTTAACCTCTACTTTTCATACTCCAAAACAAAATATCATGATCATGTAAAACAAATTGCTAGAGACTCCGATGCTTAAGTTAGTAATCATCAAAACATCAATAAATAACATTATCTAACATTTTGTAAATACTAAATAACTTACAATTCATTGGGATTTACCATTCCTAATTCTCTTCTAATAGACAAAAATTGATCTTTTGCAAGAGGTTTGTAAAGATATCAGCTAGTTGAAGATGAGTTGGAATGAATATCACTTTAACATCTTTCTTTTGGACATGATCTCTGATGAAGTGATGTCTAACATCAATATGCTTGGTTCTATAATATTGAACAGGATTCTTTTCCAAGCTTATCGTGCTAGTATTGTTACAATATATTGGTATCTCCTTCAAATAAATACCAAGATCCTGGAGTTGTTGCTTTAGCCATAATACTTGTGCACAACAACTTGATGCTGCAACATACTCAGCTTCCGTTGACGAAAGAGATACTGTATTTTGTTTCTTGCTAAACCATGACATAAATGAGCCTCCAAGAATTTGACTTTGTCTACTGGTACTCTTTCTGTCTGTCTTGTATCCTCTATGATCAGAGTCTGAGTATGAAACTAGATATTCACTTCTTCCTTTGGGATACCAAAGATGTAATTCTGCTTTGTCAACAAGATATCGAAAGATACGCTTGACGGTTTTAGCATGTGAGTTTTTTTGGTACTGATTGATATCTTGCACACATACCGATACTAAATTGAATGCTAGGCCTGCTTGCAGTAAGATAGAGTAATGATCCAATCATTACTCTATATTTTATGATGTTGTAATCTTTTCCCTTGACATCAGGATCAAGTAACGTAGTTGAGCTCTTAGGAGTGTCCATTCCATTTGCTTCATCCAATCCATACTTCTTTAATAGTTCTTTCAGATACTTCATTTAAGATATGAAAATTCCATTCTTTCTTTGTTTGATTTGCAAACCGAGAAAGAAATTCAATTCTCCCATCATTGACATCTCAAATTCCCCCTGCATTATCTCAGAAAATTCTTTACATATGGTTTCGTTAGTAGCACCGAAAACTATATCATAAACATATATTTGCACAATTAAGATATCATCACATTTTCATTTTGTAAAAAGTATTGAATCAACTTTTCCTTGTACAAAACCTTGATCAATAAGAAATTTACTGAGCCTTTCGTACCAAGCTCTAGGAGCTTCTTTTAAACCGTATAAAGCCTTTTTGAGTTTGAAAAATGGGTCAGGTTTGGTTACATCTTCAAAACCTGGAGGTTGATCTACATATACTTCTTCCATAATGTAGCCATTTAGAAATGCACTCTTTACATCCATTTGATAGAGTTTGAATCCTTTGATGCATGTAAAGGCTAAGAGTACTCATATAGCTTCCAATCTAGCCACTGGAGCATACATTTTCTCATAATCAATTCCTTCTTCCTGATTATAGCCTTTGGCCACCAATCTTGCCTTGTTTCTAACAATGATTGTGGATTCATCAAGTTTGTTCTTGAATAACCATTTAGTGCCAATGATCGGATGATCCTTAGGTCGGGGTACCAAATCCCAAACTTGATTTCTTTCAAATTGGTTTAGTTCTTCTTGCATTGCTATAACCCAATCATTGTCTGATAGGGCTTCGTCAATGTTAAAAGGTTCAATCTTAGAAATAAAAGCAGAAAAACTAACTTCATTGAAAATTCTATTTCTAGTTTTGACTCTTTCATTCACATCTCCTATGACTTGATCTAGGGGATGACTTTTATTGAATTTCCAGGCTCTAGGTTGTCCTAGTGACTGATCCTCTTCCTTGGTTTGATCAACTTTTGGAATGAGAGATTTAGAAATAGATTGACCATTTTCTTGATTTAAAATAACTTCCTGCTCATCATCAATGGTTTTGTCAGAGGATTCAAATTCATCAAATATAATGTGAATTGATTCTTCAACAACACATGTTCTTTTATTGAAAATTCTGTATGCTTTACTTCGGTTAGAATAGCCTAGGAAAATTCCTTCATCTATTCTATAATCAAATTTTCCTAAGTTATCTTTACCATTATTATAAATGAAATACTTATAACCGAAGATGTGTAAATGAGCAAGGTTTGGCTTCCTTCCTTTGTATAGCTCGTATGGTTCTTTCCAAGTTTTGTTCTAATATAGGCTCTATTTGAAATATAGCATATTGTGCTTATTGCATCAGCCCAGAAAACTTGAGACATGTTCTTTTCATTCAACATTGCTCTAGCAATTTCAATGAGCACTCTATTCTTACTTTCCATGACTCCGTTTTATTGAGGTGTCCTTGGAGCAGAGAAATTATGATCTATGCCATTTGTATCACAATATTCTTCAAAGGATTGATTTTTAAATTCTCCACCATGATCTATCCTAATACCTGCAACGGACATACCTTTCTCATTTTGCACTTTCTTGGCATAAACAATAAATTCTCTAAAGGTTTCATCCTTTGATGATAGAAAAATGGTCCATGTAAATCTAGAGAAATCATCAATTATGACAATGAATATAAGTTGCCACCAAGAGTCTTAACTCTTACTGGTCCAACTAAATCCATGTGTAGTAATTGAAGTGGTCTATTGGTTGATATCTCATTTTTCAATTTGAAAGAAGATTTAGTTTGTTTACCATTTTGACATGCATCACAAATCAAATTGTTTTTGAAATTTACTTTGGGCAATCCAATCACCAAATCCTTTTTAATTAACTTGCCTAGTTGGTACATGTTGATATGAGCTAGCCTTTTATGCCATATCCAACTTTCATCGGCTTTACTCAGAAAACAATTTTCATAGTCGTTTTTATAGATATCAAGAGTATAGCAGTTACCTTCCCTTTTTGCTCTGAGCTTTGCCTTGATATTTTTCTTATCAAGTTTTAAGTCTTGTTGACAATTAGACATTCCTCTAAATCAAATATTACCCAGTTGTCTTTATCTGCACTTTAACTCACGCTCAGCAAATTATGACACAAGCCTTCAACGTAATAAACTTCTTTGACTTGTATGCCTTTATTGTTTTTATTTTACCAATTCCTGCTATCTTTCCGAATTGATTTCCTCCAAATTTTACCTTTCCACCTTCCTTAGGTTGCAATGTGGTAAAACTTTCAAAATCACTGGTCATATGTCTGGAGCACCCATTATCTATGTACCATTTGTTGTTCTTGGATGCTTTAAGACATATCTGTAATCAAATATGATTAAGTCTTAGGTACCCACATCGTTTTGGGTCCTTTTAGGTTAGTACAAAAAACTTTTGGAACATATAAACCTTTAGGTAGCCATTTGTAGGTTCCTATCTTTCCTTTCTTCTTATGAATGCATGATGAAGTATAATGACCTTTTCTATTACAATAATTACAGTATACAAAATGATTTGATGTATGCATAGAATGCTGAAAATAGTTCAAGTATGATTTACCTCTAGCTTTCTTTCTTCCTTTCCTTCTATATGATTTTGGATCATATCCAATTCCAGATCGATCATTCACAAAACATTGAGCTTTTAAAATTACATTTAGCATCTCACTTCCTTTAGTGAATTTTTCAAGAATTTTAGTTAGATCAATGTTTTTCTTTTTCAAATAAGTATAGTTTTCACATTCCTTTCCAAAATTTTCTTTTAGTTCTATTTCAAGAGCTTTGTTTTTCTTTTTGAAAATAACGAGTTCTTTAACTAGTTTGATGAATTCAAAATTTAAAGCATTATATTCGGAAAGTAATTCATTATAGGTAGGATCAAAATCAGTTACCTCTTCTTTTGTTTCTTCTTAAGCAACTAGACAGATATTGGCCACATCCTCTTCATCACTTTCTTCGTCAGAAGAGCTATCTCCCCATATAGTAGATACAAAGACTTTCTTCTTGTTGTAGAATTTTCCTTTTATCTTTTCTTTATTCTTCTGAATCAGTTGTTGACATTCTGATTTAAAATGTCTTGGCTTTCCACATTCATAGCAGATGATGTGTTCTTTATTGTTTGTTCCTCCTTTCTGAAAGTTTTTGAATCCTTGGCCTTTCTTGTAAAACTTTCTGAATCATTTTATGATTAGGCCCATTTTGTCATCGTCTAGCTCTTCATCTTCAATTTGTTCTTCTTCTGTTGCTTTCAGTGCTAGACCTCTTTTCTTCTTGTCACCAATATCATCTAGTTCTTGTTTAAACTTTAATTTACTTTCATATTCAAAAAGTTTTTTGAATAGAGAAGCAACCGATCGCATTGACTCACCTTTTGCTTCCTCAATTACAGTGACTTTTGCCTCCCAGTCTTTAGAAAGAATATTTAGAATCTTTCGTACTTGGGTATGTTGATCATAGACCTTTCCAAGTGCTGCAAGTTGATTAACAAGGTGAGTATATCTAAGTTCAAATTCAGCTATCGACTCACCTAATTTCATTCGAAGTAAATCAAACTCAGTATCCAGAGTATTGATCTGGTTTTCTTTAATTCCCAAAGTTCCTTCTTGAGCTATTTCCAAGGCTTCCCATATTTCTTTAGCTGTTGGGAGTGTGCAGATTCTGAAGTACTCATTTTGACTCAAGGCACTTTGAATCATCAGAATTGCCTTGTTGTTGAGTGTGATGAGTTTCTTGTCATTCTCATCATATTCTGCTGGTGTCTTCGGAACTCTTTGTGAATCTATAATCTTTTCGGGTTTGTAGTTTCCACTCTCAATCATATCCGATAGCCCATGTTCAGTAGCCATTACGAAGACTTTGAACTTTACTTTCCAGAATGAGAAGTATTCGCCATTGAAACCTGGAGATCTTGTGATAGAAGTACGTCGGGAAGAATTCCTTCACCCATTCTTGCCATTGGATCCTTCTTAGGCTGTTATACCTTAACAAGAAGACCTACGCTCTGATACCAAATGTTATTGCAAGCGTTTCACCCAAGAGGGGGGGTAAATTAGGTGATACCAGAAATTTCGTTGCGTATAAGAAAATTAACAAAATATTTAAAGCAGTTGAGAGCAAAGAGAAATATCACCGAAGTGTACACCGGGAGTTATACTGGTTCGACCACAACCACTTTGACCTACGGCCAGTCCTCAGAGCGTCTCTGAGAGTTTCACTATATTCTCTAAGATTCAGTGGGTTCTTGGTACCTCATTACACAGCAAGTTCCTTCACCTGGACACTCGCTCCCCCTTACACGTTGTAATCAAATCCCCAACTCAAGGTTCCACAACCTTAAATTGTCTCAATAACAAATATTGAGTTTGTAATGAAAAACTCTCTCAGAGTAAATATATAATCACTGAAGTACAATGAATGAGTATAAGAAAAAGCACAAAGAGTATATTGATCGATGTGTGATTGCTTGTTCTCAGTTGTTGTAGTTTGCTCTTTGAATGCTCCATATATATAGATGATTTGTAGTGTCCGTTGGAAGTATTTCGAATATGTCCGTTAGAGTCGCGCAGCAACGGTTAACCATTCTTCTAATTTGAAAACTATAGTTTACTGTAGGTAGCGGTAGGTGAGCGTTCAGACCTTTTATTTGACTTTTCACTTCTCGCATGATCTCTTCATTGTTTCTCTGCAAATGTACTTAGAATACTAGTGCAATAAAGAGTTAATCATATAGATAACAAATCAATAAACATTCTATTAAAAAAATGATTTTTGGACTTCCTTACTTAAGTGGCTACTCGAGTGATCATGCTAATTACTCGAGTAGTCCCTCGATTAAGCCTATAAAAATATGCCAGAGAGTAATTCAATATTTTTCATGAAATATTACTCAGGTAAGACATGGAGTAAGATACATCACAAACCTTAAAAATACTTGATTCCTCGAGTAACCATGTCTTTCTTTCAGTAGTTACTCATGTGATCCCTCGAGTAAATCTCAAATAAGTTTGCAGATTACTCGATTACTCCCTCAATAGCATCAATTTTTTGGCCAAGAGTACCTATTCTTTGCTTAAATGATTACTCGAGTGACTCCTTGAGTAATGCTTTAAATAACTCTGCAGATTACTCGAGTGCTCCCTCGAGTAATGCCTTTTTCTCACCTGGTTACTCGAGTGGCTACTCGAGTAAATTGTTGCATTTCTTTGCCGAGAGCTACTAGAATAAATTTGCTCTGGTTACTTGAGTGGCTACTCGAGTAAAGCCTTATGCTGATGATGTTACTTGAGTGGCTACTAGAGTAATGGTCTATATAACTATGTAGATTACTCGAGTGACCCCTTGAGTAACTTCTTCCAAATTTTGGCAGTGCTTCTCTGGATGATATTCTTCATGATTACTCGAGTGCTTACTCGAGTAACAGCTTCAATTACTCTAGTAGTCACTTGAGTAAGCCATTACAAAATCTGCTACTACTGCCAATGCTTACTTCAAGTAATGCTTTGTCTGCCATATATTTACTTTGTTCAAATTCATTTGTTTGTTATCATATCCTCTTTTATCATTAGTCCAATCTTTGTTATCATCAAAATATATGGAATCTAACAAACATATCATTTTTCTTTCATTTTGTAAATAAAGTTGTGTCTACTCTTCCTCTGTCAAATCTGTGATCGATGAGAAAGTTGCTTAGTCTTTCATACCAAGCTCTTGGAGATTGTTTAAGACCATAAAGTGCTTTTCTTAGTCTATAAACACCTTCTGGATTATAAAAATCTTCAAACCCAGGAGGTTGTTTAACATAAACTTCTTCCTTAACATAACTATTAAGAAAAGCACTTTTTACATCCATTTGATAAAATTTGAATCCATTGATACACGCAAAGGCTAAGAGTACACGTATGGCTTCCAATCTAGCCACTGGAGTATATGTTTCCTCATAATCAATTCCTTCTTCTTGATTATAGCCTTTGGCTACCAACCTTGCCTTGTTTCTGACAATTATTGCGATTCATCAAGTTTGTTCTTAAATACCCATTTAGTGCCGATGATCAGATGATCTTTAGGCTGAGGTACTAAGTCTCAAACTTGATTTCTTTTAAATTGATTGAGTTCCTCCTACATTGCTAAAACCCAATCATTGTCTGTTAGGGCTTCATCAATGCTTGAGGGTTCCAGTTCTGAAATAAATGCTGAAAAACTTACTTCTTTGAGAATACTATTTATGGTTTTTACTGCTTCTTCAACATTACCTATGACCTGGTCCATAGGTGGTTTCTATTAAATTTCGAGGCTTTAGGTTGATCAGAAGAGGGAGGCTGACTCTCTTTTTCTTTAAATTTAAAAGACTCATTTGAGGGTTTTGAAATCATTTGATTTGTTTCAAAACTGATCAACTCCAACTCATCATCAATAGATTTGGCAAGGGAATCCATTTCATCAAACACAATATGAACAGATTCTTCAACAACGTAAGTTTGTTTATTAAATATTCTATAAGCTTTACTTCTATTAGAGTAACCTAAGAAAATACCTTCATCAACTCTGGAATCAAACTTTCCCAGACTATCCTTACCATTATTGTGAATAAAGAACATACATCTGAATATGCGTAGATAATTGAGGTTTGGCTTTCTTCCCTTATAAAGCTCATATGGTGTTTTTCCCAGCTTTGATCGGATATAACCTATGTTAGAGATGTAGCTAGCAGTGCTTATTGCATCAACCCAGAACACTTGTGAGATTTCCTTCTCATTGAGCATTGCTCTTTCCATCTCTTTAAGAACTCTATTCTTCCTTTCTACAACACATTCTACTGTGGAGTTCTTGGTGCTGAGAAGTTGTGCTCAATTCCGTTTATGTCAATTAATATCAGAATGCTTGGTTTTTAAATTCACCTCTGTGATCTATTTTAATTGCTGCAATTAACATACCTATCTCATTTTGAACCTTTTTATAAAAAATAATGAATTCACTAAAAGTTTCATCTTTTGAGGATAAAAAGATAGTCCATGTAAATATTGAGAAATCACCAACAATGACCAAGGTATATAAATTTCCCCCAAGGCTTTTTACCCTTGCTGGTCCAACTAGATCCATGTGGAGTAGTTGTAAAGGTCTTTTTGTTGATATTTCTTTTATGGTTTTGAAAGAAGATTTAGTTTGTTTTCCCTTTTGACAGGAATTGCAAACTGAATCATTTTTAAATTTTAGTTTAGGTAAACCTATCACCAAATCCTTTTTGGTGAGTTTATCTAGCTGTCGCATATTTACATGTGCCAATCTTTTATGCCATAGCTAGCATCCATCATCATTACTAAGAAAACAATTTTCAGAAGTGTGATTATCAATATCAATAGTATAGCAGTTACCTTCTCTTTTGGCTTTGACTTTTACCTTAAGTTCACCTTTCTTGATAGGTAAGTCTTTCTTGCTAACTATAAGACATTCCTTAGAGTCTAATATGATTTAGTTGTCCTTGTCAGCACTCTAACTTACACTCAAAAGATTGTGCATTAGCCTTTCTACATAAAAGACATCTTTGATTTGAATTTTGTTCTTAATTCCAACTTCTCCTATACTAGCAATATTTCCTAATTGATTTCCACCAAACTTGACTATGCCTCCTTCCTTTGGGACTATGGAAGTAAATCTTTCTTTGTCACCAGTCATATATGTGAGCATCTACTATCTATGAACCACTTACTTCCTTTGGATGCCTTAAAACATGCCTACAAAAACAAAAAATTAGGTTTTAGGTACCCAAACTTTCTTGGGTCCTTTGTGGTTAGTTTGAACTTTCATGGTCAAATATGTGCCTTTAGGTATCCATTTGTAGGCTCCCATAGTTCTTCCCCTTTTATGATAACATGACGAGGTATGGTGTCCATTTTTGTCGCAGAAATTGCAGTGAGCAAAAGAATTAGAAACATGCACAGATTTTTGAAAGTGATTCAAATAAGATTGGTTCCCAATCTTTTTCTTTCCTTTTGACTTATCTTTCTTTGGGTCATATCCAATTCTAGATTTGTCATTGGTAAATTTTTGGCTTTTTAAAATTATCTTGAGCATTTCACTTCCTTTAGTGAACTTCTCAAGAGTTTTGGTAAGATTATTATTTTTCTTTTCTACGCATTGGCAAGTGTTACAGGAAATTGGTTTTGGTTTCTTGAGTTGTTCCTCAAGTATTTTCACCCATTTCTTGTGACTTACAAGTTCTTTGACAATTCTAATAAATTATGTATGTAAGGTATTATACTCATCATACAATTCATCATAAGAAGGATTTTCAGTTACCTCGTCTTCTTCTTCTGATTGTTCTTGAGCTACAAGACAAAGGTTGGCTATTTCTTCATTATCACTTTCTTCATTAGAGGAACTATCACCCCAGATGGCTGAGATAAAGGCTTTCTTCCTTGCAAACTTACTCTTCTTCCTCTCATTATTCTATAGATATTTAGGGCATTCGGATTTGATGTGTCCAGGCTTCCCACATTCGTAACAAATGATTTGTTCCTTAGTCTTGCTGCTACTTCCTCCTTTGTTGAAATTCTTAAATCCTTGTCTTTTTTTATAAAATTTTTTCAATCTCCTTACGATCATTCCCATCTCATCGTCTTTAATCTCTTCTTCTGATTTCAGTTGTGTTTCCTTCTTGATGACATTTAATGCTACTCCTTTCTTCTTCTTGTCATCAATTTGATCTAGTTCACATTTGAACTGCCGAATAGAGAAGCTACTGATCGCATATATTCCCCTTTGGCTTCTTCTATTGCTGTGACTTTAGCCACCCATTCTTTAGAAAGAATGTTTAATATTTTTCTTACTTGGGTGTTTTGATCATAGTACTTTCCAAGTGCTCCAAGTTGGTTCACAAGGTGAGTGTATCTGAGTTCAAACTCAGCTATTGATTCTCCAGACTTCATTCAAAGCAGGTCATACTAGTGATAAGAGTATGGATATGATTTTCCTTGATGCCTGAAGTTCCCTCATGTGCTATTTCTAATGCTTGCCATATCTCCTTAGCAGTTAGAAGAGTGCAAATTTTGAAGTACTCCTTCTGACTCAAAGCACATTGAATCATGAGGATTGCCTTGTTATTGAGGGTTATGAGCTTTTTATCATTATCATCATATTTAGTTGATGCCTTTGGAACAGCTCACCTTTCTACTATCTTTTTGGGAATGTAGTTCCCATCCTCAATGACCTCCCAGAGTCCATATTTTATTGCCATTACGAACACTATGAATTTAGCCTTCCAGAATAAGAAGTGTTCTCTATTAAAGCCTGGAGGTTTGGTGATTGATGCTCTGTCTGGAAGTATTCCTTCACCCATACTTGCCATTGGATCCTTCTTAGGCTGTTAAACCTGACAAAGAAGACCAGGCTTTGATACCAATGGTTAGTGCAAGCGTTTCACCCAAGAAGGGGTGAATTGGGTGATAATAAAATTTTTGAGATAGAACTAAAACTAGAAACCAATAAGGAGAAAGTTAAAGAGTCAGGAAGATTTCACCGAGGTGTACACCAGGAGTTATACTGGTTCAGTCTAATTCACAATGACCTACGTCCAGTCCTCAAATAAAATATGAGCTTTCACTATACCTTCCAAGATTCAGTGGGTTCTTGGCACCTCGGTACACAATGATCTATTATTTACTTTAAATACTCGCTGCCCCTTACACAACGTAAATAGATACCCACCTTAAGGTCCCATAACCTAAAGATATCTCATAAACAAGTGTATTGAATCAATAAATGTTCTCTCTCATATAGTAAGTAATATAATCACTAAAGCATATTAATACAGAAAAGAAGTAAGAGCTCCAAAATGAATATTTGTCAGTTTGGTAGTTCAGCGTCTTAACCCCAGCTTTGAATGCCTTTGCTATTTGTAGTTGGAGTGAATTTAATGACCGTTGGAGACATTATGTTTTTCTGTTACTCACTGAGAACAACTCAGAACATTCTTTATGTTATTTGGATATAGCCGTTGTGGTAAAGAGAATGTGTTGGTAGAAGCTCGGTTTAGCATTTAACGTCTCTAACACAGTATATGCTTTTCTTGGAATTCAAATATCTGAAGTGTAGATCTCCTGTAACTTGCTTGAGCATGTTAATCATGAAAGAAAAATAATAATAAACAAGATTAAAGAAAATACTCAATGATTCTGTGAAACCATAGATTTTGATTTGATGCTCTGTTTTTCTTGAAGTACCTAGTATTCGAATACTCTTATAGTTATCAGGATAATTTGAATCTTTTTATGTTACATACTATTCTAATACCTTGTTCACTATTTGGATAATATTTGCAATTTTATATTGAGACTATTCGAATAATTGAGACACCTATTCGAATAGTGATCTCTTTAAACTTAAGATGGTTATCCAAATACATTAGTTGCTATTCGAATACTTGCTTCAAGTTTGACTAGAAAATACTTTCCTTCCAGCTTTCAATATTATTCGAATAGTCTCCTTGCTATTCGAATAATTTCTCATATCAATCTAATAGTCTTGATGTTGGTTTTGAAAAGCTATTCGGATCTTATTAACACTATTCGAATAGTGACTATACTTATTCGAATAGTCATACTATTATCCAGATAATGCATTTGAAATTCACCTTAAAAATATAAGTACTATTTGGATAATGTACAGGCTATTCGAATACTTTTAGTTTAGAAAAACTTCCAATTGTTATATTAGTTTATACTAATCGAATAGTCAAAGACTATTCGAGTAATATAACTATGTATCAGTGTATCTCTATTTGAATAACTTATGCATTATAATGATAATTGTTTGTCTATTCGGATAGTCTGAGAGTTATCAGAATAATATCTGATAAAAACTGAGTATTACTATTCAAATAGTAAATATACTATTCAAATACTCTCTTAGCAAAAATCTTGTGGATAAAAATGCGGAGACAAATTAAACTAGACTTAGGTTTGTTATTATCAAAACTTTGAATCTAACACAACTTCTCATTCAAGCCTCAAACTAGTTTCATATGTCGATTACACACCAAAAGACACAATTTGTACAATCAAAATACCATGAAACTTCAAAACCCTAATTCAATCATAAATATAGTAAAATTACACAAACCAAAGTTCTCAACTAGTCATCACAATATATACACCAAAAGGCTACTCTTGCTCATCTCTAGTACTTCCTCTAGGTTGTTCTTTGATTTTTAACCTTTAGTTCTTCTTTGAGCTCACAAAACACCTCTTGAAAAACTAAAACCATAGAAATGAAGCTCTTACCAAGAGGAACAAGGTTTAGGAAGGAGTTTTGAGCATTAGAGGTAATTTACAAGGTAAAAATTCAAGAGAAAGAGCTCACCTTTACCTTGATCTTCTTTCTCTTTCCTCCTCCTTGCTTAACCAACTTTGAGAGCTTGGAGAGAGTGTGAGATGTGATAAATGAAATATCTTTAGACCCCCATACCTTCTATTCGAAATTGAGAGGAGAGATGGAGAGTTTGAATGTTTGACTTATCCAATTTTCATTGCTTAGATCATGTTGTGCCAAATGTCTTCATTTTATGACTTTACCAAACAGCAAGTAACTACTTAGTTTCTCTAACCAATTCAATTAGCTATTTAGTCATCCCTCTTGTTCTTTTAGTAAATGGCCAATTTCTTCTTCCAAAAGGAGAGGAAATTGCTTACTAATTGACTGATAATTTCTTTCTTCCCTTTTCGCCCCTAACTATAGCAATTTTAATTAGATTGCCACTTGGTGTATTATCTACTTCCTTTTTCTCTTGCCATGAACCATTCCCTTCTCTTTTAGTTCAACTTAGATTTTGTTACCTTAATTAAACTAAAATACTGGGTTTAGGCATTTTCTACTGCTAATTCAAGTCATAATTCACACTTTATTCCCTAAAAGTATTTTTCTAACGTTCATTATATTCTCTATTGGAGTCATTGAGCCCTTACATATATTTTGGGACATTACAGATATCTCCTACATGTATGTGATATTTATGCTGGTGTATTGATGCATGTTATTGTTTTGCTTGATTATATGAAATATATATGAATAATTGAAGCTTTGTTCCTGTTTATGCTATGGTCATACGTATGATGTTTGAAACATTGAACACGCAGATATGTCATTGTGTGAGCATGAGTTATGTAAAGCAAGCATGTCATGCATTAAGCACCTATCATGCATACATATTGGTATTGCTTTCCTACTGAGATTCCCCAGAATCTCACCCTCCCCTACCAACAATTTAGACAGGAGAAGACATAACGTATGTTGAGAACAAAGAAGAGAACAGTACAAGGGGATTGCAGTAGTGGAACGAAGATAAGAAGATGTCTCCATTTCACTAGGATAGATTTAGATACCTATGTATCGTTGCGAGGCTACATTAATTATAATTATCAAGTACGAACCCTTATGGGGAATTTTAGTAATCGTGCACATAATATCAGTATATATATGTTATTCTTGTGCTGCCTATTGAACTTCGTATCATTTTTCGCAAATATTCTGAAATAGGTAAAAAAAAGATGAGGGTGTGATATTTTAGTATCAGAGCCGATAGCGGTTCTGGAGGTGCCGAAAGCGGTTCTGGAGGAGCTTAAGTAATTCTAACAGAGTGTCAGTTATGGCAACATGATAGTATACTGATATGGTTTATTTGCATAGTGATAGAAACCCTGATCGATTAGTTTAAGTAGTCTGAGCGACGAATATGAGGGATCACTCTCGTTGGTGAACCAGGGTACCCCTAGTCAGAGTATTTCTAAGGAGCAGCAGTCTGTAAAGACAATGATACCGAGGAGCAGACTCATGACGAAGTGGTATCGGGACGTTAACGGTGGTATCAAGTATAGGGGTATCAGGGTACTCAGAGATGATATCAGTACCCAGATGGAAGTATCGGTGGTACTGGTACATCTGGAGATGGTATCAGGATGGTACCAGTGGTATCAGGATGGTATCAATGGTATCAGGATGGTACCAGCGGTATCATAATAGTGTCAACAATATCAGAGGACTTCATGAGCAGTTTAAGTGAGCCTTTCATCATGATTAGCAGTGACAACAAGATAAAAGTGACCAGCGTGTTCCAGACAGAGGGCCAATGATCGATTACCTCAGCACAGTGGGGTGTGTATGCACTCCACAACATAAAAAGAGCGTGTCGAGACTGCCAGTGCACTTTCCAGAGTTGAGGCCAGGGTCCCCAGGAGTGACAAAGGTGAGGGAGACCGAAGATACGCTAGCGGAGTGGGAATTCTTCCCAGAAATATAAGAATCAGGAAGTTCCCTCTGGGAGACAATGATAGAAAGCGGTATCATACTAATAGCGGTAGCAAGCAGAAATCCTCTAGAAATAAGACTTGTTAGTGTTATGGCCAGCACATGGTGTGAAACCATGTCCCTTGGGCCTGGATTACGCTTACTTGCAGGGGGTAGACTTACCGAAATTGATGCATAGTGCCTATGGGTACATCGAACATAGTACCTATGAGTACACTGAATCGAATTGAATTGAAAACCTATAGGTGTAAGAGGCAAGCTTCACCCAAGAGGGGGGGTGAATTAGGTGATGTTATAAATTTTTCACTTGATGTGGAGATATGAAAAATATAGTAAACAGAGTAGAGTTGAGAAGATTTGAACACAGAGAGTTATACTGGTTCGGCCTAACAACCAGGCCTACGTCCAGTCCTCAGAGATCAAGACCTACTGAGATTTTCACTATACCTCCAAGATTCAATAGGCTCTCAGAATGCCACAAAACAACAATTGTCCTTGAAAGGACTACGAGCAGATATATTCTCTCACTAAGAAATTTCTCTCCCCCTTACGACAAGTCTTACGTGCAGAAAAACAACCTATGACCTTTCTCACTTGCTTATGTATACAAGACTTATGAGCAGCAATGTTCTCTCCTGCTTACACCACTGTAAGTCTTACGAGTAGCAACGTTCTCTTATGCTTGTATCTTATAAGTCTTATGAGTGGAAGGTTCAACAAGGAATTCTCTCAACTGCTTCTCTCGTAAGGAAATCTACCCTATCAAGGTCCCAATACCTTGAGATTAAATAAACATAGAATTTGAATTGTATGAAAACTCTCTTACAGAGTAAATAGATAAACACTGAAGAACAATGTGTATACAGAGAATAATCTGTGAATAGCAGAGACTCGTGTATAAGCTTGTGAATTCTTGTGCTTCGTTCTGATTGACTATCTTTGAATCTCTGTATATATAGATGTTCAGATTTTGCCCGTTTGAGTAATCATAGTTTGAGGAGTGGGGCTTTTGCAATTGTGGAATGACACGCGCATGTTTGAATATTCTGAATGCGGTAGGTATGAGCGTGCTTGTAATGATATTGTCTGCCGTTATTTGACTTTCTCCGTGTCAGCTTATTTCAAACGTTCATCTTCCTGTATCACACTTATAATACATTTAAAATGATGTTAAACAATGATAATAAGTAATGATGATATGAATAAATAACAATAAACCATATTCGGATTGAACGTTGTGAGACTTGGTATTTTTGGTGATCTGGCTGAGCATCACTCGAGCATGAAAGAGCTCACTCAAGTGATCTTCCTATTTTCCTCTTTGTGCTTCAGTTATCGGGTTGTGCTTGCATAGGATTTCAGAGAGATAAAATTCTCACTCGCGAGTGATGTGGGGTCTCACTCGAGCACAACTCCTTCTGCTCGAGTGATCTTGTACTTTGCACTGGGAGTTTCTCTTCTGGTTATCACTCGCACATCATTTTAACAAGAGTGAGTTTTTGTACTCGTAAGTGATGTGGTCCCTCACTCGAGCACACCTACTTCTGCTTGACTGATATGAATATTCTCAAGGAATATGCCCTTAATACCAACACTCGCACCAGGTTTAAAGAGGGATAAATTTATCACTCGCAGGTGATGTGGGCCCTTACTCGAGCACACAGACTCCTGCTCGAGTGAGAAGAATATTCTCAAGTAATATACCGATTATACAAGCACTCACATCAGATTAGGAGAGGGATAGATTTTTCACTTGCAAGTGCTGATGTGTCACTCGAGCATATGAGGTTGTGCTCGAGCAAACTTGCGCTTCTCTGAACTTCATGACTCTCGGCCAAACACTCGCAGTACCTTGCTCGAGTATAGAATGCTCATGCTCGAGCATTGATGTCTCTGCTCGAGTGCATCAAGGAAGAATGATAATACTTGCTCTCGGCCAAGCACTCGCAGACCTTCACTCGCATGTGCTCGAGTGAGAATGGCTTCTCTGCTCGAGTGCTGTCTCTAGTGCTCGAGTGAATCAATGAACATAATAGTGGCATGCCTCTCGGGTGAACACTTTCTGGCTATCACTGCACCTGCTCAAGTACAGAAAGAATGTATGCTCGAGTGCAAATCTCATGCTCGAGCATTCTAGTTCAATTTAACAGCAGACACCAGAAAACATTGTTGTATGCATTTGGTAACTTTGTAAACTTTTCTTAAACTTATAAAAACATGATTTGTACACAATTGACTTTTTGTTATCATCAAAACTTGGGATCTAACATTAGGTACACCAAACTACGTATTGTCGATAATAAGTGGTATGTAATGATCAAATATCATAGTCATAAGCTGTGAGAGATACAACAGAACACAGACCAAAGGAAGATTAGAAATTCAATATTATTCAAGAAAGGCCAATGTAGTAACTCTATCCTTCATACACTATGTGAATGTTTATATGCTTTATATATGCATCTTCTGCAATATGTATGATACACAGTGCCTTCGGGTACACTGATGAAAAGTGCCTTCGGGTAGTACTTCGGGTAAACTGATAAATAATGTCTACGGGCAGTACCTTCAGGTACACTGATATGCCCAGTCGAGGACTGAGGTACGGAATGTGTAGGGGTTGCAACAATGATTGGCTCTAAACACATTTCTGATTGAACTGAGTTATGTCTTAGTATAATATTGCAATATATGGTGCAAGGCATATACATTATTGCATTCCCTATAAATGATTGTGTGTTACTACGAAGGTCGAGTGGGATCCAACTAAGGTGGTAAGCAAATGTAAGTATGGCTTTCAGAGGTAACATGTCTGGGCCAAGCAGTCTCATGGCAAGGGATCCTAATGGACCCTGGTAAAGTGAAAGCAGTACTTAACTAAGAATGTCAAAAACTGTGATTATGATACGCAGATATTGCTTATGTGTCCACCCTCAACCCTGAGGCAGGTGCCTCTAGGCCAAGTGATCTGGTATCAATAGGTGGGGTCCAATAAGATATTGGGGGTGTGACAATATCCTTGTGCGTCTACCCTCGACCCCGAGGCAGGTGCCTCCCGGCCAGGTGATCTGGTATCAGTAAGTAGGTTCCAGTCAGAGATTGGGGGTGTGACAATAAAAAAAAGGGACGAGATTTTTATATCGAAGTTTCCCAGAACTCAACATTATTCATGGGATGATGATTGTAAAAGGAGCTTCGGAGAGCTGATGATGAAAATTTATTAGAGTACCAACATTGATAATCCCAGATCAATAGTGGGCCATTGTTGTTTTCACTAATGCCAGATGGCATGGATTGGGAAGGGAACTGAATCCCCAGATGCAAACAGGCATAGATCGAGATGAGAATTGATGCGAGATGAGTAAGGGCGTATAGAACTCGTCAGCTGAAGCTTTAGGAATTGAACTATTCTATCCATAATCTTGAGTTGATGGTAGTGATGTTTGTATTAAATCTGGAAATATTGCCTTTATGGCATAATTGGGGAGTTGTACTACTACCACAAAGATTGAAATATGTGTATGACCTAAAAGAGTGAAATATGACACAATGTAAGTAGATAGAGTTGTTAAAAGAGTAGGACCTGGAATGTAAATATTGTCCAGGGAAGGTTAATGTTGTCATTGACACATTGATCTATAAAATAATACCAATAGCAGATAAAGTTAATTAAGAAGATGTTGCTAGCTGCTCAAGGCCGACAGAAAATTTTTGCAGATAAGAGGCGAAAACCTCTAGAATTTGAAGTCGGTGACCACATATTTATGGAAGTAGCAAACTAATCTAGAACATGTAATAGAGTATGAAGAAGTGTTACCCTGAACTTATAAATGTTTGAGCGTAGTAAATTTCAGGGACAAAATTTAATTCAGTGGGGGAGAACTGTAACACACCAAATTTTATATTCACCAAAAATATATTGTAATTATTTAAGTAATTCAATAAAATGGTGAATATTCATATTTATAAGGAAATTGGCAAATTAATTCAAGAACTGAATTAATTTACAAAGGTGATAGCAAAATCAAACTTTTCCAATTTTAACCCCAAGATTAATTATTTTCTAATTAAATGAAGTTAATTTCAATTAATTAAGGAAAATAAAAGAAAATGCATAGTTGGATTATTTTTTATGGAACAAATCAATAATTGTGAAACTAGAGGGAATTATACATAATTCATTTAATTGAATTATGGAATTAATGCAATACATATTATTCTCTTCTCTTCCATATTTTTGTCCAACACATGAAAATGAAGAGGAGATTAGATGATGATTTAATTTCATGAGTACATGTCCAAAATGCTACAAGAAAAGAATAATGATGACAATGGTAAGGTGGTTATGACATGAAGTATAGACATGGTAATCATGGTAGGGTAATGGTAAGAGGGCAAGTAAGTTAAATTATAAGGAAGTATGGCATAAAGTGGAAGCATAAAGGGAGGCATGGTGAAAGCAAGGACGGAGGTATGGTGCAAGAAAGGTGTTGCAATCTCAACCATTGATGAAATCAAGGGCTAGAATGAAATAAGAGAGATTTCATAAAACACATCTCTTTCCTTTCCCCTTCCTCATTTTCTTACAACACAAGAAGAGAAGAGAGAGAGAGAGAGCTCTCAAGTTCTAGAGAGAATGAAGGAGAAGAAGTTTAAGGTAAGTGTTGATCTCTTTAGATTTTCTTTTAGCATGTCCCTAGATCCTTCTCTAAACCTTGATTCTTGATGCATCCATGATCTTGACGACACCATTCTTTGCTCAAGAAGATAGAGAGGAGATGTCTAGAGAGAGAAGATTCAAGATCTCAAGAGGTAACCACACAAACTTTAGATCTAAACTAGTTTGGTGTTGTTGTTAAGTTTTGTGTTTGGTTTTGGTGATTTTTGTCAAGTTTGTAAATTTGGAAAGTCCTAACCCTAAGGGGAGGTGCTGTCCAAATTTAGTCTAATCATGTTTAGAATGTTATTAAGTGGTTAAACAAGTGATTAAAGGTCATAAGATGGCGTTTTATGAATTGAAATCATAAAACTCCATTTTCACCAATTATTAAAGAATTTCGTCCAGATCTGTGTTAGACAGTGTTGGGACTGGATTTTGTTGTTTTTGATTATTCCATTGTGTTTAGAATAGAAAATTGTGTAAGGTTCATGTTGGGTGTGAAGTAAGAAAAGCCCTAGAAAGTGAAATGACAAAAATAGCCTTAAAACCCTCACATAGGGGCTGCTAGTGGTAAATATATATTTGGAGCTGGATTTTTATGAAATATATGGCTCCATTGGATTCAGTGGGCAAAAATAAGTGGGGTTACAGTTGGTCACTTTTTCGGAAAAGGCCGAAAAGGCATAACTACAAAAACGCCCCTAAAACCCCAAATCGAGTCTATCAAGGGTATTTTTATAATTTGACAGTGAATTTGGTGATTTTGAGCCTGGAAATGGATTCCTTGGACAAAAATAAGTTAGAATAGCCTTAGTCAAAATTTCGGGAAAACGTGCCATCAGGCCAGGTACGGCGAGGCCGGGCCAGGGTACTAGGGGCATTTTGGTAAAATTTCACTATAGACTAATATAACCACAAAAAATACTATGGAAGTGTCTAAACTGTACATTTGACGTTTCAGGACAAGTAGAGAGTCCGGGGGATTGGCATGCATATCGAGGCATGTTATTCAAAGATTAGGGAAGGGCGATTAAGGTAGGGAACTTACCTCTCCTGCATGTATGTGATATTTGTGCTGGTGTATTGATGCATGCTATTGCTTTGCTTGATTATATGAAACATATATGAATAATTGAAGCTCTGTTCCTGTTTATGCTATGGCCATAACTATGATATTTGAAACATTGAGCACGCAGATATGTCATTGATTGAGCATGAGTTATGTAAAGTAAGCATGTCATGCATTAAGCACTTATCATGCATGCATATTGGTATTGCTTTCCTACTGAGATTCACCAGAATCTCACCCTCCCCTACCAACAATTTAGATAGGAGAAGACATAACGTATGTTAAGACCAAAGAAGAGAACAATACGAGGGGATTGCAGTGGTGGAATGAAGATAAGAAGATGTCTCCGATTCACTGGGATGGATTTAGACACCCATGTATTGTTGAGAGGCTACATTAATTGTAATTATCAAGTACGAACCCCTATAGGGAATTTTTGTAATCGTGCACATAATATCAGTATGTATATGCTCTTCTTGTGTTGCCTGCTGAACTGCGTATCATTTTTCGCAAATATTCTGAAATAGGTAAAAAAAGATGAGGGTTTGACAATGACTATGTAGAAGCCGTAAGGCTATATATGAAAGCCGAAAGGCTATTTGTGAAACCTTCACCTGCGGCCATCGGTTGTTTCAATAGGAGGATGTGCCTTCGGGGTGGTGGAGGTACAAGGGATGTGATTTTGTGATTATGTGTATATGTGACAGCTTGAATGTTTTGTTTATGATGATGTCATTGCATGATATGTGATTATGTATGGTATGAGTGATTTATTACTACTAGGATTCTTTTGAATCTCATTCTTTCCATTGACTAACCTTCAGACAGGGCAAGTGGCTTAAAAGGCAAGGAGATGACCAAAGGCAGCTAGGACTTTTGTAGGGTCATTTGATTTCGGAATGTTGGTTATCAAATTTTGATTGGGGATCATTGTATATTTTGTAAATATTATTTTGGATATGGTTGTGTAATCCCCTAATGGGAAATTGTAAACCCTTAGTATTTGAAACCCGGGGGATGCCAGGATTTTTGTTGCATACTCTAATATGTATGAATATAATTTCACTGAATAGGGTAATTATATTCGAAATGTGAATAGGAGACCAGGCTAAACCGATTTCGAAAGAAATTTGTAAAACCCTATCTCAAGGATAGGATTAAAAACAAAATTTTATCATCTGTTGGTCTCTAATTCATCTGAATTACGTATTTTCGAATCATAATTACGGTTTATAAGGCAGGGGGTTACACTAGGCTTAGGTTGATATGGGCAAATGTGCCAGTGAGAACGCTGGGCTTAAAGGTGGATGGAGTGTTATGTCCTAAATTAGCTGGAGAGGGGAACGAAATACATCTTATAAGGATCTGGATACCTCCCTCTCTAAACACTTTTAAAGCCTTGAGGGGTAATGAGGCCCCAAAGAGGACAATATCGAAAGTGAGATACTAGAATGTTACACTTAACCTTCAGGTTCCTTTCTCTTTCCTTCTCTAGGCTTCTTTAGTACTTGAGAGATAATGTCCTCATCATACTAGTCATGAATTTGGTAAGCTTGCCTTGAAGATGTGCCTCCTCTTGCTGGTGTCTATTGCTTCTTATGATTTGACCTTGAAGTTTCAGCTATAGATGCTCTAAGAGTTCTCCTTCTTGATATAGCTAGTATGAATTTCCTTGATGTATAAGAAACTCTTGGATTCTTCACCTTCTTTGTACCTTTATGTCCACTCCTTTTAGAATAACACTGCACACAAAATGCACTAGATGGACATTTTGGTACCCACTTATACTTGAGTTCTTATATTTTTGTACTAGACCTTACTTGCCTTGTATGAATCCAAACAAATTTATTTCTTACATTATAATTTCTTCTAATATAGCATGTCGAGAAATATGACCCGATTTACAACAATAATTGCAAATAATATAATGATATGTATTATAAGATTTTAAGCAAGTATTGTGTAGGTTACGAGAGTAAAAACTCAAATAATTTTTATTCAAAAACTCTTTCCAATAGATTTTTTAGCATGATTTAAAACATGTTTGCCTTTTAAAGTAGAGTCAATAATTGGTTGGAAAAAAATTTTATGCAAACTTTCAAAATTATTTTCAAATGCACAAGAAGAATTAGAATTGTGTGCCGTATGCACATCTTGAGCTCTAAAGAATGATTCATCAGCTTCATCCATGATGAGCTCTTCTTGAGAATCCTCTTCCTCTTGTCCTTCTATGTTGATTGGATGATGGAAGTGTTCTGTGATTTCTCCTTCATTCTCAAATTCCAATTGTTCATCAATTGTAGATAAGAAGATTATAATTTCTAATGAACTGTCAACAGTTTCAACTTCAATACAGTGGTTAAAAGCATAAATAGAATCAAGAGTATCCCAAATATCTTTAGCAGTAAAGCAAAATATAATTTTCACAAAATCTTTTTTGGTTGGAGCACTATATAAAATCATCATTGCTATAATGTTCAAAGAAAACATTTTCTTCTCTTGTTTTGTCCAACTCTTTCTCGATTTAAATCAAAATCATTTGTAAAAACATTTGATATATCAAAATCAAAGGCTTTATAAATGATGTCATTCAAACTTTCTAAAACTAAAAATCAATATCTTTTAAAAATGGTGGAATAGTATAATCAAAACCTTCTGAAAATAAGTAACACCAAAAATCAGCCAATGATAATTCTTGAGATGATTAAGTCCTTAAGAAAAGAGTCATGCTCTGATACCAAATGTTAGAACCGGCTGATACCCAAGAGAGGCAGTGAATTGGACGTAAAAGATAAAATCTTTAAAAATCTTTTTGCATTTAAGAGAAAGCAATAAGTAACATTGATTATAAAGATAATGAATTGGAAATGCATAATCAAATATCTAAATCATTTATGCTGGAAACATAAGATATAAGGGAAGAGAGTATGCAAACTATGATTTATCCTGGTTTGACCCAATCATTGATGACCTACGTCCAGTCCTTAGGCTCCTCCTAAGATTTTAATCCGCTATCTCCCTCAAGTTTGAATTGGACACTTGAGAACCACTACAATCTCACAAGTTTGATCTAAGCACTTGTGAAGCCACTACAATCTCATCTCACTGAGATAACAACTCCCCCTTACACTCCATAAGGATATAATCTCTCTTGATGATAAAACATTAGAATTAATCTTCTCTCTTAGAAGTGAATTGAGATGAACACTGAAGTACAATACAAATAATCTCTCTCTAAGTAAATTATATAAACACTGAGAAACTGAGAGTATATGAGTTGGAACGTTGGAGTCAAAGTTTTGGGATTTCGACAGTGACGAGGCAAGATATCTCCTTTTTGGTTTTGAATACTTCTTCTATTTATAGTTTATCATAGGCATTTGACTGTTGAGCTTTTCTTCCCATTAAGCATTGTAGAATATGACCGTTAGAGTTTTTTGACACAAAAGTAACTTTTGGCCATTGATCTCTAATCCAAGTTTAATGTCACACTCTTACTTTATTTTGACTTGCAACAGAATATTATTATGTGGTTCGGTAGGCAACATAAGAATAGCATAAATATACTGATATTATGTGCATGATTATAGAAATTCCCTATAGGGGTTTGTATATATTACTTACAATCAATGTAGCCGTATAGGGCTACTTAGGTGTCTAAACCTGTCCTGATGAAATGGAGGCATCTTTCTATCTTTGTTCCACCACTATAATCTTCCTATATAGTTCTCTTCTCTAATCTCCGCGTACCTTCTATATTCACCTGTCTAAATTGTTAGTAGGGGAGGGTAAGATTCGAGAGAATCTCAGTAGGAACCAGATACCAATATGCATGCATGATAAGCGCTGAATGCATGACATACTTGCATTACATAAACTCATGTTAACACAATGACATATCTCCGTACTCAATGTTTCAAACAACATACTTATAGCCATAGCATAAATAGAAACAGAGCTTCAATCATTCATATATGTTTCACATAATCAAGCAAAGTAATTACATGCATTAATACACCAACAAAAATATCAAATACATGCAGGAGAGGTAAGTTCCCTACCTTAATCGACCTTCCCTAATCCTTAAATAAGCTCCTCAAACTTTGTGTTGTCGCTTGGCTATCAATCAGGTCCTAAAATGTCAAGTGTACAAGAATTAGGTTAAAACACATTCATGTACCATTTTAGGCACTTCCATAGTGTTTATAGTGATTATGTAAGCCTTTTGAGAAAATTTACCAAAATGCCCTCGGGGACCTGGCTCAGTCCGATTCCGCCGTATCCGGTCAGACCGTACTTTTCCTAAATTTTGACTTGGGCTATTCTAACATATTTTTTTCCCAAGAAATCCATTTCCGAACTCAAAATTACCAAATTCACTGCTAAAAGACTAGAATGCCCTTGGCAGCCCTAATTTCAAGGTTTCAGGGGTGTTTTCGTAATTATGCTTTTTTGGGATTTTCCAAAAAAGTGATTAACTGTAACCCCACTTAATTTTCCCTCATGAACTCAATGGAATCATCAAATCATCAAAAATCCAACTCTAACCCCTCTTAACAACAGTAGCCGAACCATAAGATTCTCAAGGAAAAATTGGGGTTTTCTAATTTTGACTCCATAGATGTATTCTTTTATACTCCTGATCACTTTATTAACTATTTAATTATATTATGACCACCATTTAGACTCAATTTGGGTAGCATAACATTTATGCCACCACATTTCCCATATTTGAAATCAAAGCAAATCAATCAGAAATTTCACCGATTAAATTGCTTACAGTAGTCAGAACAATCAATATTCGGAGTTTTGGAGGTTACCTTAAGCTCCTTCTAGCTTTTCCCTTTGATGATCAAACCCTAGCCTCCAAAAACACTAAAATTTGTGCTTCCCAAACCTTAAATTACATAGAAGGAGAGCTTAGGAGAAGGATCACACATGTTAGGAGCTAAATCATCAGAGAAATCGACTTACCTTACAAGTTTTCTCCTTCCTTCTCTCTCTAGATCAACACAAGCTTTCTTTCTCTATTCTTTTGCCTTGCATGACAGAAATGGCTGATAGAAGGAAGAGGAAATGCTTATATAACTTTATGCTTATGTCATCATATTATTATGCTTATGTCATAATTTTCTATTTTCCCAAAAATCCAAAATGTATACATATAATGTTGTCACAAGTCCATTGAGCTTGCAACTAATATTTCCCTCTTCTTGTTACATGTAATGGCATCCTAGGGTCCTTCCTTTAGGTCTTAATTGACTTTTCCATTCATCTCATAATTTTAAAAATTGCCATCATATTTTTATTCAATTTTCAAATTTAATGGAAATTATGGCAGATTTTCTGCCCTAAATTTGAAAAGTTATAACTAAATTTGTAGACATCAAATTAGAACGATTCTAAAGGCTATAGAACCCTTATTGAGTCTAGTTTCAAGGAAAAATATATCCCTTAGCCAACTAGAATCTCACAATTCCCAGAATTTCAATATTTGCTTTCTGTTCCAGAAAATAATCAATTTCGCTGGGTAAAATTCAAAAATACATAACTTTTTGTATACAACTCCAAAAATAACCCATAACTTATAAAATTAAAGCTTAGGATTTTACTTTCATTTTGTAAAATTTTACCATTTTTGAACATCATTTGCCTATTTAAAAATGTCACACAACAAGACTGTTGCACCGGAAAACTCACAGGTATCAAACATCAACTTGTATAATTTGTGTTCCCACACAATAACGTTTTGTGTGACTACTAATTGCCTTACTTTGTTTTTCCATGTTCTCTTTAATTCACTATTTTTTCCCTTAAATATAAGTAATTTTAGTGACCAAAATTCAGGATGTTACATTTAATCTCCTATAATCTTAATATAAACTTGATTTGCAATGATTAAGAAAGGTTGGAAGCAAGACAATCAAGATTTAAATTAGTTTGGAAGAGTTTTGAATAAATTCAAGACATTGATAAAAACTCTAATAAACATCACCTTCATATCATTGGAGTGATCCTTGCTAGTGATAGGTCATCACTCGAGTGCTCACTCAAGTGATCCTTTCGGATCTTCAAAGTGAACAATGCATTACTTTTATATCACTGGAAGTGATTCTTCCAATGATGAACTCATTTTAATTTGAGATTCGGTAATTGTCGTATTTTGAGAAAGCCTTTTACATCTACGTTCCAATGCAAAAAGAACCAACTCAACATTTGTTGTATTCCGAAAGTCATGATCAAATCCATAGCTGCTGATCTAGAACAAGGTGTATATTCGAACGTCAACTTCCGAAATTCATATCGCTCTCATCTAAACTTCTTTGAGCTTCGTCTTGAGTCTTTGTGTCTCATTTTAAGTCTAGTTTTATATGCAATAATTTTCACCTCAATTGGAGTTGTGGTTTGGGAGATATGGCCAAAACACTAGACCTCTATCTGGTTGAACAAAAACAGAGAAGAACAGAGTGGTCATCACTCAAGTGGTCATTCGAGTTATCATAAAAAATTCATCTCTAGAAGTGCCACTCAATTGAACATGGCACAGTTTCCATATAAGGCATTTTAGCTTTGAATTAAACCATTATAATTTCCATTAGATCATAAAAACCTCTAATATCAATTCTAAGAGCTTGATTTTGATATTCCCCTTATATCTTAGAAGTTTTCCTTTCTTTAATCTCTTCTCTTCTTCTTGATTATTCTCCACAAACCATCTTGATAAACTTCTTTCTTTTATTGGCTTATAAGTTCTTCATTCTTCCTTTTAATCCTTCTTCATAATCCAACTTCATTGTTTCTTCCTTCCTTTAACTAATATGATGAAAGTTCTTCTTTCTTCACTCCTTCTTCTTCTTTTTCCTCTTGATGATCATTCTCCACAATCTAGCTCAATAAATTCTTTCTTTTCTTGACTTATTCTCCCCATTGTTGATAACTTGATTCTTCAATATTTTCTCTTCTTCTTTTTCTTGATCATTCTTCAAAATTCAAGTTGATATATTCTTTCTTTGCTTGACTAATCTACAAGATATTCAACATTAAATATAGTAGTTAGTCAAAGTACAAGAGAATTATATGATGCAAACTTTTTGCTCTTAATATTTGACATCATCAAAACTAATAATATCTAACACATAAAGTATTTTTTAAGTACAGTATTTCCTATAAAGTATTTTTCTGGGTGCAATTTTGCTTTCACCATTAGCTCTCAAAAGGTCCATTAAGTTAAGCTTATCTAGCATTTTAATGTATTTTTTGGTATAATTAAACTCTCTAGAGGAATTTTTTTGTGAAATTTTTCTCTTAAAGTATTTACTATTTTCCGAGTTAAGTGTTGGTAAAATCACACCAAGGTCCCAACATAGGAAAATAATATCTCAAAAGTCACATGACTTGTCAATGGTGCCACTTTCACTTATCATTAACAAGTTATGAAACTTTTCAAATATTTTTTTCCTTAGTTGTAACCTTAGAATGATTTTCCCTTAATTTTTTCATAACTTTTTTCATATTTTTAGTACTCATCTTCTACAGATTTAATAATCATCTTTAACCTTTTTAGTAATCACTTTTTCAATTATAGTAGTTATCTTAAATAGTTTCTATACTTATAAAAATCTTTCATGTTTTCAACCCTAATCTTTAATTATTATTAGTATTGAAAACATTTAAGATAACCAGTGAAAAGTTGAAAAGCTGAGTAATAAAAATGTGGAAAATTTATATTAAAAATAATATAGAAAATGAGTGCCGAACAGAATAACTGAGGAATATTTTAATTGGAGAATATTTATTTATGAAAAAGGAAAATATTTTTGATACTTTATTTTTCATGCTTTCAGTACATTTAAAATTAGGGTTGAAAATATGGAAGATAAGTCTCTAAAATATCTAACCACCGAAAATTGAAAAACCAATTATTGAAAATGTTAAAAACAAGTAAAAAATATAGAAGATGAGTATTAAAAATATGAATACATACTTAGGAGAAATATTTTAAGAAAAAATTTGCACCAAAAAATTACTTTGGGGTTGTAATTGTACATTCCATTAAAAAATTACAAGTGTTCCATCCCCTACTTAAATTATATCATACTGTATAACACAGAGAAACAAGACAAAGTGGTCCATCTTCCCCCTTTGTTACATTAATCCAACAACTCTAAATCCTGCAATAACAAAACATCAACAACACTTCATGTAATGACCCAATTTGAGATTTAGGGCTAATGACTTTGAAATTGATTGTAATTAGTGTAATTAAACACTTTTGGAGAAATGTGATGTGAATTTGATATAAATGTTCTTGGTGATAATTTATTCAGCATAGTGAAAATCAGGGGCAAAATTGTAAAAATTGAAAATTTACCGACCAATTGGTCAGTTACCGAAAAGGAAACTCATTAGTGATCAAAGATTAATGGTTGAGATTCATTGTCTATGGGTCGGAATACTGTGCTTTGAGTTTATATGAGCTCATGGAGGAAGTGAGTAAAATCAAGCCAAGTGGCATTATGTGGGCCAAAGGATCATGCATATAAGTCAAACATTCACTTTTCTCTTCTCTCTCTCTCTGCTATTCGGTTTTGAAATTGGGGAAGGGAAAAATATATGCTTGCCTCTATCATCATCATCATCTCCATCATCTCTCATTCTCTCTCTCCTCCTTCTCCATTTCTTGTGACTTGAAGCAATGAAAGAGAAAGGGAAAGCTTGAATTTTGGGTAGGTAATGGTCCTCCTATGCTCAAGTACTCTTCATTAAACTTGTTCATAATGTTAAGAGCTTCATCTTTATGGTTTTAGAATTTTGAAAGGTGGTGATTTGAGTATTGGAACAAATTTAAAAGATGAAGAATTAAGGTTTGGTTCTAGCAATTTGAAGAGGTAAGGATTTGGTGCTTTTTGGTATATTTATTGTGATTTTTGGTTGTGTATGGTGAATTATAGAATTTGCCCTAGTTTTATGCCAATTTTTGAATGCATAGACTATATGATGAATGATGTTGGAACTGGTTTATTGTGGAGTTATTTGAGTATTAGATGTGGTTTTGAATTTTGGAAGTGGGTTGAATGAATTTGGGTATTGTGTGTTATATAGACTTAAGAGTATGAATTGTTGTTAGGATGGGTTTTGAGTGTTTTAGAGGTTACCAATGAGTTCATTATGGGATTTTAAGTAAGTATTAGCATTGTGTTGAGTTTGGGAACCATTGGGATGAGTTTTGGCAAATCTAGAAATTTCTATATTTTGCTGCGATTTGGCAATCTGATAAGCATCACTTGAGTGAGGATGAGTATCACTCGAGTGTTGTGCATATTTTCGCCTAAGTTCTTTCAATTCTTGTTGCACTTCCATGCCTAAAGTGCGAGTGCACTTCTTGATTCGCGAGTAATACAGGCCATCACTCAAGTGAGCATAGGTTCACTCAAGTGCAAGTGTAATGCCATAATAAGAGTTGCCCTCGCCAAGTACTCGTAGGCCATTTGTCAAGAGTGTGTTCTAACACTCGCAAGTATTGTCTTCTCACCCGAGTGTTAAAGGTTGTGCTCGAGTGAGCCTTTTTCTTCTAAAGTTGGCTGTGTACTCAGGTTTTCACTTCCTGTGTTGCACCTTCATGGACTCGAGTGAATTTGGAGTCATCACTCGAGTACAAAACCCCCATGCCTGAGTGTTGTGAGCACTTTCTGGTCATGGTTGTTGCTCACTGCCAAACACTCACGAGTGAGAGCCACTCTCACTCGAGTGTAAGCCTCCCATCACTCGAGTGAGGTCATCTTCACTTGAGTGAATCAGCCAAAAATCAGTGTTCTATTTCCGAAAAGGGGTCCTTAGGGTAGTTTCTTCCAACCCTTGTAGCATGTGTTTATGCCTCTAATGGTCATCTTAAAGAGTTTGAATAATAACCAACTTAGAGTATGATAGAAATAAGTATTTGGAAAAGAGATTGATCGGTTGTCCCTAATTTGGTTATAGGATTTGACATATACCGTACTCGTTAGCCCACTGTGCCAGGGAACGTTAGGAAAGAACAAGGTAGTGACTCTTCTCTTATACTTTGTGTAAATGTATTGTATGTATGTTGTCATGCATTATGTTGTTTCTGCTACTTTGTGATGCCTTGTGGAGCTTTGTGATGCTTTGTACCTTGTGATGCTGCTGCATAGTGTTTATCGTGAAAGCGGGCATATGATTACAACGAAAGCTGGCATAGTATTTACTGCAGAAGCGGGCATTGAGATTACAGCGAAAGTTGTCGCATTGTGATTACAGTCGTGAGTACTGTCATTCGTGGCGTGACCCATGAATCATTGAGATGCTGCTGAACATGATCATTTATGCTATGTGTTTATACATTGTATGAGTGATTTGTTACTACTGGGATTCTTTTGAATCTCATTCTTTCCAATGACTAACATTTCATATAGGGCAAGTGGCTCAAAAGGGAAGCGGACAACCCAGAGTGGTTAGGATCTCTAAGAGATATTTTATTTAGTGTTGGTTATCTATTTTGGATTTGGGATTACTGTATATATTTTAGGTTGTAAATATTATTTTTGGATATGTAATCCCCTATTTTGGGAAACTACACACCTATTTTATATATACATGTAACTCGGGGTATGCCGGGATTTTAGTTGTGCACTCTGATATTTATCAATGTGATCTGATTTCTCAAGTAATTATATTTTAAGAGTGAATGTGAGACCAGACTGAATATATTTTGAACTGTTTTCTGAACACCCCATCTTGAAGATGAGGGATTATAAATGTTGTTTTTGTCTTATTAGTCTCTAGTTCACTTTAATTTTATAAACCGGATGTAATTATGGTGAGGAGATTACACTTCATCTTAAGAAAAGCCCACATCAGAACTAAATCTTAACAAAATGCAATAACAAAACATCAACAACACCTCATCCTATGAAAAGCCCACATCATTACTAAATCCTAACAAATGCATCACCAGTTCAACACAGACCAACACAGCCTACAACAACCATTTAGATGCATTATTCATATGTCCCCCCTCATGCTTTATTCTCTTCTAGAACCGTTGACTATTCTAGCTAGTTGACAACTGACAAAAGGGTAATTGATTCATTTTAATAATTGAAGAAAGCAATACATGTAAGCCTAAGGTTGAAAAAACTATTGAACCTCTCTGTTGCACTTGCCTCAATTACCAAGCTATTTAATTTGATGCGTTGTCAATTTGTTCTTATGATATTTCTTCCTTAGGCTTACATGCATTGCTTTCAAGAACCGTGCAAGTTGCAATAGTATATGTAGCCCATAACAAGTCATTAAAGATTGAACTCATACGTCTACTTTGCCCAATTGTTGTATTTGTACTATTCTCACATTTGTATAAGACTAGACAATCTACGTGAGAAATATTAAGATTTATAGGCACACCTCTTGAATGTATTTGCTACAATTTTTCTTGATTATGATGAAGTATAAACTTCCATATAGGTGAAAATATTGTTAACCCCCGTGCGTTGCACGAGAACGTGAATTCTGATTAATGATACATTATAGAATTAATTTTTTATGATTATAATGCATTTATTTGTATGTCTATAAAACTAAATTTTCAACTCAGAAATACATAAAGGGTGATCATAATCATGCTTATATATCACATTTTGAGGGAGCATTTTGTTAGATATGATTAGTTTTGATGATGTCAAATATTAAGAGCAAAAAGTTTGTATAATATACTTATATTCTACATTGACTAACTACTATATTTAATGTTGTATATCTGGTAGATTAGTCATAAAATCGACAGTGAGTTGATAATATTTTGCTTATAATGCCTCATAAATAGAGAATGATCATCAAGAAGATATTTAGTTGATAGAAAGTCAAGTAAGGAAAGAAGATTGAAGATATTCAAGAAGATATATAGTTGGTTTATAAAGAATGATCATCAATTCAAGAAGATATCTAGTTGGGCTATGAACAATGATCATCAAGAGGAAAAACAAGAAGAAAGAGATTGAAGAAAGAAGAAGAAACAAAAACTTGTATGATCAAATGAGAATATCAAAATTCAAGCTCTTAGAAGTGATACCAGAGGTTAGAATAGGTCAATATGAAGCTAAAATAACTTATATGGAAGTTATGAAACTTCCCCAAGGTGTTCCCTTGAGTTTTGACTCTCTGCCATGTCTTAGAGGGCATCACTCAAGTAATGGACATGATCACTTGAGTGACCACTCAATTGATGAGCATTCTGACGTGCTCTGGTTTTGGGCAGCATGATAGAGCTTCAGTATTTTGTCTATATCTCTCAAACCACAAGTCAAAGTGAGCTGAAACTAGTGGTATATGAAACAAGACTCCCAATGCATCATTTTGACCAAATATCACATTCAGAGGAGATCAGATGAGAGAGATATCAGCTTTGAAAGTGGACACTGAAATCACCATCATAGTACAAGGTAGCTTTGGTATTTATGATATAACTCCCAAACTATACATTGGATTGCAACAAAACTAATACCGAATGAAAGTAGACTTAAAGAGCTTTCTATAGATAGGTAATTTATCAAATTTAGAGTTATATACTAAGCACTACGGCTTCTAGAAGTTTAACGCTAGTGAATTCAAACACTGTCTAGTGAAGTAGTCGCTATTTGGATCATAACTTTTAGCATACAATGAGTTTGGAGCTGATTCTTATTTCATTGGAATGTAGATGATGAGAGCTTTCGGATAATATATAATTTTCCATGTTTTGAATCAAAATCACGAGATCACTCAAATGATGTTCAAGGATCACTCGAGTGACCACTCGAGTGATGAAGCTGGACAACATCCCAAAAGCTCTCTGCCTGATTTTAAAGGGGATCACTCAAGTGACAGCTCGAGTGATGCTTCCCAAGAGAACAGAACAACATCTTGAAGATTCCAAAAATCATGGGAATGATTATGAAACTCACTCTTCTTGCTTCCAATCACTCTAACACTTCATTGTATTAGTGTTTAGTATATTTCTCCAGGTATACAATGAAGAGATGATGTAAAGAGACAAAAGTTGACTTTACGGAAGTAGAGTGTTCAACGTTCGTAACAGCTAGTCTTTCAAATATGAAGAATTGTCAAACAAAGCAACGGGAATCAATGGATAAGTTGAAATACTCACAATGGTCATATCATACTCAACTATAAATATAGGAGATCCAAGCAAAGAACATCAATACCAACGAGAACACAACAACACAAACATGCTTATATCTTGAGTCATCCACTCTGACCTAACTACTCTCTGTTCTTATCTATTTTCTATATCATCTATATTTGAGAGAGAGATTATTTGTTTGTACTTCAGTGCTTATCTTATTCACTTCTAAGAGAGAAGATTGATTGTGATCTTTCATCATCAAAGCTGTAACCTTACGGTGTGTAAGGGGGAGTAACTTCGTGAGATATTTGTAAAAGGCTTCACAAGTGCCCATCTAAACTTGTGGGTTGTAAAGGCTTTTATTGTGCCCGGATTAAACAAGATAGTGGATTTGAAATCACAGGAGGAGCCTAGGGACTGGACACAAGTCATTGTGGATTGGACCGAACTAGGATAAATCACAGTTTTCATACTCTCTTCCTTAAACTCTTATACTTCTAGCATATATTAATTGTTGATTTATAATTCATTACTTTCATAATTATTGCTTTTATTAAGATGTGAAAAGATTTTCAAAGTTCTTAAGTTTTTATCAAACACCTAATTCACCCCCTCTTGGGTGTTGGCCAGTTCCAACACATTTTTTTGAACCTTTTATGTGGCATTAAAGGCGCTACATATGTCTCCATAACCTTGAATGAAAAAGCATGTAATTAAAACAAAAAAAACATGAATTTATAGGGAAATTAAAGATACATGTAATACTTTTGTTTTTTATAATCCTAGCAAACTGTAAGACAACTAAGATGGAAACATCCAGATCTTCCATTCTGTCCTCAAAGGCTTTGACTGCAACCTCCCTAAATAGAGATACGTTGACACTTACTTCACTAAACATGTGATCATATGATTATGATGATGATGAACTAAAATAAAAGTAGACGTTAATCACTTGATTGATTAATGTTAAATCTAGAGAGTATGTTACTTGTGATTTGCAATTGTGAAATCCAATTTCTTCTTTATGTCAAAGTCTCTCCTTAGATCAACTAAGCTCCCAAATGCTTGTAAGGTAGCCCATCACATCTGGATGAATTTGTTGTCCAGGTTAGAATAAAATGTTTTGAATAAAAAACATGGTAGAAATGATTACTAACCAATCAGCTCTTCATTTATGGCTTTGCTGTTGGTGATGTCATTAACTTGGACAAAGTTGAATGAATGAAGAGGGATTTGGAAGTCATGTTTCTGAAAAAATGTGTTAGAGTGAAACATAATCTTTCAATAGTCTGAGCTTGTTTTGTAGTCAGCATTGTTGGCCAACACCTCAAAGTTCTCGAATAGGTACACCTCACCCTCTTTTAAATCCTCAATGTACCTATAGATCTGTCCCTTCTGGAAAATTGAACCCTCAATTCAATCACCCTATCTGCAAATAGTTAGATGAAATATGAGCAACATATAATTTTCACTTGGAATTGGTGATGTGATGACTACATTAGATACTTACTTGTTTGTCGACTAATATCATACTGACTTTCTAGACCTCAAATAGTGGGGCCTTCTTCTCCATTGTCCACTTCCTAAGGACCCTAACAATAATACTCCAGGCTTCCTTGTTATCATCAACATCCTTGAATAAAGCATAAGCAATGTTTACCATTGCTTGAGTTGATGTAACTTATTTCTTCAAGAATTTTCCTCTTATGTTGTATATGAGGATGGGAGGCTTATGCTGAGATATATAATTGTACATGTAAAAGTATTGAAGGTGAAGGAATTTTTAGAAAAAACAACTTTCAATGACATGCATAGACTGAATGGCTTTTATTTAATTAGGATTGGAATGTTAGCTATTATTCCCTATAATTATCATACGCTTTTATTATAATACCATAATTGCCAAACATTTTTATAACGGTTTGCCCAACAAATGATACAAAAAATAAAAAATATCCAAGCAAAAAGATATTAATGATCAAAGCACAAACTGGGAACATGGAGATGAAGAGATTTCTCAATTAATGTGATCCGTCCTAGTTTCCTTTGTGAGAATTAAAATAGCGTAAAATGTTCCTTTATTATTCCAAATACAACCTCTAGCTTTCTTCCTTCCAATTATTCCTTTTAAATCAATTTTGTTCACAGGATTGTATGCCGCAATTTAGTCCTGGTAGAGTGCAATTGTTGGAAATAACGTTGACCTGTATTGATTGAATTGTTTTAATTTACTTAGGATTAGAATGTTAAAGTTATTATTTCCTACAATTGTAGAAGATTACAGTCATTGTGTGAAATTTGAAAGGGTATGTCCAATTATTATTTGCCAATCATCATAAATTTATTTCAATGTAATTAGGTTATTTGAAATGATAGGCCCAATTATTATTTTCCAATCATCATAAATGTGTTTTAATTTATTAGGATTAGAATGTTAAAGTTATTTTTTTCTACAATCGTGGAAGATTAATGTCATTATTTGAAATTTGAAAGACTACATCCAATTGTTATTTGCCAATCATCATAAATGTATTTTAATGTAATTAGGATTGTGATTATTCGACCTGGATCAAGCGTAATTGGGTTATAAAGTGGGTCACACGAGATTTAGAGAGTAAAGTTGATTGATTGATTGCAATCATCTGACCCTCATCTTTTTTGCATCTCCTATTTGAGACCAATAATTCTTGGATTCCCAAGTTGCCTCTACGCATCCTTAAATTACATCAACATTGTCATATGCCTGCAAGGAAAAATTACTTCCTCCTTTAACACGTCTCATCAGCCATTCAAATTTTTTTCTAATCACTTCCTATTTAAAACTTTTATTTTATTAATTCCCCATCACCATATTTCCCCAACTTTAGCAGAATAATTTTCTTTATTTTTATATATACATAATTGATCTTTTTATAAAAAACATGTTTGGCTATGAATAAGCCAAACATTATGCAAATTAATTATACTACTTATCACTTTTAAACTACTCTAATTCTTATTATAAAACACCTCTAATCTTTTTAGTTGCCTAACAAGACATTTCTTTTTTTTTTTTTTTGGTGAGAGTGCAGGCACTTAAAGGGAACTAATTACGTATAGACAATGCATCCTTCATCGTGATATGGAAAATGGAATATGGAGGAACTGAGAAGCTGACAAACCTATTCCTCATAGGAAGGGTTTCCTTTACAAGTGCATTAGTTGCGTCGTTGGCCTAATGTCTACACCATGTAACATGAATCTGACAGTTTCTTTTCAATATAGTCTCAATCTCATCAAGCACCCCATGGCTCCTTCCATATGGTTCAATACGTTGCAGTTGGGTGTATAATAAAAACTTAAGAACTTTGAAAATCTTTTTGCATCTTAACGAAGCGGTAAGTATGAAGGTTTATAAATTAACAGTTAGATTAAATAATATATGCTGGAAATATAAGAGCTTAGGGAAGAGAATATGCAAACTGTTATTTATCCTGGTTTGGTCCAATCTGTGATGGGCTACGTTCAGTCCCCAGGCTCCTCCTGAGATTTTCAAATCCACTATCTTCTTGTTTAATCCAGGCACAAGAAAAGCCTTTACAATCACACAAGTTTAGCTGGGTACTTGTGAAACCTTTTATAAATCTCTTACTGAATTACTCCCCCTTACGGAAAGTCTTACGAGCAGAGGAATCCCGAAGATCTTCCTCTCCTGCTTACTCGTGCAAGTCTTACAAGTAGCAACATTCTCTCCTGCTTACACCCCTGTAAGTCTTATGAGCAGCAACGTTCTCTACTGCTTGCACCTCGTAAGTCTTACGAGCAGAATGTCTTACTGGCAATTCTCTCTATAGCTTTCCCCGTAAGGAAATCAACCCTCTCAAGGTCCCTCTACCTTGAGATCAACTCAAAAATATAGTTGAAAGTGTTTACAAACTCTCTCATAGAGTGGATATAATGCTCACTGAAGTACAATACAAATAACCACTCTCTCAATGATAAGTAATATAGAAACTGGAAAACAGAGAGTGTTTGGGTAGAAGCAGAGGATTCATATTTCTATCATTTTTCTCGTAGTTGCTCGCTTGTCTCAGTTTTTCATCGACTTTGAATGCTCTCTCATTTATAGCTGATAAAGATGATGACCGTTGTGAGCATTCGTCCGTTGGAGTCATTTTGACCATTGAGCATAGTTGAAAAACTAGCTACCATGAGATTTCTGTTGCAAAGCAGAGCGTCCCGTTGAGGAGCAGTATGTCTCATTATGAGCTGTACATCACGTTGTGGAGCGGGATGAATATGTTTGAGTTTCCAGATAATCTTTCATGGTGGGTCAATCTTTTGTCGTGGTAGGTAGCCGATACACAGTGTGTAATGATGCCGCTCACCACAATTAACTTTTTCATTTGAATATGTAATCTCAACGTTAAATTTCTTGTTTCACACTATAAAATACTTAATCATTAATATGATGAAGAGTGTAAACCCCCTCCGATAATCAGGCCGGGATTAGTATTTAATCACATTTAATAATCGAATGAGAAATCCGGAATAATTAAAAACTTTTTGCGGAAACTGTACAAATGGATCTCCATTCATTTCGTTCATTAAAACAAATGGCCTGTTTGGTCTGTTACACATACAATATTAGAGTATCAGCACAATTCCCGACGTTTACCCGGGATAATAACATTTAATCCAAAATATTGTTCAGGGCATCATCGCCCACCTCAGTATCCATACCGGGGATTACACAAAACTATAGTACTATGATCTATACAATATATTTACATTGATCCAAAATGATAACCAATTCAATATAAAACCAAAATATCTAACTAAGACTGCCGATGCGCAGCCCTAATCGCCCTTATCCACTTGCTTGCTTTTCGATCCACTTGCCCTGTCTAAAAATGTTATTTGGAAAGAATGAGATTCTAGAGAATCCCAGTAGCAACAGTTTATTTATATGATGCATATCTACAAAGCAAGTCACATATATCACAATGCAGTAATCAATATTCAAGACCGGGCTTTCGCCACGTTCCCTTCACTATATTCGAGGTCGAGCTTACGCCACGCCCCTTTACTTTATCAGTATTCAAGTCCGAGCTTCTGCCACGTCCCCTTCACTTTAACTGTATTCGAGTCCGGGCTTGCGCCACATCCCCTTCACTTTAACTGTATTCATGTCCGGGCTTTCGCCACGTCCCCTTCACTTTAACTGTATTCAATGACTAATGCAAACAAGCGATGCAATACACATGATATAGGATAAAGTGTCACTACATTTGTCTTTCCTTCCTTGAGCAGGCACAGGCCTTCTATGCTCCGGGTAGATATCAAATCCTAAAGTCATAATTAAGGATGAAATATTATTCTCTATTCCAATACTCAAATGACTCTTCAACACTTAGATTTGGTTATCAATAATAACCCTTAAGAAGCTATAAATGCCTCTAATAACACCCATAAAAGGTTGGGAAACAATAGGTTGAAGATCTCTTTTCAAAAACTCAAAGTACTGGAACACAGGGGTTGGCCGCGGCCAAAATATGGTCAGACGGTCACTGGCCACGACCAGCCACCCATGGGCCGCGGCCAGAATCAGGTTAGAAGGGTTTGGGCCGCGGCCAGCCACCTTGGGCCGCGGCCAAGAAATTCCCTGATTCTTGGCTGAATTTGAAAAATTCATAACTAATGCTAGAAAAATCGAAACGAGGTGATTCCAAAGCCAAATGAAAGGTATTTAAGTCATTGTTCTAGGACAAATATGGTTTATTACTTCAAATCATCAAAAAAATACAGAATCACCAAAAAATCAACACTACTCTAAAACAGAGTTCTGTTTTTGTCCCAAACTTTGGCAAAGTATAACTCTCAGTTAACAAAACGAAATGACATACATTTTATGCCCATTTTGAAGCTTGGGGTGTGTCCTTTAAGACTGGAAAGTTTCACAATTTTCTAAAATCATTTGATCATTAATAAAGCCAGTACAAACAAACTGCCCAGAATAGACTTTCATTGGCAGCATTTCCAATGTTCTACCAAAGTGTCCAATGGCTTCAAAATCAACAATCAAGCCTATTCCTTGCACTAAAACACTCAAGGAATCCAATCAAACCATTTAAACAACCTAATTTCCACTACATTAGTATGCTTTGGTCCATGGCCACATTAAACACTAACTTTCCAAACTTTCCAATCTCACTCATTTCTTTCCCAATCAATCCTATCTATCCATACACATTCCAAATATACCATTTCTATACCTTTAATCATGCCAAATGACCAATGACACTCATTTTCGAAAATGGCCAATAAATCCCAGAAATTCAAAGCTACCTCAAATGGCACAAAACTTAGATGGGTAGATAGGTTTCACTTACCTCTTTAACTTTCTCAAAGTGACTTTTCAATTCTCCAACTTTCACAATCTCTTGAAGTCACAAACTAACACCAATGAACACATTACAACCATCAAAATGAAGCTCTTCATTCAAGGATCAATATTAGAGAAGGAAGTTTGAGCATTTAAAGACATTTCCCTTACCTTTTTGCAAGCTTTTCCCCCTTATTTCTGCAACAATGGCGCCAAGAGAGAGGAGAAGAGAGAGAACGAGAGATATGAGAGTGAGGAGGAGTGAAGAAAGAGAGAAAATGATGATACACTACTCCCCCCATGCCTTTTCAGCGTCCAAGAGGGAAGAAGAAAGAGAAAATATATTTTACAAATGCCTTTGACTTTTCTCATCTCCTTCCCCACATGTGAGATTGCCATGTGTGCACTCCTCATTGGCTCTCACTCACTAATTCACCAATTAGCTTCTCTAATCCATCCATTAACCATTCAATCTCACTTCTCATTTTCCCATAGTTAGTAATTAATTTCCCATTAATCACCAACTTAAGGCCAATAATCCCATTCTATCAATTTTCCATCAATTATGACATATTAGATAATATTGTCACCAATACACATTAATTCAACTTTAATCCGATAATTATCCTCAATAATTATCATTAGGCCTTAATCGAAAATTGGGACGTTAGAATTCTCCCCCCGTTTAATAAATTTCGCCTCAAAATTTGATACTCCACTTAGGACATAAACTTTGGACACCTCTTCATGCCGGCTTCCGTTCCTCGATTTGCTTCTCTTTAAGGGTAATCCTTCAAAACCACTTATATCAACAATACGCTATAGGTCCGATTCACTCAAGAATCTCAATAGATCAATACTCCATGGTTCAAATTCTTTCTCTAATCACTTTATCATTTCTTGTACTCGGAGACACCCTCATGAGTGCGTGATCTTCGATTTCAATCCTTAGAGGTCTTCACCTCACTCGATTACTATAATACCAACTATACTCATTTATTACGGCTTTAAGCCTCTTCAACCATAGTCATTAAGTCACTTTACCCTTCTGGGGATCACTCAAAGTACCACAGATTCACTACGCATAACCAACTGTTAGAGCAAGCGTTTCACCCAAGAGGGGGGTGAATTGGGTGATACTAAAATTTCGTTGCAAATAAAAACTTGACGGTGAATATAAAGCAATAAAGAGTAAGGAGAAATATCACCGAAGTATACACCGAGAGTTATACTGGTTCGTCCACTACCACTTTAACCTACGTCCAGTCCTCAGAGCTTCTCAGAGATTTTCACTATAACTTCCAAGATTCAGTGGGTTCTTGGCACCTTAGTACAAACAAGTTCCTTCGCCTGGACACTCGCTCCCCCTTACAAGTTGTAATCCAATCCCAACTCAAGGTTCCACAACCTTAAGTTATCTCAATAACAATTATTGAGTTTGAACGAAATATCTCTCTCACAGAGTGAATAAGAATCACTGAAGCATAGAATTACAAATATGAGTAAAACAGAGTAGTGAGCTTGATAATGCGTTCATGTGTATGATCTTGTTCTTTCTCTATTTGGATGTTCCCATATATATATATAGGTGTGTTGGTAATGACTGTTGGAACATTTTCTTCTCGTCTGTTAGAGAGTATGCAGCCACTGTTAACTTTTCCAGTATTTGAAAAATATTCGTTTGCGGTAAGTGGCGGTAAGTAGTATTTGAACGTTGCTTTTGACTTTCCTTATTTGGTAAGATCTCTTCATTGTTTATCTGTGGATATGCTAAGAATACTAATACAATGAAAGGTTAATCATATAGGAAACAAATCAATGAATGTTGGAATGATTTCTAAATTTCTGGACTTGCATACTCGAGTAGTTACTTGAGTATTCATTTAAGTTTACTCGAGTACATACTCGAGTATCATCGGGAAAACTTTGATAAACTGCAAGTCAATAAGCAAACATAACATTACTCGGGTAGTGCATGAAGTGAACAATATTTCAAACCTTTAGAAATACCTGTTTACTCGGGTACTTACTCGAGTATGGCTCCCTTTTCTTCATAGGTTACTCGAGTAGCAACTCGAGTAAACCCTCAAATAAACTTTAGGTTACTCGATGCTTTACTCCAGTAATATTGGCAGGATTTCAAGGCCGAGAGCACTTCAAGTTTGATTACCTTGTTACTCGAGTCCTTACTCGAGTAAACATAAATTTTCTGTATAGCTTACTCGGTTAGTGACTTGAAGTTCTCTTCCAACTAACTCTGCATACTTGAGTAGTGACTTAAAGTTTTTCTTCTAAGTAATTCTGTATACTCGAGTAGTGACTTGAAGTGAAGGGTGAGAAAAACATTACATATTATTCGAGTAATACCTTCAGGTTTTGCTTACCACAGTGAGTTACTCGAGTAGCTCCTCGGGTAATATTGGCAGGGTTAAAAATGTCGAGAGCAACACATTTCTTAAAATAGAGTAACTCGAGTACATACTTGAGTATCATTGGCAGAGTTGAAAATGCCGTGAGTAACTAGAAGTATTTGACATGGTTACTCGAGTAACGTTGGCAGGCCGAGAGCAACTCCAAGTGAATTACCTGGTTACTCGAGTAGCTACTCGAGTAACATTGGCAGGCCGAGAGTAACTAGAAAACATTTACCTTATTACTCGAGTGCTTACTCGAGTAACGTTGGTAGGTTACTTGAAGGTTGACCTGGTTACTTCAAGTTTCTATCTCATTACTCGAGTAGCTACTCGAGTAACCCTTTAGAAAATTTGCCAACAATGAAGTTTCTCAGCTTTTTCTCTTGACCTTTCTTTATTACTCCAATGCTTACTTCAAGTGATCATTTTCCCTATTTTTACTTTGTTCAAACTTATTTGTTTATCAAATCTTTTTCATGCCATTCTTTGTTATCATCAAAACATGAGATCTAAAATTCTCCCCCTTTTTTATGATCACAAAACTTGGTGATTTTGAACAAGAATTTTGAAACTAAGTTCTCAAATAAACACTTTTTGAATTCAATGATAAATTTGAAAACCTTGTTAAGTTTAAATTCAAAGTGTTTTGGAAAAGGTTGAAAACATAACATATTCACCTTGCATACATAATAAACTTCATTAGTCCAACAATGTATCATAATTTAAAAACTTAAATGGACTTGAAATGAAATCATAACTTAAGTAAACTTGCATTAAACTTAAAATTATAATACAAGATGAAAAGTTATAAATTGAAAAGCTCCCTAAATCCCATGTACACCCATATACCAAAATGAAACTCAACCACAGAGAAACTCAACCATTCCACAAAATCACTCAAGCTCTTCTCCCCCTTTTTGTCTTCATCATTCAAGTGGAGGATTAGAAGGCTTGACTATGGAGATAGGCTTTACTGGAAGAACCAAAGAACCATCTGAACCAGAAGAATCAAAAGAACTAGAAGATTCTGGTTCAGGAAGATTAAATGGAGGGATATGGATGTCATCTCTGGGAGGAATAGGAGAAGGCTGGTAGATGATCATAGTTGTGGTCTTAACCTCTGGAGTATAATGATCAGAGGATGAGGGAGAGATTTCCTCTGTATGGGTAAAAGATGGAATAGGTATAGGAGAGGGTTCAGGCTGAGGTTTGGGTGGTGAATCCTCAATAATGATATGGATGGTCTCATTGGTTTCAGGGTTATCCACTGAGCATAGGATATCTTCGGGTCTTGGCTCAGGTGGACTAGAGACTGGAGGAATAAGTGCCTCAACCTCAGAGTGATGAAAGTCAGATGGGATGTTCTCTGGAGGTGGTGGTATATGCTCTGGGGATGGTATATGCTCTAGAGATGGTATATGCTCTGGAGATGAAGAAGTCTCATGTGTAGAAGATGATGGACCGGCAGAAGGTCTGGGACCCAAAGAATCCAATCATGCCAGAATCAACTTCAAGGTCTCACCCTGGGCACGTTGCTCAGCTAGCAATTCTTCGTGCCTCTTATCCATCCTCTCAACTAGCTCAGCCATCTTGTGATTCATGTTGGTTATCAGTTCAGCATTGGTGTTGGCAATATCCACATGGAATCCTCTGAGCATATTTTCCATGAAGTGCTGAAGTGTGGCATTTAAGAAAGAGGGTGATGATGTAGTGGCAGCTGGAGCTGAAGACTGAGTGTCATCCATTTTGCTAGTCTCAGTCTCAGTCTTCTTCTTCTTCTTAGATCCAGATTCCAGAAGACCCTTGAGAGGAATATCAATGTTGAGCTTGCCAATTTGATTTCTCCCAACCGGAGTCAATCTCTCAATATGCTCTTTGCTCTCCAGATACTATATCTTATTTTCCTTCAGAATGAGTGAAACAATCTGAGGATATGGCATAGGAGTGGTAGCTTTCCCATCTACTCTGTACCTCTTCATCTCAGAGAATATGTACTCCCCCAAATCTTTCTGTTCCTTCAGGAGTAAGGAAGCAAACCATCTATAGTCCCTATCAGAAAAGTGGGTATAATTGTTGGCCTTGTTCACAAGGGATCTAGAGTAGATATACCATAGAACCCTGTGATGATCACACATATCACTAGGTTTAAAATTCAAGGGGCTTACAAGCTCACCAGGTTTAAGAACAGAGAATATTTGGTTTGAATCAAGTTTGGAGTAAATGTCATCTGGTGGGTTCTCTATTCCTAACCACAGATTAATTCTAGAGGGTGAGATAAGTATCTTTTGGCCTCTAACAGTGGTAGTCATCTCTTCCTCTGCAGAATTTCTATTGGGTTCATCTAGAATCTCAAGATTGCAGTAAAAGTGTGTGACTACTTTGGTGCAAAAAGGAAGTCTAATAGCAAGCCAAGGCATAAATGGTTCTAGAAAGGGACTAAGATCATGCTTCAATACCTCCTGAAGTACTTTGAGGTCCACATAGTGAGTCTTACAGACTTTTCTCCTGGAGAATTGAGTGAGGTACTTCTGGGACTCCTCTAGTTTGTTGACATTAAACCCCTTTAGAGGTTTGGTGATCTCCTCTTCTGGCAGTTCTGATTTCTTTGAAGATTGCCCCTTCTCAAGCTGATCAAGAATGCCAGCCATTGCCTTAGCCACATTCACATCATATTTAGGCTTTTTAGGGGGTTTTGGTGTGAAAGAGGGAGTTGAGGAATCAGAAGGTAGAGGAAAGGGAGACTTGGCACTTTTGCCTCTCCCAGTAGAGGTGCTCTTCTTGGATTGAGCCCTTGTAACTACTGGCTCTTTGATAACAACACCTTTCTGTTTCGGTTGAGGTTGAGGTTTGGGTTGGACTTTGGCTTTGGATCTAGGAGTAAGTTTTCTTCTCTTTCTGCGAGGAGAAGAAAGAGGGTCAGTGAGTTGTGGAGATCCAGAAGAGTTTGTAGGAGTGAGGTTTTTGGTTCTAACCATTTTGAATCAAAGAAAGCTTGAAATTTTAGAAAAACAGAGGGAAAAGTTGAAATTTGATGGGTTTTGACGGAAATCAAGTAAGAAAGTGATTGTGAAAAGTTTTTCAGAGAGGACTGGGTGATTTACTCGAGGAGATTTTGTGGAAATGACCGAGTTTGCGACAGATAAAGACCTAGAACCCGACGTTACTCGAGGCCTTACTCGATTAAATATCATCTTTACTCGAGTCCATACTCGAGTGATCATACAGAAAATTTTCAAAATAATTTATTTAAATTGCGTACCTGGCATGAATAATATTGTAGTTATCCATGTATGTTCCCTCGATCATTTTGTAACCAATTTAGAGCAGATTTGAGTCATTTCTCATCAAATTAGTGATTTGACTTGCAGTTACTCGAGTCCTTACTTGAGTAAGCTTCAAGTTTACTCGACGCTCACCTCGGGTAACCTTTTATTTTCAGTTTGGATTGTTCAGTTCTCACCAATCAACCGTCTGATTCACATTCCAAGAAACTTGATACGTTACTTCCAGTTTTGGAAAACCATTACTTGAGTAGTTACTCGAGTAAAGTGCTCTTTTAATTCAAGTTGTTCCTCGGGTAATGCTTCACTGTCAGTCATTACTTGAAGTTGGTACTCCAGTAAAGGTGTCCTCTGATAACCTCTATTTTTATTTCTCAAAACAGAGTTTCAATCTTCCTGCAAAACAAGTTTCTACATACTCCGATGCTTAAATTAGTAATCATCAAAACATTATCAAATATCTTTATCTATCATTATAAGAGACTGAAATAACTTACAACTCATTGGAATTTACCATTCCCAATTCTCTTCTAATGTATAGAAATTGATCTTTTGCAAGGGGTTTCGTGAAGATATCAGCTAGTTGAAGATGAGTAGGGATGAATATCACTTTCACATCTTTCTTCTGGGCATAATCTCTGATGAAGTGATGTCTGACATCGATATGCTTGGTTCTAGAATGTTGAACTAGATTCTTTGCCAAGCTTATCGTACTGGTATTGTCACAATAGATTGGTATTTCTTTGAGATAAATACCAAGATCTTGTAGTTGTTGTTTTAACCATATCACTTGTGCACAACAACTTGAGACTGCAACGTATTCAGCTTCAGTTAACGAAAGAGACACTGTATTTTGTTTCTTACTGAACCATGTGACAAGAAATCCTCCAAGAAATTGTCCTTGTCCCCTGGTGCTCTTTCTGTCTGTTTTGTATCCTCCATGATCTGAATCTGAATAAGCAACTAGATATTCATTCCTTCCTTTGGGATACCACAGACCCAATTCTGGTGTGTCAGCAAGGTATCTAAAGATTCGTTTGACAGTTTCGGCATGTGATTCCTTTGGTGCTGATTGATATCTTGCACATATGCCAACACTAAATTGAATGTCTAGCTGGTCTGCTTGTCGTGAGATAGAGTAATGATCCAATCATTCCTCTGTATTTTGTGATGTTGTAGTCTTTCCCTTTGACATCAACATCAAGCAACGTAGTTGAGCTCATAGGTGTGTCCGTTCCATTTGCTTCATCCATTCCATACTTCTTCAACAATTCTTTCAAATACTTTGTTTGAGATATGAAGATTCCATTCTTTCTTTGTTTGATTTGCAAACCAAGAAAGAAATTCAATTCTCCCATCATTGACATCTCAAACTCTCCTTGCATTATCTCAAAAAATTCCTCACACAGAGATTCATTAGTAGCACCGAAAATAATGTCATCAACATATATTTGAACAATTAAAATATCATCACATTTTCATTTTATAAAAAGTATTGTATCAACTTTTCCCCGTACAAAACCTTGATCAATAAGAAATTTACTGAGCCTTTCGTACCATGCTCTAGGAGCTTATTTTAAACCATATAAAGCCTTTTTGAGTTTGAAAACATGGTCAGGTTTAGTTACATCCTCAAAACCTAGAGGTTGTTCTACATATACTTCTTCCATAATGTAGGCATTTAGAAATGCACTCTTTACATCCATTTGATAGAGTTTGAATCCTTTGATGCATGCAAAGGCTAATAGTACGCGTATAGCTTCCAATCTAGCCACTGGAGCATACGTTTCCTCATAATCAATCCCTTCTTCCTGATTATAGCCTTTGGCCACCAATCTTGCCTTGTTTCTGACAATAATTACGGATTCATCGAGTTTGTTCATGAATACCCATTTAGTACCAATGATCGGATGATCCTTGGGTCGGGGTACCATGTCCCAAACTTGATTTCTTTCAAATTGATTTAATTCTTCTTGTATTGCTATAACCCAATCATTATCTGATAGGGCTTCATCAATGTTAGAAGGTTCAATCTCAGAAATGAATGCAGAAAAACTTACTTCATTGAAAATTCTATTTCTAGTTTTAATCCCTTCATTCACATCCCCTATAACTTGATCTAAGGGATGACTTTTATTGTATTTCCAGGCTCTAGGATGTCCTAGTGTTTGTTCTTCTTCCTTGGTTTCATCAACCTCTGGAATAAGAGATTTAGAAATAGATTGACCATTTTCTTGATTTAAAACAACTTCTTGTTCTTCATCAATGGTTTTGTCAGAGGATTCAAATTCATCAAATATAATATGAATTGATTCTTCAACAACACATGTTCTTTTATTAAAAACTCTATATGCTTTACTTCGGTTAGAATATCCTAGGAAAATTCCTTCATCAGTTTTAGAATCAAATTTTCCTAAGTTATCTTTACCATTATTATGAATAAAACACTTACAACCGAAGATGTGTAGATGAGCAATGTTTGGCTTCCTTCCTTTGTACAGCTCGTATGGTGTCTTTCCAAGTTTTGTTCTAATATATGCTCTATTTGAAATATAGCATGCTGTACTCATAGCGTCAGTCCAGAACACATGAGACACGTTCTTTTCATTCAACATTGCTCTCGCCATTTCAGTGAGTACTCTATTCTTGCGTTCCACGACTCCATTTTATTGAGGCGTCCTTGGAGCAGAGAAATTGTGATCAATGCCATTAGTATCACAATACTCTTCAAAGGCTTGATTTTCAAATTCTCCACCATGATCAGTCCTAATACCTGCAATGGACATATCTTTCTCATTTTGCACTTTCTTGGCAAAAACAATAAATTCTTCAAAGGTTTCATCTTTTGATGATAGAAAAATAACCCATGTAAATCTGGAGAAATCATCAATAATGACCAATGAATATAAGTTGCCACCAAGACTCTTTACTCTTGCTGGGCCAACTAAATCCATATGCAATAATTGTAGTGGTCTATTTGTTGAAATCTCATTTTTCAATTTGAAAGATGATTTAGTTTGTTTACCCTTTTGACATGCGTCACAAATCAAGTCATTTTTTGAAATTTACTTTGGGTAATCCAAGAACTAAATCTCTTTTGAGTAGTTTGCCTAATTGATGCATATTGACATAAGCAAATCTCTTATGCCATAGCCAACTTTCATCGGCATTACTCAGAAAACAATTTTCAGATTCATTTCTACTAATATCTAAAGTATAACAATTACCTTCCCTTTTTGCTTTGAGCTTAGCCTTGATATTCTTCTTATCAAGTAGTAAGTCTTTCTTGTTGACAATCAGACATTCCTCTGAATCAAATATTATCCAGTTGTCTTTATCTACACTTTGACTTACGCTCAGCAAATTGTGACACAAGCCTTCAACATAATATACATCTTTAACTTGTATTCCTTTGTCATTTTTGATTTCACCAATTCCTGCTATCTTTCCGGATTGATTTCCTCCCAATTTTACCTTTCCACCTTCCTTAGGTTGCAATGTGGTAAAACTTTCGAAATCTTCGGTCATATGTCTAGAGCATTCACTGTCTATGTACCACTTGTTATTTTTGGATGCTTTAAGACATATCTGCAATCAAATGACTAAATCTTAGGTACCCACATCTTTTTGGGTCCTTTTGGGTTAGTACAAATAATTTTCTGAACATATGAGCCTTTAGGTACCCATTTGTAGGTTCCTATGTTTCCTTTCTTCTTATGAATGCATGAAGAGGTATAATGACCTTTGCTATTACAGTAATTACAAAATACAAAAGGATTCGATGTATACACAGAATGCTGGAAATAATTCAAATATGACTTACCTCCTGTTTCTTTCTACCTTTCCTTTTATCTGATTTTGGATCATATCCAATTCTAAATCGGTCATTTACAAATCGTTAAGCTTTTAAAATAACATTTAGCATCTCACTTCCTTGCATAAATTTTTCAAGAGTTTTTGTAAGATCAGTATTTTTCTTTTTCAAAGAAGAACAATTTTCACAATTCTTTTCTGAACTTTCTTTAAGTTCAATTTCAAGAGCTTTGTTTTTCTTTTTGAAAACAATTAATTCTTTAACTACTTTGATGAATTCAGAATGTAAAGCATTATATTCAGAGAGTAATTCATCATAGTTAGGATCAGAATCATTTACCTCTTCTTCTGTTTCTTCTTGAGCAATAAGACATATATTGGCTACTTCTTCCTCATCACTTTCTTCGTCAGAGGACCTATCACCCCATATAGCAGATACGAAGGCCTTCTTTTTGTTGAAGAATTTGCCTTTTCTCTTTTCTTTACTCTTTTGGTTCAGCTCTGGACATTCTGATTTGATATGTCCTGGTTTTCCACATTCGTAGCAAAGATATGATCTTTGCTGCTAGGTCCTCCTTTCTGAAAGTGTTTGAATCCTTAACCTTTCTTGTAAAAATTTCTAAATCGTTTTATGATTTGGCCTATTTCATCATCGTCAAATTCCTCATCCTCATCTTGATTCTCTTCTTTTGCTTTTAGTGCTAGACCTTTCTTTTTCTTGTCACCAATGCCATCTAGTTCCCGTTTGAACTTTAGTTTGCTTTAATATTCAGAAAGACTTCCAAATAGAGAAGCAACTGATCTCATTGATTCTTCTTTTGCTTCTTCTATCGCAGTAACTTTGGCCTCCTACTCTGTAGAAAGAATATTCAAAATCTTTCGTACTTGGGTATGCTGATCATAAACTTTCCCGAGTGCTGCAAGTTGATTAACAAGATGAGTATATCTAAGTTCAAATTCAGATATTGATTCACCTGATTTCATTCGAAGTAGATCAAATTCAGTGACCAAGGTGTTGATCCGATTCTCCTTTATTCCCGAAGTTCCTTCATGAGCTATTTCCAGAGCTTACCACATTTCCTTTGCTGTTGGAAGTGTGCAAATTCTGAAATATTCACTTTGACTCAGGGTACTTTGTAACATCAGAATTGCCTTGCTGCTAAGAGTGATAAGTTTCTTGTCATTATCATCATATTCCGCTGGCGTCTTTGGAATTTTCTAAGAATCTACAGTATAAGTTGATAGTTTCCAGTCTCAATTACATCCCATAGCCCATATTCAGTAGCCATCACGAATACTCTGAACTTTGCTTTCCAGAAAGAAAAGTGTTCGCCACTGAAACCTGGAGGTCTCGTGATAAATGCTCTATCGGGAAGAATTCCTTCACCCATGCTTGCCATTGGATTCTTCTTAGGTTGTTATACCTTAACAAGATGACCTACGCTCTGATACCAAATGCTAGAGCAAGCGTTTCACCCAAGAGGGGGGTGAATTGGGTGTTACTAAAATTTCATTGCAAATAAAAACTTGACAGTGAATATAAAGGAATAAAGAGTAAGGAGAAATATCACCGAAGTGTACACCGAGAGTTATACTGGTTCGGCCACAACCACTTTGACCTAGTCCAGTCCTCAGAGCTTCTCAGAGAGTTTCACTATAACTTCCAAGATTCAGTGGGTTCTTGGCACCTCAATACAAGCAAGTTCCTTCGCCTGGACACTCGCTCCCCCTTACAAATTGTAATCCAATCCTAACTCAAGGTTCCACAACCTTAAGTTATCTCAATAACAATTATTGAGTTTAAACGAAATATCTCTCTCACAGAGTGAATAAGAATAACTGAAGCATAGAATTACAAATATGAGTAAAACAGAGTAGTGAGCTTGATAAAGTGTTCATGTGTATGATCTTGTTCTTTCTCTATTTGGATGTTCCCATATATATATAGGTGTGTTGGTAATGATTGTTGGAATATTTTCTTCTCATCCGTTAGAGAGTGCGCAGCCACTGTTGACTTTTCCAGTATTTGAAAAATATCCGTTTGCGATAGGTGGTGGTAGGTAGTATTTGAACGTTGCTTTTGACTTTCCTTATTTGGTAAGATCTTGATAGAGCTCAATATTTATATCTTTTTATTAATTAATCTTAGGCTTTTGTGGAACTTAATTGAATATTTTGGGCATAATCAAGTGTTAATGTGAGACTTTAGTGAAAGAATAACTTTGGAATTGAAGTGGTTAAATTGTTATACTTTTAATTAATATTTGTTATTCCTATTATTCTTTATTTGTGAGCAAAAGATATTACCTTAATGAATATAATTTTGTAGGTGATGGCATGGCATAACTCACTTTTAACCTAGAGAATTGAAGAAGCAAAAGAAAAGGGGGACCATTATTTTGTGAAGAGGTGGCGACTGAATGAATTAAAAGGCAAGGGGATTACACCGAAATAGGAAGAGAGCAATTGAGAGCAAGAGAAAATCTGGACCGAGATTGATTATTGAAGGAAAAAGCAAGCATCGTTTTTGTTGACCATATTGGAGATGGGCTGAAATGAAAATAATAATGGATCAAATTGGAGAGGTGTGAAGAAAGCATAGCTGGACTGAAATGTGAAAAAGGAGAAAGAAGAGCTGACCCAAAAAGCTGCTGGACCAATTAATAGAAAGGAGTAAACAATTGAGAGACATGAGGTTTTTGGGCGGCTGTGCATAAGAGGAGAGGGGGGACCACGTGAATTAAAAGCAGCAGCGGCTGTGTGGTGAGGAATGAATAAAAAGTAGGGCTGTGCGTGAGAGGAGGTTAGCACACGATGGAATAAAATGGAGGGAGTGAGAGCAGCCGTCATGGTGAGGCGTGAGGATAGAAGAGAAAGGAGGAAAGGTCAAGATTGGCGGCTGTGAAGAAGAATAAAAAGAACACAGCACCGAAATGAAATAGAATGAAGGGAAGTGATTGCGCGGCTGGGTTTGGTGTGAAAAGGGTCTAGCAACGAATGAAAAGGGGAGCAGCAACTTGGAGAAAGGAATTGTTGTGAAGAAACAATAGGAGCTATTCGGTTTTTGTTCACCATGCCTATCATCCTCTCATTTCATCAAGCTTCATCCTCTTCTTCCATGAGTAGCTAAAGTGTTGGTGATTTCCTTGAGTTGGGTAATGGTTTGAGCTTCTAAACTTCAATGGAATTCCTTTAAGCTCTCTTTCCACCACATCAACCTTTCCATAGTTATTCTTTCCCATCACAACCCCTATATGGACCTCAACATGACTTTTGTTTCCCACCCAACAACTTAAATTTTGACCCCATCCCTTCACCACAAGGACCACCCTATGAACCATCTCCTTTACACCATCTACCCTCTTACTCACCATACCAACCCTCATTTCAATCTTCATTCCAATTATTTAACCTACCACTTTGTGAACCTTCCCCACCATCCTACCTTGAACCTCCACCTCCATTTCATGACCCACAACCTAGTGGATTGGATACCATTTTCTCACCTCATAACATGGATTCCCTAACAAGTGCCTTAACAAGAAAGTATGAGACACTCCAAGAGCAATACCTTCAATTACTCATGTATCAAGGACCAATTGATAGCTCTAAGGCGAGAGAAGAGAAATTGAAAGATATTGATGAATTCTTCAAGGCATACTATGATCACATGTTATGGGTAAAGACAGGAGGTGAAGTTGGAACCCCTTGGGCTCAAGACCTACAAAGGAGGAACAAGGAACCCAAAATCAAGAGCTTTATGCTACTTCACATGTGGAGAGTTCTCAAACTTCAATGATTCCATCAAATACATCCATCCAAGCACAAGAAGTGAAGCAAGTACAAAAGAGCAATGAAGAGTCTTTCTTACCATTTGGTAACAATCCTATCCTTATAAAAGTTGACTCTCCTACTACTTTGATTGATGAATTAATTCATGATTTGAGTGATAATGAGGTGGATGAGGAAATAATTGTTGAATTCCCTCTAATGCTTGAACATGTAATTGCTCAACCCATTGACTCTTGTAGTGGTAGCTTGGATGAGCCTATTCCTTGTAATGATTCTACTCCTTTACATGATACTTTGAGTGAAGATTTGGATGATAATGATGATGCTAGTGCTGAAATTACATGTTCTTGTGATGAAAATACAATGTGTATGGATTGCATTGATGAGAAATATCCTAAATTTGTTGAAATGCATAGAAGTAGAGATGACCATCCTTTAGAACTTAGTGATCTGCATGCCATGTATGATGTTGAGAATCAAACTTCTTTGTCTTTCTCTTCTTCTCCCTCTCTTACTTGTGAAAGTGACTTGATGCACTCCAATTCTATATTAGATTTTGCACTTTCCATTTCACACAAGAGTGAAGATAAAGATGTTAAATCACAATTGATCACTAGTCCTAAAGTCAATCTTTGTTTGCAAGAGTTAAATGTGCACATATTTTATGATGACATGCATGTACCCATTGTTTCAATTGTCAATGCTTTTGGTTTAGCAAGTAAGATTCACCTTGAATTGCTTGGACCTAGTTTTGTGCTTTGTGATGATCATACTTCTTTACTAGATGATGTCAAGCATATTCATGACTCATACTCCCAAATCTTATCATGTGATTTACCTCCTAATTTATTAGGATTTGATGTTGTTAGTGATTTTATTGACTTGGATTGTGCTATAGATGATAGAGTGGTGCTTGACTATGTCATTACCACTACTGAAATACAAATTGATTCTTTGATACCTAGTGTTGCTTGCTGTATGCCACTAGTTGATTTTATTGGTTGTGAGAAGCACTTATTATCGAATGCACCCGACTCTAGTCTTCTCACATTACATACACCATTATGTCATTTCATTGGTCCTAATGTTTTCCATGGATTTAAGTATTTTGATTCATGTGGCATCCTTGGAGTAGGTACTGCTGTTGTTTTGGTTAATTCTTTGCAGGCTAATTCTCTTGGTGGTTGCCTTTATTCCTATTATCTTTGGATTTGGGAACCTTTACTCCTACTTGGGCTTCAACTGTTGAGGAACAAAATATTGAGCTTCCTTTTGATTTTCCTATCTAGCTACAAGCCACCATGATTACATGGTAGTCTCTTTCCTTACCTTGTTCCTTGTTTTATTTGATGATATATGCTATTGAACAAGTGTGGGGGAGGGACTTCTCAGTAGTAAAAGGTAGTTTATTTGTTTTGCATTTTTCAATTGAATAAACTCCATTATGAATCATACCCTTGTGCTTAACCTTATCCTACACTACCCTTTTTCTCTTATCCTTATGCCTAATTTCTGAGAACTATTTCCACTTATGTCTTGTCCTCTCTCTCCTTGTGACGATGATGTGTTGTGCTTCAATCTTGAATTGGACTTCACAACATTCACTTCACCTAAGAGATAAGTGCATCTAGGTTCTTTGTTTTTGTGCATTACATTGAGGGCAATGTAAGGATTGAGTGTGGGGGAGTGTGTTTATTCTCATGAGAATTCACTGTGATATCATATGCCTCTGTCTCCTGCTTGTTTCCTCTGTTGTTTCTGGTCCAATTCACTGAGATTTTTGAAGCCTTTAGTCATGATCAAGTATCTTGATTACTCTTAGTTGGATTCATGGTTGAAACTTGCTTTGAATTAGTGAATTGCCATAAAATTCAAGTGTTTTAATGATGCATGGTTTAATTTTGATGATTTTGTTAGGAAACAAAAAGCCGAGTTGGAAGGTGTTTTGTGCCTAATTGTTCATTTCATTGTGTGATTCATCTACTTAGATTATTGCTCTCTAGAACTTGTTTTATTTCTTGCTTGAGGCTACATTTTGCAATGGTATGGATAGAGATGACATTGGCATTCATTTCATCACCCATTTACCCAAACACAAACCATTTACCATTTACCTTTGTGTAACCCCTTGAGCCCTTCACTTTCATTTCCATTTCATTATACAAATGCTATGTTTGCATCCTTTATCAAGCTCTTATTAGCACTATTGAAAAAAAAGTACTATTATATATTAGAAGAAAAAAAAAGAAGAAGAAAAAAATTGCCATGTGAATAGTTAAAAAAAAGAAAAAGAAAGAAAATAGAAAAGAAGAAAAAGAAGAGAAAAAGTGTGAATACAAAAAAAAATCAAAGAAAGAAATAAAGTCACAATAGTAAAATATGTGAATTAAGTTAGTTCTATAGTGCTAAGTGATCGTGCAAATTATTTGGTGCATGCATAGTGTTTGTTACATTTTCCATCATTTGGCCTATTCAACATTACAACCCTACAAAGTCCTTTGGATTTATTTATGCCATTGTTGCAAGTAGTGGAGAGCCTAGAAATTCTACAAGCCTATGGTAGAGTGTGGTCAAAGTGGATGTGAGTGAAAAACTACCCTATATGAGAGAAGAGTGTAAACACTTATCCTAGTTAAGGTTTCCAATTAAGCTCATTACAATTAAACTTTGCATTGCTTTAACTACTTCAATTTTTGGTATGTTTATTGAATTTGAATTGGAGGATACCTTGTTATTTCACTAAGTGTAATTCTTGAAGCTTGATCTTGCCTATCCTTTCAACTTTCATCCCTCTTTGCTTAGTGTTGAGTTTAATGTTTTGCTCAGGAGTGCAAAAGCTTAAGTGTGGGGGAATTGATAGAGCTCAGTATTTATATCTTTTTATTAATTAATCTTAGGCTTTTGTGGGACTTAATTGAATATTTTGGGCATAATCAAGTGTTAATGTGAGACTTTAGTGAAAGAATAACTTTGGAATTGAAGTGGTTAAATTGTTATACTTTTAATTAATATTTGTTATTCCTATTATTCTTTATTTGTGAGCAAAAGATATTACCTTAATGAATATAATTTTGTAGGTGATGACATGGCATAACTCACTTTTAACCTAGAGAATTGAAGAAGCAAAAGAAAAGGGGGACCATTATTTTGTGAAGAGGTGGCGGCTGAATGAATTAAAAGGCAAGGGGATTACACCGAAATAGGAAGAGAGCAATTGAGAGCAAGAGAAAATCTGGACCGAGATTGATTATTGAAGGAAAAAGCAAGCATCCGTTTTTGTTGACCATATTGGAGATGGGCTGAAATGAAAATAATAATGGATCAAATTGGAGAGGTGTGAAGAAAGCATAGCTGGACCGAAATGTGAAAAAGGAGAAAGAAGAGCTGACCCAAAAAGCTACTGGACCAATTAATAGAAAGGAGCAAACAATTGAGAGACATGAGGTTTTTGGGCGGCTGTGCATAAGAGGAGAGGGGGGACCACGTGAATTAAAAGCAGCAGCGGCTGTGTGGTGAGGAATGAATAAAAAGTAGGGCTGTGCGTGAGAGGAGGTTAGCACACGATGGAATAAAATGGAGGGAGTGAGAGCAGCCGTCATGGTGAGGCGTGAGGATAGAAGAGAAAGGAGGAAAGGTCAAGATTGGCGGCTGTGAAGAAGAATAAAAAGAACACAGCACCGAAATGAAATAGAATGAAGGGAAGTGATTGCGCGGCTGGGTTTGGTGTGAAAAGGGTCTAGCAACGAATGAAAAGGGGAGCAGCAACTTGGAGAAAGGAATTGCTGTGAAGAAACAATAGGAGCTATTCGGTTTTTGTTCACCATGCCTATCATCCTCTCATTTCATCAAGCTTCATCCTCTTCTTCCATGAGTAGCTAAAGTGTTGGTGATTTCCTTGAGTTGGGTAATGGTTTGAGCTTCTAAACTTCAATGGAATTCCTTTAAGCTCTCTTTTTAGTTCATGATTATGTAGCTTGGTTAAGTATGTAATTGTGATCTAGATTGTTATGCCAAGTGAATAAACTTGGTGTTTGAGCTAGGAGTTGATTAATTAAGCTTTGTATGATTCATATTATGAGTAGGTTGAATTGTTTATTCCAACTTGGTTAAGTGGATTTAAATGATTAAACTGAATATTTTGAATTGTTGTAATGGTAATTACAAGCTAGAATTGGAAGTTGATTATTCATCTCCTTGAGTCTGAATTATTTGGTGGTATTCATTTAATTGCTTCGGTAGAATGAATTAAATGATTATTGCAAGTATGGAGCTAGTGGTATCTTAGTTCCATCCTCTTGACTCATTATGGAATTCAAATTATTAGCAAGCAAGGAAGACTAAAACCTCAACTCAAGGGAATCCCATTTCATCATTATTCTAGTTTATTAACTTTACTTTGTTATTAGTGTTAAATTCAATTCCAATTGTTTCTTTGTTTTGAAAACCGAAAAAATACAAAAATATTGCTTTAGCTTAGTTTAGTTCATTAGTTTACAAATGCAATTTCTCAAAAATGATTTCTCACAACTTTAAGACTTTTTATCACTTTCCTACTTAGAAAATTGGAAATTAATCTCCTCACAAGAACGACCTAGGTTGAGCTACTATGCTACATTTTCTAACCTAGTTTTATTTTGTGAACTCACACGACAAGGGTTCATCAGATCTCTTCATTGTTTATCTGTGGATATGCTAAGAATACTAATACAATGAAAGATTAATCATATAGGAAACAAATCAATGAACGTTGGAATGATTTCTAAATTTCTGGACTTGCATACTCGAGTAGTTACTCGAGTATTCATTTAAGTTTACTCGAGTACATACTCGAGTATCATCTGGAAAACTTTCATAAACTGCAAGTCAATAAGCAAACATAACATTACTCGGGTAGTGCATGAAGTAAACAATATTTCAAACCTTTGGAAATACCTATTTACTCGGGTACTTACTCGAGTATGGCTCCCTTTTCTTTATAGGTTACTCGAGTAGCAACTCGAGTAAACCCTCAAATAAACTTTAGGTTACTCGATGCTTCAGTAATATTGGCAGGATTTCAAGGCCGAGAGCACTTCAAGTTTGATTACCCTGTTACTCGAGTCCTTACTCGAGTAAACATAAATTTTCTGCATAGCTTACTCGGGTAGTGACTTGAAGTTCTCTTCTAACTAACTCTGCATACTTGAGTAGTGACTTGAAGTGAAGGGTGAGAAAAACATTTCATGTTATTCGAGTAATACCTTCAGGTTTTGCTTACCACAGTGAGTTACTCGAGTAACTCCTCGAGTAACATTGGCAGGGTTGAAAATGCTGAGAGCAACACATTTCTTGAAACAGAGTAACTCGAGTATCATTAGCAGAGTTGAAAATGCTGAGAGTAACTGGATGTATTTGACATGGTTACTCAAGTAGCTACTCGAGTAACGTTGGTAGGCCGAGAGCAACTCCAAGTGAATTACCTGGTCACTTGAGTAGCTACTCGAGTAACGTTGGCAGGCCGAGAGCAACTAGAAAACATTTACCTTATTACTCAAGTGCTTACTCGAGTAACGTTGGCAGGTTACTTAAAGGTTGACCTGGTTACTTCAAGTTTCTGTCTCATTACTCGAGTAACTCGAGTAGCTACTCGAGTAACCCTTTAGAAAATTTGCCAACAATAAAGTTTCTCAGCTTTTTCTCTTGACCTTTCTTCATTACTCCAATGCTTACTTCAAGTGATGATTTTCCCTGTTTTTACTTTGTTCAAACTTATTTGTTTATCAAATCTTTTTCATGTCATTCTTTATTATCATCAAAGCATGAGATCTAACACCAACAGCTACCATTGTAATCGCATATCTTAGCTTTCACTATTTTCCACCATGCTTTCACTTACATTATATTCACTTTCCTAAATCGAAAATTGGGGCGTTACAAAGAGTTAGTCATGGGTATGTTGGATCATTAGTCAAAAGCTGAATTTCTGGCTTCTGGGACTCATCACGTTGAGTGACAATATCTGCCATAAATAACCTCCGATCTTGAAGATGCAATTCAAATGTTTAATCTCCTGTTTCTTACTTGAAATATAAGTTAGTTAACGTTTAGGAATAAATACAAGTGAAAACACAATGATTCAATAACATGTAACCATGTTTGAGTTGATTGCTATGAGGCTTTGTTTCGTTTCTGGATTCCACCAAGTTCTCACTCGAGTACATTTGATATTTTCACGTTCTAGCTTCCTCTTGGGCAAACACTTGCTGCTCTTCACTCGCACGGACTCGAGTGCAATTCTGGTCATCACTAGAGTGCAATCTCCAGTGCTCGAGTGCATCAATAGATTTGATAGCAATTTGCTCTCGGCCAAACACTTCTTGTCCAACACTTGCATGTGCTCGAGTGTGAAAGAGCCTAATGCTCAAGTATGGATCCTAGTGCTCGAGTGTTGTAAATTTCTCCACACTTCAGCCGCTTCTGGACAACACTCGCATGACATTTTTCAAGAGTGCATTTTTGCACTCGTGAGTGATGTGGGGCCACATTAGACAAAATTTATTTATTTAATTCTAATGATGTATCATAAGAAAGCTCTTGCCATATGCATTCCAATGCAAAAAGAATCAGCTCCAAACTCCTTGTATTCTGCAAGTTATGATCGAAAGAGTGTCTACTGTACTAGACTGCACAAGCGTCAACTTCCAGAAGGAATATCTCCTAGAATATAAGTTCAAATTAGTCAAATTACCTATCCATGGAAAGCCCTTTGAGTCTAGTTTTAAATGGCACTAGTCTTGTCTCTATCTAATGTGTGGTTAGTGAGTTATGTTCAAAATACCAAACCTATCTTGAAAAGTGAAGGTGATTTTAGTGTCATTTTCCAAGGATCATATCTCCTTCATTTGAGCTTCTTTCAATGTGATATTAGTACAAATTTTTTGTGTTGTGAGTCTTCTTTCATATGACACCAGTTTCGGGTCAATCCGATGTGTGGTTTGAGAGATATGGCCAAAATACTGGACCTCTATCAGGCTAAATGTAAAACCGAGCTGAACAGAGTAACCCAACACTCGAGTGTGTTCTTCCTTCACTCGAGTGCTACAGTGCCACACTTGCTACAGTGATTTTGCACTTCCTCTTTGCACCTCAAACACTACAGTGATTTGCATGCTACAGTGCCTCACTCGAGCACTATGGTGCCTCACTCGAGTGATTGCTACAGTACCGCCGCTATAATGCCAAATAGTGCCAACTGCTACAGTGCTAAACAGTGCCTCAAATTTTTGAAATCTCCAAAATTACTTCTAATAACTTGAATCTTGATATTCTCATAAGATCTTACAAGTTCTTCTTTCTTCCATATCTTTCTTCTTGATTTTCCTCTTGATAATAATTCTCCATAACTCAAGTAGGCAGCTTCTTGACTATCTTCAGTTTCTTTCTTCTTCTTCCTTTTGTTCATTCTTATCAATTCAATAACTTCTTTGTATATTTGATAATTTTGTCCTCTCATTCTTCCTCCATAATTCAACTTAATTAATCTATAAGATATTTCACATTAAACGAAGTAATTAGTCAAAGAAATACATTATATAAACTTTTTGCTCTTATCATTTCACATCTATATTTGACATCATCAAAACTAATCATATCTAACACAAGTTTCATCATAGAAGCCTTATTTTGAAGTCTTGCCTGGCGTAATCTCAGGCCCCCGACATCCTTCTTTGCACACACCTTATCTCAAGACACCAGATGCACCTTCTTTTTGGCCAAGTCCTCACCCCACAAGAATTTACAACATCTCTTGTCGATGTTAGAATACACCACCATAGGTAGTTGCGCAAATTGCATAGTATACGTCGGAAGAGTGGCAATAATCGATGACACCAAAGTGCTCCAAGCAGCCAAAGAAAAACTTTTTGCTTTTCAAGAAGCCAACCTTGCATAAATTTTGTCCGAAATAAATTAGAACGTGTTCCTAGTAACTTGCTTATTATTAATGGGCACACCAAGGTATTTCATGAGATCAGCAGTAGGTGTAAAGCCTAGGAAATTACTGATGTCAAGCCAGTGAGAAAGATGTACCTTATGTGAGAAAAAAATGAGTGATTACACGCCATTAACCCTTTCCCCAAAAGCCTCGCAAAAATCGTCAATACTTGCTTTAATTATACCAGCCTATGTAACCCCCTTCACAATCAAGGCTAAGATTAAGTTCGTAAAAACATAATTAAGTTTGAATTAGAAACCATGTATGATTTGGGACTTAATAAAAAGTGAACTTCCCAAAATCAGGGTTTTTAAAAACTTTTACAACACTTGTTCCATAATGGTCTCTTACTCACATTTCAAACATAAATGGCCTGTACGCATTGATTTCATTCATACATATCAAAGTATAAGGCAAATTCCTAACACACTTAGGTTCCATTGATTAATAAAGGATTTATACAAGGCATAACGCCCATAATCTCTTTCCCTTTTTCTTGGAGATTACACAAAACTATATCATACCACAAATATATACAATTGATTCCTAAGAATATATCTAAAAATTACAAGTATGATAACCAATAACCAAAAAGGAACCCCTAGCCTGGAGCTCTATCCACTCTTTGTCGCCCGCTTCCCTTTAGATCCTTCAGCCCTGTTTAAAAATTTGTTTTTGGGAGAGTGAGATTCTAAGGAATCCCCGTAATGTCAAATCACTCATAGTATGCACAATAACAAAGCATGAAAGCAAATCATCCCACAACACATAGCAACTACAATGGCAGTTACAGTGGCAAGGGCAGGTATGACTCATGTCACCCTTATGTTTGCTCACACTGAAGTACTCAAGCTGTATTGCACAATCACATGATCATATCACATATATCACCACAGCTGGGATCCATATAAAATATTTCACATACACACACAATCACACTGGCCGGATACTCAAACAGGAATCCACGATTCCACAACGCACCCCTGACAATTACAACCGTAGATACAACGACAGGGGTAGGTGTGATAACCATCACCCCTACAACTGCTTCTACTGAAGTGCTCACGTTATAATGCACTACAGGAGATAACACATTCACAATGATAAGTCATGCATACCAAGCATCATACGCAATATGAGAGAAAAGTCACTACCTTGGTCTTTCCAAGCGTGCTTTGGCACTGGTTTCTCTCAAGTAAGGTCAATGTTAAATCCTATAATTCACAATTAGGAACGAAGTCTTATACTCTTTTCCAATACTTAAATGATCTCATATCACTTAATTTGTTTATCATTTATGCTCTTTATGATGCTACTAATGCCTCTAACAAAAGCCCTAAAGGGTTGGAAGAACTGTCCTAAAGATCCTCTTTTAGAAGCACAAGTTGTAACCCCCTACCTAATTAATATTTGAATTACACAATTAAAATGAAATAGAGACCCTTTAGGGGATAATTAATAGTAACCCCCTGCCTAATTAATTATCAAAACTCAATTTCAATCCCATCTATCAGATGGAGTTTTCATAAATACCTTTCAAAATCATTGATAACCTGGTTTCACCTTTACATTCAGAATACAATTACTACACGAAGATAAATCACATTTATAACATATCAGAGTGCACAATATAATAATCCGGCAATCCCGGGTTCCATATATTAATCAAAGCCTTACAGGGCACATTCACCCATATTCAATTTCCCAAATAGGGGATTACCCAAACTATCTCGTATACATAATCAAATCCTCATCCACATATACACAACCAAATCCAAATACACATCCCAACAAACAATGATAACCAACCACCGAATCTTCAACCCAAAGGAAGTCCTTGCCGTCCCTAATTACTTGCTCTATCCTCGATCCACTACCCTGTCTGAAAGGTTAGTAGGGGAGGGTGAGATTCAAGAGAATCTCAGTAGGAAAACAATACCAATATGCATGTACGATAAATGTTTAATGCATGACATGCTTGCATCACATAACTCATGCTCACACAATGACAAATTTGTAAGCTTAATGCTTCAAACAACATACTGATGGCCATAGCATAAATTGAAACATAGCTTCAAATTACACATAATCATGCAAAGTAAAGACATACACCAACACACTAACACAAATATCAAATACATGCAGGAAAGGTATGTTCTCTACCTTTGTCTTCCACATATGCTCCATCACCGCTTACTCACGATCAGATGAATATCAAACCACGATCAGGGCAAACATAAACCCTATAACCAAAGCAAGGACATAGGGTTATTCTCTAGTCCAAAACCTTACTTTCATATCACTTAAACTTGGTTATCATTTAACACCTTTAGGTGGCTACTCAAAGCCCAAACATATGCCTAAAGGCTTGGGAAAACACTTGACCAAAGACCATCTTCGGAAGTCAAAATGTCATTTTTGGGGGTTGGCTGCAGCAAAAAACAAGTCAAAAATATTTAGGCCGCGGCCATGAATCCTTCTGGCCACGGCCAAGAAAATCTTGTTTCTTGGTTGAACTTCCAAAAATCATAACTAATTCTAGAAAAATTGAAATGAGATAATTCTAAAGCCAAATGAAAGCTATTTAAGTCCTCTTCATAGGAAAAATATGGACCTTTACCAGAAATCACCACAAAATTCCATAATTACACAAAACTCAACACTGCTCCAAAATAGAGTCCAGTTTCCATCCCAAACTTTGGATAGCCAGAACTCACAGCAGACAAAACGAAATAATACAAATTATATGTCCATTTTGAAGCTTGGGATGTAAACCTTAAGAATGGAAAGTTTCAGAATTTTTAGAAAACATTTGGTCATTCAAAACTTTCGTGCAAACGGACTGCCCAACACAAAGTTTCAGTTAACAAAATTTCTAGATTTTCACAATTGCTTCCAATGGTTCCCATTTCACATCAAACACCATTTCTACACAAATTTTCACAAGGAATCCATTGGAAACACCAAATCAACCAAATTCATATTACATTGACATGTTTCCACAACATGTCACACAATTCATCACACAAAACACACATTACACCACTTTCCATTTCACATTCTCAAATCACTTCCAATGACACCAAAACACACTATGGGATCAATTTAACCACAATTCACTATTCAAATCATCCAATTCAAAAATCACACAAAATCAAGGAAAATATCACAATTCTCAAAACTCCACCAAAAACCACAATCAATAGATCAAAAGGGAGAAAACACTCACCTCATCCTCTTTCCCAAACAAATTCCTTGATTCTTCATCTTCCCCAATTTCCACAAGTTCTAAAACACTTCCTTTCAAAAATCTAAAACCATAGAGATGAAGCTCTCATCAACATGATTAAGATTAGTGAAGAGGATTTAGCCATTAGAGGACAACAAACAAGCCAAATACTTACCTCTTACTTTCTCTTTCCTCCAAGGTTTGGACGAAAATGGAGGTTTTGGAGAGAGAGGGATGAGAAATGAGGATGATGATCTGATTTTGGCCAAAAGAGGCCCTTTGGACGTCTAAATAGAGAGGAGAGGAGAGAGGGAATATGTTAAAATTTTGACCAAGATCCAAGGATCCAAATTGTGCCAAGTGTCACACCCTTGCTCCATCTTCTTGAGCTCACATAGGCAAACACACACATGATTCCACCCTTTGATATCTTGCACAAATCAATCCTAACCATTGATATTGAAGTTACCGATGAGTTTTGTCTTCGGTAACCGATCAATTGGTAAGTAATTTTACCGTTTTGCCCCTGATTACGGCAATTCACACTGAATCACCACCAAACTCATCTTATCATTCCATATCACCACATTATGTGCCCTCCCTCTATTTTAAGTCAATTTAAAGGTTAATCCATAATTGAATTTAAATACAGGGTTTCGGCGCTGCTCACAACACATATGAATCACATTCGAATCCCAAATCACATCATATTCTCCCAAAGGGTTATTTATCACTAACCACAACCACTTTTGGAGTCATTAACACTTAATCAAAATTTAGGATCTTGCTAAACCGGGGCTCAATATTCTACTTATTTCAGGCTTATTCTCTAGCCTCAAGTCTCAAAGTTTGGGGTATTACACAAGCACTGGTTTTTCACTGCTGCACTCGAGTGAAGATGGCCTCACTCGAGTGATGATGCACTTTGCACTCGAGCACAAAGCTTAACACTTGAGTGATAGCCAAATGCTCACTCGAGTTCTAGGAAGTAAAGCACGGAAAGTGTTAACCCAAGAGCAATGGAAACTTTCAAGGTAGAGGAGCACTCGAGTGATAGCTTAATACTCACAAGTGCTAAGGTACACTCTTGAACTCGACAGCAAGTGATAACCTGAGAGAGAGTTCATGGTGTCAAATATACGTGCACTCGAGTGAGAAGAGGCTCACTCGAGTGAAAACCCACAACACTTGCAAGTGAGGTAACACTCTTGCCTTTCGCCTAGAAGTGCAACATGGAATCTGAAGGCAAAAAGGGGAAATTTACTACTACACTCGAGTGAACCCATCCTCACTCGAGTGATGTTCATCCCGCACTTGAGTGAACCCCATATCACTCGAGTGATGCTTATCAGAAACCAGCAAACACAGAAAAACTGACAGCACTTCCAGATTTTTACCTAAGTGATTCTAATGTACCCAAATACCAAACCAAAGCTACTCCCACACAAAAATGCACAAGGAATCACATGGAAACATCAAAATTACCAAATTCCTATTTCATTATCATGGTTTAGTTTGAAGCAACATTAAACACCAAAATCCCAAATTCACCAAACTCAACATTTCAATCCCAAATCCATTTCTATCTATTCAAAGACATACCAAAACACCCATTTCCATACCAAGAACATGCCAAACTACCAATGATCCTAATCCCACAAAAATAGGCCAAATATTCCAGAAATTCCAAAGTAAATCATTTGGCATATAATATAGATAGAATGGTTTGTTACACCTACCTCTTCAACTTTCCTAAAAGGAGTTCCTTGGTTCTCCAAACTCTAAAATCTCTTGAGAGCTCAAAAAATACCAAATGACAAATCTAAAACCATGAAATTGAAGCTCTCAACATAAGGAACAAGTTTATATAAGAGAGTTTTTCCATTAGAAGCCATTTAGAGGGTCAAAAGCTTACCTTTTGTCAAAAAACTCTTCCTCTCTCCTTAGACAGAAATGGTAGACGAATTTAGAGAGAGAAGGGAGGGATGAGAGCTTGATGAACAAGGAAAAATGATGATTTCCCACTCTCCCATGCTTGGTCATCCAAAAAGGAGGGAAAGAGGGAGAGAGAAAATCATTTTAAAATGCCAAATTGACTTTTCTTACACTCTCTTGCTTCATCTCCACATGCCACTTGTCAGAATTTCATTGGCTCTTATAAAGTAATTATCCAATTAATCACTTTAATCCTTCCATTAGCCATTTAATTACACTTCTCATTTTTCTCTTAGTTAGTAATTAATTCCTCCCTTAATCACTAACTTATGGCCAATAATTACATTCTTCCAATTTTTCCATCAATTATGGCATATTAATAAAAATTGCCACAAACACTTAATATTTCCAATTTAAATTCACAAATCATTCTCAATAATCATCATTAGCCCTTAATCAAAATTTGGGGCATTACAACCTGTTCTGACGTAGCCTCATAAAAATGTAACAAATCATCAGCAAACAAAAGTGGGAAATGGCCAAACCATTTTCTTTAACCTGAACAGCTTCCAGTTATCTATAGAAACTTCGCTTTGTATCAAATGAGCTAGTTTTGCCATGACAAGAACAAATAAGAAAGGTGAGAGAGGGTCGCCCTGACGTAAACCACACGTGGGAGAGAATCTTTCACCAGCCATTCCATTCCACAATACCTATATTTGTGGATTATATAGTAATAGATAAGGGAAATTACATTTTCTAGGATATTCAATTCCTTCAAGCATCTAACTACAAAGGACCACTTTACCCGGCCGTACGCCTTTTCCAAGTCTAATTTCATAGCCATAAACCCATTTCTTCCATTCTTCATTCTCATAGAATGGAAGATCTCTTGGGCCAAGATTATATTGTCTGACGTCTGACGCCTGACGACCTAGAACAAAACTACATTGGTTAGGGGAAATGACATGACATTATCTTATGAAAGCGATTAGTGAGAATTTTAGTCAAGACCTTATAAATCACGTTACAAAAGACTTATAGGCCTAAAATCATGAATGCTCTCAGGAAGGTCAACCTTGGGAATAAGAACAATATTAGTATTATTAATTCCTTGGATCTCGAATGGAAACATAAATAATCGTTGCACCATAGTTACCAAAGAGCTCCCCACTACATCCCATTGGCTTTGAAACAATAATGGATTAAGGCCATCCGGCCCTGGTGCCTTCAGGGGTCCCATAGCAAATAAAGCTTGTTTAATTTCAGTTACACTAAGCGTTCTACCAAAATCGGCTATAACCAAATCATCCAAACTAGGGAAATTTCCTCCAAGATCCACAGTATCAATTGTTAGAGCAAGCGTTTCACCAAAGAGGGGGTGAATTGGGTGATACTAAAATTTCGTTGCAAGTATAAAAACTTGACGGTGAATATAAAGCAATAAAGAGTAAGGAGAAATATCACCAAAGTGTACACCGAGAGTTATACTGGTTCGGCCACAACCACTTTGACCTACGTCCAGTCCTTAGAGCTTCTCTGAGAGTTTCACTATAACTTCCAAGATTCAGTGGGTTCTTGGCACCTCAGTACAAGCAAGTTCCTTCGCCTGGACACTCGCTCCCCCTTATAAGTTGTAATCCAATCCCAACTCAAAGTTCCACAACCTCAAGTTACCTCAATAACAAATATTATGTTTGAATGAAATATCTCTCTCACAGAGTGAATAAGAATCACTGAAGCATAGAATTACAAGTATAATGTAAAACAGAGTAATGAGCTTGATATTGTGTTCGTGTGTGTTTTTGTTGTTTCTCTGTTTGGATGTTCCCATATATATAGGTGTGTTGGTAATGACCGTTGGAACATTTTCTTCTCGTCCGTTAGAGTGTACGCAGCCACTGTTGACTTTTCCAGTATTTGAAAAATATCCGTTTGCGGTAGGTGGCGGTAGGTGACATTTAAACGTTGTATTTGACTTTCCTTATTTGGTAAGATCTCTTCATTGTTTATCTGTGGATATGCTAAGAATACTAATACAATGAAAGGTTAATCATATAGGAAACAAATCAATGAATGTTGGAATGAATTCTCAAAATCTAGACTTGCATACTCGAGTAGTTACTCGAGTATTCATTTAAGTTTACTCGAGTACATACTCGAGTATCATCAGGAAAACTTTGATAAACTGCAAGTCAATAAGCAAACATAACATTACTCAGGTAGTGCATGAAGTAAACAATATTTCAAACCTTTGGAAATACCTATTTACTCGGGTACTTACTCGAGTATGGCTCCCTTTTCTTCATAGGTTACTCGAGTAGCAACTCGAGTAAACCCTCAAATAAACTTTAGGTTACTCGATGCTTCACTCCAGTAATGTTGGCAGGATTTCAAGGCCGAGAGCATTTCAAGTTTGATTACCTTGTTACTCGAGTCCTTACTCAAGTAAACATAAATTTTCTGCATAGCTTACTCGGGTAGTGACTTGAAGTTCTCTTCCAACTAACTCTGCATACTTGAGTAGCGACTTGAAGTTTTTCTTCTAAGTAATTCTGCATACTCGAGTAGTGACTTGAAGTGAAGGGTGAGAAAACCATTTCATGTTATTCAAGTAATACCTTCAGGTTTTGCTTACCACAGTGAGTTACTCGAGTAGCTCCTCGAGTAACATTGGCAGGGTTGAAAATGCCGAGAGCAACATATTTCTTGAAACAAAGTAACTTGAGTACATACTCGAGTATCATTGGCAGGATTGAAAATGCCGAGAGTAACTTGAAGTCTTTGACATGGTTACTCGATTACTTACTCGAGTAACGTTGGCAGGCCGAGAGCAACTACCAATGATTTACCTGCTTACTCGAGTAGCTACTCGAGTAACATTAGCAGGCTGAGAGTAGTTTGGAGTCATTTACCTTCTTACTCTAGTACTTACTCGAGTAACGTTGGCAGGTTACTTGAAGGTTGACCTGGTTACTTCAAGTTTCTGTCCCATTACTCGAGTACGTACTCGAGTAACCCTTTAGAAAACTTGCCAATGATGAAGTTTCTCAGCTTTTTCCCTTGGTCTTTCTTCATTACTCCAATGCTTACTTCAAGTGATGATTTTACCCTGTTATTACTTTGTTCAAAACTTATTTGTTTATCAAATCTTTTTCATACCATTCTTTGTTATCATCAAAATATGAGATCTAACATCAATCCCACTGGAATCATCCTTAAAGAGGGATTTATAATAAAGGGCACCAATTTCCTTCATTTCATCTTGGTCATAGGTCCAAACACCGTTATCCCTTTTTAGAGCCTCAATCGTGTTACGAGGACGATGGCTATTTTCCATAAAATGAAAGAACTTGATGTTCTTATCACCGTCTAAATACCAGCTACAACGAGACCTTTGTGACCACATCACCTCCTCTTGAGCCAAGACTTGTTCTAGTTCCAACCATAATGTGTCCTTCTCAGCCTTTATGTTAGCATCATCTGACCAACGCATCCGTCTATTAATTCCTTTGAGATGACGGATTAACTGGGATTTCTTTTTATTCACATCTCCAAAAACTTCCTTATTCCATACCAAGACATTGCTGGTGAAAGCCACCACATTCTCATCTCAAGATCTTGAAGTTACCCAAGATTGCTTAACCACATCGTTGAACCCATCATGTACCACCCATGGAGCAAAAAAGGGAACCGTTTAGGTAGCTTATGTCTTAGTCGTATGCCATCTAAACAGAGTAGTAGGGGTGCATGATCAGATTTGAACCTTGGAAGATGTGTCACTGAAGCATGAGTAAAGGAACTATACCAACCAGCATTCACCACAGCCCGGTCTAGCCTGCTATAACTACCTCCTCTACTCCAAGTATACTTCGGGCCAGAGAACTCCATATCAACCATCCCAAGTTTTGAAACGTTCCTTGGTTAATGAGTTTTCAAATTCTATCCTATTTGAACCACGTAAGAGCTCTAACCCTTCTAAGGGCCAGACTCCAAATAGGCTTAAGCCACCAGCTAATGTGCCTAAGTCTAGGCCGATTCATTACCCAATGGAATTTTATTTATCCATGAAAGAGAAAGTGGGCTTGAAGAATGACTTAATCATGGGCTCTAAAGGGAAGCCATCATCTGATTTATATTAGACTACAGTGGGAGGCTCTATCACACAAACCTGCAATGTCAATGTTCAACCTTATATACACACGCCATCTCGAACCTCGTTGAACAGTGATCACAACCCAATTGACCCAAGTTTGACATTTGATCCTCGTTTTCACGTGCGTCAGAACCCTCTCGCAGGTGATACGGACGAAGCCATGCATACTGTGCTATCAGACGAGCTTCAGGGCAAGTATTAACCTTGCCATCACGCGTGGTTCTATATACTCTGAGTTTTTTTTAATGTTGAAGATGCTTACTTGGAACTCCTAAGGTACTGGGAATAAGGGGTTTGTTCAATTAATGACAGATATGAAGCGAAGATATAACCTAAGTTTTTTGGCATTACTTGAACCTCGTCAGATAGGTGAGAAAGCAGAACGTCTTAAGCAACGTTTGGGTTTTAATTGCTTTAAAGTAGTGGAAGTGGATGGTTACAGTGGAGGTATCTGGTGTTTTTGGTCCAATATGATTGGGTTTAAGGTCTTGCAGCAATTCGACCAGGTCTTGCAGAAATTCGACCAAGTCTTGCATGGGGTTTTTAATGAGGGCACAACACATGAATGGCACTTCTTTGTGGTGTATGGGCATCCAGATTTTAAGAAGAGATGTGCTCTTTGGTCTCAACTTGCTTGTGTAACCTAAGATGGTTTACAGCAATGGTGCATGTGTGGTGATTTTAATGCTACTTTAAGGGAGGACGAGCGTATCTCATCGGACAAGGCAGAATCCCTACTAATAAATCCAACATGACATTTCTAATCATCTCATCAAAAACTAAAGATATGTGGTTAAGTCATTAATTTTATCTAAAAGGAAAAATTAGAACCAAGAACATAAAAGAGATAGCATTTTTTATAAATGATTTTAAAAGTTGTGATTATTTAAAGGGACCAAATATTCAAATATAAACATAAAAATAATAATTAGATCGCCCCTATTTAAGAAATTGGAAAAAAAAATATTATTTTGTGCTTATCAGATACTCCGATCCTTGTCTGTGTGTGCTAGGGGGGGGGAACTCCTCTCGCTGTCGGCCGTTTTCTGTTCAAGTGAGCTTCCCTTTGTCGGTCTGTCTTCTCCTCCTCAACTGAACTTTAAGACAAAAAATCTAACCTTGGAACCGGAGTTTCAACAGAAGACTGCAACTTGGAATCCTTTCGTAAAAGTGACGATGACAAATGACAGATAGGTTATAACTTGAAATGCTAAATTGCAATCAGAAATATAAAATTAACTATGACTTTACTAGATTAGATAAAGGCCTATGGAGTGCATATCCTTCTATTTATGCCTTAATTTGGAAATAGTAAACCTAAATATCCTCTTTTTTAACAGAGACCCCAGTTGGGCGACAAATGAGAAGGCAAGGGTTGGGGGATCTAGGGAGGTATGATAGAAAATAGTTTTTTATTTTTTGCAATTTTTTAAAAAAGGACAATTTAGTATTTCTAGGTTTATATTTAGATACTTGATCCTTTAAAATAATTACTCCCTTCTGTCATATTTATAAGAACCCGATAATTAAATTACGAAACTTAAGAAAGTGGTTAAAATTATATTAAAAAAATAAGTGTGCTTGAAATAAACATTTTTTTTAAGTATATCCTTATTTATAAAGGGTAAGTAAGAGAGAGAAATAGAGTAAATATAGGTATCATTAACCTTTTAATTAATGCAATTGATATAATTAATGATGGGCAAAATTGGAAAAAACTCATTAAATATTTATATAATTCTTTTCAGACCCTTAAAAAAAGAATCAAGGCAATTTAAATTTTGAACTTTTATAAAAAGAACTAGAGATAGTTCAATTTTTAAGATCCTTTCTAATAAATATATTTCATCCAAGTATTTGGCTCTAATTTTTGCATAAAATTTTTTTAAAATGTACCCTTGTTTAATATTATAAACTATAATTAAGGTGTAAAAATACCCATAAGCTTTTATCGAAAGTGTGTCCAATCCTATATATATTTTTTGAATGTGCAAAAGTACTTATAAATTTAAAAAAATAAGAGCAAAAATATCCGTACCATTCATCACTGTTACTGTGACTGATTGTTGACTGAAATATCTGGTCGTCAAGCCGATGTGTCTTTAATAATTGGGAAAATACCATTTAGGTCCCAAGGTAGAGAATTAATCCCAAAAAAGTCCCTTTGCAAATTCCAATGTCAGAAAAGTCCCTAGGGACTTTTCTGACAGCATTTCCCTTTGAGCAATTACTAAAATAGCCCTCACTTGTATTTACAACCTCATAAGCGGCGTTTACAACTTGGGAGAAAGAAAATCTAAATGGTTTATGTTACAACACTTGTTGCTACGTTTACAACACCTTTAGCTCTTTTTACAATTTTTTAAGCTACATTTACAACCACTCCCACAAGGGCAGTAACTTGTGCAACAAGCCAACACTTAGGCTCAACTTTCTTCTATCATCGTTTACAATATGGTCTGCTATATTTACAACATCTTCAGTTATATTAACAACTTCATAAGCGGCGTTTACAACTTGCAAAGTGTTGGCTTGTTGCACAAGTTACTGCCCTGGTGGGAGTGGTTGTAAATGTAGCTTAAAAACTTGTAAAAAGAGCTAAAAGTGTTGTAAACATAACAACAAGTGTTGTAACATAAACCATTTAGATTTTCTTTCTCCCAAGTTGTAAATGCCGCTTATGAAGTTGTTAATATAACTGAAGATGTTGTAAATATAGCATACCATATTGTAAACGATGATAGAAGAAAGTTGAGCCTAAGTGTTGGCTTGTTGCACAAGTTACTGCCCTTGTGGGAGTGGTTGTAAATGTAGCTTAAAAAATTGTAAAAAGAGCTAAAGGTGTTGTAAACGTAGCAACAAGTGTTGTAACATAAACCATTTAGATTTTCTTTCTCCCAAGTTGTAAACGCCGCTTATGAGGTTGTAAATACAAGTGGAGGCTATTTTAGTAATTGCTCAAAGGGAAATGCTGTCAGAAAAGTCCCTAGGGACTTTTCTGACATTGGAATTTGCAAAGGGACTTTTTTGGGATTAATTCTGTACCTTGGGACTTAACTGGTATTTTCCCTTAATAATTCCTCAGCTGGCAATGAAGTTGGAAAAAATCAAAAAATATCATGTATGCCTACTAATATTATATATTAATTTATTATTGAAAAAACCCGTTTGCAGATCTGGAACTCCGTGCTCTCATTCTCTACTCCCTCGCGCCACAACCTCTCCCTCTTCCTCTTGGAACTCATTCTCAGCCACCATCTCGCCGCCGCATCCCCACGCGCACCTCGTCTCCTTCCTCGATCTCTTCCACAAAGCTCGTCTTTTCAAAGGCTTTCGATACCCTACTTCTGATTTTGTTGAAATGTTAGATTCAATCGAAGAAGAGAAGGACGGAAGCGACGTTTTCATTGGAGGCGGTGAGATTGAGGGCGTGGTAGAGAGCCTTTGAAAACACGAGCATCAATATGAGTAATAGGGGATTGTATTTGCTTTGGCCTTTCCATCCGTCAAAACACTTCATTGAACTTAGTGAAAAAACTCAGCGGCGTTGGTTTTCAATTCAAGAGTGAAAATTTTCAATTTGTTTTTGGCCTTGATTTTGGTGAAATCTTTGCAAAAAACGGTTTACTACCAATTTTTATGGGTCGCCGTCTGAACCACCGGAGCCGGAAAGACGCCGCATTAAGCTGCAATTGTAGGTTACGGCAGGTCCGTAGGGACATATAGGTCGGGTCAAGGGATCCGGTTCCTGGCCCAATCAATCTCTTCCTCCTACTTCGATAGACTTGAGATGTTTGTCATTAACTAAGTTTGATGAGTAATAAAGTTATACAGATTTGGCCAAAAAATAAAAATAAAAAAAATATGCCAAAAGGAAAAAAGAACACTGGTGACATACTGATATTGGAGTGGATGAGTAATGAAAAAGATGAACACGAGTGTAATTAGAAGTTGTCATCGAAGAACAATTTACCCTTAAAGTTTTTTTATGGGCAATTTTACACTGGAAATGTAAAGAGGGAGTAAGTTTGTTTTTACCGTTATCTCAGTTAATATTGACCGTTAATTGACCAAATAAGCTAAACAGATAATGCTTAAGTCATTTTTGTTAATGTGTTAATTTGCTCGAGAAGTTTTAAATATAACTTTAAAAAAAATGAAGTTGATGACACATAGATTTTCGGGACAAATTTGCATTTTAACAAAAAGGAAGTGAATAACATGTGAACTTCTAACTTAATATATTTGGTTTACTAATAATCAAAATTAACTCGGATAATAGTCACGGCAAAATTGCTTCTTTTTTACAATTTTGAGACAAAATTGCCCCCGAAAAACTTCTTAGGCAAAATTACTTCTCGGTGATAGCTTTCGACGTAAAATTGCCCCTTAACCCTTCTCTTTTATCACTTATTTATTTATTTATTTATTCTGTTTTTCACCCTTTTTTTTTTTATAGAAAAGGGTGTTTTTAAAAAATGAGTTGACTTTTTCCAATCAAAACGAAAATGAGTTGCTTTTTAGGGTTAATATAATATTTTACTCCCTTAAATTTACCCTTATTTTGGTTTTACCCCTCATGTTTCAAATTGTATGTTTTTGTCTCTCAAGTTTCATTTCATTTAAAATCTTAGTTCATATAATTCAATAAAGACTTGAATCATTTTGCCCCTATAAGAACCAAAATCAATAATTTAAAACTTAAGGGTTCAAAATCAAAATAAAAACAAATTTAAGGGATTAAAGATAATATGATTTTTTTTTTTTTGGTGCATTAGTACTACCAAGGTATTAAAATTCGGACCGGGCATTGAACCGGTTAGGATAATGGGTTAAAAGTGAGTAGGTCAAACCGGGGTTAAATCGCAGCTAAACCGAGATAAAACCGGTGAAAAACTGAAAATTTTAAATTTATAGTATGAAATTCTAAAGGAAAAATTAAAAATTTTTTTTTTTTAAAAAAATATGAACCCGGACGGACCGGGAACCGGACCGGTTTACCAACCGATTCGCCGGTTTTTAGGCCGGACCGGCCGGTCCGGTCCGAGCTCAATAACCTGAGTACTACTAATTAGTGTGCTGAAGAGATGGATTCCCGAACTCTCTAGAAAGGAACAATCGCCTTTGAAAAAGGGTTCAAGCCTTGTTCCCTCATCGCTGCCTCGGATTCCATACTTCCATCTAACGCCCTCACTTCTCTTCTTGCTCTAGCTTATTGTTATCCATGGCGTCCTCCTTCCTCACTCTCCCAAAACCTTTTCTCTGCCCGCCTAAGGCCACCGCCTCTTCCTCTGACCGCAGACTTGGAGGTACTTGTAGCTCTATCTCACTTCCATTTCCGCTCTTCAAATTCTTCACCTTCCTAATTCCATTTGTTCTTTTTCTTCTTCGTCTTCTTCTTTAATTATGAAGGTTTACGGAAGAACTCGTTGAGGGTTGAGGCAGTTGTGAAGAAATTGGAGCCCATCAAGGTTTTTATGTAATTTTTGGTTATTTTGCTTGTTGTGTGTTTACACCTGTAACGTTTCTATTCGTAATTAATGTTTGAATGTCGATTTGCTTTTGAATGTGCATTATGGTTGTGGGTTTCAGGTGGTTCCTCAGGCTGACAGAGTTCTTGTTCGTCTGGATGAGCTTGAACAAGTATGACATAGACTTCTCTAAATATTTGATATATGCCTTTGATGCCGTCATGGTTGATTGCTTGGTCGTTTCAATTGATAGTTTGATGTGCAAGTTACAAGCACAAGTTGTAGAAACTGCTCATAAAGATGTAATGCTGAAGTCCGAATATTTGAGCGGTGCTTAATTTAATGTTTTTTTTCCCATGTAGCTTGCGTTCAACCTGTTATATTTGTCTTGAAGGTAAACCTGACGTGCTTGTTGTAATATATAAGATTTTGGATGGGATTGATCACTTAACCAAAGGAATGTGGGAGTTTACAGATTTCACTTTCTAAGTTCATATAGCTATACACAAATGCAGTTATCATATGTTTCTTTTGTTTGTATGATCTTATCATTGGAGCAGTGCAATTGATTCTGCCTTTCGCCACTCTCTTTTATACTAATTTAATGATATTATGATTATTTATTCCCATCCTCTTGCCAAGCTTGTCCTTTCAAGTATTGCACAGTGATAAAGGGTCTGTTTTTATTTTTTCCTTTGAAAAAATTTGACGCTGATGAAGAGTTCCTTGTGTAGATAGAGTTTTGTTCCTGGGGTTTTGCTTTGCATTAGTGATCCCCCCCCTTGTATGTACATCTTAGTATACAACTAGCCTATTAATGTTCACATTTGATTATAGATGTAATTGCAAATATTCTAGGTTTGAATAGTTCAGCTGAATTATGAAATGTATTATAATTTAACCGTGTCATGATAGAATTAGGTTATACATTTTGCAGCCAAATTAGAAACTTTTGATTTTACATTTGAGATCTTAAGCTAAAATAATATTCAGAATTATGATAGAATAATTATAGTTCTTGCGCATTAGTTTCGTTATGCATCTGCTTGAACTAAAGTTGTATCCAATAGGACATGTCATGATGTCTATTGTCTAGATTATTGTGACTAACACTAATACTTGTGAATGAATTGTTAGGTCATCTTTTGTATCATTAGCTGGCTTTCATATCTATCCCATTATTGGTGTGGCTTAGTTTTCACATGACTTTTGTTTTTCCCATTTGACATATTCAAAACCATTTCCATGTTCTGTACCTAATTCATGATTGTACTTTGGTGCAGAAAACTGCTGGTGGAATTTTGTTGCCAAAGTCAGCTGTTAAGTTTGAGCGATATCTAATGGGAGAAGTAAGCAGACTTGGGATCCCATGGTTTTCTAGGCACCAAAAAGTTCTCTTTGATAAATTTGTTTCAATGGTCTACATAATTTCCTAATTTTCTTCATCTATTTTCAGATTCTTTCTGTTGGTGCAAATGTTCAAGAAATAGAGCCTGGCAAGAAGGTTAGCTTTTCATTATTATGAACCAATCTTATTATTCATGCAATACAATAGTTATCACTTTATTGGTCCATCCATTTAGTTATTTGTTGGATTAAATTTTAATAATGTGATACAGTTGCATACCAGTGGCTTCTTAAGCTACTTCCCCATGTTGTGATGGGTGGATTGTTGAATGTAGCATTTTTCTTTTGGATTGAGGTTAATTATGGTTCTAAGAGAAACTGTTGTCTCATATGAATCAACTGAATTGGCTTCCCGTTTTGATTTAAAAAAAAGATTCCACGAGAAGGAGGAGGTCTAAGTAGAATGGCTAAGTGATGTGAAACGGGTTGGGAATAGGGGAGGAGAGAGAAGGAAGAGGAGGAGGAAGCCGAGAAATAGAAAATTCAATATTCAATACTCAAGTTTGGTCCTCAATTGAGAACCCTAGCTCTATTTATAGAGTTTAAAATAATAAATAATAGTTTAAATTCAAATTGCAATCTAAATCCTAATTTGAAATTCAACAAATAATAAGAAATCCTAATGTGAAATTCAAAAGATAATAAACCACTAAGAGAATAATCTAGATATCCCGATTTGTTCAGAAAACCTAGAAACCCTAATTGAAAACCCTAAATAATCTAAGTAGATATGATTTCATCACTAAGTTTTTGGAATTACTCCTAGCAATTTGAGAGGCTAGGCTCTCCACATGTACTCACTGGTTGCATGCCTCCTTCTGCCCCTAAACCCCACAATGCATGCCTTGCCTTCTCACTCTCACACCTAGCAGATCCTGTGTGAGTTAGCCTTGTCCTATCGGTTATCAATTATTGCATATTTTTAGATTTTGTCCTCAGAATTGGGGAGGAATTTTGTTATCTTTTGATCATCTTGGGTAGGAGTATGATTTTTGATGTGGCTAATGAATATTCTTTTGCAGGTTTTATTCTCAGACATAAATGCTTATGAGGTGAGTGGCATAGCTCACTTGTCTTTCACTTATACTTTATTGGATGAAGCTGATGATCTTCTAAGCCATAAAGCTGTTATTGGCTTTAACTTATATTTAAATTATTTGATAAAGCTGATTATTATCTAAGCTGTAAAGCTGCTTGGTAAGATGGCTTTTTAATGGCTTGGCTAAAAAATATTTACAAGATGTCATAAACAACAAGGGGACGTATAATTAAGTTACCATTGGTGCTCCTTAAAGTCACAATTTCATCCTCCCGATTTCATGAGATATATATAAACATATTTTTAAATTTACTACTGATGAAAGCACTTCTCTAACTTTTGAAAGACTAGATTAGAAAGGACAAGTGGTAATATTATGAAGCACCTATGGTAATTTATTTTTATACTTCTCTCGTCAGGATTTTTGAGATCCTTGACTGTCGTAAATATAAATTATGGAACCTTGAAGTATCATTTTCCCTTTATTCCCCCTTACTGACCTTTGTTTGGATATACCTTAGGGAATTAATTAGCAACTAATGTTGCTGAATTTTTTAATAAACTATCCGTTTGAGGTCTTTGGCATGGCATTAATATATATGATATATTCATAGTGAGTTGTGATATTCAAAAACCATAAAATGTGCGTTTCATTTATAAAAAGTTAAGCAATCCAAGAGAAAAGTGGTTTCCAACCCATGCCTAATTTCTCAAGTGACCACCACATATTTGGTGAAATAATCAAAAGGCTTCCAGACTATAGGTCTTGTTTTAGCCTTAAATTTCTAGCATTATTAGGGCATTTTCTTTTTCAAGATCCTAGTTTGTTCAGCAGTGTTTTCTCTTTAAATGAATGTTGCGGCATGATAACTAGATAAAGAACCCTACCTAGCAACTTGGTATGACCTTATGGTGGAAGCTCTTGGGGGTCATCTAGAGGTCTTTGGTTCATGCTGCACTTGCTACATTAACACCCGAGAATATACTACCTCTTGTCTTAAATACAAGACCCAGTTGATTTTTTTGAAAAATTAAGGAAGTTAAATAAGTTATTTATTCATATCATATATTGTGTATCATTATATTGCATGTACATCTAGAGGTCTTTGGTTCATGCTGCACTTGCTGCATTAACACCCGAGTATATACCACCTCCGGTCATAAATTCAAGACCCAGTTGACTTTTTTGAGAGATTAAGGAAGTTAAATAAGTTACTTATTCATATCATATGTTGTATATCATAATATTATATATCAGTTTATAAATCAGATAAATTAGTTTGTAGGAAAACGATGAGTATAAACGCTTTAAAATAACTTATTTAATTTAATCTCCCTAAAAAAATCAACTAGGTCTTATATTAAGGACCGAAGGGAAAGTGTGTGTATAGAGAGAGAGAGAGAGAGAGAGAGAGCTGTACAACCAACTTTCTTGCTCTCTATCTTGTTCTTTTTTCCTTTTTCTTTATCCTTTTTATATTTGATAGGCATTTTATGAATTTCTAATTCAGGAAGGTCCAAATTCTAGTTATAACATCTCTTGCAGTGTTAATATCCTGGCTTCTCCTATTATTGTTTATTAATTATTGTTAATACTTGAGGTTTAATAATGTCAGGTGGATTTGGGGACTGATGCGAAACACTGCTTCTGTAAAGAAAGCGATTTACTGGCTGTGGTTGAGTAGAGTTTGGCCATTGATTCTAGAGAAGAAAGAACACTTTCTGGTTTTTAGGGAACTTAATTTATTCTTGCTTTGTGAAATCTGTAAACTCACCTGAAATTTTGTCATGTTTTGTGTATTGCATTGGATGAATGGATCCCTTGCAAATCTTATTAATGGTGTGCTAGATTCACTTTTTTATATATGCTTTTCTGGATAATTTAAATCTCAGGGAAAACCTTATATAAAGACAGTTGAATTACTTAAATTCTAATTTGGGTTATTGAACATAGCAAATTATATATTAGTGTCATAATTAAGGATTTAGGACCAATTGTCTTCATATCTTTTAGTTATTAAAACAATAAAATTGAAAACATAACATCATTTACTCTATCAATTTTTTGGGAAGTATCGAATGATCGTGTTCTGATTTTTGAGAAATTTATGAGGTTTTTCTTTATGATTAACTTTAAGTGACAAAAAATGGAGTGGAATGGATCTAAGCTATAATGTAAGATATTACTACGTAATGAATTAATTAAATGTAATATACAAATGACTCTAAAATTTATTTGAGAATGAGACTAATCCATATGAATGCAAATGCAATTTTTGATGGTTTTTTTTATGAAAAGGGGCTTAAAATCCCAAGTAAAGAAATTGATTAAAAGCGAGCATAAATAGATATTTGATTCAGTTATGATAAGGAGAAAAACTTAGGATTTACATAGAGGTAATTTTCTTAGCCATTTAATTTATTAAACCAAAAGGAGATTGATGAAAAATTATAGAATTAATAGATTTAATCACCTAATTAACACTTGGGAAACTCTCAAGTTCAATAACAATTCATCCACTAGAAAACTCACTATGAAATAAGCGCAAACTAATTAAATCCATTAAAAACTAAACACAATTAATTTTAGAATAATTTTGGAAATCATTCTTACAATTGTCTAATTAAAAAATTAGACAATTAAACAACTCAATTAAAAAATCAAAAGGATAAACCAAATTGACAATTAAATTAAGGGTTAAAGTACAAATTTAGCAATGAAATATTTTCCTATTGCTACCCAACATAATTAACTATTTTTTGGGTGTAAAAGTAGAAATAATCAATTTTTTTTGTAACATATATAGCATTGTTGTAACCCAAGTCATCTGGCATTATTTTTTACACTGTGGGTCCCATCATCCTTTTCACTCTCTATTATTTTAATATATTTTTAGAAGGGCAAATGTGTAAATTTAGCAATAAACTATTTCGTTATGAGTACTCAACACAATTATCTTTTGTTGGGTCCAAAAGTAGATAAACATTTTTTGTCTTATAAATGCTCATATTTGTCTTATAAACTCACTTATTTGTCTTGCGAATAAACCATATTTGTTTTGAAAAGAGATTTAAAAGAATTCAGGGAGTTAAAAAATTTTGGTCATTCACATATTTGTCTTATAAATTTGTTATTAACTTCCTAAATTCTTTTGAATATCCTTATTTGTCTTGTAAATACTCTTATGAAAAAAAATAAAGTAAGGGCATTATTGCTTTTTAAATGACAAAACTAAATTTCAATTTGACTCATAGTGTAAAAAGTAATGGAAGTTAATCAGAGCTAGCAACGCTATTATGTATGCTACAAAAAAAAAAAATTGATTATGTCTACTTATACACCCTAAAATAGTTAATTATGTTGATTGCTCATAGAAAAATAGTTCATTACTAAATTTGCACCTTTACCTTTAAATTAATAATGAAAACTCAATTATTAATTCAATTGATAATCCAAATGTTTGTAAACAAAAATTCCAGCAAGTGCCTTAGCATTCAATCTAAATATCAATTTAATCTAAAAGAGATATATTTACAACTTAAAATTATATTGTTCTCATTTTTCAAATAATATAACCCCAAAATTATTTAAAATTGAACAATCTCAAGTCTTGAAATAAAATAAAGGACAACCACTCATGTATGGTCTTCAAGTACAAATCCTAGACTCTAACTTCAAATATGCTCCTCCCAAATTGTATTCCAAACAAGCTCAAGCTTCCATCAAAGCGTCTCCTCCAAATTCCGTAGAAGCCACAACCATGTAGACTTGTGGATAGGGATGATGATCACCGTGGTGGTGTTGAAATTGGTGGGACCCGTGGGTATTTGGAAAGTTGAATGGAGGATAATGATCAGGAGGAGGAAATCATGCATGAAGAAGATGAGATATACGGGCTGATGCTGAATGACGTGGCGTGCTTGTGTGGCCAAAGAATTGGAAAGGAGTGGAAGATGGAGAAGAATACGAGAGCGGGTTTGCTGGCTCTCAATGAGAGCGTGAGGTCCTCTTGTCTAGTGGCGGTTAGGTATTTATTATAGAAGAAGGGGAGAGTTTTGGATATAAAATTTGAGTCCATTAGAATTTAATTGACCTATTCAAACTCAAACAATAGATCTTCAAACTTCTCAGATTAATTTAGCACTATAGGATTTAATAATATGATTTTCCTTAACCTATAAGAACTAAATGAAATCGTGATTTTATAGTTTTAGAAATATTAACCCAATCACAAAATAGTCAATTAAAATATTAATAATTTAAGCCCAATAATTTCATAATTGATTCAGATTTATATTATTTCCTAAAATTGACTAATGGTCCAAATATTTTTTAATAAATCTAAATTAGCCTGAAATCATCCCAAAATAAATGAATAAGGTGGGATAAAATATATACATACAAGGTTATATAGTTACTTACAAATCACTCACTAACAAAATTATTACATTGGCAGTGGTATTTATTTTTTACATTCAAGTTCTTAATGTGCAACATCCTAAATTTTCATTCATATATAAGATTTAGATAATCTTATGAAGGAAATATTTAACGATAAATAGAATTTAGTAAACAATGGCTCAAACAAAGAAGATAGATGTAAAGTAAATTGAAATATTATGGTTTAATGACATTTAATAAAAATATAATTGGATAATTATTATTATTGAATTCTCTAAGGGAAAAAATGATGAAATAATAAAGTTAGTAGAGGTTATATAAGAGTATTTAAGATAATTCTAATTATATGTGGGTATAAGTAAATAAATAATGAAATAAATGTAGAAGTCCCACATCGACTAAATAAGGAGAAGAGAGAGTTCTTAGAGCCTATATATATATAGAAATAGTGAGGTGAATCCAAGGTGGAACATTTCTGTTTTCTCATACAACTGAGGTAGTATTGGTAAAATGCCATTTTTGTTTTCATTAACCATTGGACTGGGCTAAAATTCGATCACCCCATCCAAGACATCCAATCCGTCAATTTCAACTGTTGGATTAGAAATTAGTATCATTGGTTATAAGTTACAAAGCGCTGAACGCGATCACATTTTTGGAACGTGGAGAACAATCATTAAAAGAAAGAATTGATGTTTCAACTGTGTCTACCATTGGATTGTCACCAAAATTTGTGATATTGTTCGTAACATCTCCTTTGACAAACTCAACGGTGGGATTGATGATTGAATGTCTCGGGTAAGAATAATTGATTACGCAATGGCCTAGTTTTTTAAAAATAGGAATTAGGTCATAGATTGAGAATTTTTCTAAAGAATTGAGTTCTAATGGTTAAAACCTGAAATTGGTCATATAGAAGTGTCAGATTATTTTAGTCTAACACTCCATTGAGAAATATTCTTAGTTATAGTCTGAATTTCTATTACCGGTGTTACTCGAGAGAATTTCTTAGTAGTTTCTGAGTTAAAGATTGTGTCTTGATTTAGAATTTGCTCTTATGACTCTTTCGTTTGAGTTCGAGCGTGAAATAAAAAGGGTTTTCAATGGTGTAACTTAGAAAGCTCGTGGTCCTATTTATTTTATTTATCGGTGTTGCTCGTGGGTTTTTTTTTTAAAAAAACTCCATAAGCCTAGAATGAGTAGAACTGATATGAACCTTTCTATTTTATGACCAATAATGCATTGTAGGACATTTGTGTAAACCCTATGATTGGATAAATTGATTTATGGAATCATTAGAGACTAGCTAAATACCACATAAAAAAAAAAAACCCATGTGTTCCTCCCTAGTGAAGCTCATGAGGAGGTTTACATGAAAATACTTAAAGGCTTTACAAAAAAAGGAGGGACAGGGGTTTACCGGCTGAGGAAGTCTCTATATGGGCTTTGTCAAGCCTCATGAAATTGGAATGAAAAATTTAATGGCTTGTTGACAAGTTTGGGTTTCAGGCAATCCCAGGCAGATTACTCCTTATTCACTTATCGGTGTGGTGACATATACATTATGGCCTTGATCTATGTTGATGATGTCATTCTCGCTAACACCAGTGATGACTTTATAAGCCATATAAAGCAGTTTATTCAAGATCAATTCACCATTAAGGATCTTGGACTCTTAAAAGTATTTCTTGGGCATTGAAGTGGCTCGATCCCCCAAGGGCATGGTACTTAGCCAATGGAAATATGCCTTGGATATCTTGAAGGATATAGGAATAACATCGTGTAGGCCCAGCAAGTTTCCATGGAGTAGAACTATCATCTTAGTAGTACTAAGGGTAATCTACATCCAAACCCAAGCCGCGATCAAAGATTGGTTGACTAAAAAAAGCCTCACAGTCACGAGGCCTGATCTCACATAGGTAGTAAATGTTTTTAATCAATTTGTAGTTGATCTCTGGGTCCCCCACATGTGTGCAATGGAACGTGTCCTTCGATACATTAAGTCTATAATGGGACAAGGTATCTTCTTACCAAATATAGGATCTCTCAACTTCAAAGAATATTATGATGCAGACTGGCAATGCTGCCATGAGACTCAACGTTCTTGTACTGGTTATTTAATCAGCTTAGGTGGATCTCTCATTTCATGGCGTAGCAAAAGGCAACATGTGATTTCCCTTTCTTCAACAAAAGCTGAATATCGAGCAATGACTAGTACGGTTAAAGAAGTCGTACGGTTGCTATGGCTTCTTCATGACCTTGGGGCGATTCAACAGTGTTCAACTTCACTATACTGTAATAATCAAGAAGCCATTCATATTGCCAAGAACCTAGTTTTTTTATAAGAGGACTAAGCATGTTGAAATGGATTGTTATTTTGTTCGTGAACAGTCCAATCTCAAGATATCTCTCCATTAAAGATCTAGACAAAGCATCAAGTCATTGACATCTTCACAAAGGCACTTGGTGCTGACAGATTTCAAAAGTTTTTCAGCAAGTTGGGTACTTATAATCTCTATATGCCAACTTGAGGGGTGTGAAAGCAATATTTCTCAAAGAATATCATGGGATTTTATATTATAATATTGTGATAATGTTATGATTTTATTATTAACTAATATTGTAAATATTAATATGGAGATATGGTTGTTATAATATTTTTCATTAAGGCACGTATATACTAATATTATATATATATGCCTCTAATCAATCAACGAAAGATGTACAAATCATTTTCATTTACATATTTCATAGAGAGCAAACCGTGGAGAAAAGGAAGTAAATAAGCAACTAAATAACAAACTTATTTATCAGACAAAAGCATAGAAAGTCTAAATTTACGCAAATATGGAAGAAACGACATAAAATCAAATGACGGGCAAAAGAATTAAGAGGAATATAGAATGGAGAGATCTGAATTTACCTATGGTGGTTTGGTTAGTGACTAAACTCAGGACGAAGCAGAAGACAGAAGAAAGAATCGAGGAAACTCGCTGACTGCTGTCTAGCAAGAACCGGGCCAACCCCTCACTGATCTATTTTCCTCTTCTTCTCAAGAAAGAGACTAATTTTTCCTCTCTTTTTTTTGTAATGATCAATACTGCTTTATAAGACTCAGTTGAAGTTTTTAAGAGATTAAGGAAACTAATTAAATTACTTTAAAATGTTTATATTTATCGTTTTTTCTTTTAATTAATATGTTTAATTTATAAACTGATATATAATTTAATCATATACAACATATAATATAATTAAATAACTTCTTTAATCTCTAAAAAATTCAGCTTGGTTTTATATTCAGACATGAAGTAGTATTATTTTTATTCTGATAAATTCAAATTTTCAACTCAAGAAAGAGACTACTCTGGAGTCCACTCGACTCAGCCATCGCCAACAATTCCACAGGTGGTCTCCTCAGGCTTTATAGCCAGGAAACTGCCATGGAAGATAACACTAATTCTTCATCTTCTTCTAAATATGTGGCTGTGGAGTTTGGAAAAATATGCAGCCTAAGAAGTTTTGTTAATATTAATATCCGCTGAGGAGAATCTCCAAATTTAAATAAGATAATTCTCTGTAAATTTCGATTTTGTTTATTCGTTTAAATAAAATCAGTAAAATCAACAAAGTATCTGATCTGAAACTGAACTAATGTTCACGTCCCACTTAATATTTCTCAACAGCAACATAGCAAGAGTATCTGAAAATATAACAACTAAATCAGACGTTTAATCCCTAAATATCCTTTGGAATGTTTTCCTCCTCTTGAATGGGTTGGCTAACAAAAGGTTTAGGCCTAAAAGCTTGGATTAACTATTAGGCTCAGTACGATTTTAGCCCAAACCAAAAGTCCGTTATGTTTGATACGTATCAATTTGGTCTGGCTCAATTCGATTCAATCAATTGGATAAGTTTTCTAACCAACAAAAACAAAAGTTTATATTGTAATGAACTGAATTGGATCGTGATTTGATGTAGGCTAATTTTAATCTTGACTTTATGAATTAATGTAACTTTTGCGGGCATTATTATACATTGAGTTTCCATTTATCACTCCCCCCACTCAATTCGCTTTTGTGAATATATTTTTAAAGAATTTTAGGGCATCGTTATAATTAATCTGAATAGGTAGAATATATAAAGAATTAAATATTAAAAATATTGAAGTTAAAGCTGAAAAGAGCCAAGTACTTATTTTCGAGAATAAAAATAATTATGAAGCTTTATAGGACTCGTTAGTATATTTAGTCACTAAATTTTAGAAAATTTACCCCCTTAAATCATTGATAAATTTCAATAACTTATATCTAAAACCTCAAAAAAAATTTATCACCTCCAATAAAACATGTTCAACAGCTTAAGTAAATATATATATATATATATATATGGCCTTTAAAATCTACAACCTCCTGTCTAGGTTCTTGGATGCAATCTCCCATTTCTCAAGTTGTATTGATTATTAGGGTTAAGGGCAATTTTGCCCTAGAAGCTTTCACCGAATATGATAAGCTGGCAACCCTCATGTTATCATGTTATTTTCACTAAGGAGCAAATTTGCTTCAGAAGTTTTAAATTTAACATTGAAAAAAGATGAAATAAATGACACATGGACTTTCGACACAGATTTACAACTTAACAAAAGTGACATGGATGACATGTAGACCAACACAGCATATTTGGTCAATTAACAGTGAAAATTAACTGGGATAATGATCAAAGCAAAATTGCTTCCTTTTTAACACTTCCGGAACAAAATTGTCTTTCGGTGAAAACTTCTAGGGTAAAATTGCCCCTTACCACTAATTATTATTGTGCTCTATTGCTTAAATGAGAAATGAAGTCAACTAATTCCAAAGGAGCTTGACAACATAATATATGCACTATATAGTGGTAATACTATTAATTGCCATATATATAAGGATAATAATATGTACTAAGATATCTCCAGAGATTTTTGCTGTTGGTAGAGAATGGCGTCATATGATCCATGTAGTAGATTCCACTTAGTAGGATAAAACCTATTGTTGCAAATATGTGGAATTAGAACTGGACAGGAATTTTTTTTGGAAGTTCATAATTAGCACTTTTGGCTTAACCAATCAATGATGTTGAGTTTCAGCTTAACCAAGCACACTACAATTGTGCATAAGCAACCAATAAACCAATGGGCTAACTTTCAACTCAAGCCTACAAAATTCTTACCTGAAAATGAACTGGCAGTGAATACCACAAGTCTACAAGAGCTTTAGAACTCAAATAGACGTAACTCAACCATTCCTTCTTTTCTTTTTGGAGAATACCAAGCAACAACCTTACCTGACTGCAACAGCCTAAAGGAGTAGCTCAGGCTGCAAACATAATCCTCTATCTGAAACATCTTGGAGAAAAATTCAACGGATATTCTGGAATCCGTTCGGAAGACGATCGGCCCCGCGACCTATGAGTAGGAAGTTGACATATCAGCTTTGCATTGTATTCTATTACTTATTTAACTATTTAAGATCCACATGACAATTTGTATGGGTAGAGTGCCTCCTAGAGAAACCCTTTTTGGATTACACCAATTTAGATAATTTCACATTCACAAAAATGAAAGCACATAAAGCATTGGGCAAGAGATATCAAGAAAAGAAGATAAATATATAGATATGGTGTGAAATATACACTTAGTTGTCATCTTTTATGGCATTCTCTCTTCAAATACATGAATATAGAAGATCCAATCTGGTTATCCACTAATTATCATTATTAGCAGCACATAATAAGTTCTACAGTTATCTCAACTCTGCCATCAACCAGTTATCTTGCATTCATCATATTTGAATATTGAATATTTGCTCCCTTCAAATTCAAAAACAATTAACCAAGCCTATTATGATGCCAACGGATTTGCAGCTCAGTTTCATGCCATATAGTCCCTCCTATCTAGAATACAAGGACTTATAACTAACTCACCAATATTAAGAAAAGTAGTTAAAATTTGTTTGTCTTCTTAAATTTGTCTCAAATGAAAATTATTTTCCAGAAATTCCCTCCATTCAATGTTTAAACCTCTACCCTTAATTTAACGATAGGTAATTATAAATCTGTTATGACCGAAGATAGAACGGTAGGAAAATATTGTTGACAATGATATTGATTTGAAAAAATATTCCCTCCTCAAGAATAGAAGCAAAAATTACAGCAAATAACTCACACTAAGCTCACACGAGAAAAAGAGCTAGCATACTGAAACAGAAACAGAAACACAAACTGATGAAGAAAGATGATATCTTCCTCCACTCCCAATCTGATTTTCGAGAGGTCACTCAAAATACAAAATAAGTCCTGCCTCCTCTCAGCTACAACAACGGCTTAAAAAGAGTCAAAAGACAACTAACACAGTCCCCAAAATACCCTTTTGACCACAGGCAGGTGTAAAACATCCTAAACAATAGTAGCTCTCTGCCTGCTCTTTCTCCAAAATAGCATGGTCAACATTCTGGTTATTAGAAAGTAACTTCCCCTTCGCATTAATCTTCCTTGATTTTCCATTTATTGGACTGGGTTC